>CM062818.1:1682745030-1683345030 GCA_031772625.1 Pinus tabuliformis
TGTGAACCTGGTTGCGTTCTTTACCGACGTTCGGTAAGCCCACAAGGCTGAGTATAGGATTAGGTGCCACCTTCTTTTATGAACCCCGATCATCCTTTGCAACATACGCTTCAGGACCTTGTTGATTGCTTCAACTTGTCCGTTGGCTTGCGGATAATACGGGGTAGAGCTGTCGTGAGATAGCCCTAGCTTGGCAGCTAATTCGATCATCATGTGATTGCGAAAATGCGACCCATGATCTGTTACTATAGCCTGTGGTATGCCGAACCTGGCGACTACATGATTGAAAAAGAAAAGGGCAGCTGTTTCACCAGTGTTATCCAATGTAGGCATCGCCTCGGCCCATTTGGTAAAATAGTCAACAGCGACTATAATATACCCATGCCCCCCGGTCGAGGTGGGGTTACATTGCATGAAATCGATGCCCCATTTGGCGAAAGGCCCAACAGTAACTATCAGCTGTAAAGGTGCGGGCGGTCTTCTGGTTTTGCTATCAAAAATTTGACAAGCATGGCAACTTCTAACTACGGTTATGCAATCTTTGAACACGGTTGGCCAGAAGTATCCTGCTCGTAAGATTTTTTTTGTGCTGTTGCATATCCAGATTGATGCCCTCCACACGCACCTGAATGACACTCATTCAGGGCTTTTTCGGCCTCCTCATGGGTAAGGCACCTCCTCAGAACTGTATCGATACCACGACGGTAAAGTGTATCACCGACGATCATGTAGTCTTTTGCTTGGTATCGTATACGTTTTTGTTCAGAGCGAGAGGTGTTAGGCCTGAATTTCTGGGTTTGGAGATAAATTATGATATCTCCATACCACTCATCGCTTGTAGATATCAGAAACAAACTTTCGTCCACGATTGACTCTTCTGATGTTTCATCGTTGGACGACGATGGGAGATCGCACAATAATTCTGCGAAAACTAGAGCTTTCTTTGATTTGGATTTTACAAATTCCAGATCAAACTCTTGAAGGATCGCTATCCATTTTGAACATTTGCCACCCAGCAACTGTCGCGACAGTATATAAGTCATGGGGTTGCAATCCGACAAAATGGTAGTTTTCCGAAAGAGGACATAATGTCGAAACCTTTGAATCGCTTGAACAGCTGCAAGCGCTAGTTTTTCAACATAAGAATATTTACTTTCTGTATCGTTTAAGTTTTTACTTAAATAATATATAGGATGTTCAATTCCATCGACTTCTTGAACTAAAACCATCGTAATGGTCGTATCCGCTGCAGCCAGATACAGGTTAAAATCTCTTTGATAGTCCGGGGCGTACATTAATGATGCTTTTACTAGACAATATTTCAGAGCATCAAAGAAAGCTTGCGCCACCTGGTCCCAGACAAAAGGTACATCCTTTTTCAAAAGACGAGTATAACCTTTAGCAAGTTCTGCGTAATTTGGAATGAACCTCCTCAGAAAGTTCGCTTTCCCTTGGAGTTTCTGAATCTGAAGCAAATTCGAAGGTGGAGGCAAATTAATGATTGCCTGAGCCTTACAGGGGTCGAGACGAATCCCATCCTTAGAGACTACAAAGCCAAGTAAACGACCAGAACCGACGCAAAACACACATTTGTGTGGATTGAGTCTTATCTTGTAGTGTCGGCAACGTAGAAATATCGCTCTTAAATGCTGCGGATGATCAGTCCGCTTCCGCGAATGAGCTGGAAGATCGTCGAGATAAGGTTGAACGATGTTCTTGATGTCATGGAAGGCATAATTCATTGCCCTCTGAAACGTCGCCCCTTCGTTCTTCAAACCAAAGGGTAATTTTTTATAAGCGAATGTGCCCCACGGACAAATAAATGCAGTATTTGACTGGTCCTGTGGGCGGATATTTATTTGATTATACCCGGAAAATCCGTCCATAAATGAAAAGATTTCACATCTGGCGCATTCATCAATTATCTGGTCGATGAAGGGTGTAGGATAGTTGTCCTTTGGACAAGCTTGGTTTACATCCCTATAATCGACACACACTCTAATCGTCCCTTGTTTCTTCATAACAGGGACAATATTCGATACCCAATCGGTTAGAGGAACCAGGTAGATGAATCCAGCATGGAGAAGTTTTTCAACTTCTGCCTTAATGGCAGCGACTTTCTTGGGGTGCACCTGCCGAAGCCGTTGTCTTACTGGTTTGACATCAGGATACATTTTAATTTCATGTTCAACTATACTCGAATCAATGCCTGGCATTTCATCATATGACCAAGCAAATACATCTCTGAATTCATGAAAAAGAGCGTTATATATTTCCAGTTCTGAAGGGGAACAACCTTTGCCGACATAAATATTCTCTACAACATTTGTTTTAGTCGAGATACTTATGGCTATAGTCTCTTCAGCATTGGATAAGTTTCACTCGGAATCTACCGTATTTACAGTATTTGTTAGGAATTCAAAAACTGAAGGGTGATAAAGGTCACTTTGAGTATCTTCTTCATATTCCGGAAGAAGGGAACGATGGTGGTGATCATTCCATGGTGCCCCCTCAATCAACATTGATTGTAAGATTCCTTCGTCAGTCCCATGTACTTTCGACCAAGGATCTAATGGGGTACCATATTCTCTAGACCTATCTACCCAAACGCTTGACGAGCATTGATTTGGGTTCGCCTCCCATGCTTGAAACATTGATTGCTACAATATTTCTAAATGGCTTGGGGGCAAAACCACTGCACGATCCATGTTGACATTGTCTTTTGCGACCTTCGTGGAAGATATCATGTTGCAGGTTGCTACAAACGGTATATTTCCTATGTAAATAGGAGGTGGTAGCGCGAAAGTTCCCATCAATGTGGGGTCTTTCAATAATCCTACTCCGATATCTTGAAGCGAATGGTTGCTCTCATGGATCATAGGAATGCTTCCTGTGACTTGTGAACCATTAGGGAGGAAGTTCTGTTGGTCGAAAACCGTAATCCCTCCTTCAAACGGGAATGCGATCTTCCTAAAATAAGTCGACACAACAGCTGCCATGGCATAAATCCATGGTCTACCCAGTAGGATGTTGTAGTCAAGATTTCCATCGATGACCTCAACATCAATTTCTACTGTTTTCCTCCCAGTTCAACCTTCAAGTTATTAAGGATACCATACGGGGTATAAGTCCTTCCGTCGAAAGCTTTCAATGTCGTCGATGATCGCGACAAGGTTGGAGATCCTAATGTTTTCCAGCAACTCATCGACATAATACATGTAGATGCTCCTTCATCAATAATTGTTCTGTGAACAGTTTTGTTGAGGGATTTCACTTGAATAAGGAAAGCTAGTTGAGCTGGTAACTGAGGATCGTATCCTTTGTGATCAAAGGATACTAGATTGGAATCCTTAGGATCAACCCCACCAATTGCTGATAACAACGCCTGCCTTTGGGTTGGACAATTGTGTAGTACCTCAAGAGTCGACATAGCGGACGACGATTGTGCCAAATCTTCCACAATGTTATAATGTTGCGCCGCTCTGGCGCGAGGATTAAATGTCGACTTGTGTACTACACCCTTTGGCGGTTTTATTGTTAATTCAGGAATGATGGGTGGTACAACTTCTGTCGAAGTTGTTGTCAAACTACTTGGTTGATCTTTACCTTTGTCGTTCGACAGTTGAGGATTCCCGTAATCTTTGTTCCTTGTCGAAATCAAAGCATCATTTTGTTGTTTTGAAACTGACAACATAAGCACTTGCGACGGGGAAGCATTTCCACTATCAACCATATTTTGACCTGGGTTGGGAAACGGATCAGTTAACACAGCTGAGGTTTGGGAACTTTTAAAGAACCTTTTTAATTCAGCTTTGAATGGGCAATTCTTTGTGTAATGATCCTCTTCATCACATATTTGACATGGATAATTTTGTTTCCCTTGCCTAGGAGGGTTTGAAGAATTTTTTCTAGGAGATGATTCACCCTGTTTCTTCTTCTTCCCTTTGTTTTGCTTCTTCTTGCTTCCTGGTTGATTGGTTTCTTTGCCCTTATCTGCTGATACGGCATTTACTTCCGAAGCAAGAATTTCTTCTTTTGAATTTTGATCCGAATTCTTACGGGCTTTCTTTGACGAAGCCTTTATCGATTTCGCGTTTGCCGTGCCAATCACGCCATCACCGGCATGAGAGTCACTATTGGATTTAGGAGGAGGAGGAATTGAAAATTCCGGTCTAGGAGCGTCAGGTATTTTGTCGTAGAGCGTGCCGGAATGAGTATAAACTAAGTCCAAATACTGTGCACGAGCGATAACTTGCTCCTCTGTTACGACTCCCCCCTTGGCCACATCTTCCGTTATAGCAGGAAGTAACGACTTTATAAACCATTCAACTAACAGTTGATCGGGAACGTATGTTTTCACCATCCTACGACGACGACGCCACTCATGTATATGATCAGATATATGAGTGGCAGTTGTCTGCTTGAAGTTGGTTAATATTTCTGTTCCCGTTTCATACCTTATCGGTAATTGAAAATGAGTTAAGAAAGTCGTGGCTAGGGAACTAAAATTGTCGAAAGAGGCTCTAGGTAATTCAATATACCATTTAGCCGCTGGACCTGTCAATGTACTCTGAAAAAGGCGAAGCCTTATCGAATCGTCGTTTAGGGTGTTCGACGAACACCACAGATGAAAAGTCATCACGTGATTCGATGGGTCTTCACCTGGATTTCCATTGAATTTAGGAATGTCAGATGGAAGTTTATGAGGAATCGCTGGCCACCAAGGGGCATAAGCAATCGGATCGTTGGTTAACCAGTGTAAATCGGGTAACTCTAAAGTCGCCACGAATGGTAACTGTTGATTCAGGTTAGGCGAAGCATAACCAGGGTACGATGGAATCGCTTGAGCAGTGGGCCTTTGCATACCAGCATAATGTAATTGATGTTGGTATGATTGATACAGTTGGTGGACTTGACCACTGTAAAGTGGTTGGTTTTGACCGTTTTGGATATACGGTTGTCCACTGTTCGCAAAGATCTGCTGCTCAGAACCTTGGTACACTTGCTGGAATTGTGGTTGTTGGTATTGCACTAGCCACGATTGTGAAGCCATGTTCTGTTGTGCTATGCTAACCGTTGGACCGAGGTGTGGGGTAATTGTACCCGTTTGGACCTGTGTCGCCCCACCAGTCGGCGATTGTGGTTGTGACCCAAGGTCAAGGGGCTGTTGCATTACAACCTGCGGTTGACATGCAACAAGCATCGCCTGAACTTGTGACACTATTACAATAGCCGGTGTGGTTGGGATGTTCGTCATAGGTACACACTGTTGCATAGAATATACAATCCTTGGTTGTTGAGGTAGCATAGGTACCCAACTACTTGATGCAATTCCAGTATAACCTGAATACTGTTGTGAACTCCCGTATGGGTACCCTCCCGGAGGGGGTAATGAAAAGGCATACTGCCCCCCATACGGTAGCAATCCGGAACTCAAGGGGATTGATTGTCCTTGGGGACTGGATTGCCCAGATTGACCTCCAAATGGATCAATTTGGCGAGTCTCAACATAAGAGTTGCCGGATATTACTCCGGATGAACAAACTGGAACAGACCACACTGTCGAAATAGTCCCTTGGTGGACTCCTTCTAGTTGTTGTGAGCTAGTCGGGACAGCTGGTATGCCGACAAACATTGTCGGAGTGACGGCAGGGGCTTCTGCTGTCGTTGTGTCGTTTGACACAGTCCTAGATGATGACGGTTGTTCAGACATTTTAAGTCTATCCAATAGATTGCCTAGCGATTCTACAGGAACCTCCACTTGTGGTGGATTAACTTCTGATGAAGGAAATAGAGTGACCCCGACTCCAAAATGGGTTGGAGTACTTGCTTGCGGATCCTCTGCAATTTCCTCTATCGCAATCAAACCCGGTGGAAGAGGAATACCGTCAGGTCCGTAAAATATTTCTGGTGCCGAAGAAGGGGTTGTTTCGACAGCGACAGTTGTTTGAGGAACAAAACTCTCTGGACCGGTTACAGATGGAACTGGTTCAGTTATACAAGTATTTTCCCCCAGACTAGGATCAGTATTACTGTCCTTCTGTGGCTGTTGAACTTCTTCTATAGAGGCAGGGTTTCCAGAAATGTTTGGAGTAACCGGAACCTCAGATGTAGTTGGAACACTAGTTCTAACCTTTATAGGATATTTTGAACCGGTTAAACGAGTTCGCTTTGTCCGTACTGTTCTCATTCAGAGACAAAGACGGTTGACTCGTAAGCCTCCGCGAACGACGGGGTTTCAATTGACTTTCTTCCACGATTGCGGATTACTCGATCAACCAAAATATTAAAAGGGGAAATTTGTGTTTCCGAATTGAATGAATTTTATTAGACTCTTTTAGACACAACTTGCTTTTTCAGTTTTAAATAGTCGAGAAAAAGCTAAAGATGACTCTAGTCTCATTCGATGTTTTAACGAGCCCGAAGTGACAAATGCTCGGATGGACTTTTTCAGTTATAGAGTTTGAAAAATGCCAAAAGAAACTACTCTGGATTTCTAGGCAGAGGGTGTGCCAAACTTTTCGCAAAACCACAGAATACGTTTTACGGTACGGGTGGTCAATCTTCGTGAATGTTGTGTTCACTGCATTGCGATCAGTAGGGCGGCCGACACGGCTTCCTAAGGATAAAAGATATATGCCTATAGGGGTCTCCCAATATATACGTGACGGTACGTGGGAGCACAATCCGTATTAGTGCCACCGACTCTCAGGAGGAATCACCCACCTTCTTCGAGATCGACAGTCACTATGTTTAACGACGCCGGAACACGTCTCTACCTAGACCTCTACGATGAGCGTTATGTTGCAAAGCGTTGTTAGGTTCATTCAATATATTTTAAGTTGATCTTTTTTAAAGTTTTCCTTTCAAGGTTCACCACGAGATGTATGACACAAATTCCTAAATGCAATCTAAAGATGAGAAGCAAGCTTTTTCAATCTTTTTAACTTATGAAAATCTTAACTACTGAGGGAAAAGAAAGACATCATCTTTTCACACAGATCATAGAGCACACACTAATGCACTTTCCCTAAATCCAACATGCAAACTTATCAAATGCAAAATGCACAATGCAGGTATTTCTTTTCTCTTTCTTAATGTTGGTGTACTACAAAAAGAAAGTTGTTGTATAACTTTGAATTCAATTTCGAGTGAAAGCAAACAAGCTTTTGTCCAAAATCAAAAGACACCTTAAGATTTACTTGTTTCAACACTAGAAATACATAAATTCAAACCATATGACGAAAGCAAAAGCTCAATCAGCTATGAACAACAAACAAACTAACTCTTAAGATCAGAACGACACTTATCACAGGTCTAGATCTAAGAGGCCACAGCAAGACTAGTTCACTTTCGTTATGGGAAACTGCAAATGATGTAAGAAATACACAAAGAACAAATACAGTTTCTTTATACAACCGAGGCGGAATAGTGGCAAAGAAAGGTGGTTTCAGATAGGTATATTGACTGATAACAGGCAGCAAAAACAAGGATGAAAACAGGGCAACAGAAAGCAGAGAACCCCAGTTGCACAAGGCCAAACTGGTTCAGCGCAGGTAGAACACAGTCAGTTTGAAATTCAGCGCAGGTAGCCCCTTCGGGACCTGCGATGAAATGCAAACTGCCTTCACAGTGCCTGCAATGAAGAGAGAAACTCTCGTTTCTCTTAGTTCTGGGTTACAGATTGCTCAAAAATCAACAGTTTTTGGCCAAATCAAAGCTACCAATCAAGTACACACTAAAGGATGATTCAAAGGAGGATGAAAAGCTATCACTAAGAGCTGTTCAGAGTCCTTGTGGATCAGCTCTTCAAATCATAAACATGCCCAGAAACTGAGCTAGAGTAGCTGCCCTCTACTTTGCATTTGAAAGATCCAAATGCAGTTCGATTCGGTACTCCCTATGTTTAGGAAATGAATAGCAAAAACACAAACAACCAACAAGATACGATCCCCAGCGGAGTCGCCAATTTGTTGTTGGGAAAAGTATCCAATACAGAATGACCCTATCCCACTCTAAGGGTGATAGTTCCTTAGCAACAATCAAAGCAAAGCTATCTGAGATTACTTCTTTATGAGATGTAAAAGAGGGGAGAAAGAGATCCACTAACCGATGTCTTTCGCTAATGGTTGATCCAATCTTCTCTCCTTGCTGCTTGCTCCCAGCTCCTTGCTCTTTCACTGGCCCAGCTACACCAAGATCCTGCAAAATGGCAAGAGAGGGAAACTACAAGAAGCATACATTCATAATTGATTCAAGGATTAGAATAAATCAAATACACAAGTATAACAAAACACCATTGAGATACATGCATATAGAAGAACCTCAAATGCTTTATTAATGGAAGAAGTAAGGTTCAGGAAGTGATACAACCATAAGAGGCCCAATCCAGCATCACCTTCCCAGCAGAAAGAAATCTCCTCTTCACCTCCTTCAAAGCAAATCACCCAATAGTTCTAAACTCAAACCAACAGCAATTCTTTACATTCACCAGATTCCCGCCTCTTTAGACCTCATGAGAGAGATCTATATATAGGAGTTTTGGAGAAAGGATGAGTCAGCTTGAGGCTGGCATGAAGCTGACTAGTGTCCTCTCCCACTTCATTTCTTAAGTCCACTTGGAGGTTCTTGCTTCCACTTGGAGATCTAGAACCTCTTACTCATCACCAGTCGAATTCCCTGATCCAAGTGTCATTTTGGAAGCTTCCTGGGCATTGACACCTTGAGGAATGACTGTGCCACATGTCCAAACTCGCCCAGCGTAGGTAGCCTTCTTTGCAGTTGACATTCAACGCAGGTAGACAGTGGAGCAGTTGACATTCAGCGCAGATGCTCAGTGGAGCAGTTGACATGATCCAGAATTGCCTTGTTTTTGAGTGTTTTCAGGTGGAGAACTTTTGTTGAGTGTTGTGGTTTGATGGCCTTGTTTCTCTAGGGGTAGGAACAACATGTTTAGGGACTTTGGATCCCTTAGATTATGGACATTTCATGCTTCATGTTGTAAGGCACAAAAATTTCTATAACACCTAGTTCGAGAGCAATTTGACCACTTTGAATTTAGACGTATTATGAGTCTTGTTTGACCTCTGAGTGTCTCTCGAGCCACCTGGATCAAGGGGAGAAAGTCATATAAATTGATAGATATCCCCACCCTACCAACTATAGAGTGGCACTCTGCAAACCAAAAAAACTAGGGAAATAATACTTCACAATATAATCGATGTCGACACGAACCACCACATTAGGTATCCACAATTTACATAGGGAATATCATCTTGATATCATAATTTTATTTCGTAAAGGGTGACTATGCTCAAACACACATTAGAGAACTTTTGAGGTTTAAAATGGGCCTCATAAGGAAAATGTGCAACCAAAATAAACTTTATAAGAACCAATAGGATTCAAGATGATGATGTCAACTATGGGGGATGATCCACCATTTTTTGGGTAAAATATTAAAAGATTAAAAAATAATAAAATAATGATTTTTTCAACTTGTATTTTCAACTTATCTGCTTAAGGTTTGACTCAAATTTCGAGTGAGAGTACTCGTTGGATGCAAAATTTAATTCCTCATCCAAGGAGTATCCATGTTACATACTTTTGATGGACCATACTATACGGAAAATGAGAAATACATGAAAAACAGTGATTGCAATCAAGTTTTTCATGTATTTCTCATTTTTCGTGTAGCAGGGTCCATCGAAAGTACTCATTGGATGAAGAATCAAATTCTGCATCCAACGAGTGTTCCCACTTGAAATTTGAGTAAACCCATAAGGAGATAAGTTGAAAATACGAGTTGAAAATGTAATTTTTTATTTTTTCCCTCTAAAATTTGATGATGTAATCTAATCTTATTTTACTATTTCCACTATTATTTTATAATTTCCTTAGGAGGCTCATTTTAGACCTAAAAATTCCCCTAATAACATGATTAAACAAGACCTACAAAAGAGGCTTTTAAACCAACTGAATATATATAAATATGATTCTATAACCAGGAAGACTCGTCCAACTCAAGTAAAATAAATAAAAAATACTTCAATGGTTCACAAAACCCATCTTCTCGAAGACAGGAAAAACCAATGGTGGAGTCAGTCACTTCAAACCTAGATAAACAACGATCTGGCGAGCACTTTGTCCTGAGAGACTATTATACTAACAACACTTTGAATCCATAAGTATATGCCAACTCCTACAACCAAAGTCCATGCAAACACCCTCCATCGCTTGCTCCCACCTCCAGCTCCCCTGGACATCACACACAT
The DNA here is from genome assembly GCA_031772625.1 of Pinus tabuliformis. NCBI lineage: Eukaryota > Viridiplantae > Streptophyta > Pinopsida > Pinales > Pinaceae > Pinus > Pinus tabuliformis. The sequence continues at coordinate 1,682,755,305 of CM062818.1, forward strand.
CAAAGAGATGGATTTCATACATCAAACATACAATGCACAATTAATCAAAGGGAATTTGTGTGCCCCTGTGGCATGGTCTCCCAAATAAATCTAACCACACATGGTTGCAAGATAAGAAATTTAATGTTCTAGTTCAAGATTTCTAGTCTTTACTTGTCAACAACCCTATTTTTTCAAAAATGGACGTCGTTCGACCAAAAGCACATTATTAATGTGTGGGAAAGACACAAAAAGAAGAAGCACTCACTAGAAATATGGGTCATCGATAAAAAAACTTAAGGAATTACATGATCCAATTGCTCTAGGCTACTTTTCGGAAAAGATAAAGGAGTTGATTATGGCTTTAGAATGTCACAAGTGGGAGATTCTTGCACTCCATGGGAAGGAATGGCATCTTAAGAGTCACATCATTTGGTTGTCCAGAGGAGATAAAAACACTAAGTTCTTCCACCAATATGCAATTAATTGACGCAATTATAATTCTATTTAGGGTTGTTTGGTGTTGGAGGTCGGCATTTAGTAACTCTTTTGAAACTACAAGGGGTCATTGAATATTTTTCAAAGATGTATCAAGCCAGGGTGGATGTGGACCTTGATAACCAATTGGATAATTCCCATATGTATCCTAATATGTTCACCACAGAGGATAATCAACGTATTCATTCACCTATATCTCTCGAGGAAGCAGAGGTGGTTTTAAAATTTTTGCAAAAGACAAGAGTCTGAGTCCAAATGGTTTGACAATGTAATTGTTTTTACATTTCTTTGACATCATGGGTCATGACCTACTTCGCATGGTGGAGGAGTCTCGCACCTCTTGCAAGATTTCATCTTTTGCCCCCGTCTCTTCAACTTTATTTAGACCCATAAGAGGGGATTATCCCTGGATTTCTCATCCTTGTCTTCCCTCAACTTCGCAGCGATTATGACTTACCTTGGTCCTTGCGATGCCTCTACCTCACTTCTAAAAACTTCTCCCAATTTTTAGAAAGTCTCAATTAGGAAGAAGAGGCCAATTAAAAGGACTTAGACAGAGACATTTATCCACACAGGGGTCTATTGAGGAGTTTTATTATCCTATGGATATTTCTAGGGCCCCTAGAGCATCTATGCCCCTATTGAGGGGCTCCTATGATCATTATCTCCTTAAACATCAAAGGAGTTGGGGGGGGCTCCCAAGCATTGAGCCCTCTGCATACTAGTATTGTCTCAAAGGCCATTAATCATCCCTTTTCAGGAAACCATGGTATCTACAGATAAAGCCAAAGAAATCCTTATAGATATATGCCCAGACTGGTGTATTTTCATTGCTAATGTGGTTGGTCACTCTCGGGGTCTTTCGATGATTTGGAACCCTAGGGAAGACTCTCTTCAATCGTTCTCCTCCACGAATGGAATAATTTTGGAAGGCGCTCTCAGGGGTTTTGATGGTCAAGTAATTATTGTCAATTGTTATGGCCCATATCAGGAACAAGACTATTTTTGGAACCATATTGTTCAGAGTGGATTATTCAATGCTCAAAATCTAATTCTGACAGGTGATTTAAATTTCACCACCTCTATCAACGAAGTTTGGGGAGGAGGTTGTCGCTCATATCTTAGTATTCCCATGATTTCTTAGTTGATTGCAAATGCAAATTTAGTGGACATTCACCCTTGTCCATTGGGATCAACCTAGAGCAATGGTAGAACCAAGGCTGAGGGAGTTGCTAAGCAACTAGATAGATTTCTATTAACCAACTCCTTGGTCTCTAAAATTGGAGGATATCAATCCTGGATTCACCATGACTGGATATCAGACCACTCTCTGATTGGCCTTCAACTAAACTTTGATTTGTCGAAATAGAGGACTCCCTTTAAAGTTAACCATGTTTGGTTAAAAGGGGATTTCTTTTGAGCCTTAGTCTAGGATTATTGGCTGAAATGCAATCCTCTCTAGTCTTCTGCAATGGAGAATTGATATTACAAAATGTCTTATATTAAAAAACATGTCAAACTATCCAGGGTTGGAAAACATCTCCAAGATCAACAAAATGAGTTAAATTATTTAGAGGAAACGATTAATAACAAATGCTCTAATTTTATTTTCTCAGTTTTCTCGGATGATATTAAAAGTAACCTATGCTCTTTGGTTGAGAAGGAAAGCATTCTTGAAGAAAAATAAGAAATATGGTGCTTAAAAAGTCGTGCCATATGGATTAAACAAAGTGATAGAAACACATTTTTTTTTCAAAAATATACTTCCCATCGAAGGAATATGAATGCCATCTGAGACCTTCTCGGCGGTGAAGGAAATCTAGTGAACACACAACTGGATCTGGAAATAGAAACTAGGTCTCACTTTTCTGGTTTATTTAAATATCCGGGTGGTGACAATACTTAGGAACAACTCAAAGCCCTCAAAATTTTTCCTAATTTCTTCCCAGGGAAGGAATCATCAAGGATTGGTCAACTTATTTCCATGGATGAAATCAAAATGGTTCTCAATTATTTTGCTGGAGATAAAAGACCTGGGCGGGATGGTTGGTATGTTGAGTTCTATTTAGCCTTCTTTGATTTGATCGGTTCGTAACTCTTAAAAGTTGTTGAAGAGGCGTGAATTACTAGTAACTTAGGTTTCAGGGGAAATCAATGCTACCTTCTTAGCTCTTATTCCAAAAATCTCAAAGTTTGCTTCATTTGACGACTCTCGTTCAATTTCTTTGTGCAATCTTATTTATAAAGTGATCTCCAAGGTGATTTCAAATAGATTGAGGAATTTTCTTTCTTCTAACATCTATCCGGAGAAGTTTGGATTCTTCTCTAGTAGAGTTATTCATGATGCTATTGGAGTGGCTCGGGAGGCCATCCTTTTCATTAAAATAAAAAAGTGCAACACTACTATTCTCAAGGTGGATTTGGTAAAAACATATGATAGGGTAAATTGGGGTTTTCTAAGACTCCTATTAGATATTTTCTTTGACTTGCACGTAACAAACTCAATTATGGGTTGTATTTCATTTGTTAATTTTGCAGTCCTAGTTAGTGGTTCACCTTTTGCCTTATTTTCAGCCTCTAGGGGTCTTCAATACGGATGTCCCCTGTCTTCACTATTATTTATTCATTTTATTGAAGGTTTAAGTGGGATGATATCTATGGCCAAGTCTAATGGTTCCTTGAAGGGTGTTAAGATTTCCAAAAACATGGCTCTTACTCATTTTCTCTTTGTGGACAATGTCTTGATCTTTGGAGAGGGATCGGTTAGAGAATGCAAGATCTTCAACTCTATTTTTGACTCCTTTTTTGCTGCCACTAGAATGTAGATAAACCAAGGTAAGTCCTACTTTTATATGCACAACGCCACAACTGATATCTCTAAGAGTATTATCATCTTTCTCCCATTCAAAATGGCATCTTTGGAGCAATGACTTACCTATTTCGGTTATCGACTCAAGCCTAATTGTTATTTGGTGGGAGACTAGAATTGGCTTCTTAAACATAGTGTGCGACGCATTAACAAATGGTGCTACAAGTGGTTTTCAATTGGTGATAGGAAGACACTTGTAAAATCAGTATTGGAGAGTATACTAGTTTACTAGCTCCCATTGTCTAAGGTCCCTAAATTTGCAATCAATAGAATCAGGTAAGATTTTTTCATTTTTTTGTGGGCAGGGAAGAAAGATCAGGTTGAATTTCACTTGGTGAAGTGGGAGATGTTGTCTCAACCTAAATCCTATGGAGGATGGGGCTTTAAGAACCTTCACTAGTTCGACCCGGCTCTGGCAATGAAAATTTTGTGGCAAGTGATCACTGATACAGGTATTTAGAGCTCAATAATCGCTGACAAATACTTGAAAGACTGATCCTTTCAGAATGGCTTTGGATGGCTCAATCCTCAACCTATAAAGGAGGATCAAATATTTGGAAAGGTTTGGTGATTATTATGCCTTGGATAAAAGGATGGTTGGTGTGGGATATCTGTGATGGTAATAACATCAACCTAGGAGTGGTACCATTCATTGGAGGAACATTTTTATTTTTTTTTTATTTTATTTTATGTTTTTTTTTTTTTTTTTTTTCTTCAGATTGTCACAAGATCTTATTAATCAAATTAATGCAGATGGCATAACAATGCTTAATCACACATTTATGCTAGGCTCCAAAGTCAACTTCAATGGCAGATGTAAGACTTCAACGAATCTAGGTGTGCAGGGTAATCTAGCAATGGAGTGGGAGGGCTTCATCCTAAAATTGTCCCGAGGTGGTCTCATTCCTAATGATAGTAAGGATGCCATTGTTTGGAAAAAGAATTTAGCAACAAGTCAAATTTCACCCAATCTAGCCAATGCAACGATCACACCAAAAAACATTGTCCCATAGGTGAAATGGTAGAGTCATAAAATCTAGAGTTGGGACATTCCTAAAAAAATTAAATGTTTTACTTCCTTGGTGTTGGAAAACATGATTCTAATGTGGGACAACCCATCTCGTCGTGGGTTCATGGGGCCTAATGCTTTTGTTCTATGTAAGCAAGGTCTAGAAACAAATGAACATCTATTTTTCCAATGTGATTTCATTGTTACTCTGTGGCAGGAAGTCCTTGTGAGCCTCAACTTTCAACTTTCAGGTCCATTGAGTTACTTGGAGACAAAAATCTCTTGGTGAGACTAAAATATGTGGAATCATAAATCCCTTCCATTTTATGTGGCTTGAGGAATCCGGAAAACTTGTAACAAATTGATCTTTGAAAACCACCCTATCAACATCCACGGTATCTTGCCCTAGATTCTTGGTTTTTTCCATGACTATTTGAGATAGAAGAAACCTAAAACACAACGCCTTATTGCTTCTCCCTTGGCTTTCTCTTTGTACAACTCTGGATTCTTTGATGGAGCACAACAAAATGGAGTCTTCGACGGAGGAGCTATTATAAATCTCTACGGAAATACAACATTGCATATTTATATGAACACGTGGATGGGTTCCAATACAAAAGCAAATATAATTATATTTCTTGGTGGAGCCTTGGTCGTTGCTTCCATTAAAGTGGTTTCACTTCATGCTCAAGAAGACTCTCAGTGTGTGTTAGGGTGGCTTAAAGGGAGCCATCAACTTAAAGTTAATGATATTTGTTGCACGAAGGAGAGAATTAAACTCTTGAAAGAACACTTTCAACATCTATCTTCCAACATGTTCATAAAGATTTGTTTTGTAGGGCAAATGATTTATCGAAAAGAGGCCTACTGGAAGACGAAGATTAGATCATTGTGGAAAAACTCTAGGACAACCAACTTCAGTGGAGAGGGTGCTTTCCGGCCCCTCCTAACCATTAGCTTCTGCCTCTCCAATTTTCTTAGTCATTTTCACTTATATGTATAGATATTAGTGGTCTACTCTTTTGACTTTTCTTTTTGTGAGTCAATGTTTGTGTCCTTGAGGCTGTTTATGCATTGCCTATAACTTTTTTGGTCTTGGATACCTCAGTAATTAAAGTCCCTGTAGTATCTAATCCTTATGTAGCTGATGGAATAGTTGGTGTTTAGTTTTGGGTACATTTTTTGTTTCTCTTGGGCTAAATGTCTATTTATGCTCCTTATTACAGTGCCCAACTAGTTGTTGAAGATGTAAGAGTTGATCTCAATGACTATACTTCTTTTCTTTATTAGAAAGAATGATCTCTTATTTTCTTGGAAAATATTTTTAGGGCCATCAAATCTACTTTTATTGCATTAATCCCCAAAGTTTTGGCACCAGATTCGTTTGTGGATTTCTGTCTCGTCTCTCTTTGTAATACACTATATAAGCTCATCTCCAAGATTATTGCTATGTGTATAAAGACTACTTTATGCAGGTGCATTTTAGAGGCTTAATTTGGGTTCGTGGAGAATCAATTGATTTAAGAAACTATGGCGATTGCACAAGAATGTATCCATGCTATCAAGGTAAAGAAAAAACCAATTATGTTAATGGAACTAGATTTGATCAAGGCTTATGATTTCGTCGATTGGGATTTCTTAAGATTGGTCTTACATAAAATTTGCTTGTATGTGATGAATATTGCTTGGATCATGGCTTGTGTTACTCTAGTTAATTATGCAATTCTTATTAATGGTGCTCCATCTAATTTTTTCATTGCTTCCCACGAGCTTTGTCGAGGGTATTCTTTATCCCCTCTACTATTTTTACTAGTCATTTATGGTTTGAGCAAGACAATTTCTAAGGCACTCACATTGGGTTTATTCTATGGTTTTTTGATTACTTGCAATATATCAATCACTCAACTTATATTTGTGGATGATGTACTACTTATGGGAGTGATATCTATTCTGGAATGGACCTATTTGCATTAGATTTGTATCCTTATTTGGTGAGGCATCAAGTCTTTTCATGAATACAATAAAATCAACATTAATTGTTGCCTTCCGAGATGACCCATCCGTCATGCATATTTCTAACATCTTTGGGATAAATGTTGCACCATTAGACAAAGGTTTCAAGTCTTTCAGTTTTTTTCTAAAACCTAATAAATATGGAATAATGGATTCAAAATTGATTAATGGAGAAATATCGAGCGAAGGGTGTCTCTGTGGTCGCATAAATGACTTACTTTGGGGGGTTGGCCGACTCTTGTTCAATCAGTCCTACAAAGTATTTATGTATACTCGATGCACCTCTACCTTTCACCAAAGGATATTATCAACAAGATCAATTCAATTATTTCTAATTTTATCGAGGCAGGTTCAAGGGGCCCACCAAAATTTCATCTTGCTCGCTTGGAAAGCATCTCCAAAAGTGAGGAGGATGGAGGTTGAGGTATTTTAAATATTGAATATTTTGGTTGGGCTTTATTGATAAAGAACCTTTAGCATGCTCTCAATGGTTATGGTATTTGGCAGAGTATTATAGTTGCAAAATATTTAAAAATATTGTCTCTGTGGGCATTGATTCAAATTGGGGCCGTGGTTTAAAAAATGCCCTCATGCATTTGGTCTAGTATGATTAAAATAAAAAATTGACTGATTGGAAATCTTAAATGGTATGTTGGGGCTGGAAATAAGGTGGAAATAGGATTAAATCCCATTAGGGTATTTGAGGGGGACCACATTCTACTGGTACATCTCATTCGACATATATACAACATGGGGATATATTATTTAAATCAGAGCTTTCTGAATCCTAGTTCGCCCTATTCATATCCTTCATGGTGCCACTCTAAACAATTTGGTCTATATGGTGTGTTGGTTGTGCAATGGGATTCTTACATACAAAACTTATACATGGATGGCTTAGCATTAAAAGGCAAAGAGGGAAACCTGCAAATGGGATGATTGTACTAAAAATGGGCAGATTTATGCACACAAGGCCTATTACCACATCACTTTTGTTCTACAGAAGGTTGACTCCTTGAGGTTTATTAGAAAAATCTGGAAATGGAACTGTCTATTAAAACTCAAGTGTTTTGGTTGGATATTATGGTGGAATAAGATTTTGATGTGGCAAAATTTATGCAAACATCATTTCTATGGACCAGGGATATGTGTTTTGTGCGCCTCTGTTAGTGAAGATGTGGCTTATCTTTTTTTACAATGCCCACTTGCAATTTCTACCTGGTTGGGTGTAGTGAATATTCTAATGTTGAAGCCAACTTGGGACACTGTTTCCATTGATGTTTGCGTGCAAAATTGGCTCATGGAATACATAGAGTGGTGTTCCCTTCCTTTATTCTTTTTTGAGGATTCTGGCTCTAGAGGAATGCCCATATTTTCCAGGGATCTAGTTGGGATATTAGCAGTGTTGTTATTCCATTGTTGCATACTTCAATGAGTATGTCTCAATGGCTAATCACAAGCACACGAGATTTATTCACCTCATTAACATATGGGACAGATTCCTTGTTGGCTTTTTTGATGGGGCAACCAACAGTGGGAACTGTGGGTGTGGGGTATATATTGTTATCAATCCAGAACTTTGTTTTCATTTTATGTGAAATTGCGGTCAGGGTACAAACATTTGTGCATGGGTCATTTCTCTTGGGGGAGTATTATTTTTGCACAAAATGGCTCTCCATTGACAATTTGGTGGTATTCAAAGATTCAAAGGCGGTCACAAATTGGTTTCAGGGTTGTACAAATTTTGAACACTACAAGCTTATAAACTAGTAGTAGAGTATCAAAGAGATTCAGGGGGAATTCCTGGATTTGTCTTTCTCCCACATATATCTGAGTAGAACACTATTGTCGATGAGCTATCCAAAAAAGGTCTACATCAACATCTGGGGAGTATATTCTACACTGTTTTTTTCAAGGACGAGACGAGGGACTTATGGCATATATTCATGAATTAGGCAATGTCCCGCGAACTCTAAGTATGTGTTTGCTAATTTCCTATTATGTTTTTTGTATGACTAGAACACATTTTTTGGAACATGGCCATAAGATGTGGTAATGTGAAATATTTAAGCAAGAGGCACTCTAGCCTAGTATGGTAGAGATGTTGTAATGTAATATTTAACATTTTGACTAAGTCAAATTATATAAAAATTAATTAAATTAAAGTAAAAGATTAATGTAATGTAAACTAAACATTTTAACTTGGTAAAAATAAAGTAAAAAATAAAAATAACCCATAAAAATAATAATAAAAATAAAAGTGAAAATAAAAATAAAAATGGTTATAAAATTAGAAATAAAAATAAAAATAAAAATGACCTATGATATTGAGAATTAATGGTATTTACCCATGGTATTCATTTGAAATATAGCCTATTTAAAGAGGAAATTAACCCATTCTAGATCCATCTTAAATCCGGATCTACCAAGCCCCAGATATCCAATCTCTTGGGATCCAAACATATCTTTTACACTGAAAAGAAATTTGATCCTCTAGACCCTTGGTAAATCCATATTTAAGATCTAGATTGGTTTTCTGATCTACAACTCACATAAATAAAACCTTCAACAAATTAGGGTTTCAATCTCATTCCTCATTAGGGTTTGAAGGAGCTGCTGTCACACAAACACATTTCTGCTTGCACAACATGGCCGCCACTACAACGAGGAACACAGTGGTCTCCCTCTGCAACAATAACACCTCCATTTATCGTCTTTACTTCCGCACTTTGAGCGCCACTGCAGACAGGCGCATTAAAACACTCTGTTGCAACAACAGACTTCAAGAAGCACTGTATACCTTCAAGCACTTGCTTTCACCTAAATAAACATCCATCCCCACTCTCATCACCTGCACCTGCAGTCTCTTGTTAATTAGCTTGCTTCGACGGAATCAACATGAATCTACATTGTCTGTTTATAGGCTTATGATTTAAGCCGACATTATCCCAGATCTCATAACTTTGAACATTATCATCAATTGTCACTGTCAAACAGGTAGAATGGATTATGCGTTCAAAGTGTTTGAAGGAATGGATGCACATGGGTATGTTCCAAATGTCATAACCTTCAATACCCTCATCAAAGGGCTTTGCAGGAAGTTTAGAGTGGAGGATGCTATCAAGGTTTTGAACCAAATGAAATACAAACAACAAGAGCCTAGTCATGTTACATATAATACCCTAATAGGGGCTCTGCAATGCCGGGAAATCCCACGAGGCATTTGGGTTGTTAGCTGTTATGTTGCAAAATGGCCATGAGCCTGACACATTCACATTTAACAGGCTCATGGATTGGCTATGCAAAGAAAGTAAGCTCCAAGAAGTCAACAAACTACTATATCTGATGATAAAAGAGGGGTGTAATCTGAATGTTATTACATGCAATATACTTATTGATGGTTTATGTAAACAACATAAGTTGGATGAGCCAAGGAAGCTCTTCTCTGAAACGTCCAAGAAAAACATATCCCCTGATGTGGTCACATACAATGCACTTATCAATGGTTTATGTAAGGAAGGCAAGTTGGACGAGGCGATGAAGCTCTTCTTTGAAATGCCTGAGGAAAACATATCCCGTAATGTGGTCACGTACAGTTCACTTATTAATGGTTTATGTAAGGAACGCATGTTGGATGAGGCGAGGAAGCTCTTTTCTGAAATGTATGGGAGAAATATATACCCTTGGGTTGTTACATACAGTGCATTTATTGATTCTTTAGGTAAGGAAGGCAAGTTGGACGATGCAAGGAAGCTCTTTTCTGAAATGTTCCAGAGAAACATGTACCCTAATGTTGTCACATATAGTGAACTTATAGATGGTTTATGTAAAGAAGGAAAGTTGGATGAGGCAAGGAAACTCTTCTCTGAAATGTTTGGAAGAAACATATGCCCTGATGTTGTCACATACAATGTAATTATTGATGATTTATGTAAGGAAGGCAAGTTGGCTGAGGGGAGAAAGTTCTTCTGTGAAATGTCTGAGAAAAACATATCCACGATGTTGTCACATGTAATATGTTTATTGATGGTTTATGTAAGGAAGGCAAGTTGGATGAGGCAACGAAGCTCTTCTTTGAAATGGCTGGGAGAAACATATGCCCCAATTTTGTTACCTAAAGGCACTTATTGATGGTTTTTGTAAGGAAGGCAAGTTAGCTGAGGTGGGGAAGCTCTTCTCTGAAATGTCTGCGAAAAACATATGCCCTAACCTTTTCACATACAATGCACTTATCAATGGTTTATGTAAGGAAAGGCAATGGCAGGAGGCCACCGGAGTGCTTCATGAGATGCTAAACAAAGGGTGCAATCCAGGTGTTATCACATACAACACTGTTATTGATGGTCTTGGCAAAGAAGACAAGCTTCAGGAAGCTCTCGGGTTATTAGATGTTATGGTGAAAATAGGCTTTCCACCTGATCAAATAACATAGAGTACACTTATAAATGGATTTTGCGAAGCGGGTAATCTGTAGAAGGCAGGGGAACTTCTTCGAGAGATGCCAGAGAAAGTCTGCAGGCCTAACTTAGTTACGTATCCTACATTAATACACTGGCTTTGCAAGCATAATAGGACAGACGAAGCTCAACAGAATTTCTATTAGATGCAACGCCAAGGTCGGAACCCTGATGTTGTCACATACACCGCATTGATGAATGGACTCTACAAAGTGGGTAATCTGAAGGAGGCAATAAAATTATACAAACAAATGAGAGATAGAGGTCTGTCTTGTCCCTGATATGATTCCACGTGCCACTATAATGGATGCACTATGAGCATCCATGAGTTAGTGGACAGTCCCCACCCACTTCCCACTGGGCCAATAAATTTTGTGGATTTTTTTTCAGTGTTATTCAGTGGTTTCATGTTAGGAGAGAGATGGGTTTGATGAACCATTAGCCCCTGGATCTTCTCTATCGGGGAATTTCATACATTGTATCTTTTATGTTCCTGCACTGTATCTTTTAAATTCATCCATTGTATTTTTTTTACAGAAGACCGTTTGGTTATTCCACATTTTATGGACATCATTGTACTCAACAGTCTCTTTGACCTACTTTATGGTCATTAATTACATATAAATATAATTATCTTATCTTATGCAAGGACTTCACACTCGAAAAAGCCCAATAGAATATTTCATGACATCAAAAAAGTTTGATATTGGTGCTGTGACATATTCAGCCACAAATAACAGCCTCTGTGACGATATTGCTGAAATGCACCTGGCAAGATTTAGTAATAGGGAGTAAATTGCAATTGATGAAGTGCAGTGGTAACTTTGGTAATTATAGGCTAGGCAGGCAATCTGAAACAGGCTTGGTGGTTGTGTTGATGGAATCATCCAATTGAAATTTCCAGAAAAGTGCACTATGTGTTAAATATGAAAACACATCTGATTTAGTGCTTAGTCGGTGATACATCTTTATTAAATGCACTAGTTGTTTAGTCTGAAATGGGTTGGGCCTAGCAGTTGGTGTGTACTTGCAATGGGTGTAGTGCCCCAGGTAAATAACATTGACAGTGCTCACATATATAACCTAGAATTGGTTTGCTAAAATGGTTAGTGAGTTGTCATTTGACATTGATAAAGTGGACCTTGCAAATAATAACAGCGGTGAGTTGCAGATTCATCTGATATGTTATTAGTGATTTCAAGGTTGTTAAGGCTTTCAAATACTATATAATGTATCTGCCTTTGCCGCAGTTTACATTAGCTGAATGGTCTGTCTGAAGTGGTCTTGAGGAATTGTTTTATGGAAATTAGTGTTAGCATTTGCTTCCAATAGTCACAATTTCTAATTTAGGTAAAATAGATGAACTTACTGTAATAACACCTACTAGTATAGAACTTACCAGCGTTCATATAAATACTATGAAGCTCTGATATGGGTGTGAATTGATGGAGGGTCTACTCGTGGTTTTCTCTAGTGGTTGAGTTGCTAATGCCGAATTGCTTATGGGAAGTTTAAGGTACAATTAAACAGTCGATTAAATTATCCGTCAACTGCATTCAGTAATTTTGTACCATGTGACAAACTTTAACAGTCTGCAGTGATCCTCACTATGGGTTTCATATGGGTGCGAGAGGTTGATTGAGAAATTGACGACTTTTCATGATGTCATATAATTAGTTTATCCAAACTCGCTATAATAGGACATAAGACCATATGTGCATTGACCTGGCAACATGGCATCTGGTTGTCTTAAAACTTAACATGGGAACTTGCCTCTCTGGGATTGATGTTATCGCATTGAACATCGTCTGACTGTATGAACACTATGTATTTTAGAGGCTATGTGGTAAATTAATCTACAACAACAGCATGAGATTATGGAAGCAGAGATCGGACCTTATCCAGAGAGGTCTGTTGAATCTGACTGTACTTTGTGGCTGTGGCAAACGGTGTTGGTTTAACCATCCTCCAATTTAAAAGCCCTCTGCTTCTTTTGCTATATTCCTAAATTTTTTGGACTAGGGTCACTTCGTAATCAGTTGCTTGCACATATGAAGCTCGAATGACAATACCTAATGCTTAAAATGGAAACCACACATTGGATCTACTTCTTGCAGTCTGTTAAGATCAATTAGTTTAAGTTCCTTTGCATGGCTGATTTGAAGTGCTACCTCTAAGCTTCCATTCTGACTAGAATACCAAAATTTGTTGTTGTCATCACTTGTAAATGTGTCATGTTGTTAATAATAGTCTTTGCTGGAAGTGAGAACTGTGAAATTCATCTACTGCATATTGCACCAAAATTATGATTTGCAATCCCATGTTATTGCCTTTTCAGCCCTCAGTGGTGTGGCTTGGGGAACTTTTCCTCCAATAGCTTAGGGATCTCAGAAATAGTGTACCTTTATTTATAATGTTATTTGGGACAAAAATATGAAATTTCGTGTTTGCTTAATGTGAAATGCCAGGCTGAAGCATCGCATCTGCAAGAACTAAGGTAAGTGTCCTTCAAGAATAAGGTGACATGAACGACAGCAACTAATCTGTTTTCTAGATTGAAAATGAGAACTAATCTTGCTTGCTAAATTTTACAATTCTTTTCAGAATATATTCTATTTGTATGGAGAATATTTTATAGTCAAAATAATTGTTTGAACAACATAAAAGACCCTATATTTTCTATCAGATGTTGATCGTTTCTATCATATTTTAGTCTCTACACTTACATACCATGGTTAAAGATTGTTTTTGACAAAGGTTACAATGAAATTCATCCAGTCTTATATACACAAGTTGTGGAATTCGACCATTGTAAAGAGCTTCATAATGTCCGTCAAATTCATGGTAATCTCGTTTACAACTCAGCAAGAAATTACCTGTTGCTTAGTCAATCAATGCCCTGGATCCTGAACAGACAATGTTAGCTTGGCTTATGCACCCAGTTGACAGGATAAGGCACCTCAATCACATTTAAACCAGTAGACTCTGTCAACTTCACAAAAAAGTAAAAGGCCACTTTTGTTCTTGAAGTGGAACACTATGAATCTATTCCTACATTTTCAACACCAGAAGGCTATTGACTAGCTTCTGATGTAGAAGATTGTTCTGGACAATTGCCTCCAGCAGATTCAATTGTTAAATCTAAATATAATCTAATTTAAGTGTCCCACGAAATTGTCAAATTTGCAACTTAGTCCAAACCTATATATAGCATAATGAGTGAAGAAGTTGCATGTTAGGCCCTCCTAGTTAATCCTATGATACACAAAGAGATTCAGAATTGAGGAGAGGATAGTACAATGTTATGGGCAACGAATGCAACATAAAATGACAAAAGTTGGGAATTGCACCAACAAAAATAATAATGTGATTATGGTGGATATATTCCAAAATTGAGCAAAAGCATTTAATTGTTCAGTCCAACATCAAGCCAGGTTGATGATATAAACGTATGTAGCAAGATAAGAATTAAAAGTTCTAGTTTTACCTTCGAATTATGTCTCAAAGAGGTATCTTCATTTGAGGGATTCAGGTCATCATATAGCTCGAATCATACTTCCTAAGACATGAAATTAACCTATTTTGCGCTGAAGTGCCTCCAGAAAGCATTTCTCCCTTCTAATAGTAAGTTAAAGTTGCTTATCAAAGTAAATATGCATCATTGAGAAGTGCCCAATTATGGTAAAATCTTATAATATATTTTTGTGGTTTAAACTTTAGTTTGACTATGAATGTTACAAGGAGGTTAAACATCAAAAGGCAGTGACCTTATGCATTATAAATTAGAGCTACTTCCAAGCTGTAGACAAAAATGCACTCTGCATTTTATATCTCAAACACCTTTCAACAGTGCATACAAAAGTACTTTTTAATGTGCCACTCAGACTCTTATCGTGGAGGAATGAATATTTAAGTAGAAGAAAAGAAATAAAAAGTAAATTGTTACACTTCAACCATAGAAAATGCATACGGACAAACGATGCCATGCAACAAGGTAACATTTAAAGCACACCAAGCATTGCCAACATCAAAGCAAGATCATGTGAATGATATACTTCCAATTCTATTAAGAAAAAATAAATTGCAGGTCATAAGGGTAGACCAAGAAGATATTTGACATGTAAATGTGAACTATCCATTTTAAATGTACACTATTTTCTTTATTGGGATGCTTACAAATAAGAAAATTTCCTCGGAATTAGCTACCATTAATTGGAATTGGCTACCATTAATTGGAATTAGGATTTAATATTTTCAAATTTTGGATTTTGTTTCGGTGAAATCTTTCATGCAACAGCCAATTATTATCAATGTTGGATCAATAATATTTCAATAAAACTTCCGGACAATGTTTTTTTGGGAAAATGAGTTTGTGCATAATGTTATCTTCCTCTATCTTATACATTGATCTACCTTTTATCTTCCTCTATCTTATACATTGATCTATCTTTTGTCATCAATGCCCTGTATTAATGCGCTAAATAACTTTGTGACAACATTTCTTTCGTAAACGAGTTTGTGCACAATGCAATCTTTTCATATTCTATATATTTCATGACAATAAGATTGGTGAACATAGAACTTGTGTTTTTTGGTAAAATATACTATCAATGTAGGCTTTAAAAACTTGGCTCAATTTTTTGTTGATAAATATTATATGTGAAAACATGCACGTACATGTAAAATTAAAATGGAATTTATGATGAAGCAACTACCTCAACAAGAATGTAGAAGCTTAAAAAAACAAGTGCAACCATATTGAATGAGGACTATTAGCATCAACTATGAATTACTAGAAAGTGAACTTAATAGAAAACACTTTTCTCAAGGGTTATATAAAGTGAACTTGATAGCTAATAACTTTCTCAAGGTTCCTTTGTAAACACTATTTTTCTAATTTTCTATAAGATGTTTGCAAATGTACTTATTGGAGTAGGGATTGCTTGTGGTTATCTGGTGTGGATTGCGGTAAAGCCTAAAAGACAATAAGACGGAAAATTCCTCAAGGATAGTGATGGAGTTCGGTCTCATTCCTAGCTCAGTTTGGTTTTGTGATTTCGGTGCTGGTTTTGGTGAGGTCATGGTTTGGTGAGGGTGGAGGTGATTTAACCTATGGATTCCCTTAGTTGTTTTTGCATTGGTTTATCCATGAGATCCCACATTCATGCTTGGAATATGGCACGGGGGTGACTGATCTGAAAGAAAGATTTGGTTCAACCATGTCTACGGTCAGGTGGTACATGGAAGTCCTGAACCTGGTCGGATTTGGTTATGTTTAATAAAAGCTAATTTCTCTTGCTTTTGTACTTATTCATATGTGGATTTAATGGCTATTATCTCACTGTAATTTTCAAGGTTTAATCCTGGTTATAAGCATGGTTATATGACTAGTTATTTCCATGGTTATTTCATGTATTTACTTGTAACTGAAAGGATAATGGATGCAAGACCTAATTGATGTCAAAATAGTTAACAGAAGAGGGTGGTGATCCTTCTTGTCAAGTATCATATGATTTATCAGTTATTTATGCTTTATCTTGTATTTGTTTCCTGTAGATTGCATTGATACCAAGTGTTTGATAGAATGTCAGTCCCGGTTGGGGATGGTCAGGCCTAGTCTTGGAGTTAGTTTTTGATTTGTAAGACTTGTTATTATGTAAATGATCTAAATTGGATCCTTAAACATTTCTCATGACTGTTTCAAAATTATGTCAAATCAAATCTTATGAATAACAAGTATCAGAAATGACCTCTGGACAATGGCAATTGTGGCCTGCACGGAACAACGAGGACCCTCGGTCAAAGTGCGCTGACCGTTGGCCCATGGAGACCGCGCATGGACGCAAATTGGCAATCGGAAGCTTGGATCCAGAAACAGAGGCAGTTTCTGATACACGATTAGCGCTAATCGCGTATCGCAGGGCAAAACCCTCAAGAAGGAGAGCGTCGAGCGCTCAGTCACGAGGAAAACCGTGCGGAAACCATCAGAGGCGGGTCCCGCGCCCAAAACCGGTAGGATATCGCGTGCACTTCGAGCGGTAAGCGGGTTTGGCCGAGTTCAGCGCGATGCCATACACTGGGCGACGCATGTCCAGCGAATGAGAGAGAAAACCGCTTACATCACGTGAGTAACGGTCGAGCAACTTACCCGCGCGATATAGACGGAGACCGTAGGATCTGGAGGCTCCAGATCAACGGCGGAGAATCAACCCGATGGATGACCGGATTTGACGGGGAAATAGACTGAGGCACATAAATATTTGAGGTCCGACATGACCGATGAGCTAGCAGAAGAATCAGTTTCACGGGAAAATCCTGGAGTAACAGAAATAACGACCGTTTGAAGAAAACTGACACTCAGTTCGTAAGGCGACAAGTGGCCACCTCTCTGTGCAACGTTACACAGCGATGATGATGCAGAGCAGGGAATTCCAGCGGACAGAGGCAGGCGATCCAGAGAGCCAGGAAGAGGAAACGAACAGTCAGGGAGCAAATTGGCTTTAAGCCACGAACAGACAAAGAGCAGAGGGAGACAAAAGAAGAGAGAAAAAAAAGTGAATTGCAGAGAACAAAGAAGCCGAGCTGACCTGCAGAGCAAAGGCAGCATTGAGCAGACAGAGACAGAGAGAGTCCGAGAGTCTGTGAACTCCATAGAAGGCTTGAGAGGTTCAAGCAACTCCTCTGTGTATACATGTCAGGTACTAAGTACCAAATTGGACTCATACCATTGAGACCAGTTGAGGTCGAGATTCAGTAAGGGGGAGTCTGTGTACTCTAGAGGCTTGGGGGATCTAAGTACTACCCTACTGATCATCATCTATTAAGTGAGACTCAAATTGAGCTCCTTATTGTAAAATCTCTGCTTTAAGACACAATAGAAAAGGCCACCACTGAAGGCTAGACTAGGAGACGTAGCCCAAGAGGATTGGGTGAACTCCTTATTAAATTTGTTGTGTTCTGTATTTGCTTACTGTGTTTCTCTTATTGTTTCAAGTGTCTGTGTATTTCGCAATCTTATTGATCCGTTGCCTAAAATAACATAGACACACCCCAGCACATGAGTTTGTAATACCTTCATTAATTAATTGAGATCATTCACGAGTGATTTTCAGATCAAGTGGTATCAGAGCTCTTCGATTGTTTAAGGTTAGACAAGCTTGTGTTGGATTTGTTGTTGAATGTTAACTAGATCAAAGCTTAAATTAGGAGAAGGAGAGTTGGTTGAGACTAACCCGGAGATTGGAAGAGTCTATCCTCAGAAGAAAATGTCAAAGGAAAGTCCCTTGGGGCCAGACCCTCAATTCATAGATAGTTTCTTGGCCATGAGGTCCATGGTAGAGGAAATGTATAAGGACTTTAGGAAACATAAAGATGAAGATTCATCAGGCTCCAAGCAAGATAAAGGAGAAGAAGAATCTCTCCTCTATGACCACTCAAAAGGGAAAGGGAAAGAAGAAAGCTTTCTCACACCTCCTAATAGCCCTGAACATAAAAAGAAGACATCTTTGATTAAATTAGATGTTAAATTTGATTTACCAATATATGATGGAGAGCTGAATGCAAAGAAGCTAGATAATTGGATCAGACAAATTGATGTTTATTGCAGAGTGCAGAGTATCGACTCAGACAAGAGTAAGATTCAGCTGGCCAGCCTACGCCTCGGAGGCACTGCCTTGGTATGGTGGGAAGGCAGGACACAAGCTGACATGAAGAAACATGGTAAGATTCTTTCTGTCTGGAGTGAATTTGTTTCTGCAATAAAAAAACAATTCTATCCACTAGCTTACATGCAGCAAGCCATGATGAGCTAAAAAATTCTTCGCCAATTGAAAGGGCAAAGTGTACAAGGTTACACTCAAGAATTTAGGAAGAGAGCTTTGATTCTAGGAATTTCATTAGACTCACCTGAGACTCTGTTGAAGTACATAGGGGGTCTACACAGCTACATGAGGCACACTATCCTCATGTTTAATCCCACTAGTATAGATGAGGTATTTGTTCAAGCTACGCATCTAGAAGCTAGAGGAAAGAATGGGAACCCTGAAGTTGGGGGATCATCCAAACCCATTGCAAGCAAGAATAAGGAGAAAAGAAAACATAAATGGAAAGAAAGGAAGGCCAATACTACACAAAAGACAAAGTCTTCATGCACTCACTGTAAAAAGGATGGGCATGATGATGAGCACTGTTGGATTCTGCATCCAGAGCTGAGACCTAAGAAGTTCGAGGGCAAGAAGAAGAAGACTGCTACAGCTATTCAGAAAGATTTGGGGTCGGACTCAGGAGATGAAACAACCATTGCAGCCACAGGTATAAAAGGTTGTCCACTTTAGAGAATGCAGAAATCAAGAAGCAGGTGCAGGAGTTGCTCGAGAAGGGGTTCATCAGACCTAGCACATCACCATGTGGGTCACCAATCATTTTGGTGAGAAAGAAAGATGGCTCGTGGAGAATGTGCATTGATTACCGAGCACTGAATAAGATAACGATAAAAAATCGTTATCCCCTTCCTCGCATAGATGATCTACTAGATCAGTTAAAGGAAGCTGTTTATTTTTCCAAGTTAGACTTGCATAGTGGATATCATCAGGTCAAAGTTGCAGAACAAGATGCATGGAAGACTGCTTTCAAAACAAAGCAGGGATTGTATGAGTGGCTGGTTATGCCTTTTGGCTTAACTAATGCTCTTGCTACTTTCATGAGAATAATGAATGATGTACTCAGACCTTTTCTTGATGATTTTGTTATTGTATATTTGGATGACATTCTTATATTTAGCAAAACGTGGGAAGAACATTTAAAGCATGTTAAGCAGACACTAGATGTTTTGAAAAGAGAAAAACTTTATGTTAAACTCTCAAAATGTGAATTTGGCAAAACATCTTTGAATTATTTGGGACATATAGTAGGGGGTGGTGAATTGAAGATAGATCCCTCTAAAGTGGCAGTCATTGTAAACTGGCCTAAACCCAAATCTCCTACAGAAGTGTGTTATGAAACCAGCTCAAGAAAAGATAGAAAAGATAGATCAACGCCTTAGAATTCAGCCTCTTCGAGGGGGCAACCTCCTTTACATTACATAAATGAACAATTCTTGGATCATACAAATAACAAAACCTCCTTCCTATATATAGGAGTCTAAGGAGTCACAATATAATCCAGCCGACCTAACAATAATAATATAAAGCCACAAAAATAACAATAGAGGGATTCTATGGGGCACAGAAATAACAATATGGGGGTAATAGGGGCACAACAATATAAATAAGGGGTATAACTACAATAGTAATGGGGTAATGACTAGTATTATAGGGACCCAACATGCCCCTCTCCTTCAAAAAAGTGTTGTTCTCAACGCTTGAGCAGTTCTGGATACTTCTGCATAAAATTCTCATCCTCCCATGTGGAATCTTCAGCGGATAAGTTCTTCCACTTGATAAGATACTCTGAAATTGATCGATTTCGTAGCTGTCGAGTTCTTGTTTCTGTGACTGCTTTTGGTTCCAATATAATTTTTCCCTCCTCGTCAAGTTCTGGCAATATTGTTTGAACTGGGAGCTTGTCGCCTATAACCTTCTTTAAACATGAAACATGGAAAACTGGGTGCAATCGAGAAGTTGCAGGAAGCTCCAATTTGTATGCCATAGTACCAATCTTTTCCAACACCTTGTACGGACCATAATACTTTGGTGATAATTTATTATCCTTCTTAGCTTGCTTTAGGGACATTTGCTTATATGGTTGTAGCTGTAGGAATACCCAATCACCTACATCAAAACTTCTTTCACTGCGATGTTGATCTGCCTGTTGTTTCATTCTATTTTGTGCCAACACGAGGTTATCCTTTAAGAGTTGGAGGACTTGTTGTTGATGTTCGATGTGATGTTCCACTGCCTGAACCTTAGAATTTTCTCTTAAATATGATGTGATTGATGGTGGTTGGTACCCATAAAGTGCCATAAATGGGGTCATTTTTGTTGCTGTATGGAAGGAAGTGTTATACCACCATTCAGCCAGAGGCAACCATTTGACCCATTGTGTCTGTTTATCAGATACAAAGCAACGAAGATATCCTTCCAAACATTTGTTTACTATCTCAGTTTGCCCATCAGATTGAGGATGATAAGATGAGCTATGAGCTAACTGAGTACCAAGACAAGAAAATAATTTTGTCCAAAAATTTCCAGTGAAAATGGGATCTCTGTCACTTACAATAATCTTTGGGTTTCCATGTAGCTTTTGAACTGTTTCCATAAATGCAGTAGAAACTGTACTGGCTTTAAATGGATGTGATAATGCACAAAAGTGTGCATACTTGGTAAGTCTGTCAACTACCACCATGATGACACTCTTTCCCTCAGACTTGGGTAAACCTGTGATAAAATCCATTGAAACCTCCTCCCAACGTTGGCTTGGAATGGATAAAGGTTGTAATAGACCCGGTGTCTTAATTGTTTCAACTTTATTTTGTTGGCAAACCAAACATTCCGCCACAAACTTTTGAATATCTGATTTAAGGCCATCCCAAAAAAATTCCTTCTTAACCCTGTGGTAAGTTTTTAAAAATCCTGAGTGCCCTCCTAAGGGAGAAGTGTGCAATTCCATAAGAATCTTTTGTTTTAGCTAGGAATTATTACAGAGGTATAAGCGATCTTTGTACCATAACGAATCATTTTTCCAGCTAAATGTATCAGAAGTACTGGAATCTTGTTGTAGCTTTCGAATAAGTGCCCACACTTCTTCGTCATTCTTCCATTCCTCCTTTGCTTCGTTTATCCAATCTGGTTGGATAATAGAAATGGCACACAACAATGCTTCCATATCCTCATCCTTTCTTGAGAGTGCATCTGCCACCACATTTTGCTTCCCTTTTTTGTAGATGATTTCAAAGTCATAACCCAACATCTTTGTGACCCACTTTTGTTGCTCTTCAGAGGATAATCTTTGTTCTAAAAAGTATTTAAGGCTATCATGATCCGTTTTTACCTTGAAGTGTCTTCCCATTAGGTAGGGTCGCCATTTCTTAAGTGCATGGAGTATTGCCAACATTTCCTTCTCATAAATAGCTTTTCTTAAAAACTTTCCCTTGATTGGACGACTTTCAAAAGCAATGGGTCTTTCATCTTGCATTAGAACAGCACCAATTCCATTTCCTGAAGCATCACATTCCACAATAAAGGTTTTTGTGAAGTCCGGTGTAGCTAAGACCGGTGCTTGGCACATTGCCTCTTTAAGATGTTTAAAGGCCTTTGTTGCTTCCGGAGTCCATGAAAATGAATCTTTCTTCAATAATGTTGTTAGAGGTGCTGCTATTCTCCCATAATTCTTAACGAACTTGCGATAATACCCTGTCAACCCAAGAAATCCTCGCAGATGCTTTATGGATGTGGGGATTTTCCATTCCTTAATGGCTTTAATTTTGCTAGGGTCTACCTTAACTCCTTCATGAGATACAATATGACCCAAATATTCCACCTCCTGGACTCCAAAGAAACATTTGGATCTTTTTGCATATAATTGTTTCTCCTCCAATAGTTGTAGCACCTTGTCAACATGTTCAACATGATCCTTCCAAGACTTGCTGTAGATTAGTATATCATCAAAAAATACTAACACAAATTTTCTAAGGAATGGTTTGAAAATTGAATTCATCAAACCTTGAAATGTTGAAGGTGCATTGGTAAGGCCAAAAGGCATGACCAAAAATTCATAATGACCCTCATGAGTTCTAAATGCCGTTTTCGGAATGTCTTCAATCTTCATTCTGATTTGATGATATCTCGAACGAAGATCCAACTTGGTGAAGTAAATTGATCCATGCAATTCATCCAGTAATTCATCAATGACAGGAATGGGGAACTTATCTTTAATAGTGAGCTTGTTGAGCTCCCTATAATCTGGACACATGCGCCATGATCCATCCTTCTTGTGCACCAATACTACTGGAGCTGAGAAAGAACTTTGACTCGGTTGAATTATACCAGCCTCTAGCATTTCTGCAACCATACGTTCAATTTCACTTTTTTGGACATATGGATATCTGTACGGCCTGATGTTTGGAGGAACACTTCCTGGAATCAGATGAATAGCATGATCATGATCACGCATAGGTGGGAGACCTTTGGGAGTCTCAAATACCTTGGAATGATTGTCCAGGACTTTTTGGAGATCTGGAGAAATAGATGATTCCAATGTGGAAACATCTAGCGAACATAATTGTGCAATTACACCTCTTTGCTCCTTTTTTAGAAGCTTTGTCATGCCATTAGAGCTGATTATCTTTCCTGGTTTCCCTGCAATACCCCTTAATTCAACTTCCTTTCCTTCCACAGAAAATTTCATGAAAAGTTCTTGAAAATTAAAAGCTATTGTACCCAAGGATTGTAGCCATTGGACTCCTAGTACAACATCAGCACCTCCCATTGGAATGGAAAGCATTGGGCTAGTCAATACATATTCTCCCATGGATAGCTTGATATTATGGCACTTTCCAGAACAATTTATTGTTCCTCCATTTGCAATCATCACTTGACACTCTGGTGCTGGATATAGGAAGCAATTCAATTCTTTTGCTACCCTACAATGAATAAAATTGTGGGTGCTTCCTGAATCAATCAACACTATTACTTTTTTCTTCTTGATTTGTCCTTCTATCTTGATGGTTTGAGGAGTGGTAATTCCCACCAATGCATTACAAGATATGGTCGGATTTATTTGTTCTTCATCTAGGCTTTGTTCGTGGAATATATCCTCTTCTTTTGACCTTTCTTGCTCATTTTCTTCTTCCTCTTCACAATCTATGTAGGATAATTTCTTCTCAGCACACTTATGACCTTTTGTGTATTTGCTATCACAATTTCAACAAAGCCCTTTTGCTCTTTTTTCTTCCAATTTTTGTGGTGTCAACCTTGTAGGTTGTGGAAGACTATGGGCAACAACACTTCCGTCTTTATAGTTGTGAATGGTATGCTTCCTAGTTGCCATAATTTTGCTTTCCATTTTTCTTGCTAACCTGAATGCCTTCTCTAATGAATCAGGTTCCCAAAGGCGCACATCATGTTGGATATTATCCTTTAAAGACCCTATGAACACATCAATCCTATGCTCCTCTGGAATATCTTTTACCCTTATGTTCAATTTTTGGAACTCCTCAATGTGCTCCATTATTGAACCCTTTTGTTTGAGACTTATCAATTGGCTAAAAAAAGTGTTGCTTTTTGTATCCTCATAATGTGCTATCAATTCTTCCATAAAAATTGCCCAAGTGATAAATTGTTTACGAGAACAAAGCCATTGATACCATACAAACTGATTTGGTTCCAAATATAAAGTTGCCATACGTACCTTTTGTGTGTTTTGCACATTATTGAGATCGAAGAATTGCTCCATCTGTAATATCCATGTGGCGGGATCCTTGCCATCAAACTTCCTCATATCGATTTTTGGAATGTGGTGATTCTTCGATCCAACATTAGCATCTATGGAATCATGATTAACATTTCTTTTGTTCTCATCATGAGTTTCCTTTACTACCTTTTCACCATTAGTAAGTATTTCTTGTAGAAAATTAGTCAAATCTGTCTTCAAATCTACCATGCCTGTCTTCAAATTTGTGTTCAAATCTATCTTCAAATTGTCCATCTTAGCTTCCATGCCATTCATCTTAGCTTCCACGCCATTTATCTTAGCATCTGTTAACTTTTGTGAGCGTGACATTTGTTGCACTTGTTCTTGTAATTTTGATATATCATGTAGCATTTCTTCCTCTTCTTCATGAGCCATGCTAGAGCTTTCAGGTTCCTTACTAGGTGTTTGCATTTTCTTTCCTCGGGGCATCAGTTACCGATAATAATGCTCTACTATGCCCTTTGAATTCCTTCAAAATAAATTTTCAAACCAAGCTTAAGCAAAAATTTAAAAAAAATCTACACACCTTTTTTCACTTTGTAGGAGCTCGATATTGCCTCTGATGTATCTCTGTACTTTCCAATCATCTAGTTCTGAACTTGTGACCTGTAGTAGCTCTCTGTGTCCTCTTTCCAATGCCACAAGTCTGACCCAAATTGGATTCTCCAAGGAAGAGTTATGCGAAATCTCCCACAGTGACTTGATTATAGACTAGTTCAGTAGAGCTAACTTGTACGACGTTCCGCGAGTCATTGTTTCAACCTTTGGATCTGAAAAACACCCACAAGAAACTACAGTCCATCCTCTTTCTGTACCTTCTTAGGAAACTTCAATCTGATCCCCAAAGAGAAAGTTATGACGATTTTCCCGAGGTCACCTATTTTGAATGTAATTCAGGAGTCTACAAAAAGACCAACTTCCTCAGATCATATCTCCGCAAATATCGTGAGAAAAGCTCTGAAATTCAGACCCAAGGTTCAGCGCGATTTCTTCTCAAATGGGTTTTTTTTGCGACTTCTGAAACATCACAGAAAAAAAGTTATAGCGAAAATGCCACGATGACCTGTTTGGAGCAGCGAAACCCTAGAATCCAAAGCTCTGATACCAAATGTTATGAAACCAGCTCAAGAAAATATAGAAAAGATAGATCAACGCCTTAGAATTCAGCCTCTTCGAGGGGGCAACCTCCTTTACATTACATAAATGAACAATTCTTGGATGATAAAAATGACAAAACCTCCTTTCTATATATAGGAGTCTAAGGAGTCACAATATAATCCAGCCGACCTAACAATAATAATATAAAGCCAAAAAAATAACAATAGAGGGATTCTATGGGGCAAAGAAATAACAATATGGGGGTAATAGGGGCACAACAATATAAATAAGGGGTATAACTACAATAGTAATGGGGTAATCACTAGTATTATAGGGACCCAACAAAGTGAGAAACTTCTTAGGAGCAGCACAATACTGGAGAAAGTTTATTTCTAACTTTTCCTTAATTGCAGCTCACTTACATGCTTTGACAGGCTTGAGCAAGGTGTTTCAGTGGGGAGGCAAACAGCAGAAAGCCTTCGACACCTTGAAAGAAAAGATTAGTACAGCACCAGTACTAGCACTGCCTCATCTTCAAAGACCATTTGAGATCCAAACAGATGCTAGTTACTATGCCATGGGAGCAGTGTTGATACAACACGGTAAACCCATATGTTACCATTCTGAGACTTTTAATTCTGCAATGGTTAACTATCCAAAATACGATAAAGAATTGTATGCATTAGTACAGAGTGTGAAAAAGTGGAAACATGATTTAATGGGCAAAGAGACAGTCATACATATTGATCATCAGCCACTTCAATATCTACACTCCCAAACTAAGTTGCAGCAATCAAGATGCTATAGGTGGATGGGTTTTCTACAACAGTTTCATTTAGTCATCAGATATAAAAAGGGCATACACAATAAAGTTGCAGATATGTTATCTAGACCTATTATAAATGCATCCACTATACTTAAGCATAATTCAGTACTACATGAGAGCTACATTGAACAATATGCTCAAGATATAGATTTCAAAGATGTATATGCAACTTTAAGTCAAGGCAAACGAATAGAAGAATTGGATTATCATGTTAAGGACCGACTCTTGTATCATTGTGGGAAGCTATGCATTCCACAAACTAAGAGAGTAAAGATAATTCAGAAAGCACACACTTCTCTAATATCAGGTCACTTTGGTGTAAGTAAAACAGTTGCACAGCTGCAAAGATTTTGTTATTGGCCAAAAATGAATGAGACAGTTTCTAGATATGTAAGAGGGTGTACCATGTGTGCTAAAAGCAAGCCCAGCAATAGAAAACTAGGCTTGTACACTCCACTGCCAGTTCCTTCTCATCCTTGGGAAAGTATTTCCATGGACTTTGTTGGAGGACTGCCTAAATCTAGGAAAGGTCGTGACTATTTATATGTTGTTGTGGATAGGTTCAGCAAAATGTGTATTTTGATACCTTGTAACAAACATATTACAACTGAACAAACCGCATAGTTGTTCTTTCAGCATGTATGGGTTCATTTTGGATTACCCACTTCCATTGTATCTGATCAAGACACCCAATTTGTTGGGAAGTTTTGGTCGAGTCTGTGGGAACTGATGGACACCAAACTGAAGAAAAGCACAGCCTTTCATCCACAAACAGATGGCCAGACAGAAGTGGTCAACAGGATAGTGATCCAGTTGCTCAGAGGCTATTGCAGCAAGCATCCCAAACTTTGGGATGAACATTTGTGTTATGTGCAGCATGCTTACAACTGAGAAAAGCATTCTTCTACACAAAGATCTCCTTTTGAGACCTGTTTTGGTTTCACACCAAGGTCTCCCTTGGATTTTGTCTTTGGTAAAGAAATAACAGTTGATGGACACAGTGATGTGGACAAGGCAACCAGGTTCATCGAACAAATCCAAGTGATTCACCAGGCAGTACAGGAACAGCTAGAAAGAGCCAAGCCAAGTACAAGGCAAGGCATGACAAGCATCGGATGGAGCATAGTTTCCAAGTTGGTGATCAAGTCTGGCTGTATATTAGCAAGGACAAAATGCAAGGTGAAGGTAAAAAGCTAAAGCCAATAAGGTATGGACCTTTCAAGATACTTGAGAAAATTGGTGAGAATGCTTTTCGCCTTGATTTACCAGCTTACATGCACATCTACTCAGTGGTTAATGCAGACAGCTTGAGATTATTTGAACCTTCATTAATTGAAGATCCCGAAGAGCAAAGTCAATTGTCTTCTATTGATGATCTATTACCTGAATATCTCAATGAATTGCAGGAAGACACAGTTTTGGACAGGAAGGTGAGGACAACGTGTAGGGGAGATGTTGAGTACCTCAGGATTGGACTCAAGGGTTCAAAGCCAAGCAGTGCAAAATGGATAGAGATTGGACAAGTGAGACAGTTATATCCTCACTTAGCCGATGCTTGAAAACCAACTTTTCGTGGTCCAAAATATTTTTTAGTGGGAAGGCCGTGATCCAAATTGGATCCTTAAACATTTCTCATGACTGTTTCAAAATTATGTCAGATCAAATCTTATGAATAACAAGTATCAGAAATGACCTCTGGACAATGGCAATTGTGGCCTGCACGAAAAAACGAGGACCCTCGGTCAAAGCGTGCTGATCGTTGGCCCATGGAGACCGCGCATGGACGCAAATTGGCAATCGGAAGCCCAGATCCAGAAACAGAGGCAGTTTCAAATAAAGCACTAATCGCGTATCGCATGGCAAAACCCTCAAGAAGGAGAGCCCCGAGCGCTCAGTCATGAGGAAAACAAGAAAACCATGCGGAAACCGTCAAAGGCGGGTCCCACGCCCAAAACCAGTAGGATATCGCGTGCACTTCGAGCGGTAAGTGGGTTTGGCTGAGTTCAGGGCAATGCCATACACTGGCCGACGCGTGTCTGGCAATGAGAGAGAAAACCGCTTACATCGCGTGAGTAACGGTCAAGCAACTTTACCGCGCGATATAGATGGAGACCGTAGGATCTAGAGGCTCCAGATCAACGACAGAGAATCAACTTGATGGATGACCGGATTTGACGGGGAAATATACTGAGGCACATAAATATTTGAGGTTTGGCATGACCGATGAGCTGGCAGAAGAATCAATTTCGTGGGCAAATCCTGGAGTAACGGAAATAACGACCGTTTGAAGAAAACTGACACTCAGTTCGTAAGGCGACAAGTGGCCACCTCTCTGTGCAGTGTTACACAACGATGATGATGCAGATCAGGGAATTCCAGCGGACAGAGGCAGGCGATCCAGAGAGCCGACAAGAGGAAACGAACTGTCAGGGAGCAGATTGGCTTTAAGCCACGAACAGACAAAGAGAAGAGGGAGATAGAAGAAAAGAGAGAAAAAAAAAGTGAATTGCAGAGAACAGAGAAGCCGAGTTGACCTGCAGAGCAAAGGCAGCATCGAGCAGACAGAGACAGAGAGAGTCCGAGAGTCTGTGAACTCCAGAGAAGGCTTGAGAGCTTCAAGCAACTCATCTGTGTATACCTGTCAGGTACTGAGTACCAAATTGGACTCATGCCATTGAGACCAGTTGAGGTCGAGATTCAGTAAGGGGGAGTCTGTGTACTATAGAGGCTCGGGAGATCCAAGTACTACCCTACTGATCATCCTCTGTTAAGTGAGACTCAAACTGAGCTCCTTATTGTAAAATCTTTGCTTTAAGACACAATAGAAAAGGCCACCACTGAAGGCTGGACCAGGAGTCGTAGCCCAGGATGATTGGGTGAACTCCTTATTGAATTTGTTGTGTCCTATATTTGCTTACTGTGTTTCTCTTACTGTTTCAAGTGTCTGTGTATTTTGCAATCTTATCGATCCGTTGCCTAAAATAACATAGACACACCCCAACACATGAGTCTATAATACTTTCATTAATTAACTGAGATCATTCACGAGTGATTTTCAGATCAGTAAATCATGGATTCTAGAAGTGTCATTGAATTATAGGTAGTGACCTAGGCTCTGGGCATGAAAAAGTGGGTCAAATCCTGGGGACGCTGACACAACATTACGAAAAATAGTCCCTGGACACTAGCATGCCATGTTATGGGAGCATCCAGAGCCCTTTGGACGTTGGCATGCCCATATCATGGGAGAGTCGAGAGGTTAATTGGTCAAGAAATGTAGTAGGACTCAAGGGTTGGTTACTTGAGAGGTTGGGATGGTTCCTGAGGGTCTTGTTGCTGATGTGGAAGGTCTGTATGGTGTGTTTCCATTGCTTCCACTTCCTTAAGGTGACTTAGGAGGTCGAATCATATCATAGTAACTTTTCATCACATGTTCACCCCGGTTGGCTGATTACTTGGGTAGATGTGGGAGGAGGGTGTTACAGAGTGGTCTTCCTTTTATTCATTTTTCGGGGAATTTGGTGCTATAAGAATGCTTGTATTTTTGAGGGATCAAGTTGGGATATTTAGCAGTGTTATTATTCCATTGTTGCATACTTCAATGAGTGTGGCCCAATGGCTAATCAGAAGCATAAGAGAAGTATTCACCTCATTAGCATATGGGACAGATTCCTTGTCGACTTTTTTGATGGGGTGACCAATAGAGGAAAATGTGGGTGCGAGGTATATATTGTTATCAATCCAGAACTTTATTTCATTTTATGTGGAATTATAGTCAAGGTACTAACATTTGTGCAAAAGGTCATTACCCTTTGGGGAGTACTATCTTGCGCAAAATGGCTCTGCATTGACAATTTGGTGGTATTCAGAGATTCAAAGGTGGCCATAGATTGGGTTCAAGGTCATACAACTTTTGAACACCACAAACCTATAAACTAGTTGCATAGTATCAAAGAGGTTCAGGTTGAATTTCTAGATTTGACTTTCTCCCACCTATATCGTGAGCATAGCACTTTTGTTGATGAACTATCCAAAAAAGGTCTACATCAACATCTGAGGAGTATATTCTACACTATTTTTTTCAAGGACAAGATGAGGGACTCTAGGTATATATGCATCAATTAGACAATGTCATGTGAACTTGAAGTATCCATTTGCTAATTTTCTGTTATGTTTTGAAACAAATTTTTTGGAACATGGCCATAAAATGTGGTAATATGCAAATATTTAAGCACACATCGGAGTTTTACGATCTACAACTATAGGTAAATGCCCAAGCTATTACGTTGTGGTCTATATTGGAATTGGGCTTATGGATTTTATATTGTCAATAAAATGAATGGTTGAGATTGCAAGCCAAACAAATATTCTTCGTCTAATACGTGAAGCAATGGACAATATGAAAAGTTTTGTCAATAGTAAGTCTCCTCGTCCATTTAATTTATTAAAAAATCATTTGTGGAATATGGTTATCCTTGTAATTTATTAAAAAATTCTTTATGAAACGTGGTGTTAAAATTTGGTATCGCCTGTTTCATTTGGTGTGACTTGAAAAGTAATATTACTAGTTTTATAAATTTACATTTTATAATATTAGTTTTTTTTTCTAAATTTAAGTTTGATAATAATGTTAAGGTTATTATAAATACCATCATTATTAAATAATATCATTAATAATATAACTAATAATAATAACAACATTCAAATTAATATTAAAAACAACAATAATACAATATTAAATCATGTTAGTAATTTTCTTAGCTAAATTTACTTACGTTTTAGGTTTTACTACTTTAAGATTTTAATAATATTGGTTTTTTATTATTTTAAGTTTATAACAATATTATTATTATCAGTTATTAATAAACATTAAATTTAAATTTAATATTCTTAATTATTGATTTGAATACTAATGTGAATATTAATATGAAATCATTAGTGAAATTAATATCAACCACATTTAGTAATGTGGTTGTGATAGTACAAACTAAATTCTAGTATGGATCGATGTGCGTTATTCTATATGGAACTTGTTTATGAATTTCAAGCAATGAAAATCATGGATAAAATCAAAACTTGAAAAAAATTGTGATTATATATATAAAAAATCTATTAATAAAAAATAGTGGGTTTTTATAATAATTTTCTTTTCATTATCATAATGTTATATTTTCCGAATTTAGGTTTATGTGATCCATAATTATAATGTTGGGACATCTTTCGGTACTAATCACATCCAGAGTATTTTGTCAAGGCCTTTCGAACAAACCGGTGTGGTTCATTATCAGGACAAGATGCAGAGTCAGATTTAGGCAACATAATAAATAGTGATAGCGATGGAAAGCGCTGATAACGGCTAGCTTTGACCCACAATATAAATAAGGATGAGGAGAAATCATCATCACGACCAAATGCAGAGTCAGATCTAGGCAATAGAATAAATAGTGATAGCGATGGAAAGAGCTGATAATGGCTAACTTTGATCCACAATATAAAATATTCAATAAGGATGAGGATAAATTTTTGCCACGGAATAAATAGTGATAGCGATGGAAAGATGGAGAGTCAAATCTAGGCAATGGAATAAATAGTGATAGCGATGGAAGAGCTGATAATGGCTAGCTTTGATCCACAATATAAAATATTCAATAAGGATGAGGATAATTTTTTACCAGAGAATAAATAGTGATAGGGATGGAAAAAGCTCATAATGGCTAGCTTTGACCCACAATATAAAAATTCAATACACATGAGGAGAAATTTTTGCTCAAACCAGCTAGTGTGGTTCATCATCTTAATGTAATATGGATTACAATATATTTATCAAAATAAAATAATACCCTATATGGTTACAAATAAATATATGTTGACTCTTCCTAACAAATTTTGACTAAGAAACAGTTAAGTTATTTATTTTATTTCAAGTTATGATTAACTAACTAAATAAATAATAAATAATTACACTAATGGTAAGTGATTCGATGTGATTAGTACCAAAAAATGTCCCAACATTATAATGTGTTTTTTTTTTTTTTTTTTTTTTTTTTTAGAAAGAAAAGCAATATATTATATTGAGGCAATATACACATCATGTTCTGTGAGAACAGAAAGAGGAATGGATCTCATGATAAGAGACCACATTTGAGAACAGATATAAGAAGACAAATAGCTGAGAGGCATACAAAATAAAAACATGGAGCACCACATAGGATCAGAGGATGAATACCATTAGCACCAACATTGTCATAATGTGCTACAGATATGGCGGAAGACAAAAAGAAACCACAAGTACAAAGAGGGGATCCCATAGCATCCGGATGGAAGCCCCCTAAAGCAGGCAGAGCTCAATCCAGGGCACAAAAACGAAACTTAAGCGCCAGACATACTGCAACCTTCGACCTATCTTCGGATGGAAAGATAGAGTGCTGAGAAAGTAAACAGAACATATTTGAAGGAACTGTTTGAATCTTCAAAGGTTTTTGAATTCCTCCACTTCCAAAGACACCATATTGTGATGGGAAGGATTGGGCGCTTGGAAGCTTCTTGTCTTCCCCACCAGGCAAAAGCTGCATTATAATGTTATATATCAACACAACTATAATTAACTCCTAAAATTATTCTATTCATTTATTTTAAAAGATATATATAGATTGATCATGTATGTAAGTGTATTTCAATTTCTTTTAAAAAATTGAAACTTCATATCATATACCATTTTCAATACATATAAACAACAACTTTACATGAAATCACAATCTTAACCCAATATACTCACTTATCTAATATTTTATATTTGATTTTTAACCAACTTAGATCCAACTCCGGATATATCAAGCGCTCTTGAGGTGTAAACTGTTGAAAAGTGTGCAACAAGAAATGCTAAATTTAGAAAGTGCTAAAAATGGAACTGCTAAAAATAGCACTTCTAAAAATAACAGTTTGGCCAATGAGCATTTTGGCCACATTGGGTGAGAGGTGAAACTACTAAAAATAACATCTTCTAAAAATCGTATTTATGGGTCTCTTCCTATTTATAGCAATCCCTGGTCTATCTATAAGGAGTAAATTCGAATTTGGTCTTACCAGCGGTTTGAAATATTAATTAATTAATTCTTCATGTGTTAATTAGTTAAGGAAAAGCAAACTTGAAGTCTTTGTGAGAACATGCAATTATTTCTCCACTGATTGGGGAATGTGTCATTGATTTGCTCCACTGATTGAGGAATTAAGGATGAGTTCTATATTGAGAGGATCAATTGACTTAGTCAAGTTCAGTTAGATTAATTTAACAAGTTGTTAAATTAATGAGATATAGTTAGTTAATGCTTGCATGCATGTGACTACTGCTTTTTCAGATAACTGAGTATTCTCTCATGGATAACTGATGCATGTCAGTTCAGACAGAGACCCAGTTGAGATCAGATGAGGGACAGTGTACCATCAGATGCTTGGATCTTCCTAGTGAATATTCCTTGCACGCAGGAGGAACTAGTGTCCTCAAGGATTGCGTAGTTGGACCTGAGGTTGACAATAGGTATGATCTGGGGCCAATTCACATATGTTTTGTAATTGGACCCCAATCAAAATTACGTAAGGAAATAGGGGATTGGAGGACTTGTGGCCTATATATTGAGGCCTAGGGAGTCTATGATCTACATCATCAGAGTACAGAGAGAGCAGGATAGCTTTTGAGTTGATTCTTTTTGTATGTTGTTGAGGATTTCCACTTGATTGATAATACAGTGTTGGGGTTTTATGTTGGTGCTTTCCCCAGTGATATATTCTATGTTATGTGTGATTGATTCCTTCTTATCAGTTATATGTGTTCATGCTTGATGTTGCTCATGGTTGATTAGCTTCCGCAAAGTTTATGGTAGATGTAGATCTAGTATTATGCTTTAGTACATTGCATATATCAGTTTGATCTGCAGGTGAAATTTCTACATGATATGAGTAAGCTAACTAATTTGTAGAGAAAATTCTACATGGTATCAGAGCACAGGTGATCAAGGAAGAATAATATACAAGAAGGAATTCGAAGTTTATTATTCGGGATATAGATCTCAAGTTCTTATCACATCTATTTCACCGATGGCGTTCTATGGTTTGAGGCTTGAGTATGCCCTTGATGGCAGCTCAAACTATATAGCTTGGAAGGATCGCATGGAGGCAATATTGGAAGATAACGGCCTTAAGGACTTCATTGATCAAGAAGTCCCTAAGCCTATTGATGCTACTCAACTAGCGGAATGGAAGAAGTGTGTGGCTAGAGCTAGGAGAATTCTCTTGGAGGGAGTGCGAGATCACATTGTCTCGAGCCTCCATGGGAAGGAGACTCCATTTGCAATGTGGAAAACATTGAAAGATTTATATCAGAATAGCAGTGATCAGAGGAAGCTGGCACTGAAGGACAAACTTCGAAAGATCAAGTGTGAAAAGGATGAGACGATATATATGTATCTGACCAAGCTCATCACATGCAGGGATGAACTTGCAAGTGTAGGGGTTGTGAGAGCTGATGATGATATGGTGAGTCTAACACTTCTTGGCCTTCCTAAGAGCTGGCATAGCTACCAAGACTTGGTTAATGGAAGGGAGAAATTGCCAGATTGGGAATGACTATGGTCGGATTTGATGCAAGAGGAGATCAGACGGAGCACTAGAGACGGTTCTTCATCCATGGAGGATGAGGAGAACTGTGCCTTAGCGAGTAAGGCAAAGAAGGGGAAGGAGAAGGTTTCTCTTTCCGAATCCAGTTCTTCCAATGGTGGGAAGAAGGTTGACAAATCGAAAGTGCGATGCTTTTGTTGTCATGAGGTGGGCCATTATGCTGCAAATTTTCCATAGAGGAAATCCAAGAAGGGATCCGGGGAAGGATCTGAAGGTGAGGCACTTGCTTCACAGTTTGAGTTGGATTTCACACTCTTCGCATGCATGGTTTCATCCATGGTGGGAAGTGGTTGGTTTCTTGACAGTGGAGCTTCTTTCCACATGACTGGCGACAAGAGTTTGTTCAGTACTTTGGAGGAGAAAGATCTCCAGATACTCATAGTGATGGGTAATGATGAGAAGTATAGTGTCTCAGGTGTAGGCACGATTATTTTTCAGAGGGAGCATGGAGCTCGCCTTACCTTAACCAATGTCAAGTATGTACCAAGACTGAAGAGAAACTTGGTGTCGATTGCGATGCTGGAAGACAGAGGCTCTGATGTAGTCTTTAGTAAGGGAAAGGTTTTCCTTAGACACATCATCACTAGACAGGTGAAGCAGATCGGTTCACGAGTCAAGAACCTGTATGCTCTTGAGGTTCAAGATTCATGCAAAGCCTTGAGCAGCAAGGCAACTGATGGAAACTTGGTGGTTGAGAGGGAGGGTATATTACCTCTCAACATGCAGCACCAGAAGAAGTCTCAGACGATTGTGGAGGAGCCACGATTGGTGCAGCAGCTTCAGGCGGTTGTGGAGCAGCCACAACAAGGGAAACTGAGAGGAGATCGAGTAGAAACATCTAGTCATGCAGAGACCTCCAGTAGGGGGAAACTTCGAGCTAGGTGGACAGAAGGATCACATGCAGCCATACCTCCAGGTAGGAGGTGGGGCGATATAGAGTGATCGTCCCAAGGAGGAGGGGTAGGATCCTTGAGGTACCCAACCTCTTGGATGAGACATTGCTACGGGAGCCCCGATGTGGAGTAGCAGGAACTGACTGATTGGGTAGAGATAGATGCAGATGGAGCGGCAGAGAGAGCTATAGTGCAGGGAATCCCAGGACAGCGCAGAGCATGCAGGCTACAACAATGCGAGAGGCACAAGTGTGTTGCACAGTGCAGGGTAGCACAGAGAAGGGTGCAACGGTGTGAGATGCATGGAGATGTTGCAGTAGCGCAGAGGTCAGAGAGGGAGCACTTGTCAGCAGCAGGTAGAGCTTCAACATCAAAGTATGTTTCTAGCCCAACAGAGAGGTCAGTTGGGAGTTTTTTTGTTCCAAGTGTTGCTGGAGCAACTGCACTTGGTAGATGTGTTGCATGCACAACATTCTAGAGTTACAGGATTGGGTTCGAGAGGACGCCTTTCTTGTTGAGAGGGAGTGTTGAAAAGTGTGCAACAAGAAATGCTAAATTTAGAAAGTGCTAAAAATGGAACTGCTAAAAACAACACTTCTAAAAATAGCAGTTTGGCCAATGAGCATTTTGGCCACCTTGGGTAAGAGGTGAAACTACTAAAAATAGCATCTTCTAAAAATAGCATTTATGGGTCCCTTCCTATTTATAGCAGTCCCTGGTCTATCTATAGGAAGTAAATTCGAATTTGGTCTTACCAGCAGTTTGGAATATTAATTAATTAATTCTCCATGAGTTAATTAGTTAAGGAAAAGCAAACTTGAAGTCTTTGTGAGAACATGCAATTATTTCTCCATTGATTGGGAAATGTGTCATTGATTTGCTCCACTGATTGAGGAAGTAAGGATGAGTTCTATATTGAGAGGATCAATTGATTTAGTCAAGTTCAGTTAGATTAATTTAACAAGTTGTTAAATTAATGAGATACAATTAGTTAATGCTTGCATGCATGTGACTACTGCTTTTTCAGATAACTGAGTATTATCTCATGGATAACTAATGCATGTCAGTTCAGACAGAGACCCAGTTGAGATCAGATGAGGGACAGTGTACTATCAGATGCTTGGATCTTCCTAGTGAATATTCCTTGCATGTAGGAGGAACTAGTGTCTTCAAGGATTGCGTAGTTGGACCTGAGGTTGACAGCAGGTATGATCTGGGGCCAATTCACATATGTTTTGTAATTGGATCCCAATCAAAATTGTGCAAGGAAATAAGGGATTGGAGGACTTGTGGCCTATATATTGAGGCCTAGGGAGTCTATGATCTACATCATCAGAGTACAGAGAGAGCATGATAGCTTTTGAGTTGATTCTTTTTGTATGTTGTTGAGGATTTCCACTTGATTGATAATACAGTGTTGGGGTTTTATGCTGGTGCTTTCCCCAGTGATATATTCTTGTTATGTGTGATTGATTCTTTCTTATCAGTTATATGTGTTCATGCTTGATGTTGCTCATGGTTGATTAGCTTCCGCAAAGTTTATGGTAGATGTAGATCTAGAATTATGCTTTAGTACATTGCATATATCAGTTTGATCTGCAGGTGAAATTTCTACATGATATCAGTGAGCTAGCTGATTTGTAGAGAAAATTCTACACAAACGTCTTCTCTGAGTGAAGAAAGGTTTGCACCTCCACAGATAGATTCAAAGTTAAGATAGATCTAGGTTGGTTTAATTATTAATTTTATTTTTTTAGTTTAATTTCTATTTTTATGTAATCTCACTAAGTCAAAATGTTTTAATTTACAGCTTGAGTGGACTTAATGGTTAAGAGCATGTGTTTCCTCCTAAGAGGTCACATGTTCAAAACCAGAGGGGGGTAGAGTATGTATGCCTTTGTAGACATTAGGAGTCTTACATTACACCTATACCTCATCTCTAAACTGAATTACTATCCTCTAAACTGAACCACTGACTTATAAAACTAGACTCAAAAACTATAACTACAATATCTCTTACATGTAACATGTAAATGTTTATCAATCAATTTTTACATATTATAAATTGGACATATTAATATAAATTCAATATTATAAATTAGACATATTGATATAAATTTTAATATATTAAACTCTCATGTAAAAATATTGACAAACTTTCTTACATTACATCTATACCTCATCTCTAAACTGAATTATTATACATCATCTCTAAACTAAACCACTGAATTATAAAACTTACACCTATACATCCTCTAAACTGACCAACTTATAAAACTAAACTCAAAAACTATAACTACAGTGAAAAATATAAATTACCTACACAATCCAAAACACTTCACTTCATTGAAATGGTGCCTATTTGTTTTTGGGGGTTCCATCGTAGATTCCCGCTCATCGTGCAGCGGCTGACTCCTTTCCAATTTCTCCACAGTCGATTTAATTTTAATTTACAATTTCTTTTTTCCAATATAATTTTTGTTTTTACTCGATACAGAAAATTTCAATTTTCTTTCCACAGGATGTTCCCTGCTCTCAACTCACATAAATTAGGGTTTCACGGAGATAAAATTATTTCATTTCTCAATTTACTCTCGCATTGCACTCTCAACTCACAGAAGTAGCTGCTGTCACACAAACACATTTCTATTCTCTCAGGTTTTCTGCTCGCTCAACATGGGGGCCACTACCACGAGGAACGCAATGCTCACCCTCTGCAACAACAACATCTCCATTCATCGACTTTCCTTCCGCACTTTGAGCGTCCCTGCAGACACGCGCATTAAAACACTCTGTCGCACCAACAGACTTCAAGAGGCACTGGACACCTTCAAGCACCTGCTTTCACCTAAATCTACATCCATCCCCTCTCTAAGCACCTGCAATGTCTTGTTAAGTAGCCTACTTCGACTGAATCAACATGAGTCAGTGTTTTCTGTTTACAAACTTATGATTGAAGGCGACATTATTCCAGATCTCAGAACTTTGAACATTATCATCAATTGTCATTGTGAAACAGGTAAAATGGATTATGCATTGAAAGTGTTTGAAGGAATGGGAGAACATGGGTATGTTGCAAATGTTGTAACCTCATCAAAGGGCTTTGCAGGAAATTCAGAATCGAGGAATCTGTCAAGCTTTTCAACCAAATGATTATCAAACGACAAGTTCCTGATATTTTTACTTATAATACCCTAATATGCGGGCTCTGCAAGACCGGTAAATCCCACGAAGCGTTCGGGTTGTTAGCTGTTATGCTGCAAAAGGGCCATAAGCCTGACACATCCACATTTAACTCGTTCATGGATCGGCTATGCAAAGAAAGTAAGCTCCAAGAAGTCAAGAAACTATTGTATCTGATGATAAAAGAGGGTTGTAATCCCGATGTTATTACATACAGTATACTTATTAACGGTTTATGTAAAGAAGGCAAGTTGGATGAGGCGTGGGAGCTCTTCTATGAAATGTCTGAGAGAAACATATGCCCAAGTATTGTCACATACACCTCTCTTATTGATGGTTTATGTAAGGAAGGCAAGTTGGACGAAGCGATGGAGTTCTTCTCTGAAATGCCTGACAAAAACATATCCCCTAATGTGGTCATGTACAATGCGCTTATTGATGGTTTATGTAAGGAAGGCAAGTTGGACAAGGCGACGAAACTCTTCTCTCATATGTCTGAGGAAAACATATCACCTAATGTGGTCACATACAATGCACTTCTTCATGGTTTATGTAAGGAAGGCAAGTTGGATAAGGCAAGGAAGCTCTTCTCTGAAATGTCAGGGAGGAACATATGCCCAAATATTGTCACATACAGCTCTCTTATTCATGGTTTATGTAACAAAGGCAAGTTGGATGAGGCAAAGAAGCTTTTCTATGAAATGTCTAACAGAAACATTTGCCTTAACCTTGTAACATACAATGCACTTATCAATGGCTTATGTAAGGAAAGGCAATGGCAGGAGGCCACCAGAGTGCTTCACGATATGCTAAACAAAGGGTGCAATCCAGATGTTATCACATACAACACTGTTATTGATGGTCTTGGCAAAGAAGGCAAGCTTCAGGAAGCTCTCCGGTTATTAGATGTTATGGTGAAAATAGGCATTCCACCTAATGAAATCAAATCACATACAGTACACTAATAAATGGATTTTGCAGAGTGGGTAATCTGGAGAAGGCAGGGGAA
The DNA here is from genome assembly GCA_031772625.1 of Pinus tabuliformis. Lineage (NCBI taxonomy): Eukaryota > Viridiplantae > Streptophyta > Pinopsida > Pinales > Pinaceae > Pinus > Pinus tabuliformis. Next base: position 1,682,795,216 of record CM062818.1, read on the forward strand.
CTTCTTCGAGAGATGCTAGAGAAAGGTTGCAGGCCTCATCTAGATAGTTATAGGACATTAATACACGGGCTTTGCAAGCATAATAGGATAGACGAAGCTCACCAGATCTTCTATGAGATGCAAGGCCAGGGTCTGAGCCCTGATATTATCACATACACCACATTGATGAATGGACTCTGCAGAGTGGGTAACCTGAAGGAGGCAATAAAATTATTCAAACAGATGAAAGATAGCGGTCTTGTCCCTGATATGATTGCATATGCCACCATCATGGATGCACTATGCAAGGACTGCACACCCGAAAAAGCCAATGGAATATTGGATGAGATCTTGAAAAAAGTTTGATACTTGTGTTGTGACATTAAGTTGTAAATAAAAGCTTCTGTAACGATATTGCTGAAATGCACCTCGCAAGATTTAGTAAAAGGGAGTAAATTGCAGTTGATGAAGTACAGGGATGACTTTGGTAATAATGCACTATCTGAAACAGGTATGGTGGCCGAGTTGATCAAGTGGTACACGTGGAATTTCAATAAGAATGCATCAGGTGTTTAATATTAGGAGAGGACGTTACAAATCATATGAGTGGTGAGTTACAAAGTGATCTTATATTTTCTTAGTCATGACATTGTTTCAAAGGCTGTTAATAGATTGATAAATATTATACAAAGTGTTAGACTTTTCTTCAGTTTATATTGTCTGAATTGTCTGTCTGAAGTGGTCCTGAGGAAGCGTTTTATCGGAGTTAGTATTTAGCAAATCGCTTCCAATAGTCGCAACTTCTAATGTAGGCCAAACAGATGGACTTACTGTAATAGCACCTATTAGTACAAGACTTGCCGGCAGCCATATAAATTACTATCAAGTCAGTTTTATGCGTGAAAATTATGAACTGGGTTTGGTCTACTCATGGCTTGCTCTACCAGTTGGTGAGTTACTATTGCTGAATTGTTCATGGTTAGTTTTAGGTAAAAACTAAAATAGATGGTTGATCAATCGGCTGTCAAACGCATTCAGTGATTAATTTTGTTTGAGAGTTTGACATTAATTATCACTTTCCCTGAGTTCATGTAATTTATTAAGATTCACTGTAATAAATGTGACCTGGCAACATGGGGATTTGCTTCACTAGGTTTGGTATTATTGCATTGAAGGTAGTTTGACTGTATGAACACTATGTACTTTAGAGGCTACGTGGCAAAACAGTCTACAAGAACAGCATGAGAGTATGGAGGCAGAGATAGGACATTATTCACAGTATGATGGCAGAGATCGGACATACTTTTCTCTGTGGCTATGTCATGATTTAACTGTCCTAATTAGTTGCATGCATATATGAAACTCGAATGGCAGTACACAATGATCAAAACCTTACTGTAGATTCACTTCTCGCAGGCTGTTAAGTTCAACTAGTTTAACTTCCTCTGCATGGCTAATGTGCAATACTAGCTCCAAGTTTTGCTTCTTACAGGACATATGATTAGAATATACAGAAATTTGGATTCACAGGTCACAGGCTGTTAAAATCAATTAGTTTCACTTCCTTTGCATGGCCAATGTGCAATACTAGTCTAAGCTTTGCTTCTTACAGGAAATATGATTAGAATATACAGAAATTTGCTTCTGCCACTAGTTGGTGAATATAATATAGTCTTTGCTGGAAGTGAACACCGTCAGATTTGTCTACTATATATTGCACTAGACATATGATTTGCAATCTCGTGTTTTTTCGTTTCTAGTCTTCAATGGGTGTGACTTGGGGAACTTTGATTCCAATAGCTTTGGGATCTCAGAAATAGTATAGCTCAGTATATATTTATAATATTATTTGGCATAAAAATTGAAATGTTTGGTTTGCTTAATGTGAAATGCCAGGGAGCAACATCTACAAGAATTAAAGATAAGTGTCCTTCAAGAATTAGTCAACAGGAATGACAGGTATTGATCAGCTATTGATCTGTTGTCTTCATTCAAAATGAAATCCAATTTTATTATTTTACATCATAGGATTCTTATTGAAATGTGAGAATTCCAATAAAGAAAGATATAATTTCTTGATTTCGCAATGTTTTTGTTGTATCCTATCATATTGTAATTTTATATAATCCAGACGAGGACTTGCAAATTTGGTGCGACATGGAAATTCCATACAAAGAACGAAGTTCAGGATGGGTAGGTATGAATGTCTTGTGTAGTTAATGGAGGTTACAAAACAAGAAAGAAATGAAACCGACAACAGCCATACAAGTAATAACTCAGGATGTAAGTGGTAAAACCTTGACAGAGTGTCAAGGAAACATCCACGGGGCAAGGGATTGGATTTTCTATTCAATCAATGAAATGATTCTCCATTACAATAGTTCGGGCATTCATCAGTTTTATATGAGCCTCCTTAGTTACATAACTGCTGATTCGGTATGAAACTGACTTGTCAATAACTAAAGCAATTTATCCAGATTTACATTTACATTAATTTGTTGTCAAATTACCAACAAACTCCACCTTGTCAACAATTTTCCTAATCCCTTGCCCATGCCCATTCATCATCTTTTCTGCAAACCAAGAGAAGCTAAACACCATCGCAACTTCTCTACTGTAATTGGCTTTGTGAATATCTCTGCACAATTCTCTCGTGTATGGACCTTTTGAAGAGCTACTTTTCCGCCATCAATCACATGTCTCAGAAAATGATACCTTACATCAATGTGCTTGGTTCTGCTGTAATAAGCAGGATTTGTAGCCAAGTGAATAGCACTTTGACTGTCACAAAGTACATTCACTTTCTCCTGCGTCCTTCCAATCTCATCAAGTAGACCCTTTAACCAGATTGCTTCTTTACTGGCATCTGAAGTAGCTATGTATTATGCTTCAGTAGTGGACAACACAATTGTTTCTTGAAGCTTTGACATCCAACTAATTGTTCCACCTGCAAGAGTAAAGACATAACTTGTAGTAGATCTTCTTTTGTCCAAATCACCTGCATAATCAACATCTACATATCCACAGATTGATTCTTCACTACCATTAAAGATGATGCAATGGTCACTTGCGCCTCTTAGATATCGAAGCACCCATTTCACTGCTCGTCAATGTTATTCACCTGGATTTGCCATGAACCTGCTGACAACTCCAACTGCATGTGAAATGTCAGGGCTTGTAGATACCATTGCATACATTAAGTTGCCTACATCATTTGGATATGGTACATGAGACATATACTGCTTTTCTTCATCAGTTCTAGGACTCAAAACCGAAGAAAGCTTAAAATGGGAAGCTAATGGAACATTAACAAGCTTCACATTGTTCATACTGAACTTTTCAAGTACTTTCTACACATACTTCTGCTGTGATAACCAAAGCTTACCATTTTCCCTATTACTATGTATCTCCATGCCCAAGATATGTTTTGCTGCTCCAAGATTCTTCATATCAAACGTTCTAGAGAGTTGAGCCTTTAACCTGTTGATCTCTTCCATGCTTTTTCTTGCAATAAGCATATCGTCAACATACAAAGCTAAGATAATGAATGTGCCATTGAAACTTTTGAAGTATACACAATGATCATACTCACTTCTAATAAAGTATTGGCTCACCATGAAGGAGTCAAACTTCTTGTACCATTGTCTGGGAGACTGCCTCAGACCATTCAATGATTTCCTAAGCTTGCAAACTAATCTTTTGCTGCGACCTTGTACAAAACCTTCTGGTTGTTTCATATATAACTCTTCATTCCAATCACCATGTAGAAAAACTGTTTTAACATCTAACTGTTCTAACTCAAGGTTAAGTAATGCAGTTTGTGCCAACACAGTACGAATAGAAACAAGTTTTACAACCAGTGAAAAAATCTCATGAAAATTGATACCTTCAACCTGAGAATACCCTTTTGCTACCAGTCTCGCCTTATACCTTTCGATACTTCCATCAACTTTCTGTTTCAGTTTGAAGACCCATTTGCATCCAACAACATTTCTCCCTTTAGGAAGTTCTACAAGATCCCAGGTATTGTTCTTGGCTAAGGAATCCATTTCTTCTTCCATAGCCGTTTTCCATTTTTTGCTATCCGTATCATCTACTGCTTTCTGATAACAAGAAGGTTCCCCATCTTCATACCTTTTGGGAGTTTTTCTTTCCCTTGTACACCTTCTTAGAGTGACTGGTTGTTGAACCGGTTCAGAAACTTGAACTAGTTCAGAAACTTCAATAGCTTCCTTTGTATCTTCAACACCTTTTTCTCCAGAAGCCTCTTCTTCCTTTTGACTGTCACCAAAAAATCTAGCCTCCAACTGAACTTGTTGATTTGGCGATACTGTTCAATTCTTTCAACATTTGATTTTAAACGAGAAGATTCATCAAATGTTACATCTCTACTAGTGATTATCTCTTGCGATATAGGATCCGACAACCTGTATCCTTTCATTGCATAGTCATACCCAACAAAGACATAACATTTCGATTTTGGATCTAATTTTGAATGCTGATTTTTAGGAATAAGAGAATAAGCATGACGGCCAAATATCCTTAATTGTGAATAATCACAAGACTGAACTAACCAAACTTCTTCAGGAATTTTACAATTAATTGCTACTAAAGGTGATCTATTAACTAAATAACAAGCAGTGGATACTGCCTCTGCCCACAACTCCTTTTGCAAGTTAGCATCACTGATCATGCTTCTGGCTCTTTCCATAAGAGTCCAATTCATACATTCAGCTTTGCTGAGGGGTATAAACAACAGTTTTGTGTCTAACAATTCCTTCATCCTTACAGTATTGTTCAAATTCTATTGAAGTAGATTCAACACCATTGTCGGTTCTTAAACATTTAATTGATTTGCCTGTTCTTTTCTCTACTATTGCTTTAAATTGTTTAAAGACATTGAATACATCAGCTTTTTTTTTAGCATAAAGACCCATATTTTACAGGAGAAATCATCAATAAACGTTAAAAAATATAGAGCACCTCCATATGATACAACAGGAGATGGTCCCCACAGATCAGAATGAATATAGTCTAAAATATCTTTACTATTATGATTCCCAAATTTTAATCTCTGTTTATACTGTTTTCCATACACACAATGTTTACAAAAATCCAAACTCAAGGATTTCAAATTAGGAAGTGATTTACGTTTCCTCGGTACCTGAAGACCTTTCTCGCTCACGTGACCCAATCACTGATGCCATACTCGAGTACCTTCTTCTTCTTTTTCTGACACAATCGTTGTCTCACTAACCTGAGTACTTCCTTTGAGTCTCTAAAGATTTCCGACCTTTTCTGCTTTCATAACAACGAGGGCGCCTTTAAAGACTTTCAACACTCCATTCTGACCTGTAAACTTATAACCATCCGAATCCAACACTCCCAAAGAAATCAAAATTTTCTTCAAATCAGGTACATGTCTAACACTAGTTAATGTTCTAACTGTGTTATCATACATTTTAATCCTGATATTCCCCTTCGCAACAGTCTGACATGTTACATTATTACCCATAAACACAGAACTACCATTTACATCTTCATATGAAGTAAACCAATTTCTGTGTGGACACATGTGATGAGAAGCACCAGAGTCTAACAACCAGCTTTCTAAACCCTGAGAGACATTACATATAGGATAATTTTCATCTATCATACATAATTCTTCAACAGATAAAACTTCGTCTATCATACTTGAATCAACCTGATTTGCTTCTTTCTTCGGGTTATTAGACTCTTGTCGTTTCCAATAGTCTTTCTTCAGGTGTCCAATTTTATTGTAGTGCCAACATTTTGCCTTACACTTCTTTCCCTTTGATTTAGATCTAGAAGACCCCCTTGTTTTTTCTCCTCTTTCCTTTGACCGTCCTCTAGCTATCATGGCTTCTGATGCACCTGTTCAGGTACTGGATTTCCTTCGTACTTCTTCAGACAAGAGAGATCCCACAACTGATTCAAACTTCAAAGAATCAGTGGTGCTCAAACTGATTGAAGTTACGAAGTGGTCCCATGACTCGGGCAGAGAACACAAGGTTATAGCTTTGTCTTCTTCCTGAATTTTAACTTCCATATCTGGCTATTGGCATATAAGTGTATTAAAAACATTCAAATGTTCTGCAACTTTTGAACCCTCCTTCATTCAAAGACTGTATAGTTGTCTTATTCAAATATTAATGACTTTGTCATATATAGTTTTTCCAGTTTTTCCCATAAACCTGAAGTTGTACTTTCTTCAACAATGTTGGAGAACTTCATCTGCCAAGCATAACCTTATGGTACTAAGAGCTCGGGCATCCAAGTCCTCCCAGTCCGAATCAGACATGCTTGCAGGTTTCTTATTTGCCCCGTCCAAAGATTTGTGCAACCCTTGTTGCACCAACAAATCCCTAACTTTTAGTTTCCATAGAGCAAAGTTGCTCTTTCCAATGAATTTCTCCACCTCGAACTTTGCATTTGACATCTTGGCCATTTCTTTCCTCCTAGGGTTTCGGTCTTTCAACTAGGGTTTCCAAAAAAAAATCTTGGATTGTCTTCTTCCAACAAAGTATTTTCCAAGTTTTTATTTTATTTTTCCTACTTCAATTTTCAAATTCAGAATCAATCTTTCCCAAATTTTCCAAATTGACTTAGAAAACCTACAACTTTTTTTTTGAAAAAAAAACCCTTTTGTTTAATTTCAGTTTCCTGGAAAAAACTTTGTTCTTCAATTCAAAGAAATCTGGAAAAATCTTTGTTCTTCAATTCAAAGAAATCTTTCAACAAACCTTGAATTTATTCACAAATTTTGAAAAAAAATACCCGACCTTCCAAGATGATCTCTCTTCGATGGGTAATGTTCATGCAGCGCAGCCTCTGATGCAATGGTAACACGTAGGTGGCCAGCAACAGGTATGCAGCCTAGTCCACGCTTCTTCTCGCCGGCACGCAGGTTCTGGACAACGGAACCATGCAACCACTATACAGGTTCTAGAAAGCACGAGGGCCTCGGCCAATGGAACCACTCCATGATTTTGCTACGCACTGAACGGGCAACAACGGTGACGACCTCTTCAGTCCACGCAGAGAACAACATGCAAAGGGCAGAGGGTTTGGTTTGGCAGTGTAGAACTCTCCACGATTTTGCTACGCACTGAACGGGCAACAACGGTGACAGCCTCCTCAGTCCACGCAAAGGGAAGAGGGTTATGTCTGGCAACGTAGAACACTCCACGGGCTCCTCCTCATGGTTTACAAGCTAGCAACAGGCGCAACATCCTTGACAGCCTTCAAAAAATTTAATTGCAGAATTTTACACAACTTTTTTTTTCTTTGACACGCATTCGCCTCCAAAACTCAACTCAATTGCTCTGATACCATTTGTAATTAATGGAGGTTACAAAACAAGAAAGAAATGAAACTGACAACAACCATACAAGTAATAACTCAGAATTTACGTCGTAAAACCCTGACAGAGTGTCAAGGAAACATCCATGGGGCAAGGGATTGGATTTTCTATTCAATCAATGAAATGATTCTCTCTTAGTTCGGGCATTCATCAGTTTTATATGAGCCTTCTTAGTTACATAACTGCTGATTCGGTATGAAACTGACTTGTCAATAACTAAAACAATTTATCCAAATTACATTTACATTAATTTGTTGTCAAATTACCAACATCTTGGACCGCTCACTGCTCTCGGTTTGTAGTGGATCTTTTTTGCTTGCATCAATTTAGTGATCTCATTTACATTTAATGTCGAGATTTTCCTTTTTATTATCGCATTTGTTTTTTTACCCATTGCATAAGTCATGTTCTGCACATGGTTTTGATTTGAAATGCAACTTGAGTTCTATAATGAATGCCAGGAGAAATATAGCCCTGCCATTAATATTGTTTCTAAGGATTACTCAATCGGCTTTCTTGCATCCACAGCTTCCTTCAACTCTAACAATTTTTGGCATGTGCTATCTTTAGGTTTGATTACATCCTATTATGGCATCTCTTAAAAGGATAATTTGCTCATGTATTCTTGCCCTTATCATTATTTACTACATGCAGAATGAGAAGGACTGTGAAACTATGGTGCCATCTTTAAATTCTATCATCCTCAACTAGTACGTTAGTTCCAATGTACGGGTCACCAGTTTTCTCCAACAACTCCTAGTTCTCATCCCCACTCGGGAAGTCTGCCATCATGGTCAATGCCTAGGGTGTCTTTATATAAAACCCTTGTTGGCAAGGCCTTTCTAGTCATGCACCAGTGATCCCTCCCCTCGGAGTAGTGTTGGTTTCCCACCGGATTACTTCCACTGTAAGCAATTGATGTTTAACTGTTCGTACTATTTGGCTATTATTGTTGTTAATTGCATGATCTTTATTTTGCCTTGGAAATTTTATAAAATTTCAATTTTGTCTGGCATACCAATTAGGCAGGTCAATTCTCTTTGTGATCGGTACCTCCGGCAATTTTATGTCCCACGCTGAGATTTGTTTGCAGCTTACTTTGGCATGCTTTTTTTTTCTTATGGTTTTGAATGCGTGATTCTTGAATCCATGTGAAATAATTTGTGACATGTGTTACTTTTCCGGATGCTAGATCTATTGGGTAGTGCTTTGTACCTGTTACAATATACGAAGAGGACTAATAAGTCTCATGGCATGTATTACTTACAATGGATTTTCTTATTAGACATCATCAAATACTTGAATATTTAGGCTCTTCTGTCCAAATTGTAATAGGTAAAACAACTATTATCTTGATCTATGTCTTGTTAGATCTTGTAGCAATCATCTTGATTTACAAGTTGACATGGCTAAGCGTCTCTATCAAAGAGGACATCATTTAGAGATAGTGCCCTTTTTTCAATTGACGTTTTTACATTGGTAGCAAGGGCAGGCAGGTTCAATTTTGGTTAGCATTAGCAACAAGAAATAAATAAGACATTGTTTAGCATCTGGTTCCATCCCTCAATTCCAGCAGCCATTTCTAGAAAGTATGTTTGGGTAGTGCTTGGTACCTGTTATAGTATAGGATGAGGACTAATAAGTGTCAAGACATGTATTGGTTACAATGCAATTTTTTAATTAGACATCTTCAAATACTTCAATATTTAGACTCCGCTGTCCAAATTGTAACTGCTAAAACAACTATTATCTTGATCTCTGTCTTCTTAGATCTACAATTTGACATGGTTAAGTGTCTCAATCGAAGAGGACATCATTTAGAGACTGGTCCCTTTTTTTCAGTCAAAGTTTCTACATTGGTAGCAAGGGCAGGCAGGTTCAATTTCATCTCCATTCCACCTGGATGCCCAAACACAGGGCCTCCAACTTTGCAATCGCCGTCAAGCAAAACTAGAGGGAAAGTATGTTTCTGAAAAGGTGTGGTCATTGTAAAGATCACTGACAGAAAATCGGTCGTGACATGTACATACCATAATTCTAAGGAGAGGAGCATTCCCTCACCAAATTTTTCCTTTATCGTCTCGATGTACCCTTATAACCTATACGATTTTGTGTGTTTCTTCATTCACTCCTGCTTTATCCGAAAAACCCAAAGGGAAATTGTGTTCATCGAAAGGCATGGTCAACTAGAATCTCAGTTCTACATAAAGACACTGACAGGGAATTTGTCATGACATGTACATATCGTAATTCTAAGGAGAGGATCATTCGCACATCAAATTGTTCCTTGATCTTCTTGGTCTAGTAAGATTTTGCATGTTTCTTCCATCCTGTCCTCCATTGTTTCTTAGAGGATCATTTGCACACCAAGTTGTTCCTTGATCTTCTTGGTCTAGTAATATTTTGCATGTTTCTTCCATCTTGTCCTTCATTTTTTCTTTATCGAATTGGGAGTATATCGTTTACCTTCATTTTTTCCTTATCCAATTGGGAGTATATCGTTTACCTGATCTAGCTTTCATGTTGACAATGTTTAATGTGCTTCTATAGTTACCTTGTTGCATGCCAGCCTATATTTCTACATTTTCTGTGGGTGAAGTGTTATAGTTATAGTTTTTATTCCTTTCTTCTATTTAGGTATTCATACCTTTGTGATAAGCGTTTTAGTGGCACATCTAAGAGCTACTCTTATATGTACCCTTATAAGATGTTTGAGATATAAAGTGCATGTCGCATTTTCACTGTGTCTTGAAAGTAGTCTAATTTGTAACAATGTTATCAGAACCAAACCAAACCAGTCAGAACTGGCCAGTTCAACTAGTTGGAGGGCAAAACTGTTTTGGTCCGGTGAACCATACAGTTTTTGGCTGGTTCGGTACTAAATCGGCCCATTCTTGTACGGATCGGTCTTGTACAATGCTATCAAGCAGGGTTGGAATTTCGATTTCTCTTTACCCGTCATATACATTTTTTTGACGTTTTAGGTCTTTATTCTTCCTTTCAAAAACCGTTATGTTTAAAATTTTGCCCTTCAAGAGTGATGCTTTTATAATAAATTAACCCTTTACCAATAAGGATCTATTAAAAAATTACCTTTCAATAACACACTTATGTTTAAAAATTTCACATTTTTATGATAAGATAAGAAAAAACAAAATGACCATAACAAACAAATGACTTATTGAATTCTGAATCTTGGTTTGAAATTATATGGAACACTCACAATAAAATATGCATAACTTTGAAATCAAATGTCCTAGACCAGGACATGGCATAGCATTTGTGTATATAAGATATGACTAAGGAGATCTCATGTGACATATAAGATGACCAACAAAGTAAAACTATAAGATGGTCTATCCCCCCATCGTCTCCACAATCATAATAACATGGAATCAATATGGAGGTCCACGATGGAGAGTTTGAAGTCAAGCAAGCACAATATATTAAAAGTGTTTTAATATTTCATAAGTGGCAGTAGATGTTGTTCTTCATGAGCCGATCTTTCAGAGCTTTTAAGTGATATGTTGAGACACTAAAGATCTGGTGCACACTGTAGTTGTAGCGACACTTCCGTTGTTCCATAGGTGACACGTGACATATGATAACTTTCATAAGGTAGTGTTATTAACACTGTGATAGCCCACCGACCCAAATAAGCCAATAAAGATGGGTGTTGAATACACTCAGAGAGAGCAAGTGGCAACAAGCAGGGTTGTGGTCCAAATTCATTATGACAAGGAAGAGGCTTTGTGCTTTCAACTACGTAATGTTTTGGGCTACGTAGGTTCGATGATGTACTAGCACACTCAAGAAATGATTGTTTGTTTCATTCAAGTGGGATTGTTAATGATTTTTGCATAAGAGATAAATGCATGTTCATTGAATTTCAAGGAAACTATTTGGACTTGGATTCTAATCCAACTTACCCTGATCAAACAAATTGTGATTTATTGAATGACATTCCTTCCAAGGAGTATGAAATATGTATCTTTTCCCCTTTTCCCTAAGGTGAACATAGTGAACGTCTAGGTGACACCTACAAGAATTAAATCATACTAGATCGAGCACCCAATGAGATTTCATCATGAAAAAAACATGGTGAGCGTCTAGGTGACGCCTACGAGAATTAAATCATACTAGGTTGAGCACCCAATGAGATCTCATCTTGAAAAAAACATTTCAAATAGGCCTTTCATAAAACACATTGTCAGTGATGGATAGAGGAGTGAAACACAAACAATGACATTAGTTAAATATGTACACAAATTTTACAATTTTTATAAAAGAATTGTGTTTATAAAGTGGAATTATTGACAATTTTTTCTTAGGTTTAGAGTATGTCTTAAAATCAGGACATTAGTTAAATATATACACAAATTTTATAGAATAATTGTGTTTATAATGTGGAATTATTGACAATTTTTTTTAGGTCTAGAATATGTCTTAAAATAGTTTTTGTTTGGCTAAGAGTTTGAGTTTATGAGACATAAAGAAACAAGTTAATGGATGTAGATGTAGAGGCATTTCAGGGTAATTCCAGGGTCATGGTTTTCTAGAATAACTATGGCGAGTCAACCTTTTCTAGAATAACTATGGTGAGTCAAACTGCATTATGGATTACGGAGGGTCATGGTTTTCTGGAATAACTATGGTGAGTCAACCTGCTTTATGGACGGGGCTAGCGATGATTATCCATAATATGAGTTTGGCATTGAATTATAATTTTTTTTTCCCAATATGTTAAAAAAAACATTATCAATAATATGAGTTAAACAATTGAATTATAATTTTTTTCCCAATATGTTAAAAAAAACTAGATAGAAAATATTAAAATATTGTGGTGAACAATTGGCTATTGTTTTAACTAAACATCATAAAGAAAACATACTCATTTTCCATAATATGTTAAAAAAGAAAAAAATAGACAAAAATATTAAATTATTATGGCGAACAATTCACTAAATATATTTCAAATATGTTTTTAACTAAATCATAAAGAAAACAAAAATTGTGTTTATTAAATTCTAATTGTTTAATATTTGAGGAATTTTTAAACCTACTAAATTGATTTATACATTGAGAAAGGTGATTTTTTTTTTCACTTCTGGTTCACGGATACCTGGGTCAATGGGTAGCCGCTACATCCAGGGTTGTTCAACACTGAGTGGACGCACCCGAAGGCATCAACACCCCTCGGCCTATTTACTGACCTAACCCCAAGAGCTTTCGGGATTCGACCCTGTGACCTCCCATTGGCGAGGCACTTGATTTGACCGATTGAGCTAACTCTTGGGGCTTGAGAAAGGTGATTTAAACAACACAAAACTACAATTTCATTAAAAAATAAATTATTTAATTCTAAAAAAACTAAAAATTAAAATAGTTAATAATAATCGTCATTTAAAAAAATACACATATATAAAATAAACATTTTTCTAAATTTTAATTTTCTATATCAAACACACAAAATAATAATGATGATTATATTTATTAATAAATTAAACAAAAAATAACTCAAAATAATCTCAATATCTAATTTTAACTCTCATATATATATATATATATATATATATAAACACTTTTTTATATATAAATTTAGTACACCACCACATATAAAAAATAATTATTACTATATATATATTCATAAATTCAAACCAAAACTAATGTATTTATATAAAATAAATATAAAAAATAGCATTTAAAAACAACTACTACAAATAACATTTAAAAATAATCATTACTGAAAAGTTCAATTCTTTAATTGTAAGTATGATTAGAGTGCTATTTAAGGTTTCTAAAATGTAAACCAATTGATGATCAAACACATCGCCCACTCAGAGTACAAGACATATTTCAATTTCTTATTCAGGGTAGAGACTTATATTCTATTCTAATATCGTGAAGTTTCTAGGAGCGAAATGTCCGTTTTCAAAATATTATATGCCGTCAAAAACATGTTCTTCACTCTTCAAACCATGTTATGCCAGATGGTCATTTAAAAATTTTCAGCATATTTAACGACTAAAATGGCTTTGATGGGCAAAATGCCCGTCAAATTCCAACTCTGCTATCAAGGACCCTTTGAAAACAATCAACTGATTCTTGTACGGATCGGTCTTGTACAATGCTATCAAGGACCCTTTGAAAACAATCAACCGATTCTTGTAAAGATCGGTCTTGTACAATGCTATCAAGGACCCTTTAAAAACAATTAACCGATTCTTGTACGGATCGGTCTTGTACAATGCTATCAAGGACCCTTTGAAAACAATCATTTTTTTAAAGTAATGATTTATTCTCGGAGAAGCCTAGTTTTTGACCAAATTCCTAATATTCAAGCCTATGGCCTTGCTATTGCTATGCGTAATGTTAAATTCTTAAAGTAAAAGGATGAAAATGAAAGATTCATCATTTAACTTAAATTTTTAACATTACCATGAAATGACTCAGGGTGTTTGAGAGTAGTTCCAAACTCATTGAGTGGAGAAAGTAGAATTTTAGATCCCAATCAAAATCCACCAGACTAAACAGTTTTTCATGATTTCAGAGTTTGGGGATTGTAATGTTTCGATTGGATTTTGTCATGTATGAGGGCATGGAACTAGCATATAATCAAGAGCACCAATCCTTCTATGTATCTTGATGTTAGTGGCATTGATTGTTCAACTCCTCTATCATGATCCTACTAAAAATGTACCCATCACTCAAACAAAATCTTGAATTGACATTCGAAGCATCTTCTATCTTATTTTAATGCTTAGAGGGTGATATTGATGACAAAGATTCCAATATAGGCAAAGATTTTGATGATATGTATGTATTGGTTGTAGCATGATTTTTTTTTGGATGCCAGAGGCCATCTAGGGCCTTATTGTTGATGTATTTTCGGTTCAGAGATGGATTGCACTCAGTTTTATTTTGGTTATTTGCACCCTTACATGCTATATAGATGAGAACATTTGCTTATTTGTGTATAAATGGTTTGGATTCATATGGATGCGCATTAATACATAGTTTTTTGTATGTTTGTTTACATTTGAATATTAAACTTCTTTTTGGTTAACTGGTTTTTTGGTCCAGTTTTTTTTATTGGCTCCAGTCCAGTTCCAATCGATTCCCAGTCCAAGGGGCTTACAGGTTTGATGACTGGTCCAATTTTGATAACATTTATTTGTAATGCATATGGCTTATTTCTTTCAAATGTTTCATTTCCCTATCACATTAATTAATAGTTAGACCAAAGCTAAATATGATCTTCAACGATGCAAAAGAAAAGTATTACTTGCCATTGGAAGGAACGAATGCTTCTTCCTTGAAGCATGGTTGGAGTCATCACTTTATGTTTCTTATGTCACTTTGAAGATGTAATTTGCGGTGACAATAAGATGGTCTATTCAGTTTTGTGCAAGTGAGTGACACCTTCAATAATATCTTAGTCATATGAAGGTGGTATGGGTTATTGCGTGTTTCTTTTGATAAGTAAACATAACTTACCATGAGAATGAATAAATGTTTCGTCCTTGAATTATGGTTGAAGTTATCACTTGATATTTCTTATATCACTTTGAAGATGTAATTTGTAGTGGCAATATGTGGGACATCCAAAATAATTTTTAGTCACATGAAGAAAGTATAGGCTTTATTTTCTCATCAAGAAAGCATCACAAATGTTGTCATGTTGATGCCATTCTTTGGAAGCCATTAAATCTTTTGTTGATTTATGTTGTTTAATGAATGAATGTTGGTTGTATGTGAGAAGGTAATTGTTAGTT
The DNA here is from genome assembly GCA_031772625.1 of Pinus tabuliformis. Taxonomy (NCBI): domain Eukaryota; kingdom Viridiplantae; phylum Streptophyta; class Pinopsida; order Pinales; family Pinaceae; genus Pinus; species Pinus tabuliformis. Next base: position 1,682,810,354 of record CM062818.1, read on the forward strand.
TCAAGAGGAAGAAAGAGAAGATTAATGTGCAAAAAAATCCCAAATTACGAATATGTGAGAGTATCTTTGACTTAAAATGATGGAAATCACACCTTGTTGGTTCCCAAGGTGTTTTAAATACAAAAATGAGGTTAATTACTATTTTAGGATTTTAAAGTATCTTTCACCCAATTGTTAGTATGATAACACTACTTTACCTTCGTAAATATATCCATCATAAAAAAACTTATTTCAACATTAGAATACTATAAACTTTACGATAAATTTGCATCTTTGATTGAATACATTAGAGTTGTTGTTTTATGAAGTTTTCTTCTTTAGAAATTAAATTTACATTGTTAAGGTATGGGTATTCGTGGATATTTTTTGAAGGCATGAGAGCCTTTTGGTTTGCAATTAGACTTCCATCTTTCATGTTTCAAGTAGAATGCCATGTTGACAAGAAATTAAAATAATGGTATGCAGAAATTCTTGAAATAATGATATAGTAGAAAAGATAGACAAAAAATTTGGAGGCACAATGCAACATGATGTATCATTTGGTTATTAATTTGGTAAGGAGTTTGCGATCAACAACTTCTTTGAAAGGATGTCGACTGGGTCATCTCCAGATGAGGGAAATGAAGAAGAGTTTCTTCAACAAGCCCTTGGAAATGTGGAAATGGAATGCTTGGCTCAAGAGATAAAGTCATCTATGGAGGAACATATTGAAGCTAACAATGAACATGCTTTCACTAACATTTTCTTATGATTTGCAAAGTAATTTTGATTTTAGGCTTGTTTAATAGGATATATACAAAGTCAACACTTTTGGTATTCCTTTGTGAGGTAAAATCAAATGTTTTTAATTGGATTGTCTATTCTCTTTCGCGCAAATGTGTGACATCCAAAACAATAATAGTCATATGAGGAAAGTATAGGCTTTCTTTTCTCATCAAGAAGTCATCATAAATATTGTCGTGATTGATGTCATCGACTCTCTATGGTTTTTGGAAGCCTTGGAATCTTTTGTTGATTTATGTTCTTTAATGAATGAATGTTGGTTATATGTGAGAAGGAAATTGTTGGTTTCAAGAGGAAGAAATGGAGGATTAATGTGGAACAAAATCCCAAATTACAAATATGTGAGCGTATCTTTGACTTAAAATTATGGAAATCGCACCTTTTTGGTTCCCAATGTGTTTTAAATACAAAAATGAGGTTAATTACTTTTTTAGCATTTTAAAGTATCTTTCACACAAATGTTTGGATGATAACACTACTTTACCTTCTTAAATATATCCATCATAAAAAAATTATTTCAGCGTTAGAATACTATAAACTTTATGATAAATTTGTATCTTTGATTGAATACATTAGAGATGTTGTTTTATGAAGTTTTCTTATTCAAAAACTAAATTTTCATTGTTAAGTTATGGGTATACATGGAATTTTTTGAAGGCATGAGAGCCTTTTGGTTGGCTTGGCAACCATTTCGTGTCCTTTGTTCTTGGGTTTCTGTCAATTGGTAATGTCTAGGGCATGGTATATAATTTGTGTAAATAATGGTGTCTGTTGTCACGTGAATTGTTCATCGTGGGTTGAAGGGCTCCTATGGGTTGGTTTTCTTGGGTGTTTGAGAGTCTTCTGTGTCAAGGGTCTTATGTTTTGTGTGAATAAGAGTATTTGTTTAACGGTGTTGGAGAATGGACCCTCTGTAGAGGCAGCTGTGACCTTTGTCCAACACTTTGGTGCTTCTATTGAGTCTAAGGTTTGTGTCATGAGCATTGGGGATGATATAGTGGGTTGGAGCTTTGGTTCTGGGATGTATGTGTCTGGTATTTTCTCTTGTTTTTCGCAGGCAGAGGTATACATATTAGGTACTCCAGGTGCGCCCTTGGTCTCTATCATGTCGTCACATCAACGAATTCATTGTAGGTAGGGAGAGGGGGCAATGGTCCAAGAGGTTAGAGAGGAGTGAGGCTTTTCTCTCATGACTCGGTTGCCACTTACTTCAATGCAATTCTGCTAGAAACAAGGAAGGAAATTCACAAGATTTAGACTCAAGCTGGTGTGGAGAGACAATCCCACTTAGATTTAGAAATCTTAGAGGATATGCCGACTTGGCTTCTTAATATTGGGCACACAAGGTGTAGGATGAAGCAATATTAGAACTCAGTGGTCCTACACTAGCAAATGAAGACATTGTTGAGTTTGTTCCTGAAAGACAAGCAAGTGGAGTGGTCTTGGAGGAAAAAAAAAGAATGCTCATGAATCAATGTGTATGCTTGGACAAGATTGATTCTTTCCTTGCCCATGTGGAGGGCCACATTGCATGTGAATTTGATAGTGGGAATTCGCTAGATCCTCCAAATTTGAGTGCGAGGGTACCAACAACAATATCTTCTTCAGATAATGGTTAAAGTTCCTAGTGGTTGGATTTGTAGTTCTATGTTCTTTGTGTTATGGTTTTTCCTAGTCAAAAGGGCTTTCGGCTTTATGATGTACTTAGTTTTTATTACTCTATGTGTTGGTCATGGTGTAGTGTTCAGTCTTATGAATTTTGTGGCCATGGTGTGGTGTTTAGTCTTGTGAATTTTGTATCCAGGGCTGTATCGAAATATGTAAGCCAACTAATGGTAATGGTTTGAGGAGGATTAAAATCCTCAGGGCGCATTTTGGCAAAACTATGTAATCCTGATTTTTTGACATTACAAAGCATTAATTTACAAAAAGAAATGTGCAAGTTGTAAGTTGTTGTTGTTGTTGTTTTTCTTTTTTTTTCAATAAGCAAAAAACCAACAGATTTTCTATTAGTAAAATGATGTTTCTAGATACAATATATGCCATGTTCATATCCATTCCTCTTGATAGCTAATACAATTTAAATCTAGGATCAACATAGCATTGTATGTCCTGTAACCATATATCTGAGGTATACATCTTATCCATTTTGTGACTATGTACATCTAGTCGTAACCTATAAAAATTTAAAATTGTAGCAAAAATTAGTCTATCAGGTAGCCATATATAGATGCCTTACATCATATAAGCACATTAAGTTGGTTTTCTTTATATATATTGTGTTAGTAACAAGAATGTAATTATTTGTCAATGTTTCAAATCCCAACAAGGATCCATCATCAGGACAATTACTGAATGATGATAAAAGAAGAGCTTAGTGAGAGGCAGCTCTTCTTGCTATCTTTATTCTGAAATTTTCGAGTAAAATGGTCTCATTCCATGTATCCCCTCCGTACAGGGATATAATTTTGGATTTCAGGCATCTGTGTTTCATTTCTTTTAAGTTGAATCTTGGATTACCCACAGTAATGATCATACTTGTCAACGTTTCAAATCCCAACAGGGATCCATCATCAGGACAATTAAAATCCTCAAGGCGCATTTTGGCAAAACTAAGTAACCCTGATTTTCTGACATTACAAAGCATTAATTTACAAAAAGAAAGTTGCAAGTTGTAAGTCGTTTTTTTTGTTTTTCAATGAGAAAAAAACCAACATATTTTATTAGTAAAATGATGTTTATAGACACAATATATGCCATGTTCTTATCCATTCCTCTTGATAGCTAATACATTTAAATCTATGATCAACATAGCATTCTATGTCCTGTAACCATATATCTGAGATATACATCTTATCCATTTTGTGACTATGTACATCTAGTCGTAACCTATAAAAATTTAAAATTGTAGCAAAAATTAGTCTATCAGGTAGCCATATATAGATGCCTTACATCATATAAGCACATTAAGTTGGTTTTCTTCATATATATTGTGTTAGTAACAAGAATGTAATTATTTGTTAATGTTTCAAATCCCAATAGGGATCCATCATCAGGACAATCACTGAATGATGATAAAAGAAGAGCTTAGTGAGAGGCGGCTCTTCTTGCTATCTTTATTCTGAAATTTTCAAGTAAAATGGTCTCATTCTGTGTATCCCCTCCATACAGGGATATAATTTTGGATTTTAGGCATCTGTGGTTCCTTTCTTTTAAGTTGAATCTTGGAGTACCCACAGTAATGATCATACTTGTCAACATTCTAAATCCCAACAGGGATCCATCATCAAGACAATTTGTTGAAAATAGCAACAAGAAATGCTAAAAATAGAAGTGTTAAAAATACACTGCTATAAATAGCATTTCGGGATACATTCCAATTTTAGTTAGTCCTTGAACTAAAATTGAGAATTAAAATTCGAATTTGATCTTAGCAGATGTTTCTAAAATAATTAATTAATTCATCTTGAGTTAATTAGTTGTAGGAAATCAACCATGAAGTTTATGTGAAGACATGCAACAATTTCTCCATTGATTGAGGAAGTTATCCCTTGATTAAGGAGATCAGGAAGAGTTGTACTTTGAGTTGTAATTAGTTAGCTCAATTATTTGAGTTATGTCCAGTTAGATTAGTTCCAACAGTTTGTGGAACTAATTGTGAGTTCAGTTAGTTAATGCATGCATGCATATAACTGCTGCACTTCAAATAACTGAATATTCACTCATAAATAACTCATGCATGTCAGTTCAGTGAGAGACCCAGTTGATATCAAGTGATGGGACAATGTACTATCAGTTGCAAGAATATTCCATGGAGGATATCTCTTGCATGCAGAAGGAATTCATTCCTTGGAGATTGCGTAGTTACTTTTGAGTTTGATGAGACCAATTCACACAGGTGGTAGCATTGGACCCCAAGAGAAACTACGCAAAGAAATAGGAGGCTTGGAGGGCTGAGGGAAAGCATATGTTGTGTCTATTCAGTCTGTGAGATGTATTGTAGGATTGTACTGAGAGCTGGATAGCTTGTGAGCTAAAGCTTTGTGTAATCCGAACATATTTCCACTTGTATCATATTACAGAGATCGGGGTTTTTAGCTGAGGCTTTCCCCAGAGTATTCTTCTGTGTTCATGTGTGATTACTTTCTCATTCTTTGTTATATGTGTTCTATTTGATCTTGCTCATAATCAATTAAGCTTCCGCAAGTTTGTTGTAGAAGTAGATCTAGTATTTTGCTTTAGTATATTGCATAATCTGTTGATCTACAATGGGAAATTCTACACAATTACTGAATGATGATAGAAGAAGAGCTTAGTGAGAGAGCTCTTCTTCTATCATCATTCAGTAATTGTCGTGATGATAGATCCCTGTTGGGATTTGAAACGTTGACAAGTAAGATCATTACTGTGGGTACTCCGAGATTCATCTTAAAAGAAATGAACCACAGATGCCTAAAATCCAAAATTATATCCCTGTACGGAGGGGATACATGGAATGAGACCATTTTACTCGAAAATTTCAGAATAAAGATAGCAAGAAGAGTTGCCTCTCACTAAGCTCTTCTTCTATCATCATTTAGTAATTGTCCTCATGATGGATCCTTGTTGGGATTTGAAACGTTGACAAGTATGATCATTACTGTGGGTACTCCGAGATTCAACTTAAAATAAATGAACCACAGATGCTTGAAATCCAAATATATATCCCTGTACGGAGGGGGTACATGGAATGAGACCATTTTACTCGAAAATTTCAGAATAAATATAACAAGAAGAGTTGCCTCTCACTAAGCTCTTCTTCTATCATCATTCAGTAATTGTCCTGATGATGGATCCTTGTTGGGATTTGAAACATTAACAAGTATGATCATCACTGTGGGTACTCCAAGATTCAACTTAAAAGAAATGAACCACAGATGCCTGAAATCCAAAATGTAATTATTGTTGAAAATAAGAGGATGTTATAGTTTTAACATCCATGCAACCAACATCAAAGATATGACCATGCACGAAATAACAACTTTGGGCCAACATATTCACATATCTAATTTTTCATGTTTGTTTTTTAAGAACTACTTCCTTTTATGACATTTTAATATGTTGGATATATATATATATATATATATATATATATATATATATATATTCATTCTTCTCTATGAACAATGTAAACAGATTTGCACATGGTTAATGTTATCTAATTCTTGTATGATGATTTTTTTATATATTGATGTTATAGTTTTCTTTTGTTGTATTGGTGTAATAGTTTTCTTTTAAATTAAATTAGAGAAATAATGAACTAGTGTAAATGCATCACTATTTTTTCTTTTATATATTATTATTATAATAATGGTGCAATAACTTAATTTCAAACATACTTAAATAATAAAATAATTAGAGCTAACTCAACTATTACAAAGTGGGATAGAGATGTAAACACATTTTTATAAAAAGTAATGACTTCATATTTAACACCTATTCCATTTTAGAATGCAGATTTCCATAGTGTATGCAACCTTATTGACTACTATTATGTGCCTATATGAGTCCATTATTGGTCGTCTTCACGTAGCTCATGGGATGTTTGATTTCATCTGAAGCACTATTGGGGTTAAACAGGGTTGTCCACTATCCCCTACCCTGTTTGGGATCTATATTGATGAGCTGGAGGCATTTCTACACGAGCATATCTAGAATACTAATGGTTGCCTTCTTCACCAGGTTTTGATATCTATTCTACTCTTTGCTGATGATGTGGTCCTCCTCTCCTCATCCCCATAAGGGTTACAAAGGTAGCTGGATGTCTTAGCTCTGTTTTGTGATCATCGACAGTTAACGGTCAACCTGGGTAAAACCAAGGTTGTGATCTTCAATTGAGTGAAGAAAACCTTAGATATTCACTTCCTATTCATAGGGGAGGAGATTGAGATCACCAACATGTATACTTACTTGGGGGTGCAATTCTCAGGTCCTCGCTTCAGTTTGCGACCAACGCTTCAACCTCAAATAAACAAAGGATATGGATGCTTAACCCTTCTCTTCCAAGACATCTCATCCAAGATGAGCTTCATGGACACCTTGATCCATCCAATTGTTCTATATGACTCAGAGATTTGGGGACCGCCTTTACTTGAGTTAGATTGGGCTTCAGCTAAGAGAGTCCAGATTCTTTTTCTCTGCCGCATCATTAGATGCAAACTGACAGTACCAGAACACATCATCCTTGCAGAGTTTGGAGATCAACCCTTTCTGCTTGAGACAATCTTCATATTGGTTTCATTCTTGCATCGTGTCCAGGGCTTTGCAGACTCGATAAAGAGTAGGTATCGATATCCTTACTTGGCATATTGCTCTTCTGAGACTATTGCTCGTTCTACTCCCTCAGGCCAGGCCAGATGTTGGTTTATAGGATTTTAAGATCTCTTAGAGTGAGTGGGAATTCATTTGGATTGTCTACCTCCTTTCTGATATTCCTTAGATGCTCCTGGTCACCTTTTACCTACTAGACATGACCTAAACAAGATCATTAGGGAGGACAACTACAAGCAGTTCATCCAGGTCACCTAGGTCAATCCTCCGAAGGGTTGCGCCCAAAGATGGCCTTCTACACTGAGAACTTCTTAGAGTTGAGAGACAGGCTCATTGTTCAACCCCAATATACGTTTCACCACTAGGTGCATGCTCTTTGCATTCCTCTAGGCCAGTTCAAAGTAGGTTCTCATAGACCTCAGGTAGAGACGGATGATCCAAATTGGATCCTAGAACACTCTCTACGTTTTCATGAACTCTTTAAAAATCATGCCAAAGTTTCAAAGTCTTATAACGATCAAAAATTCCAAAGATTGCTTCCTGTGTGTCAAAAAGGTGGCAGAAAGTCATTTTTTGCTTGTTTTTTGACCTTCTGGAGGCTCAAAACTTGATGAAATTTCTTGGCAATTGCTGAGCAAGTGTATCTTTACATGAAAAATCCAAAAATGCTGAGTTTTTCCAAAAAGGAGTTGCCCAACGAAAAGGTCGCGTGCGGCGCGCGACCCGTTGGTGGAGAAAACCTGTGTTTGGCACAAAAAATTCACAAATGAACAAAAATGCTCAAAATTTTTAGAATTTTGTGCTGGAGTTAAGTCATTTAGTATCATGCTCCTTCAAGGAAGCATCAGCCACGATGTGGAGGGGATCGAGCATTTTCCTTCGTTTTAGTGCTTTGGCCAACTGCCCATGGATCACCTTCATTTTCGCCTTGCATACGTGCATTCAGGCCCAATAGTGGTTTTTCATGTTCCGGAGCAGGTCCTTATCTTTGTTGGCCTTGGCCAGCAGCCTCTCCAAATGAAGCATTGACCCAGAGAAGCATAGCCTCTCGCTCAAATGACCTGTTGTTTTCACTGTTTGAAATGCTGCTTCAAGGGGACAAATAACACAAGGGAGATGTTAGGGAAGGGAGACTTTTAAGGGGAATTAGGGAAAATACATGAAAAAGGGAATTAAGGGAAGGAATCATGACATATACAACATCATACCATTATAATTTGCAAGGGTTTTATGGGAAGTAAGGTTTAAGGTTATATTATTGGATTTTAGGGATATGGGTAGGGTGTTTGGGCCTTTGATATTTTTTGGTAGGGAAATTAGGTAAAAATGATAAGGGAGATGATTCGGATGTGGGGGAAAGAATAGGAGTGAAAGGGATGACCTTGAGAGCAGCAAAACAAAACCCTATCTCTACTTGCACTTTGACATTTTTTAAGCAAATATACATGAACTTCTCATTTCAACTTGATGGCATTAAAACACATTTCCATGCTTTTCAAGCTTTGGCAAACAATGTATTTTAATGATGGGAGGCCTACCTGCAACCTTGAAGCAATCTGGGGTTGTTTCGCAGTTTACAGGCGAATTTTGGTGGAAGAATTCCCAACAGGTCGCGCGCAAGGCTGAACGGGTCGCGCGAGCCCAACGGGTCGCGCCTGTGTTGTTTTTGAACTGCGATGGGCACCCTGACGGGTCGCGCTCACCCAACAGGTCGCGCGCAAGGCTCAACGGGTCGCGCGCGGGTACTCAATGAAATTTCGCCCAATTCCTCTTCAATCACTCTTCACTATTACTTTGAGGCACAATGAAGACTAAAGGGAGGGAGAGAGGAGCTTTATGGGTTTTGATTTAAATTAATTCCTTTCAAACCCTCTTTCAAATTTTTTTGTCATGACACTTTTTCAAAATTTGAAAACTGTTGATTTTATGGTTTCCTTTTGTCTTGAAATTGGTTGAACTGATGTTTTTCTTGAAAAATTTTGCAGGGATAGCTTCTGAAGAATCTTGGCAAAGGGGACCAGGGCTGCATGTTGGCTTTCAAAGAATTTTGAATTTTTACAATTTTTTACAAAAATTTTGAGAAAATGACATTGGGCTTTAAAAATAGGGTTTTTAAATCCAAGGTAATATTTAGCTGTACAAGATGAAATCTTTTGAAGAAACACTTTGATAGTCATCCCTCTGGCCTGCTGAGCACTTATTGACTTTTGAAGACCTGACCTTAGAGACAAATTGGACCCAAACCCTAGACCTAGGACTTTTGACCTCAAGACAAGACAAGTAACCTTAAAAGAGTTTATTGACTGAAACAACTTGATCCAGCAGTGCCAAGAGGGGAATAAAGACACCAACTCCTCCATCAGGGTTATGGCATGCCTAATGGAATGCAATGAGATAACACTGATGAAACACCTACTTATGCAAATGCAAAGAGCTTTGATCATTGATGGAGGGCTACTAGACCGACTCTAACAAAGCAGACTCTAGATGTTTTGAAAAAAGAAAATCTTTATGTTAAGCTATCAAAATGTGAATTTGGCAAAACATATTTGAATTATTTGGGTCATATTGTAGGGAGTGGTGAATTGAAGATAGATCCCTCTAAGGTTGCAGTCATTGTAAACTGGCCTAAACCCAAATCTGCTAGAGAAGTTAGAAGCTTCCTAGGAGCAACACAGTATTGGAGAAAGTTTATTTCTAACTTTTCCTTGATTGCAGCTCCCTTACATGCTTTAACAGGATTGAACAAGGTGTTTCAGTGGGGAGGAAAATAGCAGAAATCCTTCGACACCTTAAAAGAAAAGATTAGTACAACACCAGTACTAGCACTGCTCGATCTTCAAGACCCTTTGAAATTGAAACAAATGCCAGTGACTATGCCATGGGAGCGGTGTTGATGCAGCACGGTAAACCCATATGTTATCATTATGAGACGTTTAAATTTTGCAGTAGTTAATTATCCCACATATGATAAAGAATTGTATGCATTAGTACAGAGTGTGAAAAAGTGGAAACATTACTTAATGGGCAAAGAGACAGTTATACATATTGATCATCAACCACTTCAATATTTACACTCACAAACTAAGTTGCAGCAATCAAGACACTATAGGTGGATGGGTTTTCTACAACAATTTCATCTTTTCATTAGATATAAAAAGGGCATACACAATAAAGTTGCAGATATGTTGTCTAGACCAATCATAAATGCATCTACTATACTTAAGCATAATTTAGTATTGCATGAAAGCTACATTGAACAGTATGCTCAAGATATAGATTTTAAATATGTGTATGCAATTTTAAGTCATGGCAAACAAGTAGAAGAATTGGATTATCATGTTAAGGACCGACTCTTGTATCATTTTGGAAAGTTATGCATTCCTCAAGCCGAAAGAGTAAAGATAATTCGAGAAGCACACACTTCTCTAATATCGGGTCACTTTGGTGTAAGTAAAACAGTTGCACAGCTGCAAAGATTTTGTTATTGGCCAAAAATGAATGAAACAATTTCTAGATATGTAAGAGGGTGTACCATGTGTGCTAAAAGCAAGCCCAGCAACAGAAAACTAGGCTTGTACACTCCACTACCAGTTCCTTCTCATCCTTGGGAAAATGTTTCCATGGACTTTGTTGGAGGACTGCCTAAATCTAGAAAAGGTCATGACTATTTATATGTTGTTGTGGATAGGTTCAACAAAATGTGTATTTTAATACCTTGTAACAAACAGATCTGAACAAACAACAAAGTTGTTCTTTCAGCGTGTATGGGTTCATTTTGGATTACCCACTTCCATTGTATCTGATCGAGATTCTCAATTTGTTGGGAAATTTTGGTCAAGTCTGTGAGAATTGATGGACACCAGACTGAAGAAGAGCACAACTTTTCATCCACAAGCAGATGGCCAAACAAAAGTGGTCAACAGGGCAGTGATCCAGTTGCTCAGAGGCTATTGCAGCAAGCATCCCAAGCTTTGGGATGAACATTTATGTTATGTGCAACATGATTACAACCATGCTAAACATTCTTCTACACAGAGATCTCCTTTTGAGACCTGTTTTGGTTTCACACCAAGGTCTCCCTTGGATTTGTCTTTGGTAAAGACATAGCGGTTGATGGACACAGTGATGTGGACAAGGCAACCAAGTTCATTGAACAAATCCAAGAGATTCACCAGGCAGTACAGGAACAGCTGGAAAAGAGCCAAGCCAAGTACAAGGCAAGGCATGATAAGCATCATATTGAGCATAGTTTCCAAGTTGGTGATCAAGTCTGTCTGTATATTAGCAAAGATAGAGTGCAAGGTGAAGGTAAGAAGCTGAAACCAATAAGGTATGGACCTTTCAAGATACTTGAGAAAATTAGTGAGAATGCTTTTCACCTTGATTTGCCAGCTTACATGCACATCTATTCAGTAGTTAATGCAAAAAGCTTGAGACTATTTGAACCTTCATTGATTGAAGATCCTGAAGAGCAGAGTCAATTGCCTTCTATTGATGATCTGTTGCTTGAATATCTCAATGAATTGTGGGAGGACACAGTTCTGGACAGGAAGGTGAGAACTACGCGCAGAGGGGATGTTGAGTACCTCAGGGTTGGACTCAAAGGTTCAAAACCAAGCAATGCAAAATGGATAGAAATTGGGCAAGCGAGGAATCTATATCCTCACTTGATTGATGCTTAAAAACCAACTTTTGGTGGTCCAAAAGCTTTTTCAGTGGGAAGGTCGTGATCCAAATTGGATCCTAGAACACTCTCTAAGTTTTCATGAACTCTTTAAAAATCATGCCAAAGTTTCAAAGTCTTATAAAGATCAAGCTTATCGGAGGTATCCTCGTAACAGTTGCAATTGGTGATCAGCGTGGAGCAACGAGGACCGTCGGTCAAGCGCGCAGACCGTCGGCCCATGGTAACGCGTGCTGTCGCAAATTAGAAAAACCAGGGGTCAATTCAAGAAACGGGGGTAGTTTCTGATATGCGAGTTGCTAATCGCATGTCACAGGGCAAACCCCTAAAAGAAGGAAAGGCTGCAAGCACCCGGACCCAAAAAATCATAAAATGTAATGGATATCGTTTCGATTCTGTCAGAAGCGGGGTCCCACAAAAACCGGCAGGATATTGGAAGGGCTTCGAGCAGTAAGCAGTTTCAACCGAGTCCCGCCTAATGCCACACAATGGTTGCCATGCGTCCGGCAGAAGAGAGAGAAAACCGCTCACATCGAACGGATAAACATCATGTTACTTATCCGCCCGATATGGACGATGACCGTAGGATTTGGAGGCTCCAGATCAATGGCAGAGACGCGTTCTGATGGATGACCAGATTTGACGAGGTAAACAGGCAGAGTTGTATAGGATTTGAAGTCCGACGTGGACGATGCGTTGGCAGAAGGTCGTGTTTCGCGAGCATTCTTGGAGTTAATGGAATAAACGGCCATGTCCAAGAGAACTGACACTCATCCATTATGAAATAAGTGGCCACCTCCCTGTGAGGCGTTATACAGTGATGATTACGCAGGACAGAGGGATTCAGGCAGACAGAGGCGGGGGAACCGGAAAGCCGAGAAGCGAAATCGAACAGTCAGAAAGCCGATTGGATTTAAAGCCACGAACTAACAGAGAGAGAAGCAAGCAAGTTAAGAAAGCTAAGAGCAGAGAGCAAAGAGAAGAAGCCGAGCTGACCTGTAGAAGCAAACGCAGCATCGAGCCAGACAGAAACAAAGAGAGTCAGAGAGTCTGTGCACTCCAGAGAAGGCTTGAGAGGTTCAAGCGTACTGTTATGTAATGTCTGTCGTGTATGAGTCTCAGATTGGGCTCATACTACTATGACCAATAGAGGTCAAGAGTCAGTAAGGAGAGTCTGTGTACTCCAAATACTTGGGGGATCCAAGTACATTGTTGTTGATTTATATCTGTGTGTGAGACTCGAATTGAGCTCACTGTTGTAAAGACTCTGCTTTGAAAACATAATAGAGAGGCCACCACTGAAGGCTGGACTAGGAGACGTAGCCCAGGAGTATTGGGTGAACTCCTTATTAAACTTGTTGTGTTTACATGTTTGTCTGTTATGTTTTCCTTAACTGCTTCTGTGCCTGTGTATTTCGCAATATTATCGATTTGTTGCATAAAATAACATAGGCACATCCATGCACATGAGTCTGTAATACCTTAATTGTTTGTCTTAGATCAATTACAGATTAACGGACCACCAGGTGGATAAAGCAGACAAAATTTGCCAGGTATGTCATTTACAAGAAGTGGAGACCGAGGTGCACTTCATTCTTGGATGCCCTCTCTACTACGAGATCAGAGGAAGGTTGTATTGCTTGTTCAGAGATTCTCGGACCCTCGTCGACTTTTTCAGGTATCTCGATCAAAGATTTCTGGGCCTATATATGTAGGAGGCTCTTAGGTTCCATGCACATATTCTTTAGCCTCCCATCAGACCAGACCCCACACAGAGGATCACGACATTTTTCAGGGTACTACCTTCAGACAGAGGCAACAAGAGACCAATTGATACCAGTACGTATCTAGACTCTAGATCAGTGAGGATCCATGGGACCTCATCCCGCCACACGAGATCTCAACAACAAATTTGTTCCTAGGAGATGGACTAGGTCCTCCAGACCTCAATAATGCACGAACCCCCCAAGGATCAATTTAGTGGACAATCCGCACTTTCCATCAGCTCTTCATCAGGTCAACAGACTTTGTTGAGTTTCTTCAATGTTCTTCATTCAACCTCGAATGTTAGAGGAGATGGGTTTAATCCTTAAACCTATTAGCGCCTGGATCTTCTCCGCTAGGGCTAGATGTTTGTAACACCTGTAGAAATTTTGAATAATATGACACTTATTCACAAATATTATCCTAATTATACACTATCGCGGAATGCATGCATAATACATAACCTCCTCTACGTTGATCATCAATTTTGCAGAATCAAAAACAATGAAACATCAATCGCATGCGCACATTAACACAGTATGTAACCCGAGGAAATCATACAGCTAAAAATGCCACACTATCTGTATATTATAATGACTGAGAACATGTAACGATACATAGTACAATACTCCTCACAAGTACTCAGTACTATCTCCACCTGTTACACACAAACTAGCTCAGATCTGAATCAATCACAGGTTCAAATCTCCTTTGCTGCTTGCCTGCCTCCACTGCGCAATCCTGCATGAGAATAGATGAGAATGGCTTAAGCAAACTCGTATTTCCTTGGCTGAACCACGCAATCCTCATTGGCAATACTCAATCCATGCATGTGCAAAATCTCATGCACAACTATAGTCACAATTGATATCAATCTCAACCTCTAACACCTGTCTCCACTGAATTGTCCATGCACTGAGTTAACTGATGTATTATTTAGTTGCTTTATGAGTTAATAATTAGTGAATTAATTAACAATTAATTCACATCACTCATCACTAGTGTATTTGCAGTTAAAAACTAAATACAACTAGTTCAACCAAGTCAAATTGAACACAACTCCATCAACTCCTCAATCAACTCCACCAAACTCAACCACTTGAGTTCTAACTGAAGTCCACCATGCAATAGCTCAACTCACTCATAAGAAAAGCGTATTTCCTTCTGACAGTTGCATGTGCCACATCCGTAGCTCAAACTGAAGTGCTCCAAGAGGATAAGATAATTTTTATAGTCCAAATATTATTATGAGCTAATAATATTCGACTGTTCTATTTTTAGCCTGGCAGTCTAAAAATAGAAACCGCCCATATGTCTAAAAATAGAAGTCCATCTATTTTTACCAACATGACCAATCATCGAGAAATAACATCCTGCAACTCATAGACCATGATCCATATGTCTAAAAATAGACTTTGCGCCAAAAATAGCCTGCGGGCCCACTTAGTGAAGGCGACTTCTTTCCACTAAGCTCCATCATCTTGTTGCATTCTCAACAACACTCTCCTCCCACATCTACCCAAGCAACCAGCCAGCCAGGGTAAACATGCGATGAGAGACCACTATGATAAGATTCAACCTCCATGGTGACTTTAAGGAAATGGAATCAACGGAACATCACATACAGTCATCCAACATCATCCAAATAACCTTCAAGAGACAAATCAACCACTTATACTGTCTATCCCTAGGTCCCACTGTTGTTTGAGAGACTTAAGGGCAGGGTAACACTCCCTAGACACTTCCCAGGCGAGTTAGTTTCAGGACTAACGCTCGGGGAACACTGCCCAGGTGCTTTATAACACTTCCTAGACATTGCCCAAGCGAGTTAGTCTTAGCACTAATGCTAGCATTCCAGGATTTGATCCACCTTTTTCGGCCTAGATCCCGGGACACTACCCAGAATGGAATGATCACTTAGAATTAGTAAGGATGCAAGGAAACAATGATGCAAAAGCAATAAAATGAACAAGATCATCACCAGGCCCCTACTAGCCATGATAAACATTTCGTCAAACATATCATCAACATGTAACCTACAGGTGTAAACAACAAAATTAAGTGTAGGGATCCCATACTTATCTGAGAATCGCTATGAACCATTGTTCCCTCATACCATTTGTTGCATTATCCTCCATTAACTCATAAACACATTATCCATTCATATACAAGTAAAAACATGATGAGATCCTTACATAATTGCTGTCATGAAATGTGCGTATAACCAGCATAATAGGAATAGAAATACGATAAACATATCAACGATCAAATCCATAAATACATCAGTACCTTTACACATGAAAATCAAGGGAATGGATTTCTCATTAATGAATAAAAGGAACCAATCGGAGATGGGACTACAACGTTCCACCCGACCGTAGAATGGCTGAGCCAAATCTCTCTTCAGCCATTCACCCCCATGCCATGTTCCAAGCATGAATGTGGGTTCTCATAGAACACATCAATCAAAACTCATCCAGGGCTTCCAGAGGCCATCCACCTCAACCCATCAAACAGTGATTCCACCTCACGGTCGGACATCACCAAAAAACATCATCAAATTGGTCTCCATCCAAGCCTTCCAGGGCTTCCAGAGTGTTTGTCCAACCAAGGATTCCACAACTAGTAACTCAACCCACAGCTTATGCAGGGCTTCCAGAGTGTTTGTCCAACCAAGGCTTCCAAAACTAGTAACTCAACCCACAACTTATACAGGGCTTCCAGATCGTTTGTCTAACCAAAGCTTCCAGGACTAGTAACTCAACCCACCAAGGGCTTCCAGAGCGTTTGTCCAACCAGGTCTTCCAGGACTAGTAGCTCAACCCAACTTGTTACAGGGCTTCCAGAGCGTTAGTTCAACCAAGCCTTCGAGGGCTAGTAACTCAACCCAAGCCGTTACAGGGCTTCCAGAGCGTTTGTTCAACCAGGACTTCCAGGACTAATAACTCAACCCAAGCCAAGGAAACATGAGAACCAACCAAAACAAAGCAATGAAAGTAAACCCACAATCACCATGGCTATCCAGGAAATTTCAAGGCTAGGCAATCCACTGTCGATCCAGGCAATCCTCCATTCTAATGACAAATCACAACCAAGAAACCACATGCACGTGCAATACATGCCAAAACTAGGGAAGAAACCATACCTGAAAATTTATCACGAAAAAAAAAAAAAAAAAAATTATTTATATTTAAAAAAGAATAAAAAAAATTATTATAAAAAATATAAAATTAATTTTAAGAATAATTATATTTAAGTAAGGAGTTAACAACTTTTTCGATTTGTAACAACATAAAATTTCATGTCAGACAAAGGGATGTCTCATGCAATGCACCCTCAACTCAAATAAATACACACCAGGCTTTAGGGTTTCAAGGAGCTGCTCTACACTCTCGCAGGTTTTTGGGTCCTTCTCACTCGCCAGACATGGCGCCCACTACCAAGAGGAACGCAATGCTCTCCCTCTGCAACAATAACATCTCCATTAATTGGCTCTCCTTCCGCACTTTGAACGCCACTGCAGACACGCGCATTATAACACTCTGTTGCACCAACAGATTTCAAATCGCACTGGACACCTTCAATCACCTACTTTCACCTAAATCTAAATCCATCCCCGCTCTCATCACCTACTATCTTTTGTTGAATCGGCATTGTCTGTAAACAGGTTGATGATTGAAGCTAACATCCTTCCAGACCTGATAACTTAGACGATTATCATTAATCGTCATTGTGAAACATGTAGATTGGATTATGCATTGCAAGTGTTTGAGGGAGTGGAAGCACATGGGTATGTTTCAAATGTTGGAAGCACAAAAGGCTTTGCAGGGATTTTAGAGTTGAGAACGCTATCAAGGGTTTTCAATCAAATGATGAGCAAACGACAAGTTCCTGATTTTTTTACTTATAATACCCATTAGTTGTTATGCTGCAAAAGGGCCATGAGCCTGACAGAATCACATTTAACACGGTAATGGATCTTCTATGAGATGCAAGGCCAGGGTCAGAGCCCTAACGTTATCACATACACCATATTGATGAATGGACTCTATAGAGTGGGTAACCTGAAGGAGGCAATAAAATTATTCAAACAAATGAAAGATAGAGGTCATGTCTCTGATATGATTGCATATGCCACCATCATGGATGCACTATGCAAGGAATGCACACCCGAAAAAAGCCAATAGAATGTTGTAGCTAATCTTATAAGAGTTTGATATTGGTGTTGTGACATACTCAGCCACAAATAACACCCTCTGTAACGATATTGCTGAAATGCACCTAGCAAGATTTAGTAATAGAGAGTAAATTGCAATTAATGAAGTGCAGGGGTGATTTTGGTAATTATACACTAGGCAGGCAATTTGAAATAGGTTTGGTGGCTGTGTCGATGAATCATCAAGTGGAATTTTCAGAAGAGTGCACTCTGTGTTCAATATGAAAACACATCTGATTTAGTATTTAGTGGGTAAAATCTATTTGTTAAATGCACGAGTTGGTCACTCTCAAATGGGTTTGGCCTAGCAGTTGGTATGTACTTGCAAATAATGTAGTGGCCCCAGGTAAATTGCAATGATAGTGCTCACATATATAACCTAGAATTAGTTTGCTAAAATGGTTAGTGAGTTGTCATTTGACATTGATAAAGTGGACCTTGTAAATAATAATAGTGGTGAGTTACAAATTGATATGATATGTTATTAGTGATGACAAGGTTGTCAAGGTTTTCAAAATTACTATAAGATAAGATAATATAAGATAATTATATTTATGTCCAACTAATGACCACAAAATAGGTCAAATGGACTTTTGAATACAATGATGTCCATACAAAGCGGGAGAACCAAATGGTCTCCTAAAAAACAATACAATGCATGAAGTAAATCAACATCTGGCCCTTGTGGAGAATATCTAGGAGCTAATAAGTTTGAGGATCAAACCCATCTCTCCTATCACCCAAGGTTGAATGAAGAGCATTGAAGAAACTCAACAAAGTCTGTTGGACCGATGAAGAGCTGGTGGAAAGTGAGGACTGTCCACTAAATCGTCGCCATGGGGGGTTCACGTGCTGCTAAGGTCTGGAGTACCTAGTCCGTCTCTCAGGAATGGATCTGTGGCTGAGATCTTGTGTGGTGGGGTGAGGTCCCACATTTCCTCACTAATCTAGAGTCTACATACGTATTGGTATCAATCTGTCTCTTGGTGCCCCTTTCTAAAGGTAGTACCCTGAAAAATGTCGTGATCCTCTGTGTGGGGTTTGGTTTGATGGAAGGCTGAAGAATATGCACTCAGAACCTGAAAGCCTCTTGCGTATATAGGGCCAAACATCTCTGGTCAGGATACCTAAAAAAGTCAGTGAGGGTCTGAGAATCTATAAACAAGCAATGAAACCTTCCTCTGATCTCGTAGTAGACAGGGCATCCAAGAATAAGTGCACCTCAGTCTCCACTTCCTATAGATGACATACCTGGCAGATTTTGTCTGGTCTATCCACCCGGTGGTCCATCTCTACCTAAAGTCTATGAGAACCTACTCTAAATTGGCCTAGAGGAATGTGAAGAGCATGCATCCAATGGTGAAAAGTATATTGGGGTCGAACAATGAGCCCATCTCTCAACTCCAAGAAGTGCTCAGCGTAGTAGGCCATCTTTGGGCGCAACCCTCTCCGAGGATTGAAGATATTGTTGAAATGCACCTAGCAAGATTTAGTAATAGGGAGTAAATTGCAATTATAGGCTAGGCAGGCAATCCGAAACAGGCTTGGTGGCTGTGTTGATGGAATCATCCAATTGAAATTTCCAGAAAAGTGCACCATGTGTTAAATATGAAAGCACATCTGATTTAGTGCTTAGTGGGTGATACATCTTTATTAAATGCACTAGTTGTTCAGTATGAAATGGGTTTGGACTAGCAGTTGGTGTGTACTTGCAACGGGTGTAGTGCCCCAGGTAAATAACATTGACAGTGCTCACATTTATAACCTAGAATTGGTTTGCTAAAAAGGTTAGTGAGTTTTCATTTGACATTAATAAAGTGGACCTTGCAAATAATAACAGCGGTGAGTTGCACATTCATCTATATGTTGTTAGTGATGGAAAGGTTATTAAGGTTGTCAAATATTATACAATGTATCTGCCTTTGTTGCAGTTTACAATAGCTGAATGGTCTGTCTGAAGTGGTCTTGAGGAATTGTTTTATGGAAATTAGTGTTAGAATTTGCTTCCAATAGTCGCAATTTCTAATTTAGGTAAAATAGATGGACTTATTGTAATAGCACCTACTAGTATAGAACTTACCAGCGTTGATATAAATACTATGAAGCATTGTTATGGGTGTGAATTGATGGAGGGTCTACTCATGGTTTGCTCTAGTGGTTGAGTTGCTAATGCCGAATTGCTTATGGGAAGTTTAAGGTACAATTAAACAATGGATTAAATTAGATGTCCATTGCATTCAATAATTTTGTACCATGTGACAAACTTTAACAATTTGCAGTGATCCTCACTCTGGGTTTCATATGGGTGCTAGAGGTTGTTTGAGAAATTGACAACTTTTCATGATGTCATATAATTAGTTTATCCAGACTCTCTATAATGGGACATAAGACCATATGTGCCTTGACCTGGCAACATGACATTTGGTTGTCTTAAAACTTAACATGTGAACTTGCCTCACTGGGATTGATGTTATCGCATTGAACGTCGTCTGACTGTATGAACACTATGTATTTCAGAGGCTATGTGCTAAATTAATCTACAACAACAACATGAGATTATGGAAGCAGAGATCAGACCTTATCCAGAGAAGTTTGCTGAATCTAACTGTACTTTGTGGCTATGGAAAAAGGTGTTGGTTTAACCATCCTCCAATTTAGAAACCCTTTGCTTCTTTTGCTATATTCCTAAATTTTTTGGACTAGGGTCACTTCCTAATCAGTTGCTTGCACATATGAAGCTCGAATGATAGTACCTAATGCTTAAAATGGAAACCACACATTGGATCTACTTCTTACAGTCTGTTAAGATCAATTAGTTTAAGTTCCTTTGCATGGATGATTTGAAGTGCTACCTCTAAGCTTCCATTATGACTAGAATACTGAAATTTGTTGTTGTCACCACTTATAAATGTGTCATGTTGTTAATAATAGTCTTTGTTGGAAGTTAGAACTGTGGAATTCATCTACTGCATATTGCACAAGAATTATGATTTGCAATCCCATGTTATTGCCTTTTAATGCAAGAACATTCAGCGCAGCAATTTCATTATATTCTAGTTAACTTAGGGGGTCTTGTGTTTTCAAGGAAGTTGGATTCCTATGTATCAAATTAATGTAATTATTAATGTTTTGAGTGATTGGAATAGGAATTAATTAGATATTGTGAGGACATTTGTAAATGCTCTCAAATGTGAGAGAACATGAGTGATGTTGAGTGATTAGCGAGGATTGAGAGATTTGGAAATCAATTGTGAGTCTTAGATTAGAAATTGGTTTCATGGTTTGTGGAACTAGGGAGGATTCTTAGGGATTAGTGGAGTCAAAAGTGGACTTGGAGGATATTCGGGATTTAGTTCAGCGAATTAAGGATTTGAACCAAAATTGGTTAACAAAACCTTTTGTATAAATGTAAGCTAAAAAGGCATAGAGTTAGTTAGTTAGTTAGAGTGAGAATTAAAGTTCAGAGATTAGATAGGGTTGACTGTAAGCCTACGGGCAGGAAAGGAAATGCCACTGATATAGAAGATCAGGTCGAGAAAGAAAGTCTTGTGTAAATGTTTGTTTATTAATACAGATAACTCGATTTCTGAGTATGAGTGGATTGTATTGAGTAATCGAATGATAAATTGTGTGTGAATTAGAGTAATTCTGCGTAAGATAGGTGTGCAGGTGTGAAAAATTAGAGAAGAAGACAAAGAAGAGTGTCACAGGTTTACACACAAACAATATTGGAGAAAACCTTCTATGTTACAGTGAAGGTATAACTATAAGGTTTCCTAAAACTTAAGGATTGTGAAGGAAGCGTAAAGGCACGAAGAAATGAAGTAATAGAGTGGAGATTGAGATCAGAACAAGTGAAGACCGGAAGGCGAGAACAAATACACAGGCAGAAAGCCGAACGAATGGACTCTTACATAGTAAGAAACAAAAGAACGTAACAATGCATAGGAACTGTTGGATCAGTGAGATCAACGGATGAGATTGTGTGAGATAGACATCTAAGATTAAGTCGCGCAAGATAAATTCAAGAAGATGAATGGCAGAGATTAAAACCACGTGCAGAATAGTGGAGCGGTCTTCATAGGCAGTAAGCAGTTTCTTGCGCGCCCTAAAAGTTGTAAGTGTTATTCTACAATTTCACGCGATTACCCATAGCAGGCGACACGTAACACGAGAAAACTACTTTTCTCGCGTGTTCTTGACCTTATATCGGTCGTGCACAATTTCACACGAAATTGCGAGATAGCCATTGGATCGAGCAAGATTGATCAACGATGGAGATTGACCAAACTAATTGGCGATCGGGTGATGCAATAACTGTCGGATTAAGGAATGATATCAACAGTGGAGGTTGAATGCGCTAAAGAGAGCATCAATATACGTGAAAAGGTTTGTGGAATGACGGAAAGATAAGGTTTAAGTGTGGTTATGAAATATTTCTATTATATGGGAATTATAATAGAAATGAGCAGAATAAATGTATTACGGTTAATGTTGGGATTAATTAATGAAGGTCTAAGTCTGAGTTTTAGCCAAGGTCCAAAGATTATGGAAGGATTTATAAGATTTCACTCAAATGTCTATAAAGTTTAGACTTGGGATAGTTAAATGAAATGTTTCCGTATGGAATTTATTGAAGGAGTATTAAACCTTGACTTGTGAAGGTTTTACCAAGTAAGGAATTTTGGAATTCCTGAGATGTATGTGACATGCATTGGATATGCATATTGTGGATATGTACGGCTTATGTTGCATCATTTGGTATCAGAGCAAAACAGTGAAATTCTGCGTGTAAGAATTCTTTGAGAAACTTAGAATAGAGTTATGTTTTGAAGGTGTGTATGCAGGCAAGAGGAGATCAAAATTTAAATCTAACAAACAATAGGCACATAGAGATAAAGTGTAGTAGAAATTGCAGATGAAAAGAAACAGAGAACAATCCATTCAAAGTGCAGGTGAATGGTAGAACAAGATCATGCAGAGGTCTTGAAGGTAGCGGCATAAGAAGGTGAGAATATTGCAACACCCTAGAGCAAGGAGTGCTCAGTTGGTTCTAGAGGAGAGAACCAGAGAGATGACAAAGGCCTGAGTTCAGAGAAGAGAAGCTTAGTGATGTATCATGTAGCAAGAGGGGCTTGTTACTGCAGAGGTATTGTTGCATCTCATGGAAAGATCATAAAGGCAATTCCACAGAGGATGTGGGTAGAATTTCTAAGGGATGAAAGAATTTGGTAAGAGTTTTTGAATGAAAGTAGAATGTAGCGGAACCTTGAAGAATTCCAAGAGAGGTTGGATAAAGAGGACAGTTGTGTTCTTAAAAGGTGCAGATGAGTTGAAGCCTAGAAAGCGCAGAGAGAAGTGCTCAAAGAGGTTCGAGAGAATAGAGAACCAAGTGCTTGCCAAAAGACCAAGTACATAGGAGAGCTTGGCGAGGTAAGTGGCAGCAGGGAGGACTTACTGTTGCAGAGGCTTTAATGCAGCTCATAGTAAGTGAGTGAGGAACTCATGAAGATAGAGAAGGAGATGACTACTGATAGTCATAACAGAGGTTATGAGGAAGACCACAACAGAAGAAAAGTGAAGAAGGGGGATGCCAAGGCAAATGGCAAGAGAAAAGTCAAGAGGAGCCTGACAAGGAGATTGCGGAGTTAAAAGAACAACTCAATGTATTAAGGATGCTACTAGAGGAAAATCAAAGACAAGGTTGGGTCTTCAGGAAAAAGACAGTGAAGTGGTCTAAGTTATAGAAAAGGCTACAGTAGAAGCAAGTGAAGTCACTGGTGGAAAAACTCATAGAAGCTGAGTTGGAAATAGAAGTTTCCATTTGTGAAGCAGAACAGGGTGAAGTTCTGGGTGAAGATGAGGACTGGAGATCTGTGAAATATCTTATGAATTATTGTGAGAATTCAAGACAGTAAGGAGATATGATGACTGAAACATCAAGTGAGACCACAAGGTCTTATGTTTTTAAAACTGATAATTTGTGTATGATTGCAGGTATTGCAGGAGAAAAGCAACTTTGTGAAAATGTCTTCAGGATGGATGAAGATCTTGAAGTAAAACGTAACAAAGAAAATTTCTTAGAAGAGGAAGAATTTGACTAGTTACAGTAGAAAGAGTCAATGGGTGAGTTACTTAATGGGAGAAGACATTCATTTGAAGTTGACATAGAGATGGAAGATCAGGATCTTATTTTGATGAAGAATGAAGGAATATTGTCTCAGATAGGTAATCTAATGAATTTGATTAATGTTATTGATGAAGAAAAAATGCAGAAGAATATTAATGTAGATGATGGGGAAAGGATAGCTCTTGAAGAAGGTTTACAAAGAGACAACAAGACAAAGTGTATTGAAGAAGAAGGGGAGGCAAATTTGTCTCAAAACAAAGAAAAGACAATCACAGAATTGAAGAAAGAAGAAGCCTATGCAAAATATTTAGCAAAGGGAGAAAGGACATCTGATGATTGATCAATAACAAAGGAAGGTATGGAAAATTGTGTGAAATTTCCAAATTCTACTCCAATTAAAATTATTGAGTTATATAGAAAATTAGACTTTCAAAGAAGGAAGTTGGAAAATCAAAGGATATATAATCAAGATAAATTGCTGAAAAAGGAAGACAGAAATTGTCATGAATGACAATCATAAGGAAAAGAGGATGGTAATGAAAGTTTAGAAAATTGACATTACAGAAGGAGGAGTTCATTATTGTGAACCAGAGCAGAGAGATATCATTGAAACAGATGATATGGAGGAGAGTTCAAATCAACATACGGATGTGTTGACAAAGGAATTGAAGGAAAACTCAGAGCAACGTAATGAGATGTTGCCAGAGAAAGAAAAGGTAATGAGGCCTTATATTTTTAATTCTGATAATTGTTTTATGATTACAAGATTTGATGAAAATGAGACAGACATGTTTCAAGTTGAAGAGGTAGTTTTAGAACTAAAGAAGACTGGAAGTTTCCAGGATGGAAATGTCGATGAGGGAAATGAAAAGCATGAAGATACCATGCTTGAAGAAGTTAAACTGATTGTCAGAATCAGTCAAGGAAGTGAAGGACAATTACTGAGGATTGTCAAACAATAGGGTATGGATGAAAGGGCGGTCATAAGAATCCAACAACTTCAAAGAGAAGACAGTAAACGACAGTTTGAATATGAGTGGACAGAGTACAACAACAAATGGCAAAGTAATTATCAGTCGAAAGATAAATTGGACAGAGAGATTGAAAGAATAATAAGATTGATGATGAAGGTGCCTCAGAAGAAAGCAACAGTAAGAAGGCCAAGCAACAACAAGAAAGACAACAACAGACTATGAGGGCATAGCTAGTGGGGCAATGCAGCATAAAGTGTGGAGACCTGGAGTGTTGTGTTGTGTTATATTCTTTCCATGACTAGCCCACGTAGTTAACCAGGGGGTTAGAAAGGGGGCAGAGCCCCCCCTTTGTTGCATTGATTGCGTAGCGGGGGAGTCACAGGGGATTTGAGGGGTGCAGGTAACCCCACTCTATAGGTTGGGCGGACCTACCTATGGTTTTGTGCATGTTTTTCGCACATTGTTTTGGACGTGATGATTTTTCAGTCCATGGTATTGGATGCTTCGGCATGTATAAATATGTATTGTAACATTGAAAGGAATATAATGAAAAATCAAGCTGGTAGTCCCGGTTTTTGGATCCAAGGGAATTTTTTTTTTAGAATTCATATGCAGGTAATTTATGTACGGGGTTAAAACCTACATTTTGTATCAGAGTTGTTTTTGGCTTCAAGGGAACGCCTTTGTTGCTAAGGGGTTTCGCTCGGGCCTGTGGTAGACCCTGTTCAGTGGGAGATCTGTGAGATCGATTCTAGTGGTGAAAGAAGATGGCGAGCAATGGAAGATAGAGATCGAGAAATTTAATGGTCAGAGTTTTGAGTTGTGGAAACTCAAGATGGAGGATCTGTTGGCGGATAAAGATAAGTGGATCACAGAAGATCCGGGTACTAAACCAACAAGAGTGTCCGATGAAGACTCGAAGAAGTTGGATCGGATGGCAAAGAGAACAATACGATTGTGTGTCTCAGATTTAGTATTGTTGAATGTGTCAGGGGAAGCTACGACGAAGGTTTTGTGGGACAAGTTAGGGACTTTGTACCAATCTAAGTCTCTGGTGAATAAATTGTTCCTGCGGAAAAAGTTGTATAATCTGAGGATGAAAGATGGAGACTCAGTGACAGAGCATCTGAACGCATTTAATACTGTGGTAAGTAAGTTATTATCTGCTGATATTAAAATTTCAGATGAAGATAAGTGCATCAATTTGTTGCGTTCTCTACCAGATTGGTGGGATAGTCTGGTTATTACAATAGGTAGCAATACAACTGCCTTGTAGTTTGATGAAATAGTCTCATCCTTGCTGACGGAGGCGATGAGACGGAAAAATATGGAGAGCCCGAATGGTGATGCCTTGTCTGTACGAGGACGGTCCCATAATAGAAACAAAAATAAGTCATCGAGTGGGAGATCTAAATCTAGAGGGAGATCTAAATCTCCAGGAAAACCTGTAAAGGTGGTGTACTGGAAATGTGGAAAGGAAGGGCACTACAAAAGGGACTGTAAATCTAAAGCTCTTGATAAAGGAAAGGGATCTAATGATGCTCCTTTTGCAGAGGCGAAAACCACCTCAGATGAAGGTGGGGATGTGTACTTGGATTCTTCAAGTACACATGTAGATCATGAGGCATGGTTGATTGACTCAGGTGCATCCTTTCACTTCACTCTCCATAGAGAGTGGTTTTGTGAGTATGAGAAATACGATGGTGGTGATGTCTTCTTAGGGGATGATAGGAAGGCTAGAATCATTGGTCGTGGAAAAGTAAAGTTAAAGTTCCTAGGTGGAAGGGTTAGAACACTTCCGGATGTTCTGCATATTCCTGCATTGACCATAAATCTGATTTCTGTAAGCAAGTTGGATGATGCAGGTGTAAAAACAGTATTCGAGAAGGATACCTGCAAGATGGTTCGGGGAACACTGGTATTGATGCAGGGAGTTCGGATAGGAACTCTGTACAACCTGCAAGGTAGCATTGTTATTGATGGGTTCAACAACTCTGTGGTTCCTGAAAGTGGAGCAGAAAATCTAGTGGTCTATGGAGAAAATACCATGTTGTGGCATCAAAGGCTTGGACATATTGGAGAGAAGGGCCGTCGAATACTTCATGGTAAAGATATGAGTAATAGCTCTCTGGATTTTGATTTCTGTGAAAATTGTGTATATGGGAAGAAGAATCCGGTGAGTTTCCCCTCTGTTGGTAAGAGGGCGAAACAAATATTAGAACTTGTGCACAGTGATGTGTTTGGACTTTTGAAGGTTCCATCACTGGGTAAGTCTGTGTATTATGTATAATTTATAAATGACTTCTCAAGGAATACATGGATATATTTCCTTAAAAAGAAATTTGAAGTCTTTGACAGGTTTAAAGAATTTAAGGCTCTAGTGGAAAACCAAACAAAGAAGAAGATAAAGGTGTTGATGATAGATAACAGTGGAGAGTTTTGTAGTAAGGAATTTGAAGAATTCTGTAAGAAGTGTGGTATAGTACGGTAGAAGACTACTCCATATACACCTCAGCGAAATGGAGTTGTAGAAAGAATGAACAAGATGTTGATGGAAGGGGCAAGAAACATGCTCAGTGGTGTCGAGTTAGGACAGGAATTCTGGGCAGAGGCGGTGGAGACAACATGTTACTTGGTCAACAGATCACCTTCATCAGCGTTGGAGGATAAGACTCCACAAGAGGTATGGACTGGTAAGAAATACTCTCTTTCACATCTTAGGGTATTTGGATGTGATGCATATGTACATGTTTCGAAGGAGAAACGAACGAAGTTGGATAGTAAATCTGAAAAATGCATCTTTATTGGGTATAAGGATGGTTTAAAGGGTTATAAGCTTTGGAACCCAGTAACAAGGAAGGTTGTGTACAACCGATATGTGGTGTTCAGAGATGTAAAAGATGTTATTAAACATGAAGTCCAACCAAAGGAACCTGAGAAGATAGAGTTTGAGCTAAATAAGACTCTATAGTAGAGGAGGAATAAGAAGATGAAGAGCCACAAACTTTGTGTGTGAGAAGATCAGTTCGAGAAAGAAGGCAGCCAGAAAGGTATAGTCCATCTACTTTCTGTTCAAATTTTTCTTTATCTATTACTGACGATGATCCCAGAACTGTGAAGGAAGCAGTAGATTCAGAGGATGGCAAACTCTGGAAAGAGGCCATGGTTGATGAAATGGCATCTTTGCACAAAAATGAGGCTTGGGATCTGGTGGAGTTGTCGGCTAGAAGGGAACACATTTGCAGCAAATGGGTATTCAAGAAGAATACAAATGCAAAAGGAAAGGTGGAGAAATACAAAGCTCGGTTAGTAGCAAAAGGTTATTCCCAGGTGCCAGGAATTGATTTTGGTGATATTTTTTTTCCTATTGCCGAGGTAACTTCTATTAGATTACTTTTATCTATTGCTGCTACTTCTGATTTTGAGGTAGAACAAATGGATGTGAAGACAACATTTCTTCACGGGGATCTGGAAGAGGAAATCTACATGAAGCAACCTGAAGGCTCTGCGGTGAAGGGTAAGAAAGAACTGGTATGCAAGTTAAAGAAGTCTTTGTATGGGTTAAAACAGTCACCAAAGATGTGGTATCAGAAATTTGATACATTGATGCAGACTGGGCTGGAGATTTGGATCAGAGAAGATCTACAAGTGGGTATGTGTTTAACCTATTTGGAGGTGTAGTCAGTTGGATCAGTAAGAAACAATTTGTAGTGGCACTATCAACTACAGAGGCAGAATACATGGCAGCCACTCATGCAAGCAAGGAAGTAGTTTGGTTGCAGAGATTGTGTTCAAGTATGGAGTTAGTACAAGGAGCTATAAGGATAGACTGTGATAGCCAAAGTGCAATTTTCTTGGTAAAGAACACTGGATATCATTCAAAGACCATGCACATTGATGTCCAGTATCACTTTGTGAGGGATATGATAGAAGACAAAAGGGTGTTGTTGGTAAAGGTGGACACTTTGAAGAATACTGCAGATGCATTGACAAAATCTGTGAGCTCTGAGATGTTCTCTTCGTGTAGAGAAACAATGGGCGTTGCAGGGCTGGATAAATGACTAAGCTCTCTTGTGGCCTCCTGTGGAAATAAAACAACAAGTGGGAGAATGTTTTGTCGTGTTATATTCTTTCCACGACTAGCCCACGTAGTTAAATGGGGGGTTAGAAAGTGGGCGGAGCCCCCCCTTTGTTGCGTTGATTGCGCAACGGGGGAGTCACAGGGTATTTGAGGGGTGTAGGTAACCCCACTCTATGGGTTTTTGACCCTGTATTAGGTTGGGCGGACCTACCTATGTTTTTGTGCATGTTTTTCTCACATGGTTTTGGACGTGATGGTTTTCGGTCCACGATATTGGATGCTTCAACATGCATAAATATGTATTGTAACATTGAAAGGAATATAGTGAAAAATCAAGCTGGTAGTTCCAGTTTTGGGATCCAGGGGATTTCCTTTTTTGTTTTAGAATTCGTATGCAGGTAATTTCTGTACGGGGTTAAAACCTACACGGAGAACAACAACCAAAGACAAATTACAGAACAAGGTATGGGACCTAGGAAGACAAAGTTTGAAAGCACATGATCAGGAGATCATGATTATTTTAACCTTGGGAGTCTTATGCAGGAGCATTCAACTCAACAATTTCATTATATTCTAGTTAACTTAAGGGGTCTTGTGTTTTCAAGGAAGTTGGATTCCTATGTATCAAATTAATGTAATTATTAATGTTTTGAGTGATTGGAATATAAATTAATTAGATATGTGAGGATATTTGTAAATGCTCTCAAATGTAGGAGAACATGAGTGATGATGAGTGATTAGTGAGGATTGAGAGATTTGGAAATCAATTGTAAATCTTAGATTAGAAATTGGTTTCATGGCTTGTGGGA
Source organism: Pinus tabuliformis (assembly GCA_031772625.1). Classification (NCBI taxonomy): domain Eukaryota; kingdom Viridiplantae; phylum Streptophyta; class Pinopsida; order Pinales; family Pinaceae; genus Pinus; species Pinus tabuliformis. The sequence goes on from CM062818.1 coordinate 1,682,840,107, forward strand.
CTAGAGAGGATTCTTAGGGATTAGTGGAGTCAAAAGTGGACTTAGAGGATATTCGGGATTTAGTCCAGCAGATTAAGGATCTAAACCAGAATTGGTTAACAAAACCTTTTGTATAAATGTAAGCCAAAAAGGCATAGAGTCAGTTAGTCAGTCATTCAGTTAGTTAGAGTGAGAATTAGAGTTTAGAGATTAGATAGGGTTGACTGTAAGCCTACAGGAAGGAAAGGAAAGGCCACTGATATAGAAGATTAGGTCGAGAAAGAAAGTCTTGTGTAAATGTTTGTTTACTAACACAGATAACTCGATTTCTGAGTATGAGTGGATTGTATTGAGTAATCAAATGATAAATTGTGTGTGAAATAGAGTAATTCTGCGTAACATAGGTTTGCAGGTGTGCAGAATCAGAGAAGAAGACAAAGAAGAGTGTTATGAGTTTACACACAAAGTATTGGGGAAAACCTTCAATGTTACAACGAAGGTATAACTATAGGGTTTCCTAAAACCTAAGGATTTATGAAGGAAGCGTAAAGGCGTGAAGAAATGAAGTAATAGAGCAGAGATCAAGATCAAAACAAGTGAAGACCAGAAGGTGAGAACAAATACACAGGCAGAAATCCGAACGAATGGGCTATTACACAGTAAGAAACAAAAGAACGTAACAGTGCATGGGAACCGTTGGATCAGTCAGATCAACGGATGAGATTGTGTGGGATAGACGGCTAAGATTAAGTCACACAAGATAAAGTCAAGAAGATGAATGGCAGAGATTAAAACCATGTGCAGAATAGTGGAGCGGTCTTCGTAGACGGTAAGCAGTGTTTCGCATTCCCTAAAAGCTGTAAGTGGTATTCTACAAATTCACGCGATTACCCTTAGCGGGCGACACGTAGCACAATTAAACTAATTTTCTCGTTTGCTCTCGACCTGATATCGGTCGCACACGATTTCACGCGAGATTGCACGATAGCCGTTGGATCGAGCGGGATTGGTCAACGGTGGATATCGGTCGAGCTAGTTGGCGACCGAGTGACGCGATAACCGTCAGATTAAGGAATGAGATTGACGGCGGAGGTTGAATGCGCTAAAGAGAGCATCAATATACGTGCAAAGGTTTATGTAATGCGGAAAGGTAAGGTTTAAGTGTGGTTATGAAATATTTCTATTATATGGGAATTATAATAGAAATGAACGGAATAAATGTATTACAGTTAATGTCGAGATTAATTAATGAAGGTCTAAGTCTGAGTTTTAGCCAAGGTACAAAGATTGTGGAAGGATTTATAAGATTCCGCTCACAGGTCTATAAAGTTGAGACTTGAGATAGTTAAATAAAATGTTTCCGCATGGAATTTATTGAAGGAGAATTAAACCTTGACTTGTGAAGGTTTTACCAAGTAAGGAATTTTGGAATTCCTGGGATGTATGTGACATACATTCTACATGCATACTGTGGGTATGTGCGGCTTAGGCTGTATCGCCTTTTCAGCCCTTAGTGGTGTGGGTTGGGGAACTTTTCCTCCAATAGCTTAGGGATCTCAGAAATAGTGTACCTTTATTTATAATATTATATGGGACAAACATATGAAATTTCGTGTTTGCTTAATGTGAAATGCCAGGCTGCAGCATCGCATCTGCAATAACTAAAGGTAAGTTTCCTTCAAGAATAATGTGACATGAACGATAGGAGTTGATCTGTTTTCTAGATTGAAAATGAGAACTAATCTTGCTTGCTAAATTTTACAGTTCTTTTCAGAATATATTCTGTTTGTATGGAGAATATTTTATAGTCAAAATAATCATTTGAACAACATAAAAGACCCTATATTTTCTATTAGATTTTGATCGTTTCTATCATATTTTGGTCTCTACACTTACATACCATGGTTAAAAGATTTTTTTTGACAAGGTTACAATGAAATTCATCCAGTCTTATCTACACAAGTTGGGGAATTCGACCATTATAAAGAGCTTCATAATGTCAGTCAAATTCATGGCAACCCCGGTTACAACTCTCAGCAAAAAATTACCTCCTGTTGCTTAGTCAATCAATGCCGTGGATCCTGAACAGACAATGTTAGCTTGGCTTATGCACCCAGTTGACATGATAAGGCACCTCAATCACATTTAAACCAGTAGACTCTGTCAACTTCGCAAAAAAGTAAAAAGCCACTTTTGTTCTTGAAGTGGAACACTATGAATCTATTCCTACATTTTCAACACCAGAAGGTTGTTGACTAGCTTCTGATGTAGAAGATTGTTTTGGACAATTTCCTCAAGCAGATTCAACTGTTAAGTCTAAAGATACTCTAATTTAAGTGTCCCATGAAATTGTCAAATTTGCAACTTAGTCCAAACCTACAGATAGCATAATGAGTGAAGAAGTTGCATGTTAGGCCCTCCCGGTTAATCCTATGATCCACAAAGAGTTCAGAATAGAGGAGAGGATAGTACAATGTTATGGGCAACGAATGCAACATAAAATGACAAAAGTCAGTAATTGCACCAACAAAAATAATAATGAGGTTCTGGTGGATATATTCCAAAATTGAGCAAAAACATTTAATTGTTCAAGCCAACATCAAGCCAGGTTGATGATATAAACGTATGTAGCAAGATAAAGAATTAAAAATTCTAGTTTTACCTTCGAATTATGTCTCAAAGAGGTATCTTCATTTGAGGGATTCAGGTCCTCATACATCTCAAATAATTCTTCCTAAGACATGAAATTAACCTATTTTGCGCTAAAGTTCCTTTAGAAAGCATTTCTCCCTTCTAATAGTAAGTTAAAGTTGCTTATCAAAGTAAATATGCATCATTGAGAAGTGCCCAATTATGGTGAAATCTTATAATATATTTTTGTGGTTTAAACTTTAGTCTGACTATGAATGTTACAAGGAGGTTAAACATCAAAAGGCAGTGACCTTCTGCGTTATAAATTAGAGCTACTTCAAAGCTGTAGACAAAAATGCACTCTGCATTTTATATCTCAAACACGTTTCAACAGTGCATACAAAAGTACTTTTTAACGTGCCACTCAGACTCTTATCATGGAGGAATGAATATTTAAGTAGAAGAAAAGAAATAAAAAGTAGAACTGTTACACTTCAACCATAGAAATTGCATACACACAAAGGATGCCATGCAACAAGGTAACATTTAAAGCAGACCAAGCATTGTCAACATCAATGAAAGCTCAGGTGAATGATATACTTCAAATTTTATTAAGAAAAAATAAAGCAGAACCATATGGAAGAAACAAACAAAATTGCAGGTCATAAGGGTAGACCAAGAGGATCGAGGACACAAATTTCGTGTGAGAATGATCCTCTTCTTAAAATGATGGTGTGTACATGTCATGACAAATTTCCCATCAGTGTCTTGATGTAGAACAGACATGCTAGTTGACCAGACCTTTAATGGAACATATTTCCCCTCTTGACGGACATTATGAGGCTCTTCATAATAGTCAGATTCCCCGAATTGTGTAGATAATACTGGATGAATCTCATTGTAACTAGTAACTAGAAATCCCATTAGCCTTTATTTCCTGTGGTGAAATTGAGATGCTCTTTCCATGTTGATTTGGGCAAACATTTTCTGTTTGTGTCTCTCAGGTGTACTTCTTAAACCCCTCGACTCTTGATAACTATTCATTTTACCTCAAGCAATGATTACCTTGCAATGCCAGCTTCTATTCGTTGTTCAGCATTGTCCCTTTCTGCCTTCTGTTTCTACTAGATTTAGTTTTGTATATTTAGTGTTTGTACATTACATTGAGAAACCATTATCCTGTGAAAGTTATGTTTGTCTTTATTTAGAAAATTTCGTTTCTTGTTGGTGCTCTAGCTGCTCTGAATGCCCATGATCTTATTGTATGTTGATCCGATTCCATTTTGTGCTCAAGCCTTGTAAGTTAACCCCTCTATTTACTTGCGATCATCCTTCCTTTGAGCTATGGATTTATACAATTTATGTGCTACTAAATTTGTTTTTTTATTATGAAATGCACCAAGAAATTATTAGATGTAATTCATTAGCTCGTAAATCGTGTTTTTTTGCTTAAGCCTTGAGTCAATGCAACCTAGTTGGCAACGTAGGCACACTAATTGGAAGCATTAAATCTTCATATTTGCTATTGGGTCGAGGTAATCGTCATTGATTCATGTTGTTGACCAATGATGTATATGAAGAACGAATTGTTGGTTATGGCTTCGAATGACATGTCTTCCATTATGTGAAGCACCAGGTTCAATATTTCTGACAATGGTTGTTTTGAAGCATTGAATTGGATTGAGGGCAATAGAACCAATTTTTTTTTTTAAAGACAACTTGCTAGATTCTCTTCTCTATCGTGCAAGCTTGAGAGGAGCTTGATCAAACATTTAAAAATATTTGACATCTGAATGTGAGCTATCGATTTTAAATGTAAAATATTTTCTTTATTTGGATGCTTACAAATAAGAAAATTTCCTCGGAATTGGCTACCATTAGTTGGAATTAGGATTTAATAGTTTCAAATATTGGATTTTTTTTGGTGAAATCTTTGATGCAATAGCTTACTATCATCAATGTTGGATTAATAATATTTCAATAAAACTTAGGGACAATGCTCTTTTGGTAAATGAGTTTGTGCATAATGCTATCTTCCTCTATCTTATACATTGATCTACCTTTTGTCATCAATGCCCTATATTAATGCACTAAATAACTTTGTGACAACATTTCTTTAGCAAACGAGTTTGTGCACAATGCAATCTTTTCATATTCTATATTTTCATGACAATAAGATTTGTGAACATAGAACATGTGTTTTTTGGTAAAATATACTATCAAGGTAGGCTTGAAAAACTTGGGTCAACTCTTTGTTGATAAATATTATATATGAAAGCATCCACCTACATGTAAAATTAAAAGGGAATTTGCGATGAAGCAACTACCTCAACAAGAATGTAGAAGCTTAAAAAAACAAGTGCAATCATATTGAATGAGGACTATTAGCATCAACTATGAATTACTAGAAAGTGAACTTAATAGAAAACACCTTTCTCAAGAGTTATATAAAGTGAACTTGACAACTAATAACTTTCTCAAGGCTCCTTTGTAAACACTATTTTTCTAATTTTCTATAAGATGTTTGCAAATGTACTTATTGGAGTAGGGATTGCTCGTGGTTATCTGATGTGGATTGCGGTAAATCCTAAGAGACAATGAGACGGAAAATTCCTCAAGGATAATGATGGAGTTCGGTCGCATTCCTAGCTCAGTTTGGTTTTGCGATCTCGGTGTTGGTTTTGGTGAGATCACGGTTTGGTGAGGGTGGTGGAGGTGGTTTAACCTCTGGATTCCCTTGGTTGTTTTTGGATTGGTTTATCCATGAGATCCCACATTCATGCTTGGAATATGGCACGGGGGTGACTGACCTGAAAGAAAGAGTTGGTTCAACCATGTCTACGGTCAGGTGGTACATGGAAGTCCTGAACCTGGTCGGATTTGCTTATGTTTAATAAAAGCTAAGTTCTCTTGCTTTTGTACTTATTCATATGTAGATTTAATGGCTATTATCTCACTGTAAATTTCATGGTTTAATGTTGGTTATAAGCATTGCTATATGATTGATTATTTCCATGGTTATTTCATGTATTTACTTGTAATTGAAAGGATAATGGATGCAAGACCTAATTGATGTCAAAACAGTTAATAGAATAGGGTGGTGATCCTTCTTGTTAAGTATCATATGATTTATCAGTCATTTATGCTCCGTCTTGTATTCGTTTCCTGTAGATTTCATTGATGCCAAGTGTTTGACAGAATGTCAGTCTCGATTGGGGATGGTTAGGCCTAGTCCTAGAGTTAGTTTTTTATTTGAAAGACTTGTTATTATGTAAATCACAGATTCTGAAAGTGTCATTGAATTATGGGCAGTGACCTGGGCTCCGGGCCTGAAAAAGTGGGTCAAATCTTGGGGACGATGGCACAACACTAAGAAAAATAGTCCCTCGACACTGGCATGCCATGTTATGGGAGCATTCAGAGCTTTAGATGTTGGCATGTCCATATCATGGGAGAGTCGAGGGGTTAATTGGTCAAGAAATGTAGTTGGACTCAGGGGCTGGTTACATGAGAGGTTGGGATGGTTCTTGAGGGTCTTGTTGCTGATGTGGAAGGTCTGTATGGTGTGTTTACATTAGTTCCACTTCCTTAAGGTGACTTGGGAGGTCGAATCATATCATAGTAACTTTTCATCACATGTTTACCCCGATTAGCCTACTGCTTGGGTAGATGTGGGTGGAGGGTCTTACAGAGTGGTGTTCCCTTCCTTTATTCGTTTTTCGGGGAATTTGGTGCTACAGGAATGCCTATATTTTCAAGGGATCAAGTTGGGATATTTACCAGTGTTGTTATTCCATTGTTGCAAACTTCAATGAGTATGGCCCAATGGCTAATCAGAAGCACAAGAGAAGTATTCACCTCATTAACATATGGGACAGATTCCTTGTCGACTTTTTTGATGAGGTTACCAACAGAGGGAAATGTGGGTGCGAGGTATATATTGTTATCAATCGAGAACTTTATTTCATTTTATGTGGAATTACGGTCAAGGTACTAACATTTCTGCAAAGGTCATTACCCTTTGGGGAGTACTATCTTGCGCAAAATGGCTATCCATCGACAATTTGGTGGTATTCAAAGATTCAAAGGTGGCCTTAGATTGGGTTCAAGGTCGTACAACTTTTGAACACCACAAGCCCATAAACTAGTTGCATAGTATCAAAGAGATTCAGGTTGAATTTCTAGATTTGACTTTCTCCCACCTATATCGTGAGCAGAACACTATTGTTGATGAGCTATCCAAAAAAGGTCTACATCAACATCCAAGGAGTATATTTGACACTGTTTTTTTCAAGGACAAGATGAGGGACTTTGAGTATATATGCATCAATTAGACAATGTCACGTGAACTTGAAGTATCCATTTGCTAATTTTTTGTTATGTTATGAAACAATTTTTTTGGAACATGACCATAAAATGTGATAATATGCAAATATTTAAGCACACATCAGAGCTTTACGATCTACGACTATAGGTAAATGCCAGGCTATTATGCCGTGGTCTATATTGGAATTGGGCTTACGGATTTTATATTGTCAATAAAATGAATGGTTGAGATTGCAAACCAAACAAATATTCTTAGTCTAATACATGAATCAATGGACAATATGAAAAGTTTTGTCAATAGTAAGTCTCCTCGTCTATTTAATTTATTAAAAAATCATTTGTGGAACATGGTTATCCTTGTAATTTATTAAAAAATTATTTATGAAACGTGGTGTTGGAATTTGGTATCAGCTAGTTTCATTTGGTGTGACTTGAAAAGTAATATTACTAGTTTTATAAATTTACATTTTATAATATTAATTTGTTTATAAATTTAAGTTTCATAATAATGTTAAGGTTATAATAAATACCATCACTATTAAATAATATCATTAATAATATAACTAATAATAATAACAACATTCAAATTAATATTACAAATAATATTATTAAAAACAACATTAATACAATATTAAATGATGTTAGTAATTTTCTTAGCTAAATTTACTTACGTTTTAGGTTTTATTACTTTAAGATTTTAATAATATTGGGTTTTTATTATTTTAAGTTTATAATAATATTATTATTATCACTTATTAATAAACATTAAATTTAATATTAATATTGTTAGATATTGATTTGAATACTAATGTGAATATTAATATGAAATTAATATCAACCACATTTAGTAATGTGGTTGTGATAATATTTTGTTATACAAACTAAATTCTAGTATGGATATATGTGCATTATTCTATATGGAACTTGTTCCTGGATTTCAAGCAATGGAAATCATGGGTAAAATCAAAACTCGATAAAACTTTGTGATTATATATATAAAAAATCTATTAGTAAATATATATATATATATATATATATATATATATATATATATATATATATATATATAATGTTATATTTTCCGAATTTAGGCTTCTGTGATCCATAATTATAATGTTGAGACATCTTTCGGTACTAATCACATCGAGAGTATTTTTTCCAAGCCTGTCGAACTAACAGGGGTGGTTCATCGTCAGGACAAGACGCAGAGTCAGAGCTGGGCAATGGAATAAATAGTGATAGCGATGGAAAGAGTGATAGTGATAACCTCCTTAACCCTGCCACTTGTCCACTTTGACCTGAACTTTGACTAGTTCTAACTCCTCCATACGAACTCATATTAGAGTGGTGTTCACAATGTTGGAATCAGGGCGACGAGCCCTTCGATCTAGTCTAGTTCGAGAGCAATCTGACCACTTTGAATTTAGACCTATTATGAGACTTGTTTGACCTCTGAGTGTCTCTCGAGCCACCTGGATCAAGGGGAGCAAGTCATATAAACAGATAGATATCCCCACCCTACCAACTATAGAGTGGCACTCTGCAAACCAAAAAAACAGGGAAATAATACTTCACAATATAATTGATGTCAACACGAACCGCCACATTAGGTATCCACAATTTACATAGGGAATATCATCTTGATATCATAATTTTATTTCGTAAAGGGTGACTACGCTCAAACACACATTAGAGAACTTTTGAGGTTTAAAATGGGTCTCCTAAGAAAAATGTGCAACCAAAATAAATTTTATAAGAACCAATAGGATTCAAGATATGTCAACTATGGGGGATGATTCACCATTTTTTTGGGTAAAAAATTAAAAGATTGAAAAATAATAAAATAATAATTTTTTCAACTTGTATTTTCAACCTATCTCCCTAAGGTTTTACTCAAATTTCGAGCGAGAGTACTTGTTGGATGCAAAATTTAATTTCTCATCCAAGGAGTACCCATGTTGCATACTTTTGATGGACCATACTACACAGAAAATGAGAAATACGTGAAAACCTGTGATTGCAATCACGTTTTTCATGTATTTCTCATTTTTCGTGTAGCAGGGTCCATCGAAAGTACTCATTTGATGAAGAATCAAATTCTGCATCCGTCATTTGATGAAGAATCAAATTCTGCATCCAACGAGTGTTCCCACTTGAAATTTGAGTAAACCCATAAGGAGACAAGTTGAAAATGTAATTTTTTCTTTTTTCCCTCTAGAATTTGGTGATGTAATGTAATCTTATTTTATTACTTCCATTATTATTTTATAATTTCCTTAGGAGGCTCATTTTAGACCTCAAAATTCCTCTAATGACACCATTTAACAAGATCTACAAAAGAGGCTTCTAAACTAGCTGATATATATATATATATATATATATATATATATATATATATATATATATATAACATGATTCTATAACCAGGAAGACACGTCCAACTCAAGTAAATAATAATAAAAAATACTTCAATGGTTCACAAAACCCATCTCCCCGAAGGCAAGAAAAACCAATGGTGGAGTCAGTCACTTCAAATCCAGATAAGCAACGATCTGACGATCACTTTGTCCTGAATGACTATTATACTAACAACACTCTGAATCCATAAGTATATGCCAACTCCTACAACCAAAGTCCATGCAGACACCCTACATCGCTTGCTCCCACCTCCAGCTCCCCTGGACATCACACACATCAAAGAGATGGATTTCATACATCAAACATACTATGCACGATTAATCAAAGGGAATTTGTGTGCCCTTGTGGCATGGTGTCCCAAATAAATCTAACCACACATGGTTGCAAGATAAGAAATTTAATGTTTTGGTTCAGGATTTCTAGTCTTTACTTGTCAACAACCTTATTTTTTTCAAAAATGGAGGTCGTTTGACCAAAGCTATATGATCTAAAGCACATTATTAATGTGTGGCAAAGACATAAAAAGAAGAAGCGCTCACTAGAAATATGGGACATCGATAAAAAACCTTAAGGAATTACATGATCCATCTACTCTAGGCTACTTTTCGGAAAAGATAAAGGAGTTGATTATGGCTTTAGAATGTCACAAGTGGGATATTCTTGCACTCCATGGGAAGGAATGTCATCTTAAAAGTCATGTCATTTGCTTGTTCGGAGGAGATAAAAACACTAAGTTCTTCGACCAATATGCAATTAATCGATGCAATTATAATTTTATTTAGGGGTTGTTTGGTGTTGGGGCTCGACATTTAGTAACTCTTCGGTAACTACAAGGGGTCGTTGAATATTTTTCGAAGATGTATCAAGCCAGGGTGGACCTTGGCTCATCTAACAATGTGGACCTTGATAACCAATTGGATAATTCCCATATGTATCCTAATATGTTCACCACAGAGGATAATCATGTTGACACCTAATCCGAAACGGATGGGTGAACTGGACAGTCATCTAGAAGATGAACTGATCCATCATATGTATGTATATAAATAATATGTTAGCTAAGGAAAAAAAAACATCAGTTCTTTCCTCCAATCATTCTGGAGTTACCCTGGCCTAACATGGTATCAGAGCGCAGGTCCCAGAAATAGCTGTAACTCCTGCTGTCCTGAGAGCTGCTCATACCTGAGCGCTGCCTCTGTCATGCGTTTCATTCTCTGCCCTGAGCACTGCCAACGCATCTGCCCATAATGTTCTCTGGCGCACCAGCGCTGCCTCTATCCTGACACTGCGCCCTCTGCCCTGCTGAATGTGCAATGCACCTGAGCGTTGATGCGTTTTTTACATTGAATGCATAGAAGCATAAGCGTTGTTATACCTTTTTTTTTGCTGCCCCTCTCTTCGCGTGAATGCCTGACGCTTCAAGTTCTTTAACACCAAATACCTTTTAATCGAGATTTTTGATGTATCTTTGTTGATACTGTGTTGAAAAATTTGCCAGCACTATTTCAAAAAGTTAGAGATGATGTCGTTGTGATGGAGGAACGGGGCACTAAAAGGAAATTCATTGTTGCCCACTGTGGTTCTAAAGACGTTTAAAATTAACAATCCGCTCATGGTATCCGCTCATTCTTTGTCCAACTCATTGTGATGTTTTTGGCTGCTTAAGAGTTTGAAGTTGTCTCTAAAAGGCATATGCCATAGCCTCTTTTCTTCTCCCAAAGCCCGACAGAACTGCATATCAATTGTTGTGACGAATCTGGAGGCTACCTGCTATCTGGAAAGCGTAGTTTGGGTTGAACTCTGAAGGTGAAACCGATTACTTAAGGTAGAAAACCTTTATCAATTTTTTGTTCGTTGTAATGCCAATGCTGTGTGCATTAAACAAACTCTTATTAAATATAGTTTGCATCCGCACGACTTTTAATGTGAGACAGTGGCGCAGTTTGATAAGGAGCCAAGCTATGCTACAGATTTGAGTTTACCAACTATTTGAGACGCAGTTTGCATTTTGTGCAATTTGTATTTGAGACGCAGTTTTGTGCAATTTGTATTTTGTGGAGTGATGGAATCTGCGAGTTGAGGCTGGCAGAATTTGAGAAGTCGTTTTTTTTATGAAGAAATAGTTATTGGGTAGAGTGCATGTAAATGAATTGATGTCGCTTTTGTTCAAGAACAGTTGAATGGCGCAGAGATGCAGTGTGTTGACAACAAAAGTCAAGTCAACTTAACACTGTACATGTGGCTATGTTGCGAGGATCTCTTTCAGATTTTGATCCTGTGGTGATTCGGTTCTGTGGAGAAGTCCTTTCGGACTTGTAGAAAAACAAGTGCGTTTACAGTAATAGATTCTGCTGCCTTGAATGGTATATGATGGTCCATGTTGTTGTGCGTTGAATTTATATATGTTGCAACTAAGATTGTATGTGCGTTGATTGCATGCTGGTGTATTTACAATACATTGAAATTTTTTATGAATTTATGAGGATCTTTGGAGGGCTTTGAAGAAACAGTAAAGTATTTGCTCTTTTCACTGTACATCAGTAGAAGTTTTTTTTAGCAGAAGTATTTTTTTTTACAGAATGCATTCAATCATTTCTATGGTAGGAATAGTTCTCACTGGCAAGGAGAACTATTCTGAATGGTCTCGGATGGTAAAACACACCCTCATCTACAATGAGTTGTGGAAAGGAGTGTGTGTCGGAGAAGAAGACAAAGACCCTGTGCAGCCTACATCAGATAAAGAACTTGTCATTTGGGAAAACAAGAACAGCAAAGCCTATGCATTGATCGCAGCATCTGTAAATGAAGAAGTAAGTCGTCATATTTCATCCTATTCCACTGCCTTTGAAGCTTTACAAAAGCTGAAAGAACTCTATGATTCACATTCTGCACTTGAAGTTGTTCAGCTCATGATTAAACTCTTCACTCTTGAACTGAAAAATAATGATCCCCTTGCTCTTGCATCTGAAATAAAGTCTATAATGCATGATATTAAAGCCACTAAGGTTGAGCTGGATATCTCTCTTATTGCCTTTCTCAAAGCACTCTATCCTACCTACTCTAATTATCTTGAGTCTTTACAAGCAAATGGAAATCTTAAAGACATAACCTTTGAGTCTCTTGTGAAAAAGTTTGCTGAAAGAGAGAAAGCCTTTGGAAAGAAAACAGTCCCTGAATCTTCTGAAGAGACTGTTTGCCTTGCTCATAAAGAAAAGCATCCTGATCAAGATTCTACAAGAGGAAGAGGTGGACGAAGAGGAAGAGGAAGATACTTCAGAGGCAGGGGGGGCAGACATTCTCAAGCAGAAAAGGCAGATCTGCATTGCATTCGCTGCAAACGAAATGGATCACATGATGCTTCTACATGCAAGCTACCATGGGACAAGGTTGAGCAGAGAAGAAACCAGCAGAAAGGTAAAACTGATGACACAGACAAAGGTAAAGCACCTGAATCCACTCACTATATTGAGGCACAATGTAACATTGGAGTAAATGAAGATTTGTTTAATGCTTCACTTGCTTCTTCGAAAAATGACTGGTTGCTTGATTCAGGAGCAACCTGTCATATGACTCATAGGAAAGATTTTTTTGAAGATTTCACTGACAATGTTGATGGAGCAGTATACTTTGCAGATCAGTCAAAAATCAAGCCATCAGGGCTTGGCACAATCGGGCTTAAACTGCCTAGTCTTCCAGACTTTCTTCTAGATCATGTTCTATATCTCCCATAGCTCAAGAGAAACTTGTTGTCCTGGTCCACATCCGCCAGCAAGGTCACTCCATTCATATGTTTGATGGAAAGCTTGAGGTAAGAAAGGCATATGACCATTCACTTGTCATGAGGGGTATAGAAGAAGAAAGACTTCTTAAACTGCAAGGAACCTCTGCTCATGCACAACATTTTTCATATATTTCTCATCATGAAGAAGGTACACTTCCATCAAGTTTATTATGGCATGCTAGATTTGGACATTTAAACTATGACAGTCTCCGCTTGTTGAAGAAAAATGGTGTTGCTGGTTTGCCTACAATTCCGAGAAAACATAAGCAATGTGATGCTTGCATTCTAGGAAAGCATAGCAAACAGTCTTTTCATGATTCACATTCAAGAGCACATAGGAAGCTTGAACTTATTCATTCAGATTTATGTGGTCCAATGCCTGTTCCTTCTGCAAATGGAAATAAATATATCATGACATTTATTGATGATTACACCAGAATGTCTTGGGTTTATTTATTGAAGAACAAATCTGATGCTTTTCAAACATTCAAGAATTTTCATAAATGGATTGAAAATGATGCACAATCTCATATTGGGTCTATTCGCACTGATAATGGAAAATAATATACATCAAATGAATTTGAACACTATCTTCGCCAACATGGGATTAAACATCAAACAACTGTGCCTTATAATCCTCAACAGAATGGTGTAGCTGAAAGAATGAACAGAACAATTTTGAATATGGTACGATCCATGCTTTTCTTCAAAAATGTAAAGACAATGTTTTGGGCTGATGTTGTTCTATGTGCTGCATATATAAAGAATAGATGTCCATCTAGTGCTATAAGAAACAAGACTCCTTATGAATTGTGGTATGGACATGTTCCTTCGGTAAAACATCTCAGGATTTTTGGTTCCACCTGTTATGCTTTAATACCAAAGGTACATAGAAACAAACTTGGTGCTAGAAGTCGTAAGTGTATCTTCCTGGGGTATTCAAACACATCTAAAGCATACCGCCTCTATGATGAAGTAAATAAAAAGTTTGTTTTATCTAGAGATGTCATTTTTCTTGAATCATCCAAATCTGACAGTGTTGTTGAGCGGCAACTTGATCGCTTGGATAAATTCACAAAACCGAAATAATTTCAAGAGTTTGATAATCAGATTCCACATCTTGAAGGGGGGATTCCTATACTAGATCAGCATGTGGAATCTTCTTCTGAAGAACAATCTCCCCTGCATGACACTCCAACAACAGATGATGCTTTAAGTGATGTAATTGATAGAATTGGGAGACTTAATCTTGATTCAGTCCCAACTCAATCAACAGAACAGCCTGAACCATCTCAGAAAGGTCCCCCAAAGTGGCTGACAAAGACACTTGAAAGTGTTCATCCTGATGAAATTGGAAAAACAGGAACCAGAAATACAAACCGACAAGATGGAGGTGATGTAGATAACTCTAATTCACCTGTTGATATGGATGTTACTTATGATTTTGAATTGAACTTGTCTACAGATTTTGAACCAACTTCCTTCAAAGAAGCTGCTTCTCATGATGAATGGAAAGAAGCGATGCAGAAGGAGTATGATGCCCTCATAAAGAATGGCACTTGGAAGCTGGTTGATCCTCCATTTGGAACCAAACCAATTGGCTGCAAGTGGGTCTACAAGAACAAGTACAAAGCTGATGGCTCACTTGACAAGCACAAAGCTAGGCTTGTGGCAAAAGGTTTTGCACAGAAGGAAGGGGTCGATTATGAGGAAACTTTTGCCCCCACAGCAAAATGGGCAACCATCCGGACACTCTTTGCACTAGCTGCTCAGAACGGTTGGAAAGTCCATCAAATGGATGTAAAAACTGCATTCTTGAATGGAGATCTAAAAGAGAATGTTTTTATGTCCCAGCCTGAAGGATTTGATATGAAAGGACATGAACACAAAGTATGCAAACTTGTGAAGTCCTTGTATGGCCTCAAACAAGCACCACGAGCCTGGTATGAAAAACTAACTGAGCATCTTCTGAAACTCAACTTCAATCATTTTGATCTTGATGATGCAACTTTATTTGTCAAGAAAGTTGGCAAAACAGTTGTATATCTAGTGGTATATGTAGATGATCTTTTAATGACAGGGAACAATGAAAGCTATATTGCATCCATAAAGAAAGAATTAGGAAATTTTTTTGAAATGACTGATTTGAGCTATGTTCATTACTATCTTGGCATTGAAGTAACCCAACATCCAAAGTCCATATTTCTTTCTCAAAAGAAATACATTGGAGATTTGTTAAATAGATTTGGCATGACAGAGTGCAATTCCCTTTGTACTCTAATGGAACAAAACTTGAAGCTCACATCTATTGAAGGAAAGGAATTTGAGGATGCAACAAAGTATAGACAGCTTGTAGGAAGTCTCATCTACCTCACTACTACCAGACCAGACATTTCATTTGCTGTTGGAATCCTCTCCAGGTTTATGCAAAAGCCTTGTGAGGGACATTGGTCTGCTACAAAAAGAGTTCTAAGGTACTTGAAGGGAACTCAAGACCTTGGAATCAAGTATACACAGGTGGACGACTTCAACTTGATTGGATACTCTGATTCAGACTTCGATGGAGACAAAGAAACTGGGGTATCTACTTCAGGATATGCTATGAGTCTTGGATCAGGAGCTGTCTCCTGGAGATCACGCAAACAATCAGTACCAGCAGATTCCACAACAGAAGCAGAATATGTGGCAGCAGCTAAAGCAACGAAAGAAATTGTGTGGCTCAGGAAAATTCTTGAAGATTTGCAGGTAAAACAAATACAATCAACTCCACTCATGATTGATAACACATCTGCAATAAAGTTGGCCAAGAACCCAAAGTTCCATGATCGTACTAAGCACATCAATACTAAATATCATCTGATCCGACATCATGTTGAGGCCAAAACAATCCATCTTCGTCATTGTTCCACAAACGAGCAAATTGCAGACATCTTCACCAAAGCGCTTGGAAGAGAAAAGCTTGAAAGATTCAGAATGATGCTTGGACTCACCAATATCCCTTCAGATTAAGGGGGGGAATGTTGACACCTAATCCGAAACGGATGGGTGAACTGGACAGTCATCTAGAAGATGAACTGATCCATCATATGTATGTATATAAATAATATGTTAGCTAATGAAAAAAAAACATCAGTTCTTTCCTCCGATCATTCTGGAGTTACCCTGGCCTAACAAATCAATGTATTCATTCGCCTATATCTCTCGAGGAAGTGGAGGTGGTTTTAAAAAATTTGCAAAAGACAAGAGTCCAGGTCCAAATGGTTGGACAATGTAATTGTTTTTACATTTCTTTGACATCATGGGTCACGACCTACCTCGCATGGTGGAGTCGTCTCGCACCTCTAGCAAGATTTCATCTTTTGCCCTTGTGTGGGCTCCTCTTCAGCTTTATCTAGACCCATAAGAGGGGATTATCCCTAGATTTCTCATCCTTGTCTTCCCTCAACTTTGTAGCCATTCTGACTTACCCTGGTCCTTGAGATGCCTCTACCTCACTTCTAAAAATTTCTCCCAATTTTTAGAACGTCTCAATTAGGAAGAAGAGGCCAATTAAAAGGACTTAGCCAGAGACATTTATCCACATGAGGGTCTATTTGAGGAGTTTTATTATCCTATGGATATTTCTAGGGCCCTTAGAGCATCTACGCCCCTATTGAGGGTATCCTATGATCATTATCTCCTTAAACATCAAAGGAGTTGGGGGGCCTCCCAAGCATCGAGCCCTCTGCATACTAGTATTGTCTCAAAGGCCATAAATCATCCTTTTTCAGGAAACAATGGTATCTGCAGATAAAGCCAAAGAAATCCTTATAAATATATGCCCAGACTGGTGTATTTTCACTGCTAATGTGGTTGGTCGCTCTCAGGGTCTTTCGATGATTTGGAACCCTAGGGAAGACTCTCTTCAATCGTTCTCCTCCACAAGTGGAATAATTTTGGAAGGCGCTCTTAGGTGTTTTGATGTTCAAGTAATTATTGTCAATTGTTATGGGCCATATCAAGACCAAGACGATTTTTGGAACCATATTGTCCAGAGTAGATTATTCAATGCTCAAAATCTTATTCTGATAGGTGATTTAAATTTCACCACCTCTATCAATGAAGTTTGGGGAGGAGGTTGTCGCTCATATCTTAGTATTCCCATGATTTATTAGTTGATTGCAAATGCAAATTTAGTGGACATTAACCCTTGTCCATTGGGATCAACCTGGAGCAATGGTAGAACCAAGGCTGAGGGAGTTGCTAAGAAACTAAAGAGATTTCTCTTAACCAACTCTTTGGTCTCTAAAATTGGAGGATATCAATCCCGGATTCGCCATGATTGGATCTCAGACCACTCTCTGATTAGCCTTCAACTAAACTTTGATTTGTCGAAACAGAGGACTCCCTTTAAAGTTAACCACGTTTGGTTAAAAGGGGATTTCTTTCGAGCCTTAGTCTATGATTATTGGTTGAAATGCAATCCTCTCTAGTCTTCTGCAATGGAGAATTGATATTACAAAATGTCTTATATCAAAAAACATGTCAAACTATTGAGGGTTGGAAAACATCTCCGAGATCAACAAAATGAGTTAAGTTCTTTAGAGGAAATGATTAATAACAAATGCTCTAATTTTATTTTCTCAATTTTCTCGGATGATATTAAAAGTAACCTATTCTCTTTGGTTGAGAAGGAAAGCATTATTGAAGCAAAATAAGAAATATGGTGCTTAAAAAGTCGTGCCATATGGATTAAACAGAGTGATAGAAACACAATTTTTTTTCAAAAATATACTTCCCATCGAAGGAATATGAATGCCATATGAGACCTTCTCAACAATGAGGGAAATCTAGTGAACACACAACTGGATCTGGAAAGGGAAATTAGGGCTCACTTTTCTGGTTTATTTAAATATCTGGGCAGTGACAATACTTAGGAACAACTCAAAGGCCTCAAAATTTTTCATAAATTCTTCCCTAGGGAGGAATCATCAAGGATTGATCAACTTATTTCCATGGATGAAATGAAAATGGTTCTCAATTCTTTTGCGATAGATAAAAGTCCTGGGCGGGATGGTTGGTCTGTTGAGTTCTATTTAGCCTTCTTTGATTTGATCAGTTCATAACTCTTAAAAGTTGTTGAAGAGGCGCGAATTAGTGGTAACTTAGGTTTCAGGGGAAATCAATGCTACCTTCTTAGCTCTTATTCCAAAAATCTCAAAGTCTGCTTCATTTGACGACTCTCGTTCAATTTCTTTGTGCACTCTTAGTTATAGAGTGATCTCCAAGGTGATTTCAAATAGATTGAGGAATGTTCTTTCTTCGAACATCTCTTTGGAGAAGTTTGGATTCTTCTCTAGTAGAGTTATTCATGATGCTATTGGAGTGGTTCAGGAGGCCATCCTTCCCATTAAAATAAAAAAGTGCAACATTGTTATTCTCAAGTTGGATTTGGTAAAAACATATGATAGGGTAAATTGTGGTTTTCTAAGACTGCTATTAGATATTTTCTTTGACGTGCAGGTAAACTCAATTATGGGTTGTATTTTCTTTGTTAATTTTGCAGTCCTAGTTACTGGTTCACCTTTTGCCTTCTTTTCAGCCTCTAGGGGTCTGCGACAAGGATGTCCCCTGTCTCCGCTATTATTTATTCTTTTTATTGAAGGTTTAAGTGGGATGATATCTATGGCCAAGTCTAATGGTTCCTTGAAGGGTGTTAAGATTTCCAAAAACATAGCTCTTACTCATTTTCTCTTTGTGGACAATGTCTTGATCTTTGGAGAGGGATCGGTTAGAGAATGCAAGATCTTCAACTCTATTTTTGACTCCTTTTTTGCAGCCACTAGAATGTAGATCAACCAAGGTAAGTCCTACTTTTATATGCACAACACCACCACTGATATCTTTGAGAGGATTGTTGTCTTTCTCCCATTCAAAATGGCATCTTTGGAGCAATGACTTACCTATCTCGGTTATCGACTCAAGCCTAATTGTTATTTGGTGGAAGACTAGAATTGGCTTCTTAAATGTAGTGTGTGACGCATTAACAACTGGTGCTACAAATGGTTTTCGATTGGTGGTAGGAAGACACTTGTAAAATCAGTATTGGAGAGTATATTGGTTTACTAGCTCCCATTGTCTAAGGTCCCTAAATTTGCAATCAATAGAATCAGGTAAGGTTTTTTCATTTTTTTTGTGGGCAGAGAAGAAAGATCCGTTGAATTTCACTTGGTGGAGTGGGAGATGTTGTCTCAACCTAAATCCTATGGAGGATGGGGCTTTAAGAACCTTCACTAGTTCGACTCGACTCTAGCGATGAAAATTTTGTGTCAAGTGATCACCGATACAGGTATTTAGAGCTCAATAATCGGTGACAAATACTTGAAAGACTGACCCTTTCCGAATGGCTTTGGATGGCTCAATCCTCAACCTACAAAGGAGGATCGAATATTTGGAAAGGTTTGGTGATTATTATGCCTTGGATAAAAACATGCTTGGTGTGGGATATCGGTGATGGTAATAACATCAAGCTATTAGTGGAACCATTCACTGGAGGAACATTTTTTATTTTTTATTTTATTTGTTTATTTTTATTTGTTTAATTTTAATTTTATTTTTTATTTTTTTTTTTTTATTTTTTATTATTTATTGTATATTATTATTGTTATTATTGTTATTATATATATATATATATATATATATATATATTTTGTTCAGATTATCACAAGATCTTATTAATCAAATTAAGGCAGATGGCATAACAATGCTTAGTCACACATTTATGCTAGGCTCCAAAGTCAACTTCAATGGCAGATGTAAGACTTCAACGAATCTGGGTGTGGAGGGTAATCTAGCAATGGAGTGGGAGGGCTTCATCCTAAAATTGTCTCGAGGTGGTCTCATTCCTAATGATAGTAAGGATGCCATTGCTTGGAAAAAGAATCTAGCAATTGGTCAAATTTCACCCAATCTAGCCTATGCAACGATCACACCAAAAAACATTGTCCCATAGGTGAAATGGTAGAGTCATAAAATCTAGAGTTGGGACATTCCTCAAAAAATTAAATGTTTTACGTCCTTGGTGTTGGAAAACATGATTCTAATGTGGGGCAACCTATCTCGTCGAGGGTTCATGGGGCCTAATGCTTGTGTTCTATGTAAGCGAGGTCTAGAAACAAATGAGCATCTATTTTTCCAATGTGATTTCGTTGTTACTCTGTGGTAGGAAGTCCTTGTGAGCCTCAACTTTTGACTTTCAGGTCCATTGAGTTACTTGAAGACAAAAATATCTTGGTGAGACTAAATATGTGGAATCATAAATCCCTTCCATTTTATGTGGCTTGGGGAATCTGGAAAACTCGTAACAAATTGATCTTTGAAAACCACCCTATCAACATCCACTGGATATTGCCCTAGATTCTCGGTCTTTTCCATGACTATTTGAGATAGAAGAAACCTAGAACACAACACCTTATTGCTTCTCCCTTGGCTTTCTCTATGTACAACTCTGGATTCTTTGATGGAGCACAACAAAATGGAATCTTCGACGGAGGAGCTATTATAAATCTCTACGGAAATACTAGATTGCATATTTATATGAACACGTGGAAGGGTTCCAATACAAAAGCAAATATAATTTCTTGGTGAGCCCTTGGTTGTTGCTTCCATTAAAGTGGTTTCACTTCATGTTCCTGGAGAATCAATTGATTTAAGACGTCATGGTGATTGCACAAGAATGTACCCATACCATCAAGGTAAAGAAAAACCAATTATGTTAATGGAACTGGATTTGATCAAGGTATATGATTTCTCGATTGGGATTTCTTAAGATTGGTCTTACATAAAATTTGCTTGTATGTGATGAATATTGCTAGGATCATGGCTTGTGTTACTCTAGTTAATTATGCGATTCTTATTAATGGTGCTCCGTCTAATTTTTTCATTGCTTCCCATGACCTTTGTCGAGGGTGTTGTTTATCCCATCTACAATTTTTACTAGTCATTGATGGTTTGAGCAAGACAATTTCTAAGGCACTCACATTGGGTTTATTCTGTGGTTTCTCGATTACTTGCAATATATCAATCACTCAACTTATATTTGTGGATGATGTATTAGTTATGGGAGTGATATCTATTCTGGAATGGACCTATTTGCATTAGATTTGTATCCTCATTTGGTGAGGCATCAAGTCTTTTCATGACTACAATAAAATGAACCTTAATTGTTGCCTCCTGAGATGACCCATCCGTCATGCATATTTCTAACATCTTTGGGATAAATGTTGCACCATTAGAAAAAGGTTTCAAGTATTTCAATTTTTTTCTAAAGCCTAATAAATATGGAATTAAGGATTGAAATTTATTAATGGAAAAATATCGAGCGAAGGGTGTCTCTGTGGTCGCATAAATGACTTACTTTGGGGGGTCGGCCGACTCTTGTTCATTCAGTCCTACAAAGTATTTATGTATACTGCATGCACCTCTACCTTTTGCAAAGGCTATTATTAACAAGATCAATTCAATTATTTCTAATTTTATCAAGGCAGGTTCAAGGGGCTCACCAAAATTTCATCTTGCTCACTTGGAAAGCATCTCCAAAAGGGAGGAGGATGGAGGTTGGGGTATTTTAAATATTGATTATTTTGGTTGGGGTTTATTGATAAAGAACCTTTAGCATTCTCTCAATGGTTATGGTATTTGGTAGAGTATTATAGTTGCAAAATATTTAAAAATATTGTCTCTGTGGGCATTAATTCAGATTGGGGCCATGGTTTAAAAAATGCCCTCATGCATTTGGTCTAGTATGATTAAAATAAAAAAATGACTGATTGGAAATCTTAAATGGTATGTTGGGGCTGGAAATAAGGTGGAAATAGGCTTAAATCCCATTAGGGTATTTGAGGGGCACCACATTCTGTTGGTACATCTCATTCGACATATACACAACATGGGGATATATTATTTAAATCAGAGCTTTCTGAATCCTAGTTCACCCTATTCATATCCTTCATGGTGCAACTCTAAACAAATTGGTCTATATGGTGTGTTGGTTGTGCAATGGGATTTTTACATACACAACTTATACATGGATGGTTTAACATTAAAAGACAAAGAGGGAAACATGCAAATGGGATGATTGTACTAAAAATGGGCAGATTTATGCACACAAGGCCTATTACCACATCACTTTTGTTCTTTAGAAGAGTGACTCCTCGAGGTTTATTAGAAAAATCTGGAAATGGAACTGTCTATTAAAACTCAAGTGTTTTGGCTGGATATTATGGTGGAATAAGATTCTGATGTGGCAAAATTTATGCAGACATCATTTCTATGGACCAGGGATGTGTGTTTTGTGCACCTCTACTAGTGAAGATGTGGCTCATCTTTTTTTACAATGCCCACTTGCAATTTCTACCTGGTTGGGTGTAGTGAATATTCTAATGTTGAAGCCAACTTGGGACACTGTTTCCATTGATGTTTGCGTGCAAAATTGGCTCATGGAATACAAAGAGTGGTGTTCCCTTCCTTTATTCTTTTTTGAGGATTTTGGCTCTAGAGGAATGTCCATATTTTCCAAGGATCTAGTTGGGATATTAGTAGTGTTGTTATTCCATTGTTGCATACTTCAATGAGTGTGTCTCAATGGCTAATTAGAAGCACACGAGATGTATTCACCTCATTAACATATGGGACAGATTCCTTGTTGGCTTTTTTGATGGGGCAACCAATAGTGGGAACTGTGGGTGTGGGGTATATATTGTTATCAATCCAAAACTTTGTTTTCATTTTATGTGAAATTACGGTCAAGGTACAAACATTTGTCCACGGGTCATTTCTCTTTGGGGAGTATTATTTTGCGCAAAAATGGCTCTCCATTGATAATTTAGTGGTATTCATAGATTCAAAGGTGGCCATAGATTGGTTTCAGGGTCGTACAACTTTTGAACACCACAAGCTTATAAACTAGTTTTAGAGTATCAAAGAGATTCAGGAGGAATTCCTGGATTTGTCTTTCTCCCACATATATTTGAGTAGAACACTGTTGTCGATGAGCTATCCAAAAAAGGTCTACATCAACATCCGGGGAGTATATTCTACACTGTTTTTTTCAAGGACGAGACAAGGGACTTATGGTATATATTCATGAATTAGGCATTGTCATGTGAACTTTAAGTATGTGTTTTCCAATTTCCTGTTATGTTTTTTGTATGACTAAAACACATTTTTTGGAACATGGCCATAAAATGTGGTAAAATGAAATATTTAAGCAAGAGGCACTCTAGCTCACTGTGGTAGAGATGTTGTAATGTAATATTTAAAATTTTGACTAAATCAAATTATATAAAAATTAACTAATTAAATTAAAAGATTAATGTAATGTACACTAAACATTTTAACTTGATAAAAATAAAAATAACCCATAATAATAATAAAAATAAAAGTGAAAATAAAAATAAAATGGATAATAATAATAGAAAAAAAATAAAAAAATCAATTATGATATTGAGAATTAATGATATTTACCCATGACATTTGAACCCCTCTAGAGCCTTGGTAGATCTAGAGGTACTATCTACATTGATTGATTTTATGATCCACAACTCAAATAAATAAAACCTTTAACAAATTAGGGTTTCAATCTCATTCCTCCTTAAGGTTTGAAGGAGCTGCTGTCACACAAACACATTTCTGCTCGCACAACATGGCGGCCACTACAACGAGGAACACAGTGCTCTCCCTCTGCAACAATAATGCCTCCATTCATCGTCTTTCCTTCCGCACTATGAGCGCCACTGCAGACATGCGCATTAAAACACTCTGTCGCACCAACAGACTTCAAGAGGCACTGGATACCAGGGGTTAAATTTGACGGGTGGCCCTACCCGTCAAGGAATTTTTTTGTGACGTTTTTATTTTTACACTGCCCATCATATGACTTTTAAAATTTATTTGTACAAGTTTCATCTAATTTCAAATTGTACTCATAATTGTTCAAATTTTCCATTCTTTGTTGTACCATTCGGCTCAAGTCTCATTGCTACACTTTGTTTGAGACCTGTTGATCAAAATTTTCAACAAATTTTCCAGATTGTTCAAATGTTCTAAGTTTTTTTTGTTTAAAATGGAAATAGTGATAAAATAGAAGGGAAATATATATAGAAACAACAAAAAATAATATGCAGTATACCACAAATAGTAATTTTTGTGAAATAATGTTGATATTCACTGCTGGTATTCATGGCAAGTAAATTATTCATCCCTCCCAGTTGTGAATAATCAATGACAATGGTAGCCAGGGGTTAAATTTGAATAATGAATACATAATCAAATTAAGAAATTGTTTACATGAATTCTACACTTTCTACACTTTAGGCAAAGAAGAAAGCAAAATACAAAAATACAATCTAAAACAAAGTAAACTAAAAAACAAATTATCAAGCATTAAAATTGAACTAAACTAAACTAACACAGATTGGAAAAACTCATAATGAGAGCCAAAATTGGCACTCCTGTAGCATTTGAGGTTAAGAAAAATCGTTGTAATTTAAAACTTAGTTATTATTTAAAACCACACTAAAATAATTTAATTACAGTTTAATTTTAAACTAATTTTAACGCAAATAATTTATAAATGCAAATAATTTATAAATTTAAATTTATATGATTTCTTTTAAGGAATATAATCTATAAACTATTTTATTTAAAACATTTAATAATCATAATTGCCCACAGGCGAATATCTGGAAAAATTCAAAATAAGCACAAATTTGACCATTTAAAATGCAATTCGACACCAAACCTAGATTGACTCTCTTTTCTTTTGTTTCTGCAATTACTCGGCATAAAATATAACCTGGTGATTACATTATACAGGGCCGATGGGTTTTGCAACTTCTCCACTTTAACACATCTTGACATGACTGAGTGCGACCATCTAGAGAAGCTTCCGGAGCGATTTGGAGAAGTAACAAGTTTAAGAAAGCTAATTATGACCGGTTGTCAGAGTCTACAGAAGCTGCCAGAAAGTTTCTGCCAACTCAAGTACTTGGAGCACTGCGAGTTCTATCACTGAAAGGCTGCGACAAGCTAAAGAAGCTCCCTGAGGATTTCCAATGCCTCACCTCATTGGAAGTTCTGGATGTAAGAAATTGCTCTAAGTTGGAAGGGAAATGGATAGACAGCATGCTAAAGATGAAGATGCTACAAATTTTGCGCATAGCAGGAAGCGAGTTGTTGGAGGAAAGATGGGAGAAAATTCAAGCACAACAATGCAATCAATCATGGTCTTGTGCTGTGTATACAAAGGAGGTGATCCACATTTTCAAACATGTTTTCTGTTCCCACATTATAATTAACTCTTTTTATGTTTAGATCCTAAAACATATCACAGGGAAAAAATTGCAAAGCATACATTATTTTTCCTTTCCACTCACTTTAGCTTTCTCTTCAGGGTTTATCAAATGAGGAGAATCTTCTAAAGCAGTTCCAATCAGAATTTGATAGCATGCTCACTAATGGAGAAGGAAAGCCACTGAATATATCTGGTCGTCCTCTCAACACGCTGCTGCTTGTTATGTTTGATGGCCATCAGGAATTCTATCTTGATTATGCTTTTCCTTTTCCTTTACTTGAGGAGAGTATAGATGATTTATTTAATTTCGAAATGGTTTATTTTGGCCACCATTGGGATCAGTTGCCTAAGAAAGTGGCGGATAGAATAGTGGGGCATGCTCCTGCTAACAGAGACACTAAAGCATTGTTTCAAAGACTGCTCTCATTAGTTGATCATTTCGAGACGGACTTTGACCGGAAACTTACCAGCAGTTTCCAAATGACCGCGGAAACTTACCAGCAGTTTACCCCTGCCTGGAGGTGGTCAAAACTTACCAGCAGTTTCCAAATGACCGCGGAAACTTACCAGCAGTTTACCCCTGCCTGGAGGTCACCGGCCCGCTGCGGCAGCTGCCCAATTAAATCAATCAATAATGCGTGCCACGCCATCGCCGTCTTGGCATTTATAACTGAAATTGTCAGTTTTTAATATGCCCGTCAAAATGACGTTTTCGAAAATTATTTGCAAGTTAGAGATGACGTTTAAATTTTAAAATAAATCGTATTTTACGTGTAAAATCGCCAAAAACTTGCATACGGGCGTCAAATTTAACCCCTGCTGGATGCTTTCAAGCACTTGCTTTTGAGCGCCACTGCAGACACCCGCATTAAAACACTCTGTCGCACCAACAGACTTCAAGAGGCACTGGATACCTTCAAGCACTTGCTTTCACCTAAATCAACATCCACCCCCACTCTCATCACCTGCAATCTCTTGTTAAGTAGCCTGCTTCGACGGAATCAACATGAATCTGTATTGTCTGTTTATAGGCTTATGATTGAAGCCGACATTATCCCAGATCTCATAACTTTGAACATTATCATCCATTGTCACTGTGAAACAGGTAGAATGGATTATGCGTTCAAAGTGTTTGAAGGAATGGAAGCTTATGGGTATGTTCCAAATGTCGTAACCTTCAATACCCTCATCAAAGGGCTTTGCAGGAAGTTCAGAGTGGAGGACGCTATCAAGGTTTTCAACCAAATGAGGAGCAAACAACAAGCTCCTAGTCTTGTTACTTATACTACCCTAATAAATGGGTTCTGCAAGGCCGGGAAATCCTACGAGGCTTTCGGGTTGTTAGCTGTTATGCTGCAAAAGGGCTATGAGCTTGACATAATCACATTTAGCGCGTCTGACAAACACATATCCCCTAATGTGATCACATGCAGTGCGCTTATTGATGGTTTATGTAAGGAAGGCAAGTTGGACGAGGCGATGAAGTTCTTCTCTGAAATGCCTGACAAAAACATATCCCCTAATGTGGTCACGTACAGTGCGCTTATTGATGGTTTATGTAAGGAAGGCAAGTTGGCTGAGGCGAGGAAGCTCTACTCTGAAATGCCTGAGAAAAACATATCCCATGATGCTGTCGCATGCAATGTGTTTATTGATGGTTTATGTAAGGAAGGCAAGTTGGACGAGGCTATGAAGTTCCTCTCTGAAATGCCTGACAAAAACATATCCCCTAACGTGGTCACGTACAGTGTGCTAATCAATGGTTTATGTAAGGAAAGGCAATGGCGGGAGGCCACCGGAGTACTTCATGAGATGCTAAACAAAGGGTGCAATCCAGATGTTATCACATGCACCACTGTTATTGATGGTCTTGGCAAAGAAGGCAAGCTTCAGGAAGCTCTCGGGTTATTAGATGTTATGGTGAAAATAGGCATTCCACCTGATCAAATAACATACAGTACACTTATAAATGGATTTTGCAGAGCGGATAATCCGGAGAAGGCATAACATACAGTACACTTATAAATGGATTTTGCAGAGCGGATAATCCGGAGAAGGCAGGGGAGCTTCTTCGGGAGATGCCAGAGAAAGGTTGCAGGCCTGATCTAGTTAGTTATAATACATTAATACACGGGCTTTGCAAGCATAATAGGATAGACGAAGCTCACCAGATCTTCTATGAGATGAAAGGCCAGGGTCAGAGCCCTGATATTATCACATACACCACATTGATGAATGGACTCTGCAGAGTGGGTAACCTGAAGGAGGCAATAAAATTATTCGAACAGATGAAAGACAGAGGTCATGGGCCTGATATGATTACATATGCCACCATCATGGACGTACTATGCAAGGAAGGCACACCCCAAAACGCCAATAGAATATTGGATGAGATCTTGAAAAAAGTTTGATACTTGTGTTGTGACATTAAGTTGTAAATAAAAGCTTCTGTAACGATATTGCTGAAATGCACCTCGCAAGATTTAGTAAAAGGGAGTAAATTGCAGTTGATGAAGTACACGGACGACTTCGGTAATAATGCACTATCTGAAACAGGTATGGTGGCTGAGTTGATCAAGTGGTACACGTGGAATTTCAATAAGAGTGCATCAGGTGTTTAATATTAGGAGAGGACGTTACAAATCATAGGAGTGGTGAGTTACAAATTGATCTGATATTTTCTTAGTCATGACATTGTTTCAAAGGTTGTTAATAGATTGATAAGGATTTCAAAAATGTTATACAAAGTGTTAGACTTTTCTTCAGTTTAGATTGTCTGAAGTGGTCCTGAGGAAGCGTTTTATCGGAGTTAGTATTTAGCAAATCGCTTCCAATAATCGCAACTTCTAATGTAGGCAAAACAGATGGACTTACTGTAATAGCACCTATTAGTATAAGACTTGCCGGCAACCATATAAAATACCATCAAGTCAGTTTTATGCGTGAAAATTGATGAACTGGGTTTGGTCTACTCATGGCTTGATCTACCAGTTGGTGAGTTACTATTGCTGAATTGTTTATGGTTAGTTTTAGGTAAAAACTAAAATAGATGGTTGATCAATCGGCTGTCAAACGCATTCAGTAATTAATTTTGTTTGAGAGTGTGACATTAATTATCACTTTCCCTGAGGTCATGTAATTTATTAAGATTCACTGTAATAAATGTGACCTGGCAACATGGGGATTTGCTTCACTAGGTTTGGTATTATTGCATTGAAGGTAGTTTGACTGTATGACCACTGTACTTTAGAGGCTACGTGGCAAAACAGTCTACAAGAACAGCATGAGAGTATGGAGGCAGAGATAGGACATTATTCACAGTATGATGGCAGAGATCGGACATTATCCAAAAAGGTCTGATCAATCTTACTCTATGCAGACTTTACTCTGTGGCTATGTCATGATTTAACTGTCCTAATTAGCTGCATGCATATATGAAACTCGAATGGCAGTACACAATGATTAAAACCTTACTGTAGATTCACTTCTCACAGGCTGTTAAGTTCAACTAGTTTAACTTCCTCTGCATGGCTAATGTGCAATACTAGCTCCAAGCTTTGCTTCTTACAGGACATATGATTAGAATATACAGAAATTTGGATTCACAGGTCACAGGCTGTTAAAATCAATTAGTTTGACTTCCTCTGCATGGCGAATGTGCAATACTAGTCTAAGATTTGCTTCTTACAGGAAATATGATTAGAATATACAGAATTTTGCTTCTGCTACTAGCTGGTGAATATAATATAGTCTTTGCTGGAAGTGAACACCATCAAATTTGTCTACTATATATTGCACTAGACATATGATTTGCAATCTCGTGTTTTTTCGTTTCTAGTCTTCAATGGGTGTGGCTTGGGGAACTTTGATTCCAATAGCTTTGGGATCATAGAAATAGTATAGCTCGGTATATATTTATAATATTATTTGGGATAAAAATTGAAATGTTTGGTTTGCTTAATGTGAAATGCCAGGGAGCAACATCTACAAGAATTAAAGTTAAGTGTCCTTCAAGAATTAGTCAACAGGAATGACAGGTATTGGTCAGCTATTGATCTGTTGTCTTCATTCAAAATGAAATCCAATTTTATTATTTTACATCATAGGATTCCTATTGAAATGTGAGAATTCCAATAAAGAAAGATATAATTTCTGGATTTCTTTATGTTTTTGTTGTATCCTATCATATTGTAATTTTATATAATGCAGACGAGAACTTGCAAATTTGGTGCGACGTGGAAATTCCATACAAAGAACGAAGTTCATGATGGGTAGGTATGAATGTCTTGTGTAGTTAATGGAGGTTACAAAACAAGAAAGAAATAAAACCGACAACAACCATACAAGTAATAACTCAGGATTTACGTGATAAAACCTTGACAGAGTGTAAAGGAAACATCCACGGGGCAAGGGATTGGATTTTCTATTCAATCAATGAAATGATTCTCTGTTACAATAGTTCGGGATTCATCAGTTTTATAGGAGCCTCCTTAGTTACATAACTGCTGATTCGGTATGAAACTGACTTGTCAATAACTAAAACAATTTATCCAAATTTACATTTACATTAATTTGTTGTCAAATTACCAACAAACTCCACCTTGACAACAATTTTCCTAATCCCTTGCCCATGCCCATTCATCATCTTTTCTGCAAGCCAAGAAAAGCTAAACACCATCGCAGCTTCTCTACTGTAACTGGCTTTGTGAATATGTCTGCACAATCCCTTGAAGAGCTACTTTTCCGCCATCAATCACATGTCTCAGAAAATGATACCTTTTCCGGAACTACAAGGGGTCGTTGAATATTTTTCAAAGATGTATCAAGCCAGGGTGGATGTGGACCTTGCTAACCAATTGGATAATTCCCATATGTATCCTAATATGTTCACCACAAAGGATAATCAACGTATTCATTCGCCTATATCTCTCGAGGAAGTGGAGGTGGTTTTAAAATTTTTGCAAAAGACAAGAGTCCAGGTCCAAATGGTTGGATAATGTAATTGTTTTTACATTTCTTTGACATCATGGGTCACGACCTACTTCGCATGGTGGAGGAGTCTCGCACCTCTTGCAAGATTTCATCTTTTGCCCCCATGTATGCTCCTCTTCAGCTTTATCTAGACCCATAAGAAGGGATTATCCCTGGATTTCTCATCCTTGTCTTCCCTCAACTTCGTAGCCATTCTGACTTACCCTAGTCCTTGCGATGCCTCTACCTCACTTCTAAAAACTACTCCCAATTTTTAGAACGTCTCAATTAGGAAGAAGAGGCCAATTAAAAGGACTTAGCTAGAGACATTTATCCACACAGGGGTCTATTTGAGGAGTTTTATTATCCTATGGATATTTCTAGGGCCCTTAGAGCATCTATGCCCCTATTGAGGGTCTCCTATGATCATTATCTCCTTAAACATCAAAGGAGTTGAGGGGCCTCCCAAGCACCGAGCCCTCTGCATACTAGTATTGTCTCAAAGGCCATCAATCATCCTTTTTCAGGAAAGCATGGTATCTGCAGATAAAGCCAAAGAAATCCTTATAAATATATGCCCAGACTGGTGTATTTTCACTGCTAATGTGGTTGGTCACTCTCGGGGTCTTTCCATGGATGAAATCAAAATGATTCTCAATTCTTTTGCTAGAGATAAAAGTCCTGGGCGGGATGGTTGGTCTGTTGAGTTCTATTTAGCCTTCTTTGATTTGATCGGTTCGTAACCCTTAAAAGTTGTTGAAGAGGTGCGAATTACTGGTAACTTAGGTTTCAAGGGAAATCAATGCTACCTTCTTAGCTCTTATTCCAAAAATCTCAAAGTCTGCTTCATTTGACGACTCTCGTTCAATTTCTTTGTGCAATCTTATTTATAAAGTGATCTCCAAGGTGATTTCAAATAGATTGAGGAATGTTCTTTCTTCTAACATCTCTCTGGAGAAGTTTGGATTCTTCTCTAGTAGAGTTATTCATGATGCTATTGGAGTGGCTCAGGAGGCCATCCTTTCCATTAAAATAAAAAAGTGCAACACTGCTATTCTCAAGGTGGATTTGGTAAAAACATATGATAGGGTAAATTGGGGTTTTCTAAGACTCCTATTAGATATTTTCTTTGACTTGCAGGTAACAAACTCAATTATGGGTTGTATTTCCTTTGTTAATTTTGCAGTCCTAGTTAGTGGTTCACCTTTTGCCTTATTTTCAGCCTCTAGGGGTCTGCGACAGGGATGTCCCCTATCTTTGCTGTTATTTATTCTTTTTATTGAAGGCTTAAGTGGGATGATATCTATGGTCAAGTCTAATGGTTCCTTGAAGGGTGTTAAGATTTCCAAAAACATAACTCTTACTCATTTTCTCTTTGTGGATAATGTCTTGATCTTTGGAGAGCGATCGGTTAGAGAATGCAAGATCTTCAACTCTATTTTTGACTCCTTTTTTGCGGCCACTAGAATGTTGATCAACCAAGGTATGTCCTACTTTTATATGCACAACGCCACAACTGATATCTCTGAGAGGATTATCATCTTTCCCCCACTCAAAATGGTATCTTTGGAGCAATGACTTACCTATCTCGGTTATTGACTCAAGCCTAAATGTTATTTGGTGGAAGACTAGAATTGGCTTCTTAAATGTAGTCTGTGACGCATTAACAACTGGTGCTACAAGTGGTTTTTGATTGGTGGTAGGAAGACACTTGTAAAATCAGTATTGGAGAGTATACTCGTTTACTAGCTCCCATTGTCTAAGGTCCCTAAATTTGCAATCAATAGAATCAGGTAAGATTTTTTCATTTTTTTGTGGGCAGGGAAGAAAGAACAGGTTGAATTTCACTTGGCGAAGTGGGAGATGTTGTCTCAACCTAAATCCTATGGAGGATGGGGCTTTAAGAACCTTCACTAGTTCGACTCGACTCTGGCAATGAAAATTTTGTGGCAAGTGATCACCGATACAGGTATTTAGATCTCAATAATCGCTGACAAATACTTGAAAGATTGACCCTTTCAGAATGGCTTTGGATGGCTCAATCCTCAACCTACAAAGGAGGATTGAATATTTGGAAAGGCTTGGTGATTATTATGCCTAGGATAAAAGGATGGTTGGTGTGGGATATCGGTGACGGTAATAACATCAAGCTAGGAGTGGAACCATTCATTGGAGGTACATCTTTTTTTTTCTTTAGATTGTCACAAGATCTTATTAATCAAATTAATGCAGATGGCATAACAATGCTTAGTCACACATTTATGCTAGGCTCCAAATTCAACTTCAATGGCAGATGTAAGACTTCAACGAATCTGGGTGTGTAGGGTAATCTAGCAAAGGAGTGGGAGGGCTTCATCCTAAAATTGTCCCGAGGTGGTCTCATTCCTAATGATAGTAAGGATGCCATTGTTTGGAAAAAGAATCTAGCAACAGGTCAAATTTCACCCAATCTAGCCTATGCAATGATCACACAAAAAACATTGTCCCATAGGTGAAATGGTAGAGTCATAAAATCTAGAGTTGGGACATTCCTCAAAAAATTAAATGTTTTACTTCCTTGGTGTTAGAAAACATGATTTTAATGTGGGACAACCTATCTCGTTGTGGGTTCATGGGGCCTAATGCTTGTGTTCTATGTAAGCGAGGTCCAGAAACAAATGAACGTCTATTTTTCCAATGTGATTTCGTTGTTACTCTGTGGTAGGAAGTCCTTGTGAGCCTCAACTTTCGACTTTCAGGTCCATTGAGTTACTTGGAGACAAAAATCTCTTGGTGAGACTAAAATATGTGGAATCATAAATCCCTTCCATTTTATGTGGCTTGGGGAATCCGGAAATCTCGTAACAAATTGATCTTTGAAAACCGCCCTATCAACATCCACGAGATCTTGCCCTAGATTCTCGGTTTTTTCCATGACTATTTGAGATAGAAAAAACCTACAACACAACGCCTTATTGCTTCTCCCTTGGCTTTCTCTGTGTATAACTCTGGATTCTTTGATGGAGCACAACAAAATGGAGTCTTCGATGGAGGAGCTATTATAAATCTCTATGGAAATACCGCATTGCATATTTATATGAACATGTGGATGGGTTCCAATACAAAAGCAAATATAATTTCTTGGTGGGCCCTTGGCCATTGCTTCCATTAAGGTGGTTTCACTTCATGTTCAAGGAGACTCTCAGTGTGTGGTAGGGTGGATTAAAGGGAGCTATCAACTTAAAGTTATTGATATTTTTTGCAGGAAGGAGAGAATTAAATTCTTGAAAGAACACTTTCAACATCTCTCTTTCCAACATGTTCATAAAGAGTTGATTTGTAGGGCAAATGCTTTATCCAAAAGAGGCCTACTGGAAGATGAAGATTTAATCATTGTGGAAAAACTCTAGGACAACCAACTTCAGTGGAGAGGGTGCTTTCCGGCCCCTCCTAACCATTAGCTTCTGCCTCTCCAATTTTCTTAGTCATTTTTGCTTATATGTATAGATATTAGTGGTCTAGTCTTTTGACTTTTCTTTTTGTGAGTCAATGTTTGTGTCCTTGAGGCTGTTTATGTATTGCCTATAATTTTTTTGGTCTTGGATACCTCAGTAATTAAAGTCCCTGTAGTATCTAATCCTTCTGTAGCTGATGGAATAGTTGGTGTTTAGTTTTGGGTACATTTTTTGTTTCTCCTGGGCTAAATGTCTATTTATGCTCCTTATTACAGTTCCCAACTAGTTGTTGAAGATGTAAGAGTTGATCTCAGTGACTATACTTCTTTTCTTTATTAGAAAGAATGATCTCTTCTTTTCCTAGAAAATATTTCTAGGGCCATCAACTCTACTTTTATTGCATTGATCCCCAAATTTTTGGTGCCAGATTCGTTTGCGGATTTCTGTCCCGTCTCTCTTTGTAATACACTCTATAAGCTCATCTCCAAGATTATTGCTATGTGGATAAAGACTACTTTAGCCAGGTGCATTTCAGAGGCTTAATTTGGGTTCTTGGAGAATCAATTGATTTAAGATGTTGTGGCGATTGCACAAGAATGTATCTGTACCGTCAAGGTAAAGAAAAAACCAATTATGTTAATGGAACTGGATTTTATCAAGGTATATGATTTCGTCGATTAGGATTTCTTAAGATTGGTCTTACATAAAATTTGCTTGTATGTGATGAATATTGCTTGGATCATGGCTTGTGTTACTCTAGTTAATTATGCAATTCTTATTAATGGTGCTCCATCTAATTTTTTCATTGCTTCCCATGACCTTTGTTGAGGGTATTCTTTATACTCTCTACTATTTTTACTAGTCATTGATGGTTTGAGCAAGACAATTTCTAAGGCACTCACATTGGGTTTATTCTGTGTTTTTTCGATTACTTGCAATATATCAATCACTCAACTTATATTTGTGGATGATGTACTACTTATGGGAGTGATATCTATTCTGGAATGGACCTATTTGCATTAGATTTGTATCCTCATTTGGTGAGGCATCAAGTCTTTTCATGAATACAATAAATCAACATTAATTGTTGCTTCCCGAGATGACCCATCCATCATGCATATTTCTAGCATCTTTGGGATAAATGTTGCACCATTAGACAAAGGTTTCAAGTATTTCTGTTTTTTTCTAAAGCCTAATAAATATGGAATTAAGGATTGAAATTGATTAATGGAAAAATATCAAGCGAAGGGTGTCTCCGTGGACTTACTTTGGGGGGTTGGCCGACTCTTGTTCAATCAGTCCTACAAAGTATTTATGTATACTACATGCACCTCTACCTTTTGCCAAAGGCTATTATCAACAAGATCAATTCAATTATTTCTAATTTTATCGAGGCAGGTTCAAGGGGCCCACCAAAATTTCATCTTGCTCGCTTGGAAAGCATCTCCAAAAGGGAGGAGGATGGAGGTTGAGGTATTTTAAATATTGAATATTTTGGTTGGGCTTTATTGATAAAGAACCTTTAGCATGCTCTCAATGGTTATGGTATTTGGCAGAGTATTATAGTTGCAAAATATTTAAAATATTGTCTCTGTGGGCATTGATTTAGATTGGGGCTGTGGTTTAAAAAATGCCCTCATGCATTTGGTCTAGTATGATTAAAATAAAAAATTGACTGATTGGAAATCTTAAATGGTATGTTGGGGTTGGAAATAAGGTGGAAATAGGCTTAAATCCCATTAGGGTATTTGAGGGGGACCACATTTTGTTGGTACAAGTCATTCGACATATACACAACATGGGGATATATTATTTAAATTAGAGCTTTATGTATCCTAGTTCGCCCTATTCATATCCTTCATGGTGCAACTCTAAACAACTTGGTCTATATGGTGTGTTGGTTGTGCAATGGGATTCTTACATACAAAACTTATACATGGATGGCTTAACATTAAAAGACAAAGAGGGAAACCTGCATATGGGATGATTGTACTAAAATTGGGCAGATTTATGCACACAAGGCCTATTACCACATCACTTTTGTTCTACAGAAGAGTGTCTCCTCGAGGTTTATTAGAAAAATCTGGAAATGGAACTGTCTATTAAAAGTCAAGTGTTTTGGTTGGATATTATGGTGGAATAAGATTCTGATGTGGCAAAATTTATGCAAACATCATTTCTATGGACCAGGGATGTGTGTTTTGTGTGCCTTTGCTAGTGAAGATGTGGCTTATCTTTTTTTACAATGCCCACATTCAATTTCTACCTTGTTGAGTGTAGTGAATATTCTAATGTTGAAGCCAACTTGGGACACGGTTTCCATTGATGTTTGCGTGCAAAATTGGCTCATGGAATACAAAGAGTGGTGTTCCCTTCCTTTATTCTTTTTTGAGGATTCTTGCTCTAGAGGAATGCCCATATTTTCCAGGGATCTAGATGGGATATTAGTAGTGTTGTTATTCCATTGTTGCATACTTCAATGAGTATGCCTCAATGGCTAATCAGAAGCACACGAGATGTATTCACCTCATTAACATATGGGACAGATTCCTTGTTGGCTTTTTTGATGGGGCAACCAACAGTGGGAACTGTGGGTGTGGGGTATATATTATTATCAATCCAGAATTTGTTTTCATTTTATGTGAAATTGTGGTCAGGGTACAAACATTTGTGCATGGGTCATTTTTCTTTGGGGAGTATTATTTTGCGCTAAATGGCTTTCCGTCGACAATTTGGTGGTATTCAGAGATTCAAAGGTGGCCATAAATTGGTTTCAGGGTCGTACAACTTTTGAACACCACAAGCTTATAAACTTGTTGTAGAGCATCAAAGAGATTCGAGGGGGAATTCCTGGATTTGTCTTTCTCCCACATATATCTGAGTAGAACAGTGTTGTCGATGAGCTATCCAAAAAAGGTCTACATCAACATCCGGGGAGTATATTCTACACTGTTTTTTTTCAAGGACGAGACGAGGGACTTATCGTATATATTCATGAATTAGGCAATGTCACGTGAACTTTAAGTATGTGCTTGCTAATTTCCTGTTACGTTTTTTGTATGACTAAAACACATTGTTTGGAACATGGCCATAAAATGTGGTAATGTGAAATATTTAAGCAAGAGGCACTCTAGCCCATTATGGCAGAGATGTTGTAATGTAATATTTAACATTTTGACTAAGTCAAATTATATAAAAATTAATTAATTAAATTAAATTAAAAGATTAATGTAACGTAAACTAAACATTTTAACTTGGTAAAAATAAAAATAACCCATAAAAATAATAATAAAAATAAAAGTGAAAATAAAAATAAAAATGATTATAATAATAGAAATAAAATATTAAAAATAAAAATGACCTATGATATTGAGAATTAATGGTATTTACCTATGGTATTCATGTGAAATATAGCCTATTTAAAAGGGGAAATTAACCCATCCTAGTTTCATCTTAAATCCTGATCTACCAAGCCCCAAATATCCAATCTCTTGAGATGCAAACATCTTTTACAGTGAAAAGAAATTTGATCCCTCTAAACCCTTAGTAGATCCAGATCTAGGTTGGTTTTATGATCTACAACTCACATAAATAAAACCTTCAACAAATTAGGGTTTCAATCTCATTCCTCATTATGGTTTGAAGGAGCTGCTGTCACACAAACACATTTCTGCTCGTACAACATGGCTGCCACTACAACGAGGAACACAGTGGTCTCCCTCTGCAACAATAACACCTCCATTCATCATCTTTCCTTTCGCACTTTGAGTGCCACTGCAGACACGCGCATTAAAATACTCTGTCGCACCAACAGACTTCAAGAGGCACTGGATACCTTCAAGCACTTGCTTTCACCTAAATCAACATCCACCCCCACTCTCATCACCTGCAGTCTCTTGTTAAGTAGCCTGCTTCGACGGAATCAACATGAATCTGCATTGTCTGTTTATAGGCTTATGATAACTTTGAACATTATCATCAATTGTCACTGTGAAACAAGTAGAATGGATTATGCGTTCAAAGTGTTTGAAGGAATGGAAGCACATGGGTATGTTCCAAATGTCGTAACCTTCAATACCCTCATCAAAGGGCTTTGCGGGAAGTTCAGAGTGGAGGACGCTATCAAGGTTTTCAACCAAATGAAACCCAAACAACAAAGGCCTAGTCATGTTACATATAATACCCTAATAGATGGGCTCTGCAAGGCCGGGAAATCCCATGAGGCATTCGGGTTGTTAGCTGTTATGCTGCAAAATGGCCATGAGCCTGACACATTCACATTTAACAGGCTCATGGATCGGCTATGCGAAGAATGTAAGCTCCATGAAGTCAACAAACTACTGTACCTGATGATAAAAGAGGGGTGTAATCCGAATGTTATTACATACAATATACCTATTGATGGTTTATGTAAACAACATAAGTTGGATGAGGCAAGGAAGCTCTTCTCTGAAACGTCCGAGAAAAACATATCCCCTGATGTGGTCACATACAATGCACTTATCGATGGTTTATGTATGGAAAGGTAATGGCAGGAGGCCACCAGAGTGCTTCATGAGATGCTAAACAAAGGGTGCAATCCAGATGTTATCACATACAACACTGTTATTGATGGTCTTGGCAAAGAAGACAAGCTTCAGGAAGCGCTCGGGTTATTAGATGTTATGGCGAAAATAGGCATTCCACCTGATCAAATAACATACAGTACACTTATAAATGGATTTTGCAGAGCAATTAATCTGGAGAAGGCAGGGGAACTTCTTTGTGAGATGCCAGAGAAAGGCTGCAGGCCTAACTTAGTTACGTATCGTACATTAATACACTGGCTTTGCAAGCATAATAGGACCAACGAAGCTCAACAGATCTTCTATGAGATGCAACGCCAAGGTCAGAGCCCTGATGTTGTCACATACACCGCATTGATGAATGGACTCTGCAAAGTGGGTAATCTGAAGGAGGCAATAAAATTATACAAACAGATGAAAGATAGAGGTCCGTCTTGTCCCTGATATGATTGCACATGCCACTATAATGGATGCACAATGAGCATCCATGAGTTAGTGGACAGTCCCCACCCACCTCCCACTGGGCCAGTAAATTTTGTGGATTTTTTTCAGTGTTATTCAGTCGTTTCATGTTAGGAGAGAGATGGGTCTGATCCTCTCGGACCCATTAGCCCCTGGATCTTCTCTGTCAGGGCATTCCATACATTGTATCTTTTATGTTCCTGCATTGTACCTTTTATATTCATCCATTGTATTGTTTTTACAGAAGAACATTTGGTTTTTCCACATTTTATGGACATCATTGTACTCAACAGTCTCTTTGACCTATTTTGTGGTCATTAGTTAGACATAAATATAATTATCTTATCTTATGCAAGGACTGCACACTCGAAAAAGCGCAATAGAATATTTCATGACATCTTCAAAAAAGTTTGATATTGGTGCTGTGACATATTCAGCCACAAATAACAGCCTCTGTGATGATATTGCTGAAATGCACCTGGAAAGATTTAGTAATAGGGAGTAAATTGCAATTGATGAAGTGCAGTGGTAACTTTGGTAATTATAGTCTAGGCAGGCAATCTGAAACAGGCTTGGTGGCTGTGTTGATGGAATCATCCAAATGAAATTTCCAGAAAAGTGCACTATGTGTTAAATATGAAAACACAACTGATTTAGTGCTTAGTGAGTGATACATCTTTATTAAATGCACTAGTTGTTCAGTCTGAAATGGGTTTGGCCTAGCAGTTGTTATGTACTTGCAACGGCTGTAGTGCCCCAGGTAAATAACATTGACAGTGCTCACATATATAACCTAGAATTGGTTTGCTAAAATGGTTAGTGAGTTGTCATTTGACATTGATAAAGTGGACCTTGCAAATAATAACAGCGGTGAGTTGCAGATTCATCTGATATGCTGTTAGTGATGGCAAGGTTGTTAAGGCTTTCAAATACTTTACAATGTATCTGCCTTTGCCGCAGTTTACATTAGCTGAATGGTCTGTCTGAAGTGGTCTTGAGGAATTGTTTTATGGAAATTAGGTCAGCATTTGCTTCCAATAGTCACAATTTCTAATTTAGGTAAAATAGATGAACTTACTGTAATAGCACCTAGTAGTATAGAACTTACCAGCGTTGATATAAATACTGCGAAGCTCTGTTATGGGTGTGCACTGTGAATTGATGGAGGGTCTACTCATGGTTTTCTCTAGTGGTTGAGTTGCTAATGCTGAATTGCTTATGGGAAGTTTAAGGTACAATTAAACAGTCGATTAAATTAGCTGTCAACTGCATTCAGTAATTTTGTACCGTGTGACAAACTTTAACAGTCTGCAGTGATCCTCACTCTGGGTTTCATATGGGTGCGAGAGCTTGTTTGAGAAGTTGACGACTTTTCATGATGTCATATAATTAGTTTATCCAGACTCGCTATAATAGGACATAAGACCATATATTCATTGACCTGGCAACATGGCATCTGGTTGTCTTAAAACTTAACATGGGAACTTGCTTCACTGGGATTGATGTTATCGCATTGAACGTCGTCTGACTGTATGAACACTATGTATTTCAGAGGCTATGTGGTAAATTAATCTACAACAACAGCATGAGATTATGGAAGCAGAGATCGGACCTTATCCAGAGTGGTCTGCTGAATCTGACTGTACTTTGTGGCTGTGGCAAAAGGTGTTGGTTTAACCATCCTCCAATTTAGAAACCCTCTGCTTCTTTTGCTATATTCCTAAATTTTTTGGACTAGGGTCACTTCCTAATCAGTTGCTTGCACATATGAAGCTCAAATGACAATACCTAATGCTTAAAATGGAAACCATGCATTGGATCTACTTCTCACAGTCTGTTAAGATCAATTAGTTTAAGTTCCTTTGCATGGCTGATTTGAAGTGCTACCTCTAAGCTTCCATTCTGACTAGAATACCGAAATTTGCTGTTGTCACCACTTGTCAATGTGTCATGCTGTTAATAATAGTCTTTGCTGGAAGTGACACCTGTGGAATTCATCTACTGCATATTGCACCAGAATTATGATTTGCAATCCCATGTTATTGCCTTTTCAGCCCTCAGTGGTGTGGCTTGGGGAACTTTTCCTCCAATAGCTTAGGGATCTCAGAAATAGTGTACCTCTATTTATAATATTATTTGGGATAAAAATATGAAATTTTGTGTTTGCTTAATGTGAAATGCCAGGCTGCAGCATTGCACCTGCAAGAACTAAAGGTAAGTGTCCTTCAAGAATAAGGTGACATGAACGACAGGAACTGATCTGTTTTCTAGATTGAAAATGAGAACTAATCTTGCTTGCTAAATTTTACAATTCTTTTCAGAATATATTCTGTTTGTATGGAGAATATTTTATAGTCAAAATAATTGTTTGAACAACATAAAAGACCCTATATTTTCTATCAGATTTTGATCGTTTCTATCATATTTTGGTCTCTACACTTACATACCATGGTTAAAGATTGTTTTTGACAAAGGTTACAATGAAATTCATCCAGTTTTATCTACACAAGTTGTGGAATTCGACCATTGTAAAGAGCTTCATAATGTCCGTCAAATTCATGGCAACCCTGGTTAGAACTCAGCAAGAAATTACCTGTTGCTTGGTCAATCAATGCCCTGGATCCTGAACAGACAATGTTAGCTTGGCTTATGCACCCAGTTGATTGGATAAGGCACCTCAATCACATTTAAAACCAGTCGACTCTGTCAACTTCGCAAAAAAGTAAAAGGCCACTTTTGTTCTTGAAGTGGAACACTATGAATCTATTCCTACATTTTCAACACCAGAAGGGTGTTGACTAGCTTTTGATGTAGAAGATTGTTC
The DNA here is from genome assembly GCA_031772625.1 of Pinus tabuliformis. Taxonomy (NCBI): domain Eukaryota; kingdom Viridiplantae; phylum Streptophyta; class Pinopsida; order Pinales; family Pinaceae; genus Pinus; species Pinus tabuliformis. The sequence continues at coordinate 1,682,881,829 of CM062818.1, forward strand.
TAGACAATTTCCTCCAGCAGATTCAATTGTTAAGTCTAAAGATAATCTAATTTAAGTGTCCCATGAAATTGTCAAATTTGCAACTTAGTCCAAACCTACAGATAGCATAATGAGTGAAGAAGTTGCATGTTAGGCCGTCCTAGTTAATTCTATGATCCAAAAAGAGATTCAGAATAGAGGAGAGGATAGTACAATGTTATGGGCAACGAATGCAACATAAAAATGACAAAAGTCAGGAATTGCACCAACAAAAATAATAATGCGATTATGGTGGATATATTCCAAAATTGAGCAAAAGCATTTAATTGTTCAGTCCAACATCAAGCCAGGTTGATGATATAAACGTATGTAACAAGATAATAATTAAGAGTTCTAGTTTTACCTTCGAATTATGTCTCAAAGAGGTATCTTCATTTGAGGGATTCAGGTCATCACACAGCTCGAATCATTCTTCCTAAGACATGAAATTAACCTATTTTGCGCTGAAGTGCCACCAGAAAGCATTTCTCCCTTCTAATAGTAAGTTAAAGTTGCTTATCAAAGTAAATATGCATCATTGAGAAGTGCCCAATTATGGTGAAATCTTATAATATATTTTTGTGGTTTGAACTTTAGTCTGACTATGAATGTTACAAGGAGGTTAAACATCAAAAGGCAGTGAGCTTATGCATTATAAATTAGAGCTACTTCCAAGCTGTAGACAAAAATGCACTCTGCATTTTATATCTCAAACACGTTTCAACAGTGCATACAAAAGTACTTTTTAATGTGTCACTCAGGCTCTTATCATGGAGGAATGAATATTTAAGTAGAAGAAAAGAAATAAAAAGTAAAACTGTTACACTTCGACCATAGAAAATGCATACAGACAAAGGATGCCATGCAACAAGGTAACATTTAAAACACACCAAGCATTGATCAACATCAAAGCAAGATCAGGTGAATGATATACTTCCAATTCTATTAAGAAAAAATAAATTGCAGGTCATAAGGGTAGACCAAGAGGATCGATGACACAAATTTCTTGTGAGAATGATCCTCTCCTTAAAATGATGGTGTGTACATGTCATGACAAATTTCCCAACAGTGTCGTGATGTAGAACAGACATGCTGGTTGACCAGCCCTTTAATGGAACATATTTCCCCTTTTGACGGACATTATGAGGCTCTTCATAATAGTCAAATTCCCCAACTTGTTTAGATAATATTGGATGAATCTCATTGTTAACTAGTAACTAGAAATCCCATTAGCCTTTATTTCCTGTGGTGAAATTGAGATGCTCTTTCCATGTTGATTTGGGCAAACATTTTCTGTTTCTCTCAGGTGGGCTTCTTAAACCCCTCGACCCTTGATAACTATTCATTTTACCTCAAGCAATGATTGCCATGTAATGCTAGCTTCTATTCGCTGTTCAGCATTGCCCCTTTCTGCCTTCTGTTTCTGCTACATATAGTTAGTATTTTTTGGTACTTGTCAATTTTTGTTTCCTGTTCAGTATTGTCCTTTCAGTATTTAGTGTTTGTACGTCACATTGAGAAACCATTATCCTGTGAAAGTTATGTTTGTCTTAATTTAAAAATTTCGTTTCTTGTTGGTGCTCTAGTTGCTCTGAAGGCCCATGATCTTACTGTACGTTGACACCATTGGCCCTTCATCCGATTCCATTCTGTGCTCAAGCCTTGTAAGTTCACTCTTCTATTTACTTGCGATCATCCTTCCTTTGAGCTATGGATTTATGCAATTTATGTGCTACTACATTTATTTTTTTTATTATGAAATGCACCTAGAAATTATTAAGGCCCTGCGGGTCTTTCCATATCCACAATATTAGATGTAATTCATTAGCTCGTTCATCGTGTTTTTATGCTTAAGCCTTGAGTCAATGCAACCTAGTTGGCAACGTAGGCAAACTAATTGGAAGCATTAAATCTTCATATTTGCTATTGGGTTGAGGTAATCTTCATTGTTTCATGTTGTTGACCAACTGACCTAGATTTGGGAAGTTGATGACTCGTTGGTTGTGGCTTCGAATGACATGTCTTCCATTATGTGAAGCACCAGGTTCAATATTTTTGACAATGGTTGGTGTGAAGCATTGAGTTGGATTGTGAGCAATACAACCAATTTTATTTTAAAGACAACTTGCTAGATTCTCTTCTCTCCAGTGCAAGTTTGAGAGGAGATATTTGACATGTAAACGTGAACTATCCATTTTAAATGTACACTATTTTCTTTATTTGGATGCTTACAAATAAGAAAATTTTCTCGGAATTGGCTACCATTAATTGGAATTAGGATTTAATATTTTCAAATTTTGGGTTTTGTTTTGGTGAAATCTTTCATGCAACAGCCTATTATTATTATCAATGTTGGATTAATAATATTTCAATAAAACTTCAGGGTAATGTTTTTGGAAAAATGAGTTTGTGCATAATGCTATCTTCCTCTATCTTACACATTGATCTACTTTTTGTCATCAATGCCCTGTATTAATGCACATATAGAACTAAACTACTGACTTATAAAACTAAACTGTGCAAAACGGTGCCTATTTCCCGCTCATCGTGCAGCGGCTGACTCCTTTCCAATTTCTCCACAGTCGATTTAATTTTAATTTACAATTTCTTTTTTCCAATATAATTTTTGTTTTTACTAACTTTTACTTTTTCAAATGGGAACATATTACTCAATACAGAAAATTTCAATTTTCTTTCCATAGGGATGTCCCCTGCTCTCAACTCACATTATTAGGCTTTCGCGGATATAAAATTATTTCATTTCTCAATTTACTCTCGCATTGCACTCTCAACTCACAGAAGTAGCTGCTGTCACACAAACACATTTCTATTCTCTCAGGTTTTCTCCTCGCTCAACATGGGGGCCACTACCACGAGGAACGCAATGCTCCCCCTTATTAGAATAATACTATTTAGTGTTTAATGCTCATTCTTATTAGCTGTTGCTATTTTTATCATTTTAGCAGTTTCTTAGATGAAACTGGTTGTTTCTATTTTCTAAATAGAAACTTGATGTTTTTATTACTGTAAATATCTCTGTATTACTGATTGAGCTACATTATGCTCATGTAATTAATTTAATTCATTCATTGGAAATCCATATGCGTGTTTCACACTGTTTTATGGTATCAGAGCACATGGATTTTTTTTTTTTTCAATAATTTTTCATAGTTTGAAAAATTCAGTACTTCATTTCGAAATTGCTCTTCTGTGGAGATTTTTTTTTTTTTTCTCTTCGTCAGTTTCTATTAGGGTCACTGTGAGTGTCTTCGGATCTGGGCAATTTCGTGGAAACTACGTGCCTGCAATCGATTGATTGGGGATTCCATTAAACGATTCAGCGTGATTTCAAGGAAAGTGACAGAAATGCGAGACGAAGGGTACGCGTGGTCATGACAGAAACAACAAACAACATATCGATAAGAAAGCGGACGCATTGATCCTTATATCTCAGATCTGACAGTGGCTACTGATCTGTAGCTTCCATTGGTAACGCGGATCTATTCATAGCATCCATCGTGAATACAGTAATATAAGAATACAGTGTCCATCGTGCATGTGCGACACTCATCGTGTGTTGAATCCTGGTCCTCCAACTCATCTCCATAGCCATCTGATTCTGCCGTCTCAATCTGCGCATAAATGCAAGGAAGTTGGTATGCCTCGAGATCTCTGAAGACGGCATGCAGCGAAATTGATAAGAAATCGACGACATAGCCCTTCTGTTTGTCCACGTCGCCCATCCAAATTAATATCTTTGTTGTAATATAGAGAGTTCTTTGTCAAATTGCAAATTCCATCGTGGTTCGATTTCATCCCCGATGCCCTGAACCGTGACTGAGAAGCCATCGCGGAAGTATTTGGAACCGCGCAGAGATTATTGCCCGTCTTCTTGTCGGCACAACCATCGATAAAGGCGTAAAGAAACAGCGTAACGAAACAACGGAATTTTTTCTGAATTTCTTTATTTATATTTCTTCTACGCAGACGTGTGAGAGTCTGCAGCGTGGTGGAGCATTTACAGCAGATAACGTAACACATATCAGGTGTGAGTATCTTCGTTTGCTGTGTTTCGGGTAGCGTTTGTGTATCTTCGTTTGCTGTGTTTTGGGTAGCGTTTGTTGTGTTTCGGGTAGCGCTGAAAGCCTGTGGGGATTTTTGCCGAGTAAGTTATTTTAGTAAACGATCATGCTATATATATAATTTCTTGAACCCGCTCCTCAGACCAATTTCTGGTTATATTTTCTATTACACCAGCACCTGTCAGATTTTTGTCCAAACTCAGCCGGCATCTGCATTAAAATCTGTGCCAGATTTCTTTGGTATTTTCTGTCTTGGGAAACGTGCAGATGGCTTTGCTAACCAATCTGATGTTGGAAGGCAGTTAGTGCTTTAATGGCACAAATTATAACATCTGGAAACAGAGAATGTTGACCATTTTTGAATATAGGCGTCTTGATCAGCTTGTTTTAGCCAAAGAGCTCCGTCCTGGTACAACTGGTAACGATCAAGATAAGTTTGATGATCGAAATCGAGAGGCTGTTATGCTTCTCAAACTTTCTGTAATTGATGATCAGTTACCGCAGATTCCTTCCGGCAAAACAACTGCTGAAATTTGGCAACATCTTAAGGAATTGCACGAGACATCCGACAAGAGCAGAGCCTTCTTTCTCAAAAATCAGCTGTTCTCCATCACGATGGACGAACATATGTCGTTATAGGAACATCTTAACAGGATTAAAGACATTCGAGATCAGCTCGAAGCCATTGGTCGGACCATGGAGGAAGAAGATATGGTAGTCATTACTCTGAAAAGTCTACCGAAATCTTATGAACACTTCATAGAAACACTCAACATTACCACCACAAATGTTGATCTGAAGTTTCCAGAGTTATGCACCAAACTCCTGCAGCAGGATCGGTGGAAACAACAGTTTGGTAGTGGTGCTTCATCAGTGTCCTCTGAAAATGCCTTTGCTGCCAAATATCACTCCCCTCAGTCCTTTCAGCTGAAAGTTTCTTCGCAGCCGTTTGATCCGACTAGAAAGAAAAGTGTGCAGTGTAATTACTGTCACAAGTTTGGGCACATGAAGAAAGATTGCCGACAGAGGATTGCTTCTGAGCAAAAGAAACAGGGAGGGCCCCATCAGACAACAAATGTTGCAGAACATTCCGAGCAGACAGATTCTGCCTTTTATGCCTTTATGGCTAAAAAGTCTTCAGATCATGTCCCGTCTTCTGCCTGGTACATTGACTCTGGTGCATCACGCCATTTCTCTCACAGGCGTGACTGGTTTATTGACTTCTCACCTTTCAGTGATTCTGTGGTATTTGGCGGAGGTGAAAAGTACACAGTGGTTGGCAGAGGTACAGTTCAGATTCAGTCTGGTGGGCGCACACTCATCTTCCTGAATGTGTACTATGTTCCTGGTATGGAAATTAATCTGCTGTCTGTCAGCCAGATTATGAGGAACTCTCCTCAGCTTGATGTAGTGTTCAGTGCGCACAAGTGCGCTATTATCGGCAGGGAGACTAGTCTTACGGTCGCTGTTGGCCTCGAAGATCATGGTTTATACAGGCTTCTTGACACTGGTGATTCTCCAGAAGTGGCTCTAGTGGCTCGTGTTTCTCCAATCAGCACTCTGTGGCATCAGCGATATTGGCATCTAAACATGCAGTAACTCTCTCAACTTTCTCGGGAGGGACTTGTGTCAGGGTTACCTGATATTCAGACTCAGCAGTTGGGCATATGTGGCGCCTGTCAAGCTGGCAAGCAACATCGGTCTTCATTCAAGGATGGAGAATCTTGGCGCGCATCTAAGGTACTCCAGTTAATTCATGCTGATATTTGTGGTCCTATGAATACATCTTCTATCACTGCTTGCAAATATTTTTTGCTTATTGTAGATGATTTTAGTAGAAAGATGTGGGTGTATTTTCTAAAATATAAATCTGATGCATTTAGCACCTTTCAGAAGTTTAAAACCTTAGTTGAAAAAGAGTCTGGCTGTAATATCATGACTCTTAGGACAGATAACGGGGGGGAATTTTGTTCTTCTGCTTTTTCCAACTTCTGTGATACTCATGGCATCAAACGCCAGTTAACTACACCCTACACTCCTCAGCAAAACAGTGTTGTCGAATGCCGCAACCGCACGGTTGTTGAAATGGCTCGTCCCATGTTACAACACAGGAGTGTTCCGAACAAATTTTGGGCTGAAGCAGTATTTACTGCTGTTTATCTTCTTAACCGATCACCCACTCAGGCTGTTAAGGGGAAGACCCCTGAAGAGGTTTGGTCTGGCCGTAAGCCTACGATCAATCACCTCAAAGTATTTGGCTCAGTTGCATATGTTTGGATTCTAGCTGCTAAGCGTTCTAAGTTGGATTCCAAAAGCCAGAAACTCATGATGACAGGGTACAGTGATCATCACAAGGCCTATAGACTAATAGATATAGCCACTGGTCGTCTTAGCTTCAGTCGGGATGTAGTATTTGATGAAGACAGAGGATTCTTTCAGTCTTCTTCTTCTGAGCAGTGTTCTGAGGATCAACCTCACAATGTTCTTCTTCCGGTCGGTCCACCTGATGGGAGGGATGATGCAGCATCAGTGTTTGATAATACACTATCTGAGCTTTCTCCGGAAAATAACCCTCCTCTTGCTGCACCTATTGTTCTTGAGCCTTCTCCACCTCCTCCCGATATTGGTTCCTCTACTCTTCGGCCAAAATGGTGGGCTAAAACCATTGGTGATCTCCAGGATGATGAGCTCCTTGAAGGTAGAACTTCTAGACATAAGAGCAAACAACAGTCTACAGTAAATTTTGCTCTTATGGCTAACCTTCACAGTATCTTTGAGCCTCAAACCTATTCAGAGGCTAAGGGTACATCTGAGTGGGAACAGGCTATGGAAGCTGAATTCCAGAGTCTTCAGAAGAATCACACGTGGACCCTTTCTGATCTTCCTGCAGGGAAAAAGCCCATCAGCTGCAAATGGGTGTATAAAGTGAAATACAAAGCTGACGGAACCCTAGACAAGTATAAAGCTCGTCTTGTGGCTCGAGGGTTCTCACAGAAGGAAGGCATCGACTATGAGGAGACTTTTGCTCCTACAGCCAAGATGAGTACCATACGGCTTGTCCTTGCTCTAGCAGCTCAGTTCAATTGGAAAGTTCATCAGATGGATGTAAATAGTGCTTTCCGAAATGGTGACTTACAGGAAGAAGTCTACATGACGCAGCCTCCAGGATTCAAGATTGTTGGTCAAGAACAGAAAGTGTGTAGATTAGCTAAAGCACTCTATGGATTGAAACAAGCTCCTCGGGCTTGGTACATGAAAATTGATCAGTACCTGACAGATCATGGCTTTCAGCAGAGCCCATCTGATGCAAACCTATATATCAAGCATACTGGTGATGATATTTTGTTTGTAGTTGTCTATGTGGATGACCTTATCATTACTGGTAGCTCTGCACATTTGGTCCATGGGATCAAACAAGACTTATGCAGCACCTTTGATATGACAGACTTGGGACTTCTTCATTACTGTCTGGGGGTTGAAGTCTGGCAGACTGAGAACAACATCTTTGTCTCTCAGTCCAAGTATGCAAAAAATCTTGTGGACAGGTTCAGAATGCAGGATTGCAAACCGGCCACGACTCCTATGGAACCAGGACTCAAACTTTCAGCTCAGTCATCCTCCCACTTTGTGGATGAAACTTTATTCAGGCAATTAGTAGGCAGCCTCATCTACCTTACTGCCACTAGACCTGACATCAGTTTTGCAGTGAGCTACATTTCCCGCTTCATGTCAGCTCCTGAGGCTGATCATTGGATAGCAGCAAAGCGTGTGCTACGATATGTGCGTGGCACTCCTGATTATGGACTCCTATACACTCGAAGTTCCGATCCTATACTCAGTGGTTACACAAATTCTGACTGGGCCGGTTCGGTTGATGACCGAAAATCTACCGCTGGGTATGTGTTTAGTCTAGGATCCGGTGCTGTCACCTGGACTAGTAAGAAGTAGCAGGCAGTGGCTCTCTCCTCAACAGAAGCAGAGTATTGTGGAGCAGTTAAGGCATCTTGTGAGGCAGTTTGGCTTAGACGTATGCTTGCGGATATGCATGTTTCCCAGACAGGTCCTACTCCCTTGTTTTGTGATAATCAGGGAGTGCTCAAACTTGCCAAGAATCCAGTCTTTCATGAATGAACAAAGCATGTGGAAACCCATTGCCACTACATTCGCTAACTTGTTGAAAACGGATCTGTTCAGTTGCGATATGTTCCCACAACAGAGCAGCCCACAGACATCTTCACCAAGCCTCTTGGTCCTGATAAATTTGTAAAATTCAGAGGGTCTAGACTCTATTGGCGTTGTAAATATATTGAGCATTAAGGGAGGGTATTAGAATAATACTATTTAGTGTTTAATGCTCATTCTTATTAGCTGTTGCTATTTTTATCATTTTAGCAGTTTCTTAGATGAAACTGGTTGTTTCTATTTCCTAAATAGAAACTTGATGTTTCTATCACTGTAAATATCTCTGTATTACTTATTGAGCTACATTATGCTCATGTAATTAATTTAATTCATTCATTGGAAATCAATATGCGTGTTTCGCACTGTTTTACCCCTCTGCAACAACAACATCTCCATTCATTGACTTTCCTTCCGCACTTTGAGCGTCCCTGCAGACACGCGCATTAAAACACTCTGTCGCACCAACAGACTTCAAGAGGCACTGGACACCTTCAAGCACCTGCTTTCACCTAAATCTACATCCATCCCCTCTCTAATCACCTGCAATGTCTTGTTAAGTAGCCCACTTCGACTGAATCAACATGAGTCAGTGTTGTCTGTTTACAAACTTATGATTGAAGGCGACATTATTCCAGATCTCATAACTTTGAACATTATCATCAATTGTCATTGTGAAACAGGGAAAATGGATTATGCATTGAAAGTGTTTGAAGGAATGGAAGCACATTTATATGTTCCAAATGTCGTAACCTTCAATACCCTCATCAAAGGGTTTTGCAGGAAATTCAGAGTTGAGGACGCTATCAAGGTTTTCAGACAAATGAGGAGCAAACAAAAAGAGCCTTGTCATGTTACATATAATACCCTAATAAATGGGCTCTGCAAGGCTGGGAAATTCCACGAGGCATTCGGATTGTTAGCTGTTATGCTGCAAAATGGCCATGAGCCTGACACATCCACATTTAACTCGTTCATGGATCGGCTATGCAAAGAAAGTAAGCTCCAAGAAGTCAAGAAACTATTGTGTCTAATGATAAAAGAGGGTTGTAATCCCAATGTAAGGAAGGGAAGTTGGATAAGGCAAGGAAGCTCTTCTCTGAAATGCCTGACAAAAACATATCCCCTGATGTGTTCACGTACAGTGCGCTTATTGATGGTTTATGTAAGGAAGGCAAGTTGGACAAGGTGACGAAACTCTTCTCTCATATGTCTGAGAAAAACATATCACCTAATGTGGTCACATACAATGCACTTCTTCATGGTTTATGTAAGGAAGGCAAATTGGATAAGGCAAGGAAGCTCTTCTCTGAAATGTCAGGGAGGAACATATGCCCCAATATTGTCACATACACCTCTCTTATTCATGGTTTATGTAATAAAGGCAAGTTGGATGAGGCAAAGAAGCTTTTTTATGAAATGTCTAGCAGAAACATTTGCCCTAACCTTGTCACATACAATGCACTTATCAATGGTTTATGTAAGGAAAGGCAATGGCAGGAGGCCACCAGAGTGCTTCATGAGATGCTAAACAAAGGGTGCAATCCAGATTTTATCACATACAACACTGTTATTGATGGTCTTGGCAAAGAAGGCAAGCTTCAGGAAGCTCTCAGGTTATTAGATGTTATGGTGAAAATAGGCATTCCACCTGATCAAATAACATACAGTACACTTATAAATGGAATTTGCAGAGCGGATAAGCCGGAGAAGGCAGAGGAGCTTCTTCGAGAGATGCCAGAGAAAGGTTGCAGGCCTGATCTAGTTAGTTATAATACATTAATACACAGGCTTTGCAAGCATAATAGGATAGACGAAGCTCACCAGATCTTCTATGAGATGCAAGGCCAGGGTCAGAGCCTTGATATTATCACATACACCACATTGATGAATGGACTCTGCAGAGTGGGTAACCTGATGGAGGCAATAAAATTATTCGAACAGATGAAAGACAGAGGTCATGGGCCTGATATGATTACATATGCCACCATCATGGACGCACTATGCAAGGAAGGCACACCCAAAAACGCCAATAGAATATTGGATGAGATCTTGAAAAAAGTTTGATACTTGTGTTGTGACATTAAGTTGTAAATAAAAAGCTTCTGTAACGATATTGCTGAAATGCACCTCGCAAGATTTAGTAAAAGGGAGTAAATTGCAGTTGATGAAGTACAAGGATGACTTGAGTAATAATGCACTATCTGAAACAGGTATGGTGGCTGAGTTGATCAAGTGGTACACGTGGAATTTCAATAAGAGTGCATGAGGTGTTTAATATTAGGAGAGGACGTTACAAATCATAGGAGTGGTGAGTTACAAATTGATCTGATATTTTCTTAGTCATGACAGTTTTAAAGGTGGTTAATAGATTGATAAAGGATTTCAAAAATATTATACAAAGCGTTAGACTTTTCTTCAGTTTATATTGTCTGAATTGTCTGTCTGAAGTGGTCCTGAGGAAGCGTTTTATCATTGTTAGTATTTAGCAAATGGCTTCCAATAGTCGCAACTTTTAATGTAGGCAAAACCGATGGACTTACTGTAATAGCACCTATTAGTATAAGACTTGCCGGCAGCCATATAAAATACTATCAAGTCAGTTTTATGTGTGAAAATTGATGATCTGGATTTGGTCTACTCATGGCTTGCTTTACCAGTTGGTGAGTTACTATTGCTGAATTGTTCATGGTTAATTTTAGGGAAAAACTAAAATAGATGGTTGATCAATCGGCTGTCAAACACATTCAGTAATTAATTTTGTTTGAGAGTTTGACATTAATTATCACTTTCCCTGAGGTCATGTAATTTATTAAGATTCACTGTAATAAATGTGACCTGGCAACATGGGGATTTGCTTCACTAGGTTTGGTATTATTGCATTGAAGGTAGTTTGACTGCATGAACACTATGTACTTTAGAGGCTACGTGGCAAAACAGTCGACAAGAACAGCATGAGAGTATGGAGGCAGAGATAGGACATTATTCACAGTATGATGGCAGAGATCGGACATTATCCAAAAAGGTCTGATCAATCTTACTCTATGCAGACTTTACTCTGTGGCTATGTCATGATTTAACTGTCCTAATTAGTTGCATGCATATATGAAACTCGAATGGCAGTACACAATGATTAAAACCTTACTGTAGATTCACTTCTCACAGGCTGTTAAGTTCAACTAGTTTAACTTCCTCTGCATGGCTAATGTGCAATACTAGCTCCAAGCTTTGCTTCTTACAGGACATGATTAGAATATACAGAAATTTGGATTCACAGGTCACAGGCTGTTAAAATCAATTAGTTTAACTTCCTCTGCATGGCCAATGTGCAATACTAGTCTAAGCATTGCTTCTTACAGGAAATATGATTAGAATATACAGAAATTTGCTTCTGCCACTAGTTGGTGAATATAATATAGTCTTTGCTGGAAGTGAACACCGTCAGATTTGTCTACTGTATATTGCACTAGACATATGATTTGCAATCTCGTGTTTTTTCGTTTCTAGTCTTCAATGGGTGTGGCTTGGGGAACTTTGATTCCAATAGCTTTGGGATCTCAAAATTAGTATAGCTTAGTATATATTTATAATATTATTTGGGATAAAAATTGAAATGTTTGGTTTGATTAATGTGAAATGCCAGGGAGCAACATCTACAAGAATTAAAGATAAGAGTCCTTCAAGAATTAGTCAACAGGAATGACAGGTATTGATCATCTATTGATCTGTTTTCTTCATTCAAAATGAAATCCAATTTTATTATTTTACATCATAGGATTCTTATTGAAATGTGAGAATTCCAATAAAGAAAGATAATTTCTGGATTTCTTTATGTTTTTGTTGTATCCTATCATATTGTAATTTTATATAATCCAGACGAGAACTTGCAAATTTGGTGCGACATGGAAATTCCATACAAAGAACGAAGTTTAGGATGGGTAGGTATGAATGTCTTGTGTAGTCAATGGAGGTTACAAAACAAGAAAGAAATGAAACCGACAACAACCATACAAGTAATAACTCAGGATTTACGTGGTAAAACCTTGACAGAGTGTCAAGGAAACATCCACGGGGCAAGGGATTGGATTTTCTATTCAATCAATGAAATGATTCTCTATTACAATAGTTCGGGCATTCATCAGTTTTATATGAGCCTCCTTAGTTACATAACTGCTGATTTGGTATGAAACTGACTTGTCAATAACTAAAACAATTTATCCAAATTTACATTTACATTAATTTGTTGTCAAATTACCAACAAACTCCACCTTGACAACAATTTTCCTAATCCTTTGCCGATGCCCATTCATCATCTTTTTTGCAAGCCAAGAGAAGCTAAACACCATCGCAGCTTCTCTACTGTAATTGGCTTTGTGAATATGTTTGCACAATTCTCTCGTGTATGGACCTTTTGAAGAGCTACTTTTCTGCCATCAATCACATGTCTCAGAAAATTTTACCTTACATCAATGTGCTTGGTTGTGCTGTGATAAATAGCCAAGTGAATAGCACTTTGACTGTCACAAAGTACATTCACTTTCTCCTGCGTCCTTCCAATCTCATCAAGTAGACCCTTTAATCAGATTGCTTCTTTACTGGCATCTGAAGCAGCGATATATTCTGCTTCGATAGTGAACAACACAACTGTTTCTTGAAGCTTTGAAATCCAACTAATTGCTCCACCTGCAAGAGTAAAGACATAACCTGTAGTAGATCTTCTTTTGTCCAAATCACCGGCATAATCAGCATCTACATATCCATAGACTGATTCTTCACTACCATTAAAGATGATGCAATGGTCACTTGTGCCTCTTAGATATCGAAGCACCCATTTCACTGCTCGCCAATGTTCTTCACCTGGATTTGCCATGAACCTGCTGACAACTCCAACTGCATGTGAAATGTCAGGTCTTGTAGATACCATCGCATACATTAAGTTGCCTACAACATTTGCATATGGTACATGAGACATATACTGTTTTTCTTCATCAGTTCTAGGACTCAAAACCGAAGAAAGCTTAAAATGGGAAGTTAATGGAACATTAACAGGTTTCACATTGTTCATACAGAACTTTTCAAGTACTTTCTCCACATACTTCTGCTGTGATAACTAAAGCTTACTATTTTTCCTGTCTCTGTGTATCTCCATGCCCAACTAATGTTTTGCTGCTCCAAGATCGTCCATATCAAACGTTCTAGAGAGCTGAGCCTTTAACCTGTTGATCTCTTCCATGCTTTTGCTTGCAATAAGCATATCATCAACATATAAAGCTAAGATAACGAATATGCCATTGAAACTTTTGAAGTATACACAATGATCATACTCACTTCTAATAAAGTTCTGGCTCACCATGAAGGAGTCAAACTTCTTGTACCATTGTTTGGGAGACTGCCTCAGACCATACAATGATTTCCTGAGCTTGCAAACTAATCTTCTGCTGCGACCTTGTACAAAACCTTTTGGTTGTTCCATATATAACTCTTCATTCAAATCACCATGTAGAAAAGTTGTTTTAACATCTAATTGTTCTAACTCAAGGTTAAATAATGCAGTTAGTGCCAACACAGTACGAATAGAAACAAGTTTTACAACTGGTGAAAAAATCTCATGAAAGTCGATACCTTCAACCTGAGAATACCCTTTTGCTACCAGTCTCACCTTATACCTTTCGATACTTCCATCAACTTTCTGTTTCAGTTTGAAGACCCATTTGCATCCAACAACATTTCTCCCTTCAGGAAGTTCTACACGATCCCAGGTATTGTTCTTGGCTAAGGAATCCATTTATTCTTCCATAGTTGTTTTCCATTTTTCGCTATCCGTATCATCCACTGCTTCCTGATAACAAGAAGGTTCCCCATCTTCAGTAATCAAAGCAAAAGATGAAGCAGAATCTTCATACCTTTTGGGAGTTTTTCTTTCCCTTGTAGACCTTCTTAGAGTGACTGGTTGCTGAACTGGTTCAGAAACTTCAACAGCTTCTTTTGTATCTTCAACACCTTTTTCTCCAGAAGCCTCTTCTTCCTTTTGACCATCACCAAAAAATCTAGCCTCCAACTCAACTTGTTGATTTGGCGATACTTGTACCTGTTCAATTCTTTCAACATTTGATTTTAAAAGAGAAGATTCATCAAATGTTACATCTCTACTAGTGACTATCTCCCGCGATGTAGGATCCCACAACTTGTATCCTGTCACTGCATAGTCATACCCAACAAAGACATAACATTTTGATTTTGGATGTAATTTTGAACGCTGATTTTTAGGAATAAGAGAATAAGCATCACAACCAAATATCCTTAATTGTGAATAATCACAAGACTGACCTGACCAAACTTCTTCAGGAATTTTACAATTAATTGCTATTGAAGGTGATCTGTTAACTAAATAACAAGCAGTGGATACTGCTTCTTCCCACAACTCCTTTTGCAAGTTAGCATTGCTGATCATGCTTCTGGCTCTTTCCACAAGAGTCCGATTCATACGTTCAGCAACACCATTTTGCTGAAGAGTATAAACAATAGTTTTGTGTCTAACAATTCCTTCATCCTTACAGTATTGTTCAAATTCTATTGAAGTAAATTCACCACCATTGTCAGTTCTCAAACATTTAATTGATTTGCTTGTTCTTTTCTCTACCATTGCTTTAAATTGTTTAAAGACATTGAATACATCAACTTTTTTTTTAAGCATAAAGACACAAACTTTACGGGAGAAATCATCAATAAACATTAAAAAATATAGAGCACCTCCATATGATACAACAGGAGATGGTCCCCACAGATTAGAATGAATATAGTCTAAAATATCTTTACTATTATGATTCCCAGTTTTTAATCTCTGTTTATACTGTTTTCCATACACACAATGTTTATAGAAATCCAACTTCAAGGATTTCAAATCAGGAAGTGATTTACGTTTCATCAGTACCTGAAGACCTTTCTCGCTCATGTGACCCAATCGCTGATGCCATAGGCGAGTACCTCCTTCTTTTTCTGACACAATCGCTGTCTCACTGACCTGAGTACTTCCTTTGAGTCTGTAAAGATTTCATACCTTTTCTGCTTTCATAACAATGAGGGCGCCTTTAAAGACTTTCAACACTCCATTCTGACCTGTAAACTTATAACGATCAGAATCCAACACTCCCAAAGAATTCAAATTTTTCTTCAAATCAGGTACATGTCTAACCCTAGTTAATGTTGTAACTGTGTTATCATACATTTTAATCTTGATATTTTCCATCCCAACAGTCTGACATGTTACATTATTACCTATAAACACAGAATTACCATTTACATCTTCATATGAAGTAAACCAATTTCTGTGTGGACACATGTGATGAGAAGCACCAGAGTCTAACAACCAGCGTTCTAAACCCTAAGAGACATTACATACAGGTGAAGTTTCATCTATCATACATAATTCTTCAGCAGATAAAACTTCGTCTATCATACTTGAATCAACCTGATTTGCTTCCTTCTTCGGGTTATTAGACTCTTATCGTTTCCAACAGTCTTTCTTCAGGTGTCCAATTTTATTGCAGTGCCAACATTTTGCCTTACACTTCTTTCCCTTTGATTTAGATCTGAAAGACCCCCTTGTTTTTTCTCCTCTTTCCTTTGACCGTCCTCTAGCTATCATGGCTTATGATGCACCTGTTTTAGTATTGGATTTCCTTCGTACTTCTTAAAACAAGAGAGATCTCACAACTGATTCAAATTTCAAAGAATCAGCGGTGCTCAAACTGATTGAAGTTATGAAGTGGTCCCATGACTCGGGCAGAGAACACAAGGTTATAGCTTTGTCTTCTTCTTGAATTTTAACTTCCATATCTAATAATTGGCATATAAGTGTATTAAAAACATTCAAATGTTCTGCAACTTTTGAACTCTCCTTCATTCGAAGACTGTACAGTTGTCTTTTTCAAATAAATTCTATTTGTTAACGACTTTGTCATATATAGTTTTTCCAGTTTTTCCCATAACCCTGAAGTTGTACTTTCTTCAACAATGTTGAAGAGAACTTCATCTGCCAGGAATAACCTGATGGTACTGAGAGCTCGAACATCCAAGTCCTCCCAGTCTGAATCAGAGATTCTTGCAGGTTTCTTATTTGCCCCTTTGAAAGCTTTGTGCAACCCTTGTTGCGCCAACAAATCCCTAACTTTTAGTTTCCATAGAGCAAAGTTGCTCTTTCCGATGAATTTCTCCCTTACAACTTGTTTTCTTTCTCCCCCTTCTAATGTAGATGTCTCCTCTTTATAGAGGAGACATCTATTACAATAGACCGTCATGGTTCATTCAGTTTAACCTTTTTGTCAAAAATAAGAAATCCATCCTTGTTACAGGATGCCGTTACAACAGTGTGACGGTGTATTCTTTCTTGGGTCTCTTACTGTTACACAGCTGGTAAACAAACCTCAACCGTCTTCTTGGAATCCTCGTACTATCCTTTGCCGCTTCACCATTGTTGCTGATTTAGTAAACTCATGCTGTTCCTGGTGTTTCAGCAACTGTAACTGTGTTTTACCCTTTTTGGACAGTTGCTGATCGTGCTGTGTCAGCATGGAACTCTGCCGATCTTCTGATAGTTGTTGTTTCCGCTTGTCATTTCCGGTGTTCCAGTTGTTGCAAAATAACGTTTTCCCTGCTTTAGATAGTTGTTGTTGCTGGTGTTGTGGCAACTGCGTAGTTGCTATTTCTGGTGTTGCAGCAACTACGAACTATAATTTCTGTAGACTTTAGACAGTTCAACAGTTACTTAGCAACTTGGTTAATTTCTCCAAAGATTAATTATAAAGATAACATGAATATGTAATGAATGATTAAACATATATTAATGAGGAGAGTTACTTCATACCTTGGAATAATTAGGTCATTATATAATCAAGGCTTTCAACTTATGGACTGAAGAGGGTACTTCATGAATTAATCAACACTATTACCTTTTTCTTCTTGATTTGTCCTTCTACCATCATGGTTTGAGGAGTGGTAATTCCCACCAATGCATTACAAGGATTCATTTCTTCTTTATCTAGGCTTTTTTCCTATAGTATATCCTCTTTTTTTGACCTTTCTTGCTCATTTTCTTCTTCCTATTCACAATCTATGTAGAATAATTTCTTCTCAGCACACTTATGACCTTTAGTGTATTTGCTATCACAACTGTAACAATCAGAGGCTTTATTAAACATCTTGGCCATTTCTTTCCTCCTAGGGTTTCGGTCTTTCAACTAGGGTTTCCAAAAAAAAAATTCTTGGATTATCTTCTTCCAACAAAGTATTTTCCAAGTATTTTTTTTAAAATTTTTCCTACTTCAATTTTCAAATTCAGAATCTTACTTTCCCAAATTTTCCAAATTGACTTAGAAAACCTACAACTTTTTTTTTTGAAAAAAAATCCCTTTTGTTTAATTTCAGTTCCCTGGAAAAAACTTTGTTCTTCAATTCAAAGAAATCTTTCAACAAACCTTGAATTTATTCACAAATTTTGAAAAAAAATACCCGACCTTCCAAGATGATCTCTCTTTGATGGGTAATGTTCACGCAGCGCAACCTCTGATGCAATGGTAACACGTAGGTGGCCAGCAACAGGTATGCAGCCTGGTCGACGCTTCTCCTTGTCGGCACACAGGTTCTGGACAACGGAACCATGCAACCACTAGACAGGTTCTAGAAAGCACGAGGGCCTCGGCCAATGGAACCACTCCATGATTTTTCTACGCACTGAACGGGCAGCAATGGTGACGACCTCCTCAGTCCACGCAGAGAACAACACGCAAAGTGCAGAGGGTTTGGTTTGGCAGTGTAGAACTCTCCACGATTTTGCTACGCACTAAACGGGCAACAACGGTGACGGCCTCCTCAGTCCACGCAGAGGGAAGAGGGTTATGTATGGCAGCGTAGAACACTCCACGGGCTCCTCCTCACGGTTTATAAGCCAGCAACAGGCGCAACATCCTTGACAGCCTTCAAAAAATTTAATTGCAGGGGATTACACAATTTTTTTTTTCTTTGATACGCATTCGCCTCCAAAACTCAACTCAATTGCTCTGATACCATTTGTAGTTAATGGAGGTTATAAAACAAGAAAGAAATGAAACCGACAACAACCATACAAGTAATAACTCAGGATTTACGTGGTAAAACCCTGACAGAGTGTCAAGGAAACATCCACGGGGCAAGGGATTGGAATTTCTATTCAATCAATGAAATGATTCTCTGTTACAATAGTTCGGGCATTCATCAATTTTATATGAGCCTCCTTAGTTACATAACTATTGATTCGGTATGAAACTGACTTGTCAATAACTAAAACAATTTATCCAAATTTACATTTACATTAATTTGTTGTCAAATTACCAACATCTTGGACCGCTCACTGCTCTTGGTTTGTAGTGGATCTTTTTTGTTTGCATCAATTTAGTGATCTCGTTTACATTTAATGTCAAGATTTTCCTTTTTATTATCACATTTGTCTTTTTACCCATTGCATAATTATGTTCTACACGTGGTTTTGATTTGAAATGCAACTTGAGTTCTATAATGAATGCCAGGAGAAATATAGCCCTGCCATTAATACTGTTTCTAAAGATTACTCAATCGGTTTTCTTGCATCCATAGCTTCCTTCAACTCTAACCATTTGTGGCATGTGCTATCTTTAGTTTTGATTACATCCTATTATGGAATCTCTTAAAAGGATAATTTGCTCATGTATTCTTGACCTTATCATTATTTACTGCATGCAGAATGAGAAGGACCGTGCAACTATGGTGCCATCTTTAAATTCTATCATCCTCAACTGGCACGTTAGTTCCAATGCACGAGTCACCAATTTTCTCCAACAACTCCTAGTTCTCATCCCCACTCGGGAAGTCTACCATCATGGTCAATGCCTAGGGCGTCTTTATATAAAACCCTTGTTGGCAAGGTCTTTCTAGTCATGCATTAGTGATCCCTCCCCTCGGAGTAGTGTTGGTTTCCCACCGGATTACTTCTCATGTAAGCAATTGATGCTTAACTGTTCATACTATTTGGCTATTATTGTTGTCAATTGCATCATCTTTATTTTGCCTTGGAAATTTTATAAAATTTCAATTTTGTTTGGCATACCAATTAGGCAGGCCAATTCTCTTTGTGATCGGTACCTCTGGCAATTTTATGTCCCAAGCTGAGATTTGTTTGCAGCTTGCTTTGGCATGTTTTTTTTTTTCTTATGGTTTTGAATGCGTGATTCTTGAATCCGTGTGAAATAATTTGTGACATGTTTTACTTTTCCGAATGCTAGATCTATTGGGTAGTGCTTTGTACCTGTTACAGTATACGAAGAGGACTAATAAGTCTCATGTCATGTATTACTTACAATGCATTTTCTTATTAGACATCATCAAATACTTGAATATTTAGGCTCTTTTGTCCAAATTGTAATAGGTAAAGCAACTATTATCTTGATCTATGTCTTGTTAGATCTTGTAGCAATCATCTTGATTTACAAGTTGACATGGCTAAGCGTCTCGATCAAAGAGGACATCATTTAGAGACAGGGCCCTTTTTTTCATTTGACGTTTTTACATTGGTAGCAAGGGCAAGCAGGTTCAATTTTGGTTAGCATTAGCAACAAGCAATAAATAAGACATTGTTTAGCATCTGGTTCCATCCCTTAATTCCAGCAGCCATTTCTTGAAAGTATGTTTGGGTAGTAGGATGAGGACTAATAAGTGTCAAGACATGTATTGGTTACAATGCAATTTTTTATTAGACATCTTCAAATACTTCAATATTTAGACTCTGCTGTCCAAATTGTAACTGCTAAAACAACTATTATCTTGATCTTTGTCTTCTTAGATATTAGAGCAATCATATTGATCTACAAGTTGACATGGTTAAGTGTCTCAATCGAAGAGGACATCATTTAGAGATTGGTCCCTTTTTTCGATCGACGTTTTTACATTGGTAGCAAGGGCAGGTAGGTTCAATTTCGTCTCCATTCCACCTGGATGCCCAAACATAGGGCCTCCAACTTTGCAATCGCCGTCAAGCAAAACCTAGAGGGAAAGTATGTTTCTGAAAAGGTGTGGTCATTGTAAAGATCACTGACAAAAATCTGTTGTGACATGTACATACCATAATTCTAAGGAGAGGAGCATTCCCTCACCAAATTGTTCCTTGATTGTCTCGGTGTACCCTTATAACTTGTATGATTTTGTGTGTTTCTTCATTCACTCTTGCTTTATCCGAAAAACGCAAAGGGAAATTGTGTTCATCGAAAGGCATGGTCAACTAGAATCTAAGTTCTACATAAAGACACTGACAGGGAATTTGTCATGACATGTACATACCATAATTCTAAGGAGAGGATCATTCACAGATCAAATTGTTCCTCGATCTTCTAGGTCTAGTAAGATTTTGCATGTTTCTTCCATCTTGCCCTCCATTGTTTCTTAGAGGATCATTCGCGCACCAAGTTGTTCCTTGATCTTCTTGGTTTAGTAATATTTTGCATGTTTCTTCCATCCTGTCCTTCATTTTTTCTTTATCGAATTGGGAGTATATTGTTTACCTTCATTTTTTCCTTATCTAATTGGGAGTATATCGTTTCCCTGATCTGGATTTCATGTTGACAATGTTTAATGTGCTTCTATAGTTACCTTGCTGCATGCCAGCCTATATTTCTACATTTTCTGTGGGTGAAGTGTTATAGTTATAGTTTTTATTCCTTTTCTCCTATTTAGGTATTCATACCTTTGTGATAAGCGTTTTAGTGGCACATCTAAGAGCTACTCTTATATGTACCCTTATAAGATGTTTGAGATATAAAGTGCATGCCGCATTTTGACTGTGTCTTGAAAGTAGTCTAATTTGTAACAATGTTATCAGAACTAGACCAAACCAGTCAGAACTGGCCAGTTCAACTAGTTAGAGGGAAAAACTGTTTTGGTCTGGTGAACCATACGGTTTTTGGCTAGTTCAATACTAAATCGGCCCATTCTTGTATGGATCGGTCTTGTACAATGCTATCAAGCAGGGTTGGAATTTCGATTTCTCTTTACTTGTCATATACATTTTTTTGACGTTTTAGGTCTTTATTCTTTCTTTCAAAACCATTATGTTTAAAATTTTGCCCTTCAAGGGTGATGCTTTTATAATAAATTAACCCTTTACCAATAAAGGTTTTATTAAAAAATTACCTTTCAATAACATAGTTATGTTAAAAAATTTCACATTTTTATGATAAGATGAGAAAAAACAAAATGACCATAACAAACAAATGACTTATTGAATTCTGAATCTTGGTTTGAAATTATATGGAACACTCACAATAAAATATTCATAACTCTGAAATCAAATGTCCTAGACTAGGACATGGCATAGCATTTGTATATATAAGATATGACTAAGGAGATCTTATGTGACATATAAGATGACCAACAAAGTAAAACTATAAGATGGTCTATCCCCCCATCGTCTCCACAATCATAATAACATGGAATCAATATGGAGGTCCACGATGGAGAGTTTGAAGTCAAGCAAGCACAATGTATTAAAAGTGTTTTAATATTTCATAAGTGGCAGTAGATGTTGTTCTTCATGAGCCGATCTTTCAGAGCTTTTAAGTGATATGTTGAGACACTAAAGATCTGGTGCAGACTGTAGTTGAAGCGACACTTCCATTGTTCCATAGGTGACATGTGACATATGATAACTTTCATAAGGTAAGCTTATTGACACTGTGATAGCCCCCCAACCCAAATAAGCCAATAAAGATGGGTGGTGAATACACTCAGAGAGAGCAAGTGGCAACAAGTAGGATTGTGGTCCAAATTCATTATGACAAGGAAGAGGCTTTGTGCTTTCAACTATGTAATGTTTTGGGCTACGTAGGTTCAATGATGTACTAGCACACTCAAGAAATGATTGTTTGTTTCATTCAAGTGGGATTGTTAATGATTTTTGCATAAGAGATAAATGCATGTTCATTGAATTTCAGGGAAACTATTTGGACTTGGATTCTAATCCAACTTACCCTGATCAAATGACATTCCTTCCAAGGAGTATGAAATATGTTAATGATTTTTGCATAAGAGATAAATGCATGTTCATTGAATTTCAGGGAAACTATTTGGACTTCGATTCTAATCCAACTTACCCTGATCAAACAAATTGTGATTTATTGAATGACATTTCTTCCAAGGAGTATGAAATATGTATTTCCCCCCTTTTCCCTAAGGTGAACATAGTGAACGTTTAGGTGACACCTACGAGAATTAAATCATACTAGATCGAGCACCCAATGAGATTTCATCATGAAAAAAACATAGTGAACGTCTAGGTGACACCTACGAGAATTAAATCATACTAGATCGAGCACCCAATGAGATCTCATCATGGAAAAAACATTTCAAATAGGCCTTTCATAAAACACATTGCTAGTGATGGATAGAGGAGTAAAACACAAACAATGACATTAGTTAAATATATACACAAATTTTACAATTTTTATAAAAGAATTGTGTTTATAAAGTGGAATTATTGACAATTTTTTTTTAGGTCTACACAATGTCTTAAAAGCAGGACATTAGTTAAATATATACACAACTTTTACAAATTTGACAAAATAATTGTGTTTATAAAGTGGAATTATTGACATTTTTTTTAGGTCTAGAGTATGTCTTAAAATTAGGACATTAGTTAAATATATACACAATTTTTACAAATTTTATAAAATAATTGTGTTTATAAAGTGGAATTATTGACAATTTTTTTTTTATGTCTAGAGTATGTCTTAAAATCGTTTTTGTTTGGCTAAGAGTTTGAGTTCATGAGACATAAAGAAACAAGTTAATGGACGTAGATGTAGAGGCATTTCAGGGTAATTCCAGGGTCATGGTTTTCTAGAATAACTATGGTGAGTCAACTTGCATTGGAGGGTCATGGTTTTCTGGAATAACTATGGTGAGTCAACCTGCATTATGATTATCCATAATATGAGTTTGACAATTGAATTATAATTTTTTTCCCAATATGTTAAAAAAAACATTATCCATAATATGAGTTAAACAATTGAATTATAATTTTTTCCCAATATGTTAAAAAAAACCTAGATAGAAAATATTAAAATATTGTGGTGAACAATTGGCTATTGTTTTTACTAAAACATCATAAAGAAAACATACTCATTTTCCATAATATGTTAAAAAAGAAAAAAAGAGACAAAAATATTAAATTATTATGGAGAGAAATTCACTAAATATATTTCAAATGTGTTTTTAACTAAATCATAAAGAAAACAAAAATTGTGTTTATTAAATTCTAATTGTTTAATATTTGAGGAATTTTTAAACCTACTAAATTGATTTATACATTGAAAAAGGTGATTTAAACAACACAAAACTACAATTTCATTAAAAAATAAATTACTTAATTCTAAAAAAAACTAAAAACTAAAATAGTTAATAATAATGGTTATTTAAAAAAATACACATATATAAAATAAACATTTTTCTAAATTTTAATTTTCTATATCAAACACAAAAAATAATAATAATGATTATATTTATTAATAAATTAAACAAAAAATGACTCAAAATAATCTCAATATATAATTTTAACTCATATAAATATATATATATAAATAAACACTTTTCTAAATATAAATTTAGTACACGACCACATATAAAAAAATAATTATTATTACATATATATTCATAAATTCAAACCAAAACTAATATATTTATATAAAATAAATATAAAAATTAGCATTTAAAAACAACTATTAAAAAATAACATTTAAAAATAATCATTACTGTAAAGTTCAATCATTATAAGTATGATCAGAGTGCTATTTAAGGTTTCTAAAATGTAAACCAATTGATGATCAAACACTTCGCCCACTTACAGTACAGGACATATTTCAATTTCTTATTTAGGGTAGAGACTTATATTCTATTCTAATATTGCAAAGTTTCTAGGAGCGAAATGTCCAGATAATATATTAATAAAATTTTCAAAATATTATAAGCCGTCAAAAACACGTTCTTCACTCTTCAAACCATGTTATGCCAGAGGGTCATTTAAAAATTTTCAACGTATTTAACGACTAAAATGGCTTTGACGGGAAAAATGCCCATCAAATTGCAACTCTGCTATCAAGGACCCTTTGAAAACAATCAACCGATTCTTGTACGGATCGGTCTTGTACAATGCTATCAAGGACCCTTTGAAAACAATCAACCAATTCTTGTACGGATCGGTTTTGTACAATGCTATCAAGGACCCTTTAAAAACAATTAACTGATTCTTGTATGGATCGGTCTTGTACAATGCTATCAAGGACCCTTTGAAAACAATTATTTTTTTAAAGTAATGATTTGTTATTGGAGAAGCCTAGGTTTTGACCAAATTCCTAATATTCAAGCCTATGGCCTTGCTATTGCTATGCAATTCATGGTAATGTTAAATTCTTAAAGTAAAATGATGAAAATGAAAGATTCATCATTTTACTTAAATTTTTAACATTACCATGAAATGACTCAGGGTGTCTGAGAGTAGTTCCAAACTCATTGAATGGAGAAAGTAGAATTTTAGATTCCACTCAAAATCTAGCAAACTAAACAGTTTTTTCAGGATTCGGGGATTGCAATGTTTCGATTGGATTTTGTCATGTATGAGGGTATGGAACTAGCATATAATTAAGAGCACCAATCCCTCTATATATCTTGATGTTAGTAGTATTGATTGTTGAACTCCTCTATCATGATCCTACTAAAAATGTGCCCATCACTCAAACAAAATCTTGAATTGACATTCTAAGCATTTTCTATCTTATTTTAGTGCTTAGAGGGTGATATTGATGATGAAGATTCCAATATAGGCAAAGATTTTGATGATATGTATGAATTGGTTGTAGCATGATTTTTTTTGGATGCTAGAGGCCATCTAGGGCCTTTTTGTTGATGTATTTTCGGTTCAGAGATGGATTGCACTCAGTGTTATTTTGGTTATTTGCACCCTTACATGCTATATAAATGAGAACATTTGCTTATTTGTGTATAAATGGTTTGGATTTATATGGATGAGCATTAATACATAGTTTTTTGTATGTTTGTTTAAATTTGAATATTAAATGTGTTTTTGGTTAACCGGTTTTTTGGTCCAATTTTTTTTTTACTGGTTTCAGTGCAGTTTCAATCGATTCCCAGTCCTAGGGGCCTGTTGGTTTGATGACTGGTCCAATTTTGATAACATTTATTTGTAATGCATATGGCTTATTTCTTTCAAATATTTCATTTCCCTATCACATTAATTAATAGTCTGACCAAAGCTAAATATGATCTTCAACGATGCAGAAGATAAGTATTACTTGCCATTGGAAGGACCGAATGCTTCTTCCTTGAAGGATGGTTGGAGTCATCACTTTATGTTTCTTATGTCACTTTGAAGATGTAATTTGTGGTGACAATAAGATTGTCTATTCAGTTTTGTGCAAGGGAGTAACACCTTCAATAATATCTTAGTCATATGAAGAAGTTATGGGTTATTGCGTGTTTCTTTTGATAAGTAAACATAACTTACCATGAGAATGAATAAATGTTTTGTCCTTGCATTATGGTTGAAGTTATCACTTGATATTTCTTATATCACTTTGAAGATGTAATTTGTAGTGGCAATATGTGGGACATCCAAAATAATTTTTAGTCACATGAAGAAAGTATAGGCTTTATTTTCTCATCAAGAAAGCATCATAAATGTTGTCATGTTGATGCTATTCGTTGGAAGCCATTAAATCTTTTGTTGATTTATGTTGTTTAATGAATGAATGTTGGTTGTATGTGAGAAGGCAATTGTTAGTTTCAAGAGGAAGAAATGGAGTATTAATGTGAAACAAAATTCCAAATTATGAATATGTGAGAGTATTTTTGACTTAAAATGATGGAAATCACACTTTGTTGGTTGCCAAGGTGTTTTAAATACAAAATTGAGGTTAATTACTATTTTAGTATTTTAAAGTATCTTTCACCCAATTGTTTGTATGATAACACTAATTTACCTTCGTAAATATATCCATCATAAAAAACTTATTTCAGCATTAGAATGCTATAAACTTTACGATAAATTTGCATCTTTGATTGAATACATTAGAGATATTGTTTTATGAAGTTTTCTTCTTCGGAAATTAAATTTACATTGTTAAGTTATGGGTATCCATGGATTTTGTTTGAAGGCATGAGAGCCTTTTGGTTTGCAATTAGACTTCCATCTTTTATGTTTCAAGTAGAATGCTATGTTGACAAGAAATAAAAATAAGGGTATGCATAAATTCTTGAAATAATGATATAGTAGAAAAGATAGACAGAAAATTTGGAGGCACAATGCAACAAGATGTATCATTTGGTTATTAATTTGATAAGGAGTTTGCAATCAACAACTTCTTTGAAAGGATGTCGATTGGGTCATCTCCAGATGAGGGAAATGAAGAAGAGTTTGTTCAACAAGCCCTTGGAAATGTGGAAATGGAATGCTTGGCTCAAGAGATAAAGTCATCTATGGAGGAACATATTGAAGCTAACAATGAACATGCTTTCACTAACATTTTCTTATGATTTGCAAAGTAATTTTGATTTTAGGCTTGTTTAATAGGATATATACAAAGTCAACACTTTTGGTATTCCTTTGTGAGGTAAAATCAAATGTTTTTAATTGGATGGCCTATTCTTAGTAGTGACAATAGGATTGTCTATTCTTTTTTGCGCAAATGTGTGACATCCAAAACAATAATAGTCATATGAAGAAAGTATAGACTTTCTTTTCTCATCAAGAAGTCATCATAAATATTGTCATGATTGATGTTATCGACTCTCTATGGTTTTTGGAAGCCTTGGAATCTTTGTTGATTTATGTTCTTTAATGAATGAATGTTGGTTATATGTGAGAAGGAAATTGTTGGTTTCAAGAGGAAGAAATGGAGGATTAATGTGGAACAAAATCCCAAATTACGAATATGTGAGAGTATCTTTGACTTAAAATTATGGAAATCGCACCTTGTTGGTTCCCAAGGTGTTTTAAACACAAAAATGAGGTTAATTGCTTTTTTAGCATTTTAAAGTATCTTTAACACAAATGTTTGTATGATAACACTACTTTACCTTCTTAAATATATTCATCATAAAAAAAACTTATTTTAGCATTAGAATACTATAAACTTTATGATAAATTTGCATCTTTGATTGAATACATTAGAGATGTTGTTTTATGAAGTTTTCTTATTCAAAAACTAAATTTGCATCATTAAGTTATGGGTATACATGGAATTTTTTGAAGGCATGAGAGCCTTTTGGTTGGCTTGGCAACCATTTCGCGTCCTTTGTTCTTGGGTTTCTGTCAATTGGTAATGTCTAGGGCGTGGGATATAATTTGTGTAAATAATGGTGTCTGTTGTCACGTGAATTGTTCAGTGTGGTTGAAGGGCTCCCATGGGTTGGTTTTCTTGGGTGTTTGAGAGTCTTCTGTGTCAAGGGTCTTATGTTTTGTGTGAATATGAGTATTTGTTTAATGGTGTTGGAGAATGGACCCTCTGTAGAGGCCACTGCGACCTCTGTCCAACACTTTGGTGCTTCTATTGAGTCTAAGGTCTGTGTCATGAGCATTGGGGATGATATAGTGGGTTGGAGCTTTGGTTCTGTGATGTATGTGTATGGTCTTTTCTCTTGTTTTTTTGCAGGCAGAGGTATACATAGTAGGTACTCCAGGTGCGCTCTCCCGGTCTTTGTCATGCCATCACATCAACGAATTCATTGTAGGTAGGGAGAGGGGGCAATGGTCCAAGAGGGTAGAGAGGAGTGAGGCTTTTCTTTCATGACTCGGTTGCCACTTACTTCAATGCAATTTTGCTAGAAACAAGGAAGGAAATTCACAAAATTTAGACTTAAGCTGGTGTGGAGAGACAATCCCACTTAGATTTAGAAATCTTAGAGGATATGCCGACTTGGCTTCTTAATATTGGGCACACAAGGGGCAGGAAGAAGCAATATAAGAACTTTGTGGCCCTGCACTAGCAAATGAAGACATTGTTGGGTTTGTTCCTGAAAGACAAGCAAGTGGAGCGGTCTCGGAGTACAAAAAAAGAATGCTCATGAATCAATGCGTATGCTTGGACAAGACTTATTCTTGCCTTGCCCATGTGGAGGGGCACATTGCATGTGAATTTGATAGTGGGAATTCGCTAGATCCTCTAGATTTGAGTGTGAGGGTACCAACAACAATATCTTCTTCAGATAATGGTTAAAGTTCCTAGTGGTTGGATTTGTAGTTCTACGTTCTTTGTGTTTTGGTTTTTCCTAGTCAAAAGGGCTTTTGGCTTTATGATGTACTTAGTTTTTATTACTCTGTGTTGGTCATGGTGTAGTGTTCAGTCTTATGAATTTTGTGGCCATGGTGTGGTGTTTAGTCTTGTGAATTTTGTATCTAGGGCTGTATGGAAATATGTAAGCCAACTAATGGTGATGGTTTGAGGAGGATTAATCCTGATTTTTTGACATTACAAAGCATTAATTTACAAAAATAAAGTTGCAAGTTGCAAGTTGTTTTTTTTTTGTTTTTCAATAAGAAAAAAACCAACATATTTTCTATTAGTAAAACGATGTTTATAGATACAATATATGCCATGTTCTTATCCATTCCTCTTGATAGCTAATACAATTTAAATCTATGATCAAAATTTATGTCTTGTAACCATATATCTGAGATATACATCTTATCCATTTTGTGACTATGTACATCTAGTCGTAACTTATAAAAATTTAAAATTGTAGCAAAAATTAGTCTATCAGGTAGCCATATATAGATGCCTTACATCATATACGCACATTAAGTTGGTTTTATTTATATATATTGTGTTAGTAACAATAATGTAATTATTTGTCAACGTTTCAAATCCCAACAGGGATCCATCATCAGGACAGTTACTGAATGATGATAGAAGAAGAGCTTAGTGAGAGGCAACTCTTCTTTCTATCTTTATTCTGAAATTTTCAAGTAAAATGGTCTCATTCCATGTATCCCCTCCATATAGGGTATAATTTTGGATTTCAGGCATCTGTAGTTCATTTCTTTTAAGTTGAATCTCAGAGTACCCACAATAATGATCATACTTGTCAACGTTTCAAATCCCAACAAGGATCCATCATCAGGACAATTACTGAATGATGATAGAAGAAGAGCTTAGTGAGAGAAATCTTCTTCTTTCATCATTCAGTAATTCTCCTGATGATGGATCCTTGTTGGGATTTGAAACTTTGACAAGTATGATCATTATTGTGGGTACTCCGAGATTCAACTTAAAAGAAATGAACCATAAATGCCTGAAATCCAAAATTATATTCCTGTATGGAGGGGATACATGGAATGAGACCATTTTACTCAAAAATTTCAGAATAAAGATAGCAAGAAGAGTGGCCTCTCACTAAGCTCTTCTTCTATCATCATTCAATAATTTTCCTGATGATGGATCCCTGTTGGGATTTGAAAAGTTGACAAGTATGATCATTACTGCGGGTACTACGAGATTCAACTTAAAAGAAATGAACCGCAGATGTCTGAAATCCAAAATGTAATTATTGTTGAAAAGAAGAGGATGTTATAGTTTTAACATCCATTCAACCAACATCAAAGATATGACCATGCACGAAATAACAACTTTGGGACAACATATTCACATATCTAATTTTTCATGTTTGTTATTTAAAAACTACTTCCTTTTCTGACATTTGAATATGTTGGATATATATATATATATATATATATATATATATATATATATATATATATATATAGTTTTCTGTATGAACAATGTAAATAGATTTGCACATGGTTAATGTTATCTAATTCCTGTATGATGATTTTTTTATATATTGATGTTACAGTTTTCTTTTGTTGTATTGGTGTAATAGTTTTCTTTTAAATTAAATTAAAGAAATAATGAACTAGTGTCAATGCATCACTATTTTTTCTTTATATATTATTATTATAATAATGGTGCAATAACTTAATTTTAAACATACTTAAATAATAAAATAATTAGAGGTATCTCAACTATTACAAAGTGGGATAGAGATGTAAACACATTTTTATAAAAAGTAATGACTTGCATAATTAACACCTATTCCATTTTAGAATGCAGATTTCCACAATGTATGCAACCCTATTGACCACTATTATGCGCCTATATGAGTCCATTCTTGGTCGTCTTCACGCGGCTCATGGGATGTCTGATTTCATCTGAAGCACTATTGGGGTTAAACAGGGTTGTCCACTGTCCCCTACCCTGTTCAGGATCTATATTGATGAGTTGGA
Organism: Pinus tabuliformis; assembly: GCA_031772625.1. Classification (NCBI taxonomy): domain Eukaryota; kingdom Viridiplantae; phylum Streptophyta; class Pinopsida; order Pinales; family Pinaceae; genus Pinus; species Pinus tabuliformis. The sequence goes on from CM062818.1 coordinate 1,682,912,459, forward strand.
GGCATTTCTACACGAGCATATCCATAACAATGATGGTTGCCTTCTTCACCAAGATTTGATATCTATTCTACTCTTTGCTGATGATGTGGTCCTCCTCTCCTCATCCCCAGACGGGTTACAAAGGTAGGTGGATACCTTTGCTCTATTTTGTGATCATCAACATTTGACGATCAACCTAGGTAAAACCAAGGTTATGATCTTCAATTGAGTGAATAAAACCTTAGATCTTCACTTCCTATTCAGAGGGGAGGAGATTGAGATCACCAACACATATACTTACTTGGGGGTGCAATTCTTAGGTCCTCCCTTCAGTTTGCGACCTACGCTTCAGCCTCAAATCAACAAAGGATATGGATCCTTAGCCCTTCTCTTCCAGGACGTCTCATCGAAGATGAGCTTCATGGGCACCTTGATCCGTCCCACTGTTCTATATGACTCAGAGATTTGGGGACCACCTTTACTTGATTTAGGTTGGGCTTCAGCTAAGAGAGTCCAGATTCTTTTTCTCTGTCGCATCATTAGATGCAAATTGACAGTACCACAACACATCATCCTTGCAGAGTTTGGAGCTAAACCCTTTCTGCTTGAGACAATCTTTAGATTGGTTTCATTCTTGCATCGTGTCTAGAGCTTTGCAGACTCAATAAAGAGTAGGTACCATTATCCTTGGCATATTTCTCTTCTGAGACTATCGCCTATTCTACTCCCTCAGGCCGGGCCAGATGTTAGTTTATAGGATTTTAAGATCTCTTAGAGTGAGTGGGAATTCATTTGCCTTGCCTACCTCCTTTCTGATATTCCTTAGATTCTCCTGGTCACCATTTACCTACTAGACATGAGCTAAACAAGATCATCAGGGAGGACAACTACAAGCAGTTCATCTAGGTCACCTGGGTCAATCCTTCGAGAGGGTTGCGCCCAAAGATGGCCTTCTACACTGAGCACTTCTTGGAGTTGAGAGACATGCTCATTGTTCAACCCTAGTATATGTTTCACCACTGGATGCATGCTCTTTGCATTCCTCTAGGCAAGTTTAGAGTAGGTTCTCATAGATTTCGGGTAGAGACGGACCACCAGGTGGATAGAGCAGACAAAATTTGTCAGGTATGTCATTTACAAGAAGTGAAGACCGAGGTACACTTCATTCTTGGATGCCTTGTCTACTATGAGATCAGAGGAAGGTTTCATTGCTTGTTCAGAGATTCTCGGACCCTCATCGACTTTTTCAGGTATCACGATCAAATATGTCTGGCCCTATATATGCAAGAGGCTCTTAGGTTCCATGCGCATATTCTTCAGCCTCCCATCAGACCAGACCCCACACAGAGGATCACGACATTTTTCAAGGTACTACCTTCAGACAGAGGCAACAAGAGACCAATTGATACCAGTACGTATCTAGACTCCATATCAATGAGGATTCGTGGGACCTCACCCCACCACACAAGATCTCAGCAGCAAATATGTTCCTAGGAGATGGACTAGGTCCTCCAGACCTCAGTAATGAGCGAACCCCCCAAGGAACAATTTAGTGGACAATCCGCACTTTCCATCGGCTCTTCATCAGGCCAACAGACTTTGTTGAGTTTCTTCACTGTTCTTCATTCAACCTCGAATGTTAGGAGAGATGGGTTTAATCCTCAAACTCATTAGCTCCTGGATCTTCTCTGCTAGGGTTAGATGTTTGTAACACCCTCCTCCCACATCTACCCAAGCAATTGGCCAGCCGAGGTAAACATGCGACGAGTGACCACTATGATAAGATTCAACCTCCTTGGTGACTTTAAGGAAATGGAATCGACGGAACATCACATACAGTCATCCAACATCATCCAAATAACCTTCGGGAGACAAATCAACCACTTAGACTGCTTATCTCTGGGTCCCACTGCTGTTTGAGAGACTTAAGGGCATGGTAACGCTCCCTAGACACTTCCTAGGTGAGTTAGTTTCAGGACTAACGCTCCCCAGACACTGCCCAGGTGCTTTATAACACTTCCCAAACACTGCCCAGGCGAGTTAGTCTCAGCACTAATGCTAGCATTCCGGGATTTGAGCCACCTTTTTTGGCCCAGAGCCCGGGACACTGCCCAAAATGGAATGATCACTTAGAATTAGTAACGATGCAAGGAAACAATGATGCAAAAGCAATAATATGAACAAGATCATCACCAGGCCCCTACTAGCCATGATAGACATTTCGTCAAACATATCATCAACATGTAACCTACATGTGTAAAAAACAAAATTAAGTGTAGGGATTTGATACTTATCTGAGAATCGCTATGAACCATTGTTCCCTCTTGCCATTTGCTGCATTATCCTCCATTAATTCATAAACACATTATCCATTCATATACAAGTAAAAACATGCTGAGAGCCATACATCGCTGCTGTTACGAAATGTGCATATAACCAGCATAATAGGAACAAAAATACAATAAACATATCAACCATCAAATCCATAAATACATCAGTACCTTTACACATGAAAATCAAGGGAATGGATTTCTCATTAAAGAATAAAATGAACCAAGCGGAGATGGGACTACCATGTTCCACCCAGCCGTAGAATGGTTGAGCCAAATCTCTCTTCATCCATTCACCCCCGTGCCATATTCCAAGCATGAATGTGGGATCTCATAGAACACATCAATCAAAACTCATCCAGGGCTTTCAGAGGCTATCCATCTCAACCCATGAAACAATGATTCCACCTCACAATTGGACATCACCAAAAAACATCATCAGATTGGTCTCCATCCAAGCCTTCCAGGGCTTCCAGAGCATTTGTCCAACCAAGGATTCTAGAACTAGTAACTCAACCCATAGCTTATGCAGGGTTTCTAGAGCGTTTTTCCAACCAAGGCTTCCAGAACTAGTAACTCAACCCACAACTTATACAGGGCTTCCAGAGCGTTTGTCCAACCAAGGCTTCGAGGACTAGTAACTCAACCCACCAAGGGCTTCCAGAGCGTTTGTCCAACCAGGTCTTCTAGGACTAGTAGCTCAACCCAAGCTGTTACAGGGCTTCCAGAGCGTTTGTTCAACCAGGGCTTCTAGGACTAGTATTTCAACCCAAGCCATTACAGGGCTTCCAGAGCGTTTGTTCAACCAAGGGCTTCTAGGACTAATAACTCAACCCAAGCTAAGGAAACATGAGAACCAACCAAAACAAAGCAATGAAAGTAAACCCACAATTACCATGGATATCCAGGAAATGGCAAGGCTAGGCAATCCACTGCCGATCCAGGCAATACTCCATGCCAATGACAGATCACAACCAAGAAATCACATACACGTGCAATGCATGCCAAAACTAGGGAAGAAACCATACATGCAACTCGATACTTGCAAGAAAATATGATGTAGTTGTTGTTGCTGATGCCGATGCCCTCTTGCACTTTCCTGCTCTTCCTTTGCCTTCTTGCTCTAAGAATCCAAGTATGCCACAGCCTCCAAGAGTGCTCCAAGAAAACTCTAAGTAGCCAAGAGTATGGGAGAGAAAGAAAGAATAATTAGAGAGCTCCAAAATTGAATTGGCAAAAGCTTACCAACTGATCCTCATAAGCCTTTTTATGAATGATGCCTCTATTTTCTTCATTTTCCATTATTTTCCTTCATTTTCCTCTTCACATGCAACCTGTGACCTTTCACCTTCTTTTTCTCCTAATTTACATTATTTTAATAAATAAATGTGTCAAAATGCCTTTTAACGCCTTAGCCATTGCCTTTGCCAATTTCTTTAGCCATAACAATCAAATGAACACCCCCCATGATGTCTTGCCCAACATTCAGCTTGGAATACGTGTCCCAGTCATCCATGGTTATTGTTTTTAACATTTATTACATGGAATTTTATAATGTTGATTTACTTCATGCATTGTATCTTTTTTAGGAGATCGCTTGGTTCTCCTGCTTTGTATGGACATCATTGTACTCAACATTACCTTTACCTACTTTGTGATCATTAGTTAGACATAAACATAATTATCTTATCTTATCTAACTTCCTTTATATATATATATATATATATATATATATATATATATAATAACATTTTGATAATTTTTTATGTTTGATAAAAATATATATATATTTATAGATAAATCTTTGTTCAATGAAAATCCACAGTTATTGAGAAATCTTCAAATACATAATTATGGAAAAATCTTCATCATCAATTATATATTATGGTTACTTATATATTTTTTGTTTTAAATTTATAATTCTCTTTGAATTTTCTTATGGAACAAAAAAACATATGAGAATTTATCATGAAAAATTATATATTTTAAATTAAAAAAAATTATTATAAAAAATATAAAAGTAATTTTAAGTAAAAGGAGTTGATAACTTTTTCGATTTGTAACATCATAAAATTTCATCTCAGACAAAGGGATGTCCCGTGCAATGCCGCCGTAGTCTAACTAGCCGGAGGAATTGCTCGGAAAATTATGGAAATTTCGGTTATATTTAGAGAAAATCTGGCAAGGATTTTTGTAAATCCAGGTTATAGTTGTTAAACTTCAAAATTTTAGGTGTTTTATACTTTTTTGATTTTGATGGTGTTGAATCCATTTCCACCATCAAAAAACATGATTCAAACATTGTCTCTACAAAGATTTTTTGAATTTTTTAACCCGGATTCCGGCCACTTTTGACTGTCCGGGCAATTCCTTCGCGTTTTTAGACGACTCCTACAATGCACCCTCAACTCAAATAAATACACACCGGGATTTAGGGTTTCAAGGAGCTGCTCTACACCTACAAATTTCTCTCTCGCAGGTTTTTGGGTCCTCCTCGCTCGCCCGACATGGCGGCCACTACCACGAGGAACGCAATGCTCTCCCTCTGCAACAATAACATCTCCATTCATCGACTCTCCTTCCGCACTTTGACCGCCACTGCAGACATGCTCATTAAAACACTTTGTTGCACCAACAGAATTCAAGTCGCATTGGACACCTTCAATCACCTGCTTTCACCTAAATGTATATCCATCTCCGCTCTCATCACCTGCAATCTTTTGTTATGTAACCTTGTTTGACGGACTCAACATGAATCAAAATTGTCTGTAAATAGGTTGATGATTGAAGCTGACATCCTTCCAGACCTGATAACTTTGACGATTATCATTAATTGTCATTGTGAAACAGGTAGATTGGATTATGCATTGGAACTGTTTGAGGGAGTGGAAGCACATGGGTATGTTTCGAATGTTGGAAGCATAAAAGGCTTTGCAGGGATTTCAGAGTTGAGCACGCTATTAAGGGTTTTCAATCAAACGATGAGCAAACGACAAGTTCTTGATTTTTTTACTTATAATACCCTAATAGACAGGCTCTGCAAGACTGGGAAATCCCATTAGTTGTTATGCTGCAAAAAGGCCATGAGCCTGACAGAATCACATTTAACACTCTAATGGACTGACTATGCAAAGAAAGTAAACTCCAAGAAGTCAAGAAACTACTATATCTGAGAATCTGAGAATCTCTAAACAAGCAATGAAACCTTCCTCTGATCTCGCAGTAGACAGGGCATCCAAGAATAAGTGCACCTTAGTCTCCACTTCCTATAGATGACATACCTTGCAGATTCTGTCTGGTCCATCCACCCGGTGGTTCGTCTCTACCCGAAGTCTATGAGAACCTACTCTGAACTGGCCTAGAGGAATGCGAAGAGCATGCATCCAATGGTGAAAAGTATATTGGGGTCGAACAATAAGCCCGTCTCTCAACTCCAAGAAGTGCTCAGGGTAGTAGGCCATCTTTGGGTGCAACCCTCTCTGAGGATTGACAACATTGTTGAAATGCACCTGGCAAGATTTAGTAATAGGGAGTAAATTGCAATTATAGGCTAATTATAGGCTAGGCAGGAAATCTGAAACAGGCTTGGTGGCTGTGTTGATGGAATCATCCAATTGAAATTTCCAGAAAAAGTGCACCATGTGTTAAATATGAAAACACATCTGATTTAGTGCTTAGTGAGTGATACATCTTTATTAAATGCACTAGTTGTTCAGTCTGAAATGGGTTTGGCCTAGCAGTTGGTGTGTACTTGCAACGGCTGTATTGCCCCAGGTAAATAACATTGACAGTGCTCACATATATAACCTAGAATTGGTTTGCTAAAATGGTTAGTGAGTTGTCATTTGACATTGATAAAGTGGACCTTGCAAATAATAACAACGGTGAGTTGCAGATTCATCTGATATGTTGTTAGTGATGGCAGGGTTGTTAAGGCTTTCAAATACTATACAATGTATCTGCCTTTGCCGCAGTTTACATTAGCTGAATGGTCTGTCTGAAGTGGTCTTGAGGAATTGTTTTATGGAAATTAGTGTTAGCATTTGCTTCCAATAGTCACAATTTCTAATTTAGGTAAAATAGATGAACTTACTGTAATGGCACCTAGTAGTATAGAACTTACCAGCGTTGATATAAATACTATGAAGCTCTGTTATGGGTGTGCACTGTGAATTGATGGAGGGTCTACTCATGGTTTTCTCTAGTGGTTGAGTTGCTAATGCCGAATTGCTTATGGGAAGTTTAAGGTACAATTAAACAGTCGATTAAATTAGCTGTCCACTACATTTAGTAATTTTGTACCATGTGACAAACTTTAACAGTCTGCAGTGATCCTCACTCTAGGTTTCATATGGGTGCTAGAGGTTGTTTGAGAAATTGACGACTTTTCATGATGTCATATAATTAGTTTATCCATACTCACTATAATAGGACATAAGACCATATGTGCATTGACCTGGCAACATGACATTTGGTTGTCTTAAAACTTAACATGGGAACTTGCCTCACTGGGATTGATGTTATCGCATTGAACATCGTTTGACTGTGTGAACACTATGTATTTCAGAGGCTAGGTGGTAAATTAATCTACAACAACAACATGAGATTATGGAAGCAGAGATCAGACCTTATCTAGAGAGGTCTACTGAATCTAACTGTACTTTGTGGCTGTGGCAAAAGGTGTTGGTTTAACCATCCTCCAATTTAGAACACTCTGGTTCTTTTGCTATATTCCTAAAATTTTTGGACTAGGGTCACTTCCTAATCAGTTGCTTGCACATATGAAGCTCGAATGACAATACCTAATGCTTAAAATGGAAACCACACGTTGGATCTACTTCTCACAGTATGTTAAGATCAATTAGTTTAAGTTCCTTTGCATGGCTAATTTGAAGTGCTACCTCTAAGATTCCATTCTGACTAGAAAACTGGAATTTGATGTTGTCACCACTTGTAATTGTGTCATGCTGTTAATAATAGTCTTTGCTGGAAGTGAGAACCATGGAATTGATCTACTGCATATTGCACAAGAATTATGATTTTCAATCCCATGTTATTGCCTTTTGATGCAGGAGCATTCACCTCAACAATTTCATTATATTCTAGTTAACTTAGGGGGTCTTGTGTTTTCAAGGAAGTTGGATTCCTATGTATCAAACTAATGTAATTATTAATGTTTTGAGTGACTGGAATAGGAATTAATTAGATATTGTGAGGATATTTGTAAATGCTCTCGAATGTAGGAGAACATGAGTGATGCTGAGTGATTAGTGAGGATTGAGAGATTTGGAAATCAATTGTAAGTCTTAGAATAGAAATTGGTTTCATGGTTTATGAAACTAGAGAGGATTCTTAGGGATTAGTGGAGTCAAAAGTGGACTTAGAGGATATTTGGGATTTAGTTCAGCAGATTAAGGATCTGAACCAGAATTGTTTAACAAAACATTTTGTATAAATGTAAGCAAAAAAGGCATTGAGTCAGTTAGTTAGAGTGAGAATTAAAGTTCAGAGATTAGATAGGGTTGACTGTAAGCCTACGGGCAGGAAAGGAAAGGCCACTGATATAGAAGATCAGGTCGAGAAAGAAAGTCTTGTGTAAATGTTTGTTTATTAATACAGATAACTCGATTTCTGAGTATGAGTGGATTGTATCGAGTAATCGAATGATAAATTGTGTGTGAATTAGAGTAATTCTACGTAACATAGGTTTGCAGGTGTGCAGAATCAGAGAAGAAGACAAAGAAGAGTGCACGGGTTTACACATAGACAGTATTGGAGAAAACCTTCAATGTTACAGTGAAGGTATAACTATAAGGTTTCCTAAAACTTAAGGATTTATTAAGGAAGCGTAAAGGCACGAATAAATGAAGTAACAGAGCGGAGATTGAGATCAAAACAAGTGAAGAATGGAAGGCGAGAACAAATACACAGGCAGAAAGCCGAATGAATGGGCTATTACACAGAAAGAAACAAAATAACGTAACAATGCACAGGAACTATTGGATCAGTGAGATCAACAGATGAGATTGTGTTTGATGGACGGCTAAGATTAAGTCGCGCAAGATAAATTCAAGGAGATGAATGGAGGAGATTAAAACCACGTGCAGAATAGTGGAGCAATCTTCATAGGTGGTAAGTAGTTTCTCGTGTGCCCTAAAAGTTGTAAGTGGTATTATAAAATTTCACGCGATTACCCTTAGCGGGCGACACATAGCACGAGAAAACTACTTTTCTCGCGCGCTCTCGACCTGATATCGCTCGTGCACGATTTCACACGAGATTGTGCGATAGCCGTTGGATCGAGCGGGATTGATCAACGGTGGAGATCAACCAAGCTAGTTGGTGATTGGGTGACGCAATAACCGTTGGATTAAGGAATGAGATCGACAATAGAGGTTGAATGCGCTAAAGAGAGCATCGATATACGTGAAAATGTTTGTGGAATGGTGGTAAGGTAAGGTTTAAGTGTGGTTATGAAATATTTCTATTATATGGGAATTATAATAGAAATGAGTGGAATAAATGTATTATGGTTAATGTCAGGATTAATTAATGAAGGTCTAAGTCTGAGTTTTAGCCAAGGTCTAAAGAGTATGGAAGGATTTATAAGATTCCGCTCAAATGTCTATAAAGTTTAGACTTTGGATAGTTAAATGAAATGTTTCCGGATGGAATTTATTGAAGGAGAATTAAACCTTGAATTGTGAAGGTTTTACCAAGTAAGGAATTTTGGAATTCCTGGGATGTATGCAACATGCATTGTATATGCATACTGTGGATATGTGCAGCTTACGCTGCATCATTTGGTATCAGAGGAGAACAACGAAATTCTTCTTGTAAGAATTCTTTTAGAAACTTAAAATAGAATTATGTTTTGAAGGTGTGGATGCAGGTAAGAGGAGATCAAATTTTAAATCTGACAAACAGTGGGCACACAGAGATAAAGTGTAGCAAAAATTGCAGATGCAAAGAAACAGAGAACAATCCATTCAAAGTGCACGTGAATAGTAGAACAAGATCATGCAGAGGTCTTGAAGGTAGCGGCATAAGAAGGTGAGAAGATTGCAGCAACCTAGAGCAAGGAGTGCTCAATTGGTTCCAGAGGAGAGAACCGAGAGATGCCAAAGGCCTGATCTCAGAGAAGAGAAGCTTGGTGAGGTATCATGTAGCAAGAGGGACTTGTTACTGTAGAGGTATTGTTGCATCTCATGGAAAGATCATAAAGGAAATTCCACAGAGGATGTGGGTAGAATTTCTAAGGGATGAAAGAATTTGGTAAAAGTTTCTGAATGAAAGCAGAATGTGGCAGAACCTTGAAGAATTCCAAGAGAGGTTGGATAAAGAGGACAATTGTGTTCTTAAAAGGTGCAGATGAGTTGAAGCCTAGAAGGAGCAGAGAGAAGTGCTCAAAGAGGTTCGAGAGAATAGAGAACCAAGTGCTTGCCAAAAGACCAAGTATAGAGGAGAGCTTGGTGAGGTAAGTGGCAGCAGGGAGGACTTACTGTTGTAGAGGCTTTAATACAACTCATAGTAAGTGAGTGAGGAACTCATGAAGATAGAGAAGGAGATGACTACTGATAGCCATAACAGAGGTAATAGAGGTTCAGAGGAAGACCACAACAGAAGAAAAGTGAAGAAGGAGGATGCCAAGGCAAATGGCAAGAGAACGAGTGAAGAGGAGTGTGACAAGGAGATTGCGGAGTTAAAAGAACAACTCAATGTATTAAGGATGCTACTAGAGGAAAATCAAAGACAAGGTTGGGTCTTGAGGAAAAAGATAGTGAAGTGGTCTAAGTTACAAAAAAGGCTACAACATAAGCAAGTGAAGTGGCTGGTGGAAAAACTCATAGAAGCTGAGTTGGAAATGGATGTTTCCATTTGTGAAGCTGAACAGGGTGAAGATGAAGACTGGATATCTATGAAAGATCTTATGAATTATTGTGAGAATTCAAGACAGTAAGGAGATATGATGATTGAAACATCAAGCGAGACCACAAGGTCTTATGTTTTTAAAACTGATAATTTGTGTATGATTGCAGGTATTGCAGGAGAAAGGCAACTTTGTGAAGATGTCTTCAGGATGGATGAAGATATTGAAGTAAAACGTGACAAAGAAAATTTCTGAGAAGAGGAAGAATTTGATTGGTTACAGTAGAAAGAGTCTATGAATGAGTTACTTAATGGGAGAAGACATTCATTTGAAGTTGTCATAGAGATGGAAGATCAAAATCTTATTTTGATGAAGAATGAAGGAATATTGTCTCAGAGAGGTAATCTAATGAATTTGATTAATGTTATTGATGAAGAAAAAATGCAGGAGAATATTAATGCAGATGATGGGGCAAGGATAGCTCTTGAAGAAGGTTTACAGAGAGACAACAAGACAAAGTTTATTGAAGAAGAAGGGGAGGCAAATTTGTCTCAAGACAAAGAAAAGAAAATCACATAATTGAAGAAAGAAGAAGCCTATGCAAAAGATTTAGCAAAGGGAGAAAGGAAATCTGATGATTGGTCAATAACAAAGGAAGGCATGGAAAATTATATGAAATTTCCAAATTCTACTCCAATTAAAATTATTGAGTTATTTAGAAAATTAGACTTTCAAAGAAGGCAGTTGGAAAAACAAAGGATATATACTCGGGATAAATTGCTGAAAAAGGAAGATAGAAATTGTCATGAATGACAATCATAAGGAAAAGAGAATGGTAATGAAAGTTCAGCAAATTGACATTACAGAAGGAGGAGTTCATTATTGTGAACCAGAGCAGAGAGATATCATTGAAACAAATGATATGGAGGAGAGTTTAAATCAACATACTGATGTGTTGACAAAGGAATTGAAGGAAAACTCAGAGCAACATACTGAGATGTTGCCAGAGAAGGAAAAGGTAATGAGGCCTTATATTTTTAATTCTGATAATTGTTTTATGATTACAGGATTTGATGAAAATGAGACAGACATGTTTCAAGTTGAAGAGGTAGTTTTAAAACTAAAGAAGACTAGAAGTTGCCAGGATGAACATGCTGATGAGGGAAATGAAAAGCATGAAGATATCATGCTTGAAGAAGTTAAATTGATTGTCAGAATCAGTCAAGGAAGTGAAGGACAATTACTGAGGATTGTCAAACAAGAGGGTATGGATGAAAGGGCGGTAATAAGGATCCAACAACTTCAAAGAGAAGACAATAAACGACAATTTGAAGATGAGTGGACAGAGTACAACAACAAATGGCAAAGTAGTTATCAGTCAAAATATAAATTGGACATAGAGATTGAAAGAATAATAAGATTGATGATGAAGGTGCCCCAGAAGAAAGCAATAGTAAGAAGGCCAAGCAACAACAAGAAAAAGACAGCAACAGACTGTGAGAGCATAGCTAGTGGGGCAAAGCAACATAAGGTGTGGAGACCTCGAGTGTTGCGTTGTGTTATATTCTTTCCACGACTAGTCCATGTAGTTAACCGGGGGTTAGAAAGGGGGCGGAGCCCCCCTTTCATTGCGCTGATTGCGTAGTAGGGGAGTCACAGCGAGTTTGAGGGGTGCAGGTAACCCCACTCTATGGGGTCCGGGGCAGCGCCCCAGAAAATTTTGGTTTTGGATCCTATATTAGGTTGGGCGGACCTACCTATGGTTTTGTGCATGTTTTTCGCATATGGTTTTGGATGTGAGGGTTTTCGGTCCATGGTATTGGATGCTTTGGCATGTATAGATATGTATTGTAACATTGAAAGGAATATAATGAAAAATCAAGCTGGTAGTCTCGGTTTTGGGATCCAGGGGATTTTTTTTATTTTTTTTTAGAATTCGTATGTAGGTAATTTCTCTACGGGGTTAAAACCTGCATTTGTTATCAGAGTTGTTTTTGGCTTCAAGGGGACACCTTCGTTGCTGAGGGGTTTTGCTCGGGCCTGTGGTAAACCCTGTTCAGTGGGAGATCTACGAGATCGATTCTAGTGGTGAAAGAAGATGGCGAGCAGTGGAAAGATAGAGATTGAGAATTTTAATTGTCAGAGTTTTGAGCTGTGGAAACTCAAGATAGAGGATTTGTTGGTAGATAAAGATAAGTGGATCGTGGTAGATCCGAGTACTAAACCAACGAGAGTGTCCGATGAAAAATGGAAGAAGTTGGATCAGAAGGAAAAGAGCACAATACGATTGTGTGTCTCAGATTCAGTGTTTCTGAATGTGTGAGGGGAAGCTACAATGAAGGCTTTATGGGACAAGTTAGGGACTTTGTACCAATCTAAGTCTCTGGTGAATAAATTATTCCTGCGGAAAAAGCTGTATAAATTGAGGATGAAAGATGGAGACTCGGTGACAGAGCATCTGAACACATTTAATACTGTGGTAAGTCAGTTATTATCTATTGATATTAAAATTTCAGATAAAGATAAGTGCATCAGTTTGTTGTGTTCTCTTCCAGATTCATGGGATAGTCTAGTTATTGCAATAGGTAGCAATACAACTGTCTTGTAGTTTGATGAAATAGTCTCATCCTTGCTGACGGAGGAGATGAGACGGAAAAATATGGAGAGCTAGAATGGTGATGCCTTGTTTGTACGAGGACGGTCCCAGAACATAAACACAAATAAGTCATCGAGTGGGAGATCTAAATCTAGAGGGAGATCTAAATCTCCAGGAAAACCTGTAAAGGTGGTGTGCTGGAAATGCGGAAAGGAAGGGCACTACAAAAGGGACTGTAAATCTAAAGTTCCTGATAAAGGAAAGGGATCTGATGGTGCTCCTTTTGCAAAGGCGAAAACCACTTCAGATGAAGGTGGGGATGTGTACTTTGCTTCTTCAAGTACACATGTAGATCATGAGGCATGTTTGATTGACTCAGGTGCATCATTTCACTTCACTCCCCATAGAGAGTGGTTCTGCGAGTATGAGAAATACGATGGTGGTGATGTCTTCTTAGGGGATGATAGGAAGGCTAGAATCGTTGGTCACGAAAAAGTAAAGTTAAAGTTGCAAGGTGGAAGGGTTAGAACACTTCCGGGTGTTCTGCATATTCCTGCATTGGCCAGAAATCTAATTTCCGTAAGCAAGTTGGATGATGCAAGTGTAAAAACAGTGTTCGAGAAGGATACCTACAAGATGGTTCAAGGAGCACTGGTATTGATGCGGGGAGTTCAGATTGGAACTCTGTACAAGTTGCAAGGTAGCATTGTTGTTGATGGGTGCAACAACTCTATGGTTCCTGAAAGTGGAGCAAAAAATCTAGTGGCCTCTGGAGAAAAGACCATGCTGTGGCATCAAAGGCTTAGACATATTGGAGAGAAGGGCCTTTGAATACTTCATGGTAAAGGTATGGTAGAAGGTATGAGTAATAGCTCTCTGGTTTTGATTTCTGTGAAAATTGTGTATATGGGAAGCAGAATCAGGTGAGTTTCCCCTCTAGTGGTAGAGGGCGAAACAAATATTAGAGCTTGTGCACAGTGATGTGTTTGGACCTGTGAAGGTTCCATCACTGGGTAAGTCTGTGTGCTATGTATCATTTATAGATGACTTCTCAAGGAATACATGGATATATTTCCTTAAGAAGAAATCTGAAGTCTTTGACAGGTTTAAAAAATTTAAGGCTCTAGTGGAAAACCAGACAGAGAAGAAGATAAAGGTGTTGATGACAGAGAACGGTGGAGAGTTTTGTAGTAAGGAATTTGAAGAATTCTGTAAGAAGTGTGGTATAGTACGATAGAAGACTAATCCATATACACATCAGTAAAATGGAGTTGCAGAAAGAATGAACAAGACGTTGATGGAAAGGGCAAGAAGCATGCTCAGTGGTGTCGAGTTAGGATAGGAATTCTGGGCAGAGGTGGTGGAGACAACATGTTACCTGGTCAATAGATCACCTTCATCAGCGTTGGAGGATAAGACTCCACAATAGGTATGGACTGGTAAGAAACACTCTCTTTCACATCTTAGGGTATTTGGATGTGATGCATATGTACATGTTCCAAAGGAGAAATGAACCAAGTTGGATAGTAAATCTGAAAAGTGAATCTTTATTGGGTATAAGGATGGTTTAAAGAATTATAAGCTTTGGAACCCAGTAACAAGGAACCGAGATGTGGTGTTCAGAGAGGTAAAAGATGTTATTAAACATGAATTCCAACCAAAGGAACATGAGAAGATGGAGTTTGAGCTAAAGGAGGAAGAATAAGACTCTACAACAGAGGAGGAATCAAAAGATGAAGAGCCAAAAACTCCGGGTGTGAGAACATCAGTTTGAGAAAGAAGGCAGCCAGAAAGGTATAGTCCACTGCTTTCTATTCAAATTTTTCTTTATCTATTACTCACGATGATCCCAAAACTGTGAAGGAAGCAGTAGATTCAGAGGATGGAAAACTCTGGAAAGAGGCCATGGTTGATGAAATGTCATCTTTGCACAAAAATGAGGCTTGGGATCTGGTGGAGTTGCTGGCTGGAAGGGAACCCATTGACAGCAAATGGGTATTCAAGAAGAAGACAAATGCAAAAGGAAAGGTGGAGAAATACAAATCTCGGTTAGTAGCAAAAGGTTATTCCCAAGTGCCAGGAATTGATTTTGGTGATATTTTTTCTCCTGTTTCCAAGGTAGCTTCTATTAGATTACTTTTATCTGTTGATGCTGCTTTTGATTTTGAGGTAGAACAAATGGATGTGAAGATAACATTTATTCACAGAGATCTGGAAGAGGAAATCTACATGAAGCAACCTGAAGGCTTTGCGATGAAGGGTAAGAAAGAACTGGTATGCAAGTTAAAGAAGTCTCTGTATGGGTTAAAACAGTCACCAAGGATGTGATATCAGAAATTTGATGCATTTATACGGGGACTTGGCTTCACTAGAAGCAAAGCATATCACTGTGTGTATTTTAAATTAATTGGTGACCGTGTTATTTATCTGGTCTTGTATGTGGATAATATGTTGCTGGTTGGAAATAACAAAGAAATTATCCAGGATTTGAAGACCCAATTGTCCTCCAAATTCGACATGAAAGTTCTTGGTGCTGCAACCTATATTTTGGGCATGGAAATTAAAAGAGATCGGGGAAAGAGGAAGCTCTGGTTAAACCAAAGGAAGTATGTTGAGACAATACTGTAGAGGTTTAATATGCAGGATAGTAATCCGGTGAAGGTTCATATTCTTGTAGGTGTGAAGTTATCTACTGAACAGTGTCCCAAGACACAAGAAGAGGAAGAGGACATGTCCCGTGTTCCATATGAAAGTGTTGTCGGTAGCCTGATGTATGCAATAGTCTGTACTAGACCAGACATTGCACATGCAGTGGGAGTATTGAGCAGGTTTATGTCAAAACCAGGGAAGGAGCACTGGACAACAGTGAAGCAAGTTTTCAGGTATTTGCGTGGCACTAATGATTATGGTTTGTGCTACCAATGAAGACCAGGATTGGACATAGTGTTGGATATTCGTGGCTTTGTTGATGCAGACTGGGCTGGAGATCTGGATCAAAGAAGATCTACAAGTGGGTATGTGTTTAACCTATTTGGAGGTGCAGTCAGTTGGATGAGTAAGAAACAATCTATAGTGGCACTATCAACTATAGAGGCAGAATACATGGCAGCCACTCATGCAAGCAAGGAAACAGTTTGGTTGTAGAGATTTTGTTCAAGTATGGGGTTAGTACAGGGAGCTATAAGGATATACTGTGACAGCCAAAGTGCAATTTTCTTGACAAGGAACCCTGCATATCATTCAAAGACCAAGCACATTGATGTCCAGTATCACTTTGTGAGGGATATGATAG
This sequence comes from Pinus tabuliformis, assembly GCA_031772625.1. NCBI lineage: Eukaryota > Viridiplantae > Streptophyta > Pinopsida > Pinales > Pinaceae > Pinus > Pinus tabuliformis. The sequence continues at coordinate 1,682,928,526 of CM062818.1, forward strand.
AAGACAAAAGGGTGTTGTTGGTAAAGGTGCACACTTTGAAGAATATTGCAGATGCATTGACAAAATCTGTGAGCTCTGAGAAGTTCTCTTGGTGTAGAGAAACAATGGGCGTTGCAGGGCTGGATAAATGACTAAGCTCTCTTGTGGCCCCCTGTGGAAAGAAAACAACAAGTGGGAGAATGTTGCGTTATGTTATATTCTTTCCACGACTAGTCCACGTAGTTAACTGGGGGGTTAGAAGAGGGGTGGAGTCCCCCTTTCGTTGCGTTGATTGCGCAGCGGGGGAGTCACAGGGGGTTTGAGGGGTGCAGGTAACCCCACTCTATGGGTTTTTTACCCTATATTAGGTTGGGCAGACCTACCTATTGGATGCTTCGACATGTATAAATATGTGTTGTAACATTGAAAGGAATATAATGAAAAATCAAGCTTGTAGTCCCGGTTTTGGGATCCAGGGGATTTTTTTTTTTTTTTTTTTTAGAATTCGTATGCTGGTAATTTCTGTACGGGGTTAAAAACTACATGGAGAACAACAACAAACAACAATAATAACAACCAAAGACAAATTACAGAACAAACTATGGGATCCAGGAAGACAAAGGTTGAAAGCAAATGATCAGGAGATCATGATTATTTTAACCTTGGGAGTCTGATGCAGGAGCATTTAGCTTAGCAATTTCATTATATTCTAGTTAACTTAGGGGCTCTTGTGTTTTCAAGGAATTTGGATTCCTATGTATCAAATTAAAGTAATTATTAATGTTTTGAGTGATTGGAATATGAATTAATTAGATATTGTGAGGATATTTGTAAATGCTCTCGAATGTAGGAGAACATGAGTGATGATGAGTGATTAGTGAGGATTGAGAGATTTGGAAATCAATTGTAAATATTAGATTAGAAATTGGTTTCATGGTTTGTGGAACTAGAGAGGATTCTTAGGGATTAGTGGAGTCAAAAGTGGACTTAGAGGATATTCGGGATTTAATTCAACAGATTAAGGATCTGAACCAGAATTGGTTCACAAAACCTTTTGTATAAATGTAAGCCAAAAAGGCATAGAGTTAGTTAGTCAGTTATTCAGTTATTTAGAGTGAGAATTAGAGTTTAGAGATTATATAGGGTTGACTGTAAGCCTACGGGAAGGAAAGGAAAGGCCACTGATATAGAAGATCAGGTCGAGAAAGAAAGTCTTGTGTAAATGTTTGTTCATTAATACAGATAGCTCGATTTCTAAGTATGAGTTGATTGTATTGAGTAATCCAATGATAAATTGTGTGTGAAATAGAGTAATTCTGTGTAACATAGGTTTGCAAGTGTGCAGAATCAGTGAAGAAGACAAAGAAGAGTGTTACGGGTTTACACACAGATAGTATTGGAGAAAACCTTCAATGTTACAACGAAGGTATAACTATAGGGTTTCCTAAAACCTAAGGATTTATGAAGGAAGCGTAAAGGTGCGAAGAAATGAAGTAACAGAGTGGAGATCAAGATCAAAACAAGTGAAGACCAGAAGGCGAGAACAAATACACAGGTAGAAAGCCGAACGAATGAGCTATTACACAGTAAGAAACAAAAGAATGTAACAGTGCACAAGAACCATTGGATAAGTTAGATCAACGGATGAGATTGTGTGGGATAGACGACTAAGATTAAGTCACGCAAGATAAAGTCAAAAAAATGAATGGCGGAAATTAAAACCACATGCAGAATAGTGGAGCGGTCTTCGTAGGTGGTAAACAGTTTTTCGCGTGCCCTAAAAGATGTAAGTGGTATTCTACAAATTCACACGATTACCCTTAGCGGACGACACGTAGCACGATTAAACTACTTTTCTCGCGCGCTCTCGACCTGATATCGGTCGTGCACGATTTCACGCAAGATTGCACGATAGCCGTTGGATCGAGCGGGATTGATCAAAGGTGGAGATCTTCCAAGCTAGTTGGCGACCGGGTGACGCGATAACCGTCAGATTAAGGAATGAGATCGACGACAGAGGTTGAATGTGCTAAAGAGAGCATCGATATACATGCAAAGGTTTATGGAATGGCAGAAAGGTAAGGTTTAAGTGTGGTTATGAAATATTTCTATTATATGGGAATTATAATAGAAATGAGCGGAATAAATGTATTACAGTTAATGTCGGGATTAATTAATGAAGGTCTAAGTCTGAGTTTTAGCCAAGCTACAAATATTATGGAAGGATTTATAAGATTCTGCTCAAAGGTCTATAAAGTTTAGACTTGGGATAGTTAAATGAAATGTTTCCGCATGGCATTTATTGAAGGAGAATTAAACCTTGACTTGTGAAGGTTTTACCAAGTAAGGAATTTTGGAATTCTTGGGATGTATGTGACATGCATTCTACATGCATACTGTGGGTATGTGCGGTTTAGGCTGCATCACCTTTTCAGCCCTTAGTGGTGTGGTTTGGGGAACTTTTCCTCTAATAGCTTGGGGATCTCAGAAATAGTGTACCTTTATTTATAATATTATTTGGGACAAAAATATGAAATTTTGTGTTTGCTTAATGTGAAATGCCAGACTGCAGCATCACATCTACAAGAACTAAAGGTAAGTGTCCTTCAAGAATAATGTGACATGAACGACAGGAACTGATCTGTTTTCTAGATTGAAAATGAGAACTAATCTTGCTTGCTAAATTTTATAGTTCTTTTCAGAATATATTCTGTTTGTATGGAGAATATTTTATAGTCAAAATAGTTGTTTTAACAACATAAAAGACCCTATATTTTCTATCAGATTTTGATCATTTCTATCATATTTTGGTCTCTACACTTACATACCATGGTTAAAGATTTTTTTTGACAAGGTTACAATGAAATTCATCCAGTCTTATCTACACAAGTTGGGGAATTCGACCATTATAAAGAGCTTCATAATGTCTGTCAAATTCATGGCAACCCTGGTTACAACTCTCAGTAAGAAATTACCTCATGTTGCTTGGTCAATCAATGCCTTGGATCCTGAACGGACAATGTTAGCTTGGCTTATGCACCCAGTTGACAGGATAAGGCACCTCAATCACATTTAAACTAGTAGGCTCTGTCAACTTCGTAAAAATGTAAAAAGCCACTTTTATTCTTGAAGTAGAACACTATGAATCTATTCCTACATTTTCAACACCAGAAGCCTGTTGACTAGCTTCTGATGTAGAAGATTGTTCTGGACAATTTCCTTCAGCGGATTCAATTGTTAAGTCTAAAGATACTCTAATTTAAGTGTCCCATGAAATTGTCAAATTTGAAACTTAGTCCAAACCTACAAATAGCATAATGAGTGAAGAAGTTGCATGTTAGGCCCTCCCGGTTAATCCTATGATCCACAAAGAGATTCAGAATAGAGGAGAGGATAATACAATGTTGTGGGCAACGAATGCAACATAAAATGACAAAAGTCAGAATTGCACCAACAAAAATAATAATGTGATTCTGGTGGATATATTCCAAAATTGAGCAAAAGCATTTAATTGTTCAAGCCAACATCAAGCATGATTCGAGCTATTTTGTAAGTTCACCCCTCTATTTACTTGTGATCATCCTTCCTTTGAGCTATGGATTTATACAATTTATGCGCTACTACATTTATTTTTTAATTATGAAATGCACCTAGAAATTATTAGATGTAATTAATTAGCTCGTTCATCGTGTTTTTATGCTTAAGCCTTGAGTCAATGCAACCTAGTTGGCAACGTAGGCACACTAATTGGAAGCATTAAATATTCATATTTGCTATTGGGTCCAGGTAATCTTCATTAGTTCATGTTGTTGACCAATGATGTATATGAAGAACGAATCGTTGGTTATGGCTTCAAATGACATGTCTTCCATTATGTGAAGCACCAGGTTCAATATTTTTGACAATGGTTGTTTTGAAGCATTTAATTGGCAATGGTTGATTTGAAGCATTGAGTTGGATTGAGAGCAATAGAACCAATTTTTATTTTAAAGACAACTTGCTAGATTCTCTTCTCTACAGTGCAAGCTTGAGAGGAGCTTGATCAAACATTTAAAAATATTTGACGTCTGAATGTGAGCTATCGATTTCAAATGTACACTATTTTCTTTATTTGGATGCTTACAAATAAGAAAATTTCCTCGGAATTGGCTGCCATTAATTGGAATTAGGATTTAATAGTTTCAAATTTTGGATTTTGTTTTGGTGAAATCTTTGATGCAACGACTTACTATCATCAATGTTGGATTAATAATATTTCAATAAAACTTAGGGACAATGTATTTTTGGTACATGAGTTTGTGCATAATGCTATCTTCCTCTCTCTTATACATTGATCTACCTTTTGTCATCAATGCCCTGTATTAATGCACTAAATAACTTTGTGACAACATTTCTTTAGCAAACGAGTTTGTGCACAATGCAATATTTCATATTCTATATTTTAATGAGAATAAGATTTGTGAACATAGAATGTGTGTTTTTTGGTAAAATATACTATCAAGGTAGGCTTGAAAAACTTGGGTCAACTCTTTGTTGATACATATTATATATGAAAGAATCCACCTACATGTAAAATTAAAAGGGAATTTGTGATGAAGCAGCTACCTCAACAAGAATGTAGAAGCTTAAAAAAAACAAGTGTAATCATATTTAATGAGGACTATTAGCATCAACTATGAATTACTAGAAAGTGAACTTAATAGAAAACACCTTTCTCAAGAGTTATATAAAGTGAACTTGACAACTAATAACTTTCTCAAGGCTCCTTTGTAAACACTATTTTTCTAATTTTCTGTAATATGTTTGCAAATGTACTTATTGGAGTAGGGATTGCTCGTGGTTATCCGGTGTGGATTGCGGTAAAGCCTAAGAGACAATGAGATGAAAAATTCCTCAAGGATAATGATGGAGTTCAGTGGCATTCCTAGCTTAGCTTGGTTTTGTGATCTCGGTGCTGGTTTTGGTGAGATCACGGTTTGGTGAGGGTGGAGGTGGTTTAACCTCTGGATTCCCTTGGTTGTTTTTGGATTGGTTTATTCATGAGATCCCAAATTCATGCTTGGAATATGGTATGGGGGTGATTGACCTGAAAGAAAGAGTTGGTTCAGCCATGTCTACGGTCAGGTGGTACATGGAAGTCCTGAACCTGGTCAGATTTGCTTATGTTTAATAAAAGATAAGTTCTCGTGCTTTTGTACTTATTCATATGTGGATTTAATGGCTATTATCTCACTGTAATTTTCATTGTTTAATGCCGGTTATAAGCATGACTATATGATTGGTTATTTCCATAGTTATTTGTTAAAATTGGCAACTAGGGCCAAACTCCATGTGGGTCATCTTATTTATGGCCGTTGATATTTTTCTTGGATCCCTCTCATTGAGAGGTGTAGGATTGATCTAAAGATCATCCTATTCCGATAAGTATTCATGGAGTTATGAATTTATTTGCGTTATAAGACAATTCGTCAAGGTTGGTCAACAACCAAATAAACCGCACATGTGCTCAATGTTTTAGTATAAATAGAGGTGGACTTCAAGTCATTTCAACACACTTGGGATCTCTTCCTCTCTCCACTTGTCTTTGGGTTTTAGTAAGAGGAGAGATCCTAAGGAATAATGTTGCCCTGATCCAGAGGGCAAAAAGCCGGAACTGCCGGAAAAGCCGGAAATGCTGGAAAAGCCGGAACTGCCAGGAAAGTCGGAAAATCCGGAAAAGCTAGAAATGCTGGAAAATCCAGAACTGCTGGAAAAGTTGGAAAAGATGGAACTACCGGAACAGTTGGAAAAGCTGGAACTGACAGAAAGATGGAAAAGCTGGAACTGCAGGAATAGTTGGAAAAGCTGGAATTGCCAGAAAGACGGAAAAGCCAGAAAAACCAGAAATACTAGAAAAGCCGGAATAGCTGGAACAGCCGGAACTGCTGAAAAATCCGGAAAAGCCGGACGGAACTGCCTGAAAATCTTGAACTACCGGATGTGCCGGAAAAGCTAGAAGTGCCGAAAAGCCAGAAAAGCCAGAAAAGCTGGAAAAGCCGGAAATGTCAGAATTGTCAGAATTGCCGGAAAATCCGGAACTGCCAGGACTGCTGGAACTGCCGGGAACAACCGGAATTGTCGGAAACAGCCGGAACAGCCGGGAACTATCAAAACAACCGGAGCATCTGTCTCTGAAGGAGAGCAACATGCAAGGGACAACTAACTAACATTGGGATAGTTGTATGGTGCTTAACAACAAATACACTAAGCATGCAATGTTACAGCTAGCATGCAAGGGACAACTAGCATACAACAACAAGCATGCTAAGGACAACAAGCATGTTAGGGACAACAAGCAAGCAATGTGCAACCAACACATAGGTCAGGATAGAAACATGGTGTAGCAATGGAACATAATGCAGTACAGTGATGGGTACAGTCATGATTAATAAAGCATGATGAGATGCAACATAGTGATGATGGGTGCAGCATGGTGCAACACGGTGAGGTGCAACATGATGACGAAATGCAACACAAGATAGGTGAAGGAGTCATCTTGGAGAATTAGTTGAAGCAGCATGTCTTAAACTGATCTCATGTATCATCTTCTTAGAGATGATCTATGCGCTTATCTAGATAAGTCAAAGTGTTGACTTCTATTGTAAACGTACTATCTCTCTCTCTGTGCTGAATTATTGAAGAACATATAAGAAGAATTGATCAAGGGTTCCCCCACATTGGGGTTTGTCCTTGGCTAGCGCCACATCTTGTGTCCTCTTGTCTTGGCTTGTCTTCTGCGATTTATGTTTATGTTCTATCTACAGTTTACTTTAATGCTGATGTGATTGTTAATCTGGAAAATATATGGAGCTAACTGTGAAAATTGAAATAAATTTCTCTAAGCATAGAACATACCTAAAATTAACATGGTATCAAAGCTGAGGTGAAGACAATGCCCAAACAAGAGTGAAAGAGCAATCACCGAAGACAGTTGGGAAAGGACAAAAGGATCAGTGGATTCCTCATCCCTCTTCAAATTCACCAAGGGTGAAATCGAAGCAGAGAATATTATCAGAATGGCGCAGCGAAATATGGCATACCTAAAGATCACTTCATTGGAAGACCCGATCTCAGGGTGGAAGGAAAGGAAGATAACTAGTTTGGCCATTATGCGAAGGAGTGTCCAAATGGCAGAGACACATGACTTGATCATTCCAGGGACATCTTCAATGATCAAAGGAATGACAGGTAATGCAGGTCATCAAGGAAATGGCCGAATCTTCATAGAAAGCAAGGAACCCCAGGTATGAAGAATCAAATGTTGTTTCTCATAAGATAAAGAAGCGTTATCTTGTATTGGCCCTCTCCCTCAGATTCTTTGGGAATCTGGCTTATAGATTGTAGTGCTTCAAGGCACTTCAGTGGATAGATGGGTGCACTCTCTAATTTGGCAGAGATGGAAACAATCGTGGGATTATACTTGGAGTCGATGCCACCTATCCTGGAAAGGGTATAGGGAATGTTAACTCTCAATTGAATAAGGGTAACTCAATTCATTTACAGAATCTCTTTTATGTACCTGATCGTAAGAAGAACCTGGTGTCCATCTTGGAAATGGAAGTCAAAGGTTTCAGGGTGGCATTCATCAATGGAAAGGGATGTCTAAATTCAAGTAGAGCATGAAGGTACATGTCTGAGATGTACCGAAGGAAAATCTTATAAGGGGACAATTCCCCTCATGCAGCAGGTCCACAGGTTTGGAACAACCCGAGGAGTTTGAGATTCATGATCGGGAATCTCATGTATACAGGTGGAAGAAAGCCCTCTATGGCTTGAAGCAAAACACCCCGGGCGTAGTATGAGAGGATTGATAACTGTCCGATGAAGTTGAGATTCACTAGGAGTGAAACCAATCCAAACCATTACTCGAAGGTTGTGGATTATAGACCTCTCGTACCGGCACCTTATGAGGATGACCTATTTCTGAAAGGTGCAGACCCTCTCATTTGCAGAAGTAAGAGGGAGTTGGATTCCAGATATGGAATGATAAACTGCAAGCCTATGATTACCTCGAGGATCTTAACTTTCAGAAGTTATATGGTAGTGATGTCAGACCAGATTTGGGAAATGCCTCTGAGTTTCATAACTCATTCACGTTGATGTTCTTGGTGAACTTCCGTCCGGAGATATGTTTTGCAGTTAGCATGGTGAGCTCATATTTGGTTGAGCCTCACTGGATTGGTGCCAAGAATCTTTTGAGATATCTTCGGGGCACTATCTCTCTATGGATTGAGATACACTGCTGGAAATATGAAACTGCATGATTATTCGAATGCTGATTGGGAAGGCAGTGTGGAGGATCACTAGAGCACTTCTTAGTGCTGGTTCTCTTTGGATTCTACTTCGATATCATGGATGAGTAGGAAGCAGAAGTCGGTTGCTATAAGCACCGCTGAGATCGAATACATAGCTACGAGTATGATCTCGTGTGAAGCTGCATGGTTGCAAAAGCTCTTAAGTGAGTTGTTTGTACACATGATGAATACCATTGTGATTCTTTGTGACAACCAAAGGGGGGATTCGATTATTGAGGAATCTCGTATTTGATGATTGCTCCAGCAAATAGACATCAGATATTGCCTTATCTGCGATATGGTAAGTCGATGAGTGAGGAGGCTCCATCGCATTGAGACTGATGTAAAGGTCGCAAACATTTTGTCAAAGCCTCGGGGAAAGGTCAAATCTGTGACTTTCCCGAACGACTTGGAGCCGTTGAGAGAACTTCTTATAAGGGTCCTGCATGTTGCATGCATTGAGCTCTAGGAGATCTAGGGGGCTTGGGGTACTTACTGGAGCAACATACGACCAAAGGGCGACTCGCCCTCCCTTGGTGGTGCGCTATGAACAGGATGATTAGTTCTTCTGTGGGCTGGGATGATTAGTTCTCCTATGGCAAATGTGGAACATGATGATTAGTTCTCTTGTGGGTCGGGATGATTAGTTCTATCATGGCAACTGTGGAACAGGATGATTAGTTCTCCTGTGGGCCAGGATGATTTGTTCTCCGTGGTGACTATGGAACATGATGATTAGTTCTCCTGTGGGCCACGATGATTTGTTCTCTGTGGCGACTGTGGAACAAGATGATTAGTTCTCTGTGGCATCCATTGACAGGATGATTCATTCTCTTATGGACATGATGATTAGTTCTCCTGTCAAGGCATCCTAGCCATGCAATCTGGGACTCATGGGAAGTACCTCTCATCTTATCAATGAGCAGGGAAATGAGGATAGGGACCATAGCAGTACTGTCGATGGACGCATCGCTTCATCTACTGTACTCCTTATGCTAGGATGACCTTCATTGATCTGGGATCAATGAAACTGATATTGGATCAGTGTGAGTGATTTGAGACACTCTCTTGTGACATTGATTTGGGATCAATGAAAATGATCTGGGATTAGTATGAGTGGTTTGAGACACTCTCTTGTGATATTGATCTGGGATCAATAAAACTGACTTCGGGCCAGTAAGAGTAATTTGACGCACTCTCTTCAGATGAAACTGACTTTGGGTCAGTAGAGAATGGTATGATACATTCTCGATCAATTCTTCTTCTTCATGGTTCAGCAGAGCAGAGCAAAGCAGAGCTCAACAGATCAAAGAAGAGCAGAGCAGAGTAGAACTCAGTAGATCAGAGCAGAGTAGAGCAGTGCAGGGCACTGATGGCAGAGATAGTACAGTCGGACATATGGATCAACGGATGGAGTTCTCCCTAGTTGAGAGGGAGTGTTAAAATTGGCAACTAGGGCCTAAATCCATGTGGGTCATCTTATTTATGGTAGCTGATATTTGTCTTGGATCCCTCTCATCGAGAAGTGTAGGATTGATCTAAAGATCATCCGATTCTGATAAGTATTCATGGAATTATGAATTTCTTTGCATTATAAGACAATTCGTCAAGGTCGGCCAACAACCAAATAAACCCCACATGTGCTCAACGTTTTAGTATAAATAGAAGTGGCCTTCAAGTCATTTCAACACATTTGGGATCTCTTCCTCTCTCTACTTGTCTTTGGGTTTTAGTAGGAGGAGAGATCGTAAGGAATAACGTTTCCCTGATCTAAAGGGAAAAAATCCGGAACTACCGGAAAAGCTGGAAATGTCGGAAAAGTCGGAACTGCCAGAAAAGCCGGAAATTCCAGAAATTCTTGAAAAGATAGAACTACCAGAAAATCCGGAACTGCCGGAAATGCCGAACGAAACTGCCAGAAAAGGCAAAACTGCCGGAAAAGCCGGAACTGCTGGAAAAGCAAGAACTGCCGAAAAGCTGGAACTGCCAGAAAAGCCGGAAAAGTTGAAAATGTCGGAAAAGCCAGAACTGCCAGAAAAGCTGGAAAAGTCGGAAATGCCGGAAAAGCCTAAAATGCCGGAAAAGACAGAACTGCCAGAAATGTCGGAAAATATGGAAAATCTGGAACTACCGTAAAAGTAGGAACTGTCAGAAAAACCGGAACTGCCAGAAATGCTGAAAGGAACTGTCGGAATTGCTGGAAAATCCGGAACTGCCAGGAAATCCGGGATTGCCGGAAAAGCCGGAAAGCGGGAAAAGCTGGAAAAGCTAGAACTGCTAGAAAAGCTGGAAAAGCCGAAAATGCCGGAATTGCCGAAATTGCCGGAAAAGCAGGAACTGTCGGGACTGTCGGAACTGTCGGGAACAACCGGAACTGTCGGGAACAATCGGAACTGCTGGAACTGCCGGGAACAGCTGGAACTTCCAGAACTGCCGGGAACTGTCGAAACAGCTGGAGCATTTATCTTCGATGGAGAGAAGCATGCAAGGGACAACTAACTAACATTGGGACAGTTGTATGGTACTTAGCAACAAATACTCCATGCATGCAATGTTACAACTTGCATGCAAGGGACAACTAGCATGCAACAACAAGCATGCTAAGGACAACAAACATGCTAGGGATAACAAGCAAACAAGGGACAACAAGCAAGCAAGGTACAACCAACACATCAGGATGGAAACATGGTGCAACAATGGCACATAATGCAGTATAGTGATGGGTACTATCATGATTAATGAAGCATGATGAGATGCAGCATAGTGATGATGGGTGCAACATGGTGCAACGCGGTGAGGTGCAGCATGATGACGAAATGAAACACAACGATAGGTGAAGGAGTCACCTTGGAGAATTAGTTGAAGCAACATGTCTTCAACTGATCTCATGTATCATCTTCTTAGAGATGATCTATGCTCTTATCTAGATAAGTCAAAGTGTTGGCTTCTGTTGTAAACGTACTATCTCTCTCTCTCTCTCTGTTGAATTATTGAAGAACATATAAGAAGAATTGATCAAGGGTTTCCCCACATTGGGGTTTGTCCTTGGCTAGCGCCACATCTTGTGTCCTCCTGTCTTGGCTTGTCTTCTACAATTTATGTTTATGTTCTATCTGCAGTTTAATTTAATGTTGATGTGATTGCTAATCTAAAAAAGATATGGAGCTAATTGTGAAAATTGAAATAAATTGCTCTAAGCATAGAACATACCTAAAATTAACATTATTTCATGTATTTACTTGTAATTGAAAGGATAATGGATGCAAGACCTAATTGATGTCAAAACAGTTAAGGGAAGAGGGTGGTGATCCTTCTTGTTAAGTATCATATGATTTATCAGTGATTTATGCTCTGTCTTGTATTCATTTCCTGTAGATTGCATTGATGCCAAGTGTTTGACAGAATGTCAGTCCCGGTTGGGGATGGTCAGGCCTAGTCCCAGAGTTAGTTTTTGATTTGTAAGACTTGTTATTATGTAAATCACAGATCCTGGAAGTGTCATTGAATTATGGGCAGTGACCTGGGATCTGGGCCTGAAAAAGTGGGTCAAATCCTGGGGACGCTGGCACAACACTAAGAAAAATAGTCCTTGGACATTGGCATGCCATGTTATGGGAGCATCTAGAGCCCTTTGGAAGTTGGCATGCCCATATCATGGGAGAGTCGAGTGGTTAATTGGTCAAGAAACGTAGTGGGACTCAGGGGCTGGTTGCGTGAGAGGTTGGGATGGTTCCTGAGGATCTTGTTGCTGACGTGGAAGGTCTGTATGGTGTGTTTCCATTGGTTCCACTTGCTTAAGGTGACTTAGGAGGTTGAATCATATCATAGTAACTTTTCATCACATGTTTACCCCGGTTAGCCGATTACTTGGTTAGATTTGGAAGGAGGGTGTTACAGAGTGGTGTTCCCTTCCTTTATTCATTTTTCGAGGAATTTGGTGCTACAGGAATGCCTGTATTTTCGAGGGATCAAGTTGGGATATTTAACAATGTTGTTATTCCATTGTTGCATACTTCAATGAGTATTCCCAATGTCTAATCAGAAGCACAAGAGAAGTATTCACCTCATTAACATATGGGACAAATTCCTTGTCGACTTTTTTGATGGGGTGACCAACAGAGGGAAATGTGGGTGTGAGGTATATATTGTTATCGATCCAGAACTTTATTTCATTTTATGTGGAATTACGGTCAAGGTACTAACATTTGTGCAAAGGTCATTACCCTTTGGGGAGTACTATCTTGCACAAAATGGCTCTCCATCGACAATTTGGTGGTATTAAGAGATTCAAATGTGGTCATAGATTTGGTTCAAGGTCATACAACTTTTGAACACCACAAGCCCATAAACTAGGTGCATAGTATCAAAGAGATTTAGGTTGAATTTCTAGATTTGACTTTCTCCCACCTATATCGTGAGCATAACACTATTGTTGATGATCTATCCAAAAAAGGTCTACATCAACATCTGAGGAGTATATTCGACACTATTTTTTTCAAGGACAAGATGAGGGACTTTGAGTATATGTGCATCAATTAGATAATGTCACGTGAACTTGAAGTATCCATTTGCTAATTTTTTGTTATGTTCTGAAACAATTTTTTTGGAACATGGCCATAAAATGTGGTAATATGCAAATATTTAAGCACACATCAGAGTTTTACGATCTACAACTATAGGTAAATGCCCAGGCTATTACGTCACAGTCTATATTGGAATTGGGATTACAGATTTTATATTGTCAATAAAATGAATGTTGAGATTGCAAGCCAAACAAATATTCTTAGTCTAATACATGAATCAATTGATAGTATGAAAAGTTTTGTCAATAGTAAGTCTCATTGTCTATTTAATTTATTAAAAAATCATTTGTGGAACATGGTTATCCTTGTAATTTATTAAAAAATTATTTATGAAATGTGGTGTTGGAATTTGGCATCACCCCATTTCATTTGGTGTGACTTGAAAAGTAATATTACTAGTTTTATAAATTTACATTTTATAATATTAGTTTTTTTATAAATTTAAGTTTCATAATAATGTTAAGGTTATAATAAATACCATCATTATTAAATAGTATCATTAATAATATAACCAATAATAATAACAACATTCAAATTAATATTACAAATAATATTATTAAAAACAACATTAATACAATACTAAATGATGTTAGTAATTTTCTTACCTAAATTTACTTACGTTTTAGGTTTTATTACTTTAAGATTTTAATAATATTCAGTTTTTATTATTTTAAGTTTATAACAATATTATTATTATCAATTATTAATAACAATTAAATTTAATATTAATATTGTTAAATATTGATTTGAATACTAATGTGAATATTTATATGAAATTAATATCAACCACATTTAGTAATGTGGTTGTGATAATATTCTGTTATACAAACTAAATTCTAGTATGGATATATGTGCATTATTCTATATGGAACTTGTTCTTGGATTTCAAGCAATGGAAATCATGGATAAAATCAAAGCTTGATAAAAAATTGTGATTATATATATAAAAAATCTATTAATAAAAAATAGTGGGTTTTTTTAATATATATATATATATATATATATATATATATCATAATGTTATATTTTCCAAATTTAGGCTTCTGTGATCCATAATTATAATGTTGGGACATCTTTTGGTACTAATCACATCGAGAGTATTTTGTCCAGGCCTTTCGAACCAACAGGTATGGTTCATCATCAGGACAAGATGCAGAGTCAACTTTAGGCAACGGAATAAATAGTGATAGCGATGGAAAGAGTTGATAATGACTGGCTTTGACCCACAATATAAAATATTCAAAAAGGATGAGGAGAAATCATCATTACGACCAGATGCTGAGTCCAAATAGTGATAGCGATGGAAAGAGTGATAGTGATAGCCTCCTTAACCCTGCCACTCGTCCACTTTGACCCGAGCTTTGAATAGTTCTAGCTCCTCCATATGAACTCAGATTAGAGTGGTGTTCGCACCATTGAAATTAGGGTGATGAGCACTTCGATCTAGTCCTAGTTCGAGAGCAATTTGACGACTTTGAATTTAGACCTATTATGAGTCTTGTTTGTCCTTTGAGTGTCTCTCGAGCCACCTGGATCAAGGGGAGCAAGTCATATAAACTGATAGATATCCCCACCCTACCAACTATAGAGTGGCGCTCTGCAAACAAAAAAAACCAGGGAAACAATACTTCACAATATAATCGATGTTGACATGAACCGCCACATTAGATATCCATAATTTACATAGGAAATATCATCTTGATATCATAATTTTATTTCGTAGAGGGTGACTATGCTCAAACACACATTAGAGAACTTTTGAGGTTTAAAATGGGCCTCCTAAGAAAAATGTGCAACCAAAATAAACTTTATAAGAACCAATAGGATTCAAGATGATGATGTCAACTATGGGGGATGATTCACCATTTTTTGGGTAAAAAATTAAAAGATTAAAAAATAATAAAATAATAAATTTTTCAACTTATCTCCCTAAGGTTTTACTCAAATTTCGAGCGGTAGTACTCGTTGGATGCAAAATTTAATTCGTCATCCAAGGAGTACCCATGTTGCATACTTTTGATGGTCCATGTTACACAGAAAATGAGAAATACATGAAAAATCGTGATTGCAATCACGTTTTTCATGTATTTCTCATTTTTCATGTAGGAGGGTCCATCGAAAGTACTCATTGGATGAAGAATCAAATTCTACATCCAACGAGTGTTCCCACTTGAAATTTGAGTAAACTCATAAGGAGATAAGTTGAAAATGCGAGTTGAAAATGTAATTTTTTCTTTTTTTCCTCTAAAATTTGATGATGTAATCTAATATTATTTTATTATTTCCACTATTATTTTATAATTTCCTTAGGAGGCTCATTTTAGACCTCAAAATTCCCCTAATAACACCATTAAACAAGACCTACAAAAGAGACTTCAAAATCAACGGATATATATATATATATATATATATATATATATATATATATATATATATATATATATAACATGATTCTATAACCAGGAAGACTCGTCGAACTAAAGTAAATAATAATAAAAATACTTCAATGGTTCACAAAACCCATCTTCCCGAAGACGGGAAAAACCAATGGTGGAGTCAGTCACTTCAAACCTAGATAAAAAACGATCTGACGATCACTTTGTCATGAGAAACTATTATACTAACAACACTCTGAATCCATAAGTATATGCCAACTCCTACAACCAAAGTCAATGCAGACACCCTCCATCGCTTGCTCCCACCTCTAGCTCCCCTGGACATCACACATATCAAAGAGATGGATTTCATACATCAAACATACTATGCACAATTAATCAAAGGGAATTTGTGTGCCCTTGTGGCATGGTATCCCAAATAAATCTAACCACACATGGTTGCAAGATAAGAAATTTAATGTTTTGGTTTAGGATTTCTAGTCTTTACTTGTCAACAACCCTATTTTTCAAAAATGGAGGTTGTTCGACCAAAGCTTTATGATCTAAAGCACATTATTAATGTGTGGGAAAGACACAAAGAGAAGAAGTACTCACTAGAACTATGGGAGATAGATAAAAAAATTAATTAATTACATGATCCATCTACTCTAGGTTACTTTTTGGAAAAGATAAAGGTGTTGATTATGGCTTTAGAATGTCACAAGTGGGAGATTCTTGCACTCCATGGGAAGGAATGTCATCTTAAGAGTCATGTCATTTGGTTGTCCGGAGGAGATAAAAACACTAAGTTCTTCCACCAATATGCAATTAATCGATGTAGTTATAATTCTATTTGGGGGTTGTTTGGTGTTGGGGGTCAGCATTTAGTAACTCTTCCGGAACTACAAGGGGTTGTTGAATATTTTTCGAAGATGTATCAAGCCAAGGTGGATGTGGACCTTGATAACCAATTGGATAATTCCCATATGTATCCTAATATGTTCACCATAGAGGATAATCAACGTATTCATTCGCCTATATCTCTCGAGGAAGTGGAGGTGGTTTTAATTTTTTTTCTAAAGACAAGAGTCCAGGTCCAAATGGTTGGACAATGTAATTGTTTTTACATTTCTTTGACATCATGGGTCATGACCTACTTCGCATGGTGGAGGAGTCTCACACCTCTTGCAAGATTTCATCTTTTGCCCCCATGTAGGCTCCTCTTTAGCTTTATCTAGACCCATGAGAGGGGATTATCCCTGGATTTCTCATCCTTGTCTTCCCTCAACTTCGTAGCCATTCTGACTTACCCTAGTCCTTGTGATGCCTCTACCTCACTTCTAAAAACTACTCCCAATTTTTAGAACGTCTCAATTAGGAAGAAGAGGCCAATTAAAAGGACTTAGCCAGAGACATTTATCCACACAGAGGTCTATTTTAGGACTTTAATTATCCTATGGATATTTCTAGGGCCCTTAGAGAATCTATGCCCCTATTGAGGGTCTCTTATGATCATTATCTCCTTAAACATCAAAGGAGTTGGGGGGCCTCCCAAGCACCAAGCCCTCTGCATACTAGTATTGTCTCAAAGGCCATCAATCATCCTTTTTCAGGAAACCATGGTATCTGCAGATAAAGCCAAATAAATCCTTATAAATATATGCTCAGACTGGTGTATTTTCATTGCTAATGTGGTTGGTCGCTCTCAGGGTCTTTTGATGATTTGGAACCCTAGGGAAGACTCTCTTCAATCGTTCTCCTCCACGAGTGGAATAATTTTGGAAGGCACTCTCAGGGGTTTTGATGGTCAAGTAATTATTGTCAATTTTTATGGCCCATATCAGTACCAAGAATATTTTTGGAACCATATTGTCCAGAGTGGATTATTCAATGCTCAAAATCTAATTCTGACAGGTGATTTAAATTTCACCACCTCTATCAACGAATTTTGGGTAGGAGATTGTCACTCATATCTTAGTATTCCCATGATTTCTTAGTTGATTGCAAATGCAAATTTAGTGGACATTTGCCCTTGTCCATTAGGATGAACCTAGAGGAATGGTAGAACCAAGGCTGAGGGAGTTGCTAAGAAACTAGATAGATTTCTCTTAACCAATTCCTTGGTCTCTAAAATTGGAGGATATCGATCTTGGATTCACCATGATTGGATCTCAAACCACTCTCTGATTGGCATTCAACTAAACCTTGATTTGTCGAAACAGAGGACTCCCTTTAAA
This sequence comes from Pinus tabuliformis, assembly GCA_031772625.1. NCBI lineage: Eukaryota > Viridiplantae > Streptophyta > Pinopsida > Pinales > Pinaceae > Pinus > Pinus tabuliformis. The sequence continues at coordinate 1,682,946,033 of CM062818.1, forward strand.
GTTAACTATGTTTGGTTAAAAGGGGGTTTCTTTCGAGCCTTAGCCTATGATTATTGGCTGAAATGTAATCCTCTCTAGTCTTCTGCAATGGAGAATTGATATTACAAAATGTCTTATATTAAAAAACATGTCAAACTATGCAGGGTTGGAAAACATCTCCGAGATCAACAAAATGAGTTAAATTATTTAGAGGAAACGATTAATAACAAATGCTCTAATTTTATTTTCTCAGTTTTCTCGGATGATATTAAAAGTAACCTATGCTCTTTGGTTGAGAAGGAAAGCATTCTTGAAGGAAAATAAGAAATATGGTGCTTAAAAAGTCGTGCCATATGGATTAAACAAAGTGATAGAAACACAAGTTTTTTTTTTTAAATATACTTCCCATCGAAGGAATATGAATGCCATCTGAGACCTTCTCGACGGTGAAGGAAATCTAGTGAACACACAACTGGATCTCGAAATGGAAACTAGGGCTCACTTTTCTAGTTTATTTAAATATCCGGGTGGTGACAATACTTAGGAACAACTGAAAGCCCTCAAAATTTTTCCTAAATTCTTCCCACGGGAGGAATTATCAAGGATTGGTCAACTTATTTCCATGGATGAAATCAAAATGATTCTCAATTCTTTTGCCAGAGATAAAAGTCCTAGGCAGGATGGTTGGTCTGTTGAGTTCTATTTAGCCTTCTTTGATTTGATCAGTTCATAACTCTTAAAAGTTGTTGAAGAGGTGCGAATTACTGGTAACTTAGGTTTCAGGGGAAATCAATGCTACGTTCTTAGCTCTTATTCCAAAAATCTCAAAGTCTGCTTCATTTGACAACTCTCATTCAATTTCTTTGTGCAATCTTATTTATAAAGTGATCTCCAAGGTGATTTCAAATAGATTGATGAATGTTCTTTCTTCTAACATCTCTCTGGAGAAGTTTGGATTCTTCTCTAGTAGAATTATTCATGATGCTATTTGAGTGGCTCAGGAGGCCATCCTTTCCATTAAAATAAAAAATTGCAACACTGCTATTCTCAAGGTGGATTTGGTAAGTGCATACTTAGCACTATTTGAGAGTGAACGAGGTCGAGCGCTGGCAGCTAAGGTTTGAAGAAGATCTGTTCAAGCTGCAGCCGTAGTACCAACTCTTGAGGAGGACAGTTCCAGAGCGGCAGAACTTCGCACAAGAGGGCAGGTTCTGACCCTGCAGATGAAAAATGCGGGGTCCAACGGGACCCCATCTTACAAACAAGTAACAATGCACAAGGATAAAACTGCATTGGATGGGGTGAAAATCTCAGGCTCTGAGAAGTCAGGAAAGGAGAATCCGACCAACAAAGGAAAGCTAAACAGCGAGGGCAAAGATACCCAGAAACAAAAAGAAATCATTGGCGGCAATAATACTGCTAACAGAGACAGGAAAAACCCATCCCTAGAACAGGTTTCACAAGAAAACGAGCTTGAGGATGAACGATCAAGAGATAAGGAGGATCTAAACCAAGCTAAGGCAGGACAGGAAGGAACAATGACGGGAGCCAAGAAGAAAGAAAACCAGGGACCGTGCAAGCCTAAAGCAAATGAAACCCTACAGGTAATAATCTCTGACCCAGAACTACAGGCGTATCGAGACCACATGGCAGAACATGCAGTGATCTACAAGTTTATGAGTTTCTGGCCAACAGAACGATCCCTGTGCTTGTGGATCAAGCAGCAATGGAAACCCAGAGGGGTTGTAACACTCCACCTAGGAGCCAAAGGATTCTTCACAGTGGTTTTCACCAATCTGGAGGACAGGGATCGAATTTTTGATGGAGGCCCATATTTATTTGCCTCAGTAGGTCTTTACATGAGACCATGGAAGCCCAACTTCGCACCAGAATAGGAAACCTTCAAACAGGTACCGGTCTGGATTTGATTGTTTTCTCTACCGATTGACTACTGGGGACATGCAGCACTTGAACAGATAGGCAATAAGTTAGGCACCTTCATCAAATCTTCAGAGGCAACATTATAGAAAAGATACACCTCCTGTGCCAGGATCTGTGTTGAGATGGATGTTTCGGGAGCTCTACATGAGGGCCTATGGTTGGAATACAGAGATGAAGTGTATTTTCAAGCTATAGACTATGAGCAGATCCCATTTCGCTGCAGGAAATGTCATGAACATGGACATTTGATCAGAGAATGCCTAATGAATAGAACAATGGATAAACCCAAGGAAAACAGAGGTAAGAATAAGGAGGTTGTTGTTCAACCTTAGACCAGACAGTGAGCAAACAAAAAACAACAAAATAAAGCAAGTACCTCCTTCAGAAGCACAAACAATGCTTTTGAGGTGTTGGAATCAGAGACGGATTCAGAGGACACCAATCCAGAGCGCGAGACATTGTGAGGAAGCCAGAACACAACCTCACCAGGAATACAAGAACCCATTTCCATTCCATAAAACAACATCCCAACTAATCAAGGACCAACAGAAGGATTAGAAGAAGACTCAGAAATGATGACTAGTGAAATAGGGCTAGAGGATATGGAACTAAGTGACATTCTTGAACAGGAAGGTATGGATCTACCAAACATGGTAGAAAATTGGAAAAAGAAAGGCATGGAACACATATCGGAAGAGGAGGTGAACATAATCAACAACTTATTCATAGCAAGACAAAAAGCAGAACTGGATATGTAGAAAAGGAGTTTGGGAACAGCAAAAGGTCTAGGGGTGAGAGCTCAGGGACTGCATCAAACTACAACCAACTCAAAGCACCGGAAAAAATGAGGACGAAGGACAAACAATGAAGCATTACAAGAACTTGGTCAAATGCTCCTAAACTCAGGTAAGATGAAAGCCCTTGAGGCGTTCACACTCACCTCCTAAAAATTTGTTGATTATGAAAGTAATTTCATGGAATGTTAGAGGGATAAACAGCGTAAAGAAGCATGGTTATTAAAGAAAAAAGTCAAAAAAGAACAACCAGATATGATTTTTTTGCAAGAAACTAAATGCTCCAGCAAAACAATGGAAAACATCAGTAAAAAATTGGGCAAATGAATGGAATACCTAGAAACAACAAGCAATGGATGGGAAGGGGGCCTGGCCATTCTTTGGAATCCTCAGGTTCTCCAGCTTATATCTTCTGAAGCTGCCAGATCTCATATATCAATAGAAGTCCAAATGGTAGGGAATCCAACCACCTATCTCTGCACAAATGTCTATGGCCCTCAGAAACTAGAGGCAAAATTGCTATGGCTTAGAGCTCTATCCAACTTGCAGCAGAGATATCCCCAAGCAAAAGCTATTTTCGGAGGAGATTTTAATATGATCACTTCACTTACGGAAAAAAAAGGAGGCATCAGAACGCTCAATAGGGATACTGAAGCTTTCAAAGACTTTATCAAATCAACCAAGCTGGTGGACATCTTCCCCAAGAGCGGAGCTTTCACATGGAACAATAAAAGAGGGGGTGATAGGCAAATCGCCTCTAGACTAGACAGGTTCTTAGTGACAGAAACCATCCTTCTGGAAGGGATTACTGTGGATTCGAACATACTACCAAGTGGAGGTTCGGACCACTGGCCCATAATAATGAATGCGTCCATCCTAGGCACACCAAGGAATAAGCCCTTCAGATTTGAAAAGTTTTGGCTCAATCATCCAGAGTTCACATCAAAAATAAAACAATGGTGGAGTGAACTGACAGGTATAAGAGGTACTAAAATGTACATTTTCCAAGCTAGACTTAAACATATCAAAACCAGGTTAAAATCCTAGAATCAAGAAGTCTTCGACAACATATTTAAAGAAAAAAAGAAGTTGGAAGAGAAATTGGAACAAATTTGCAAGGAATGGATCTAGGGAAATATTAATCAAGATACAATGAATATAGAACAAAAACTCATGCAGGACTGGCAGATCAGATGCCAACAGGAGGAAACTCTATGGAAGCAAAAATCTAGAATTCAATGGCTTAAGGAAGGTGAAAAGAACACTAAATTTTTTCACAGATCTGCCATTGATCACAGAAGTGCTAATAAAATATTAAGAATAAAGGATGATCAGGGAACCTCGGTGCAAACTCATCATGAAATCTCGGGCCTTCTCATAAATCATTTTAGCCAAATTGCTCTGGAACCCAACATTGATAGAGAGGAAGCTATTAGGGACCTATTGACTTCTATTCCTAAGCTCATCACAGAGGATCAAAACAAGGCTTTAAATCGAGCAATCACCTTGGAAGAAGTGGAAGAAGCAGTGAAAGATATGCCAAATGGTAAGGCGCCAGGACCGGATGGTTTCACCATCGACTTTTACAAAGCCTGTTGGGAAATAATCAAAACAGAGGTTTGGGAAGTGGTGGAGGATTCCCGACGCTCCTCTTCCATCCTAAAATCCCTCAACTCTACGTTCATAACCCTTATACCAAAGGAGGAGGAAGCAAACACTCCGTCGAAGTTTTGGCCAATTGCATTGTGCAATGTTTTGTACAAGATCATATCTAAAGTCATAGCTAACAGACTAAAACCAATTCTTCCAGGGATCATTTCGGAAGAACAATCTGGTTATGTAGAAGGGAGATAGATTATGGACAACATACTGCTAGCTCAAGAGATGATTCATACTCTCCAAACTCAGAAAAAAGCGGGCATGCTAATGTAGTTGGACCTATCAAAGGCTTATGATAAAGTCAGCTGGAACTATTTGGAGGCTATTCTGGATGCCTTTGGCTTTGCGAATTAGTGGATAATATGGATCTTAGCCTTGATTAAGTCTACCAGATTTTCCATTCTGGTGAACGGAGCTCCCAAAACCCAGTTCACACCATCTCGAGGTATACGACAAGGGGATCCCATGTCCCCCTTTCTGTTTGTAATACTAATGGAAGGTCTTAGCCAGCTGATCAGAAGAGCAAAAGAGGATGGCTTTATTCAGGGACTCCAACCCCTGCCCTCAAGCCCTGCAACCACACATCAACAGTTTGTTGATGACACAATGCTGCATGGCACACCCTCTATCAAAGAAGCTCTTGGTTTCAAAAACATTCTCAATCGCTTCAGCCTTGCCTCAGGTATGGAACTTAATCTAGCTAAATCTTCCATATTCTTTTTTAATACGCATCTAGCAGTCCAGAAAAATCTTTCTAATGTCCTCGGTTTCAAGAGGTGTAACCTCCCTTCAAGATACCTAGGCATTCCGCTAACAGACAAACCCTGGCAAAAAATACATTGGGAAAAAATGATCGCCAATCTAGAGAAACGGTGTCAACATTGGACTCATAGGACCCTCAACTTTGCAGGCTGCCTAGTCCTCACCAAATCCGTCCTCCAGGCTATTCCTCAATTCATGCTTTCTATTCTCCCAGCACCTAAAGGTGTGCTTCAGAAAATCTGACTCATCCAGAAAGCTTTTCTTTGGTCGGGTAACTCAGTTAAACAGAAGTGGTCTTTAATGGCATGGGACAAAATCTGCAAACCCAAACACCTGGGTGGGTTAAATCTTCAGGACCCTTACACCGTCAATTGAGCCTGTGGAGCCAAGTTATGGTGGAGATGGGTCAAAGAACTGAACATACCCTGGGCCAAACATTGGAAAGCAAAGTATGTTATTCACTATAGCCCACAGAATCTGATCAGGATGCAAGAACCCCCAGACGGATCTCCAATCTGGAACCTTGCAAGAACTAATCGAGGCATAATTCAGGAATAGAGTTTTTGGGAAGTTCGATATGGATAGATTGCCCTATTCTGCGAGGATTCTTGGCAGTGATTACCTAAGCTTGAAAGCCCTGATTTCCTCACCATTCAGAGAAGATACCAGGAGCTAGGAAGGATAACCGTGAATCAATACTGGGAACCTAGCAATACTAATCAAGCATGGAAACAGTGTATCTTTAACGACACATGGCAGCCAGAAGAAGAGGAAAACATTCTGAGAGCACTGAAAACAGAGCTAACTAAAACGAAGATAAGAAATGCTCATGATGTAGATCAACTGCGTTAGGGCAAGCTCGAGGGGGGGTAATTTCTCCCTCAAAGAAGCAAGAGTCTATATCGAAGAAAACAATCAAAGGGAAAAAGTCAATTGGCATAGTAAAGTTTGGGATGCTGAACTTTGGCCGAAGATTAAAACCTTCCTTTGGCTCTTGATGCACCGAAGAACTCTTACCTAGGAGAACCTTCGGAAAAAAGGGTTCATAGGCCCCTCATGCTGCCCCCTGTGTGAAAATGAGGAGGAATCCATGAATCACCTCCTCAATATCTGTAAATGGACAGAAATCCTATGGAACTGGATGGAAACCATATTTAAGAGAACGGACAGGGACAAAAACTCAATACAGGAAAGCATAGCAAATTGGCGGAGTAATTTTTCCAAAACCCAAACAGTCAATACATTATGGAAATTAATGTTGGAAATAATACTAAGAGGGGGGATGAATCAGTATTATCAAGTCAATTATTTTTCATTTCATAATCAGATATGTATACGCTACTTCAGTTAGTGAAAACTGCGTATATACGCAATTGTAATAAAGGAAACTCGCATATAACCTGCAGACTTATAATTTAATTTATTCTTCAGATGTTGATCATTAATATGTGTGTCAGAACCATATAAACAGTAACCAGGATTAGTAAAACAGAGCAGACAGTCACACACAAGAACACAAGATAAAAGGTGGAAACCCAATGTGGGTGAAAACCACCTGTTGCAATTCGTCTCTATCTTCTTTCAATTAGAAACTTCCTTTTACAATGTTTCTGTAATGGTGCAGTCATATACCAGTACGCAGGCTTCTACCTGCAGAAGGCTACAACCTTCTCTCGTTCTCCAGCTTCTCCTGGAAGGGAGCTACAACCCCCTTATCTCTTGTACTAGCTGATGTACTAGTACATAGGTGCTAACCTATAGAAGGCTACAACCTTCTCTTTTCTTCCAGCGACCACGTTTCATAAATTTTCAGACTGGATCCATGAATAACATCAATCAAACATCAAATATATCTGCATCAACCAATCTCCTTTGCTCCAATCAAACTGAATCAATCCTTTGCTCCAATCAAACTGAATCAAACAATTACTTCTCTGAAAACTGTAACCAGAATACAATAACAGTAACCAGAAACCAATCCTGAAACCAGAACACTGCAGAAGTAGCTAAAACATATTTCATGAGACGTACGCTACTTCAATATGTAGAACCTGCGTGCATACGCTTTTGTAATAAGGCCAACCTACGTATACACAATTTTGAATTACTAAACCAACATGTATACGCGCCTTTTATTTGTTGAACCTGCCTACAGATCTATAAAATATAATCTTACCCTTTTCAGTTATTCAGACATTAGTAATACACAGATTATCGGATTTATAGATCAAGTCATGCGCCAAATATAACATATCAAAATCACACAAAGATACTTCTCTTCAAGCCTTAGGATCTTGACCCATCAATAGAACTTATCCTTCTCCTTGCACTTAGGTTCCTCCTTGATTCAGATCCAGGTATGCACCATAACCCAATGACCAGTATTCTAGATCTTGCTCTTCATTAGATATTCATTGCTAGAGTGAATACCTTTGCCTAATGATCTCCTTCCCCTTATATAGTCTTAGGGCTTACTCAATACCATGGTCCAAAACCACTTAGAATCAATACCTAGGTCCAAATACCTGGGATCAACACTTTAGATGAGATACCATGGTCCCAAAACCATAGGTCCAAATACCAAGGACCAAAAACCAAGTTTTCCCAAAAGTACGCGCTTTTCTTTGCATGAAAGTGTGTGCATACGTATACGCGTCTTTTCATTGTCTAACCCGCGTGTATATGCGACTTGGTTAAGAGGAACCTGCGTATATCTCTTTTTCTTTCATTCTGAGAGCCTGAAATGTGATCTGTCATTTGAGTGAGTTGCCATCAAGTACAACACCTGTGTCATAGCGCTAAAACTGTGTCATAATGCCAACAATCTCCCCCTTTGGACTTGATGGCAACCCCAAGTCACTCAAAGTCATTCTCCCCCTTTGTCATCAGGTGCAAAGGGTTATGCTCCCCCTGAGTACATGCTGAAATCTCTGCTTTGCTGTGCTGTCCATGCTCCCCCTGATTGTAGCAAGGTCTGCAAGAAGATGTTCTACAAGAAGAAACATGACTTTATACATCATAAATGAACTTTTTATCACCAAAGACTCATACATACATCCATCTCCCAACCAAGTGGGGATATAGAAATATTTACTCATCCACCCAACCAAGTGGGGATACAAAAAATGTTTACACATGATAAAACAAGTACATTGCATCATCCATCCCAGGCATAGTGGGGAAACCAAAGTAGGCTGTTACATGACCTTGATAAGAAAAGAAATACATGACATAGAGACGAAATATCTACAACAAGACTATGATAGTCATCAGCAACTATCATCAGCAGCATCTGCCAATCATCATTTAAACCAGCAACCATGTTCTCCCTCAACACCTGTTCCACCTGAAACCAAAAACAAATATGAAATTGAACCAAGATCTTCTAAGATAATGCCAACAATGCAGTATATGCTCCCCCTGAACTTGTGCCAGATGGTCTCTGTCAGACCCATATCAGACTCTTTTCATCTTGAGTCTGGCCCAATGATTTCCTTCAATTCAACATATATACGACTATATCCACAGAAACCAACGTATGTACGCGGATACGCTTCATCAAGCTTGCGTACAACCACTGTTCTCTAAAATAGATAATCTCAACAACAAGATGATGCATCAACTACTCCTAGCTTCTGTCTGAGGTATTCAAGTGTCTCCCTGGGCATGGTTTGGTGAATATATTAGCAACCTGTTCCTTGGAGGGAACATACTCCAATTTGACCTTTTTTTCAAGCACTTGTTCCCAAAGAAAATGATATTTGATAGGTATGTGCTTGGTCTTCGAATGCATGACCAGATTCTTTGAAATACTGATTGCACTTGTATTATCACATAAAATGGAGATAGGTGGAGTACAAGTGATTTAAATGTCTTGCAAAGTTTGCATCATCCAAAGGAGTTGTGTGCAACAAGATGCAGCAGCCACATATTCTGCTTCAGCTGTAGATAATGAAATTGAGCTTTGTTTCTTGCTGAACCAAGATACTAATCTCGAACCCATAAAGAATGCACCACCACTAGTGCTTTTTTCTGTCATCCACGCTTCCTGCCCAATCTGCATCTGTATATGCATGAAGTGTGATTTAAATGTCTTGCAAAGTTTGCATCATCCAAAGGAGTTGTGTGCAACAAGATGCAGCAGCCACATATTCTGCTTCAGCTGTAGATAATGAAATTGAGCTTTGTTTCTTGTTGAACCAAGATACTAATCTCGAACCCATAAAGAATGCACCACCACTAGTGCTTTTTTCTGTCATCCACGCTTCCTGCCCAATCTGCATCTGTATATGCATGAAGTGTGAGATCCGTTTCTCTAGGATACCATAAGCCATAGTTTTGAGTTCCTTGAAGATACTTGAAAATTATTTTAACTGCCTGAAGATGAGTTTCCTTGGGATTTGCTTGAAATCTTCCAACTATTCCCACGACATGCATGATGTCTGGTCGGGTACCTATTAGATAGAGCAGATTACCAATCATGGATCTATAGGTTGGTTGATGTACTACTTCTGATTCATCATTTGCGCTGAGGCCGCATCCTGATACCATAGGGGTATATACTGGTTTCAAATCCTCCATCCCATATTTCTTCAAGATCTGCTTGAGGTACTTGGTTTGTGAGAGAAAAATACCGTCTTTGTTTTGTTGGACTTGTAAATCAAGAAAATATGTGAGCTCACCAAGCAGGGACATTTCAAATTCTTTTGCATCACCAAGGCAAAGTTTTGACTCATGTCTTCTTCATTGCTACCAAAGATGATATCATCAACATACACAACAAGTATTAACAACTTATCATTATCAATTTTTATATATAGATTGCTATCTGTTGATCCTTTTGAAAAACCTTGTTGATGGAGGTACTTATCCAAACGATAATACCAAGCCCTTGGAGCCTGTTTAAGGCCATAGAGAGACTTTTTGAGTCTGCATACAAGTTTTGGATCATTTCCAAGGATAAACCCATCTGGTTGCTCAATATACACTTCTTCTTCGAAGTCTCCTTTCAGAAAGGCAGATTTTACCTCCATTTGATATACTTTGAACTTCTGAAAGTTAGAAAGAGCAAGAAGCATTCTTATCACTTCAAGTCTGGCAACTGGTGTAAAAGTTTCTTCAAAGTCTATACCTTCTTGTTGAGCATACCCTTTACAAACAAGTCTTGCCTTGTTTCTAATAACATCTCCATTTTCATTCAGCTTGTTTTTGAATATCCATTTTGTCCCTATGACATTCTTATCATTTGGCCTAGGAACCAACTCCCAAGTGTTATTCTTTTCAATATGCTCAAGTTCTTCTTTCATGGCCTTGACCCAGCATTCATCTTTGCATGCTTCACTTACATTTCATGGTTCAATGGATGAAAGCAACTCTAGATAGCTTGAAGCTTCTGAAATAGTTCTTCTTGTTTGTACACCTGCCTCTTTCTGCCCCAAAATTTGAGTCTCTGGATGATTCTTCTGGACGTACCTGGATGGAGTGTTTTCTTCTACCCTTATCTGTTCTTCTCGTGCCTCATAGGTTTCTTCTTCATCATTAGTCTGATTTGATGTTGAAGGATAGTCCTCATCATTTTCAAAATCTTTGGATTTTACTTGCCTTGGATTGTTTCTTGCTTCATCAACCACTACATCAATACTTTCAACAATTTTTCCAAGTCTTTTATTGTAACACTTATATCCTTTACTTCGGGAAGAGTAACCAAGAAGAATGCCTTCATCTACTCTAGGTTCAAACTTGCCAAGGTTTTCATCAGTCCTTTTGATGTAGCATTTTCTTCCAAAAATTTTGAAGTATTTAACAGTAGGAGTCTTACCATACCACAGTTCATGAGGAGTTTGAATGTTGTTCACCCGGATGTTTTTTTTGTTGAGAATAGTAACGATAGCAAATGCAGCTTCAAGCTAGAAGGTTGCGGGAGTTCCAGACTCATCAATCATAGCACGAGCCATTTGTTGAACCGTTCTGTTCATCCTTTCCACTACTTCATTTTGCTGAGGAGTCCTTGCGGTAGAGAATTCTCTTCTTATTCCATGTTCTTCACAAAAATCGAAAAATTCATCTGAGGTAAATTCCCCTCCTCGATCAGACCTGAGGCATTTGATTCTGCGATCTGATTCATTTTCAACCAAGGCTTTGAAAGCTTTGAACTTTTCGAAGGCTTCATCTTTATGCTTCAGAAGTCCTATCCAACACATCCTGGAAAAGTAGTCAATGAACAATATAAAGTATTCCTATCCACGAGGTGAATTTTTCCTTGATGGACCACATAAATTAGTATGGACAAGTTCAAGTGGCCTACTAGCTGATCCTTCTTTCTCAGGGAAATTAGTTCTGGTTTTCTTACTAGACTGACATGATTTGCTTATTGTATTGTCTGGAATTTTGATGTCAGGGAGATCACGAACTGCCTGATATTTGCATGCTTTCCTTATCTGAGAGAAGCTTAGATGCCCCAGTCTTCTGTGCCATAGACAGCGTTCATAATTTTTGCTTAGATAGCATTGTTATTGTCCTCCTTTGAGTATGTATAAATTATTTGGAGTTCTTATGCCTTTGATCATTGTTTCCCTGTATCAAGCTCACGAACTATACATCCATTTGATCGAAATATTACCTCATTTCCTTGATCACACATTTGACTGACACTCAATAGATTATGCTTTAAGCCATCTACATACATAACATTTCCAGCTTTGACCTTTTCTTTAAAAAGGATAGAACCTTTACCTTTTATGAGAGCAGGGGTATCATTTCCAAATGAGACCTTCCTTTCCTTTTCTAAGGCACTATATGACTGAAGTTTTTCTTTATCCCCTGTCATATGTTTCGAGCATCCACTGTTGATGTACCACTGACTTTCCTGCCCTTCCGCATATAAGGCTATACCACATCTTTCTGGTTGCGGTTCTTTCTTTATCCATGTTTTGGGACTCAATGAAGCTTGCTCCTTCTGAGTTGTTTGCCGAAACCTACTCCTACAATTAGAAGCTTCATGACCGAAGTTGTTACAAATAGAACATTCTATTTCATTTTCAAGAGCAGAAAAGTTATTGTAGGTCCTTTTCATGATCCCAGTCATACTCCTTTGTTTTTGTGCTTCTCTAGTCATGATGGTCTTGTAGGCAACACATTGAACAACTTTGTGTCCAAAGTTATGACAAGAGAAACATTGGCCATTGAATAAATTCTTGCGATTATCAAACCTACCGACCAAATGATTGTAGTTTCCATTGACATCCATTCTTGAGGTAAATTGAGAATGATTTACCTGCGGTTGGTTGTAGCTTCTGTTCATCCTTGAAGTAGATTGCCCCTGATTTATTTGGTGATCTATGTTCTTCCTTGAAGTAAATTGTCCCTGATTTACCTGGTGATCTGATTTATGCCTTTACTGTCGATTATCGATCTGTTCACTTCTCCTTGCTGCATCAAGATAACTTTTGGAGGTGGATGGCTTCTGTGCTTGAGATGCTTCTTCAGTATATCCAAGACCTGTATTGATTAGAGGAGAATGTTGCACCTTGATAATCTCATCTAAAGTTTCATATCCTTTAGCAAATCTAAGATTAAGAGCTTTTTTTTTCTCAATATCTTTTCTAAGTCCCACAATTTCACATTCTAACTTTTCATTATGTTTTTCCCTTTCAGCAAGTTGGAATGTCAGAGTATCTATAATCATATTCTTTTCTTCTAAACAAGTTTTACGTTTAGATTTTTCTTCATAAAGACCTTCTTCATCTATAGCATCCAAGAAATCATCATCTTCAAAAGCCATCAAAAGTCTATAATCATTACATTGTTCATCTTCATCACTATTTGAAAATCCATCACTGTCTTCATGTGTATAATAGCTCTTCTTACTTACATTATGTTTTCTGTTCCATCTAACTGGTTCCTTACCTTTGTCAATCTTATCTTTATGAAGACACTTGGCTGCATAGTGACCGACTCTTCCACAAGCAAAGCATTTAAAAGGTAGCTTACCTCTGAATCTTCCAGAACCCCGTTGAAGGTTCTTGACAAATTTTGATTCTTCCTCTCCTTCTGACATATGTCCTGACTCATTGTATTCTCTTTTTCCTGAGGCTTTGAATGCAGCTTCTCTCATGTGTGATGGTCCCCCTTTTCTCATTTCGAAGGCAGTTAGGATTCTGTGCAGCCGTGACATGGTAATGCTCTGTAGATTATGCTTTTCTTCTATGGTAGAAACTTTTGATTCAAATTTAGAAGACAAAGATCTTAGAACCTTTTCAACCAAAGTAACTTCTTTTATCTCTTCACCCAAGTTTTTCATGCGATTAACGATCTCATCTATTCGTAAGAAATAATTAGCCACACTTTCATCATTGTGTATTATGAGATTTTCATATTGAATTCTGAGAGTTTGTAGTTTTGCACGTTTTAGCTGATGATCTCCTTCATAGCTTAGAACAATATTGTCCCATATTTATTTTTGCGGTTTTGAGCTGCATAACCTTGACGAATTCTGATTGAGATAAACTCCCTAATAGAGTATTGACAACCTTTGCATTTGTTTCATACTACTTCTTACCAGCCGTGTCTCTAGGAGTTGCTGATGGAAATGTGTATCATGCTTCCACGATATCCCAAACTTCTGTACCAAGAGATTGAAGATAGGTTGTGATTCTTACCTTCCAATAGACGAAGTTTCTCCCATCAAAGATTGGTGGCCTGATAGATGCCTCCTTTTCGTAGTTACTCATGATGATATATCTTCCTTCAAGCGATCAAGCTTCTTCTGACGGACTTGCCCTGATTCCAATTGTTGGAAATAATACTGAGAGGGGGGTGAATCAGTATTATCAAGTCAATTATTTTTCATTTCATAATCAGATTTGTATACGCTACTTCAGTTAGTGAAAACTGCGTATATACACAACTGTAATTAAGGAAACTCACGTATAACCTGCAGACATATAATTTAATTTATTCTTCAGATGTTGATCATTAATCTGTGTGTTAGAACCATATAAACAATAAACAAAACAGTAAAACAGAGCAGACAGTCACACACAAGAACACAAGATATAAGGTGGAAACCCAATGTGGGTGAAAACCACCTGCAGCAATTCGTCTCTATCTTCTTTCAATTAGAAACTTCATTTCACAATGTTTTTGTACTGGTGCAGTCTTATACCAGTACACAGGCTTCTACCTGCAGAAGGCTACAACCTTCTCTCATTCTCTGGCTTCTCCTGGAAGGGAGCTACAACCCCCTTAGCTCTTGTACTAGTACGTAGGTGCTGACCTACAGAAGGCTACAACCTTCTCTTTTCTTCCAGGGACCATGTTTCATAAATTTTCAGAATTGATCCATGAATAACATCAATCAAACATCAAATATATTTGCATCAACCAATCTCCTTTGCTCCAATCAAACTGAATCAAACAGTTAATTCTCTGAAAACTGTAACCAGAATACAGTAACAGTAACCAGAAACCAATCCTGAAACCAAAACACTACAGAAGTAGCTAAAACATATTTCATGAGACGTACACTACTTCAATATGTAGAACCTATGTGCATACGCTTCTGTAATAAGGCCAACCTATGTATACTCAATTTTGAATTACAGAACCAGCGTGTATACACGCCTTTTCTTCGTTGAACCTGCATACAGATGTATAAAAGATAATCTTATCCTTTTCAGTTATTCAGACATTAGTAATACCCAGATTATCAGATTTATAGATCAAGTCATGCGCCAAATATAACGGATCAAAATCACACAAAGATATTTCTCTTCAAGCCTTAGGATCTTGACCCATCAATAGAAATTATCCTTCTCCTTGCGTTCAGGTTCCTCCTTGATTCAGATCCAGGTATGCACCATAACCCAATGACCAGTATTCTAGATCTTGCTCTTCATTAGATATTCAATGCTAGAGTGAATACCTTTGCCTAATGATCCCCTTTTATAGTCTTAGGCCTTACTCAATATCATGGTCCAAAACCACTTAGAACCAATACCTAGGTCCAAATACATGGGATCAACACTTTGGATGAGATGCCATGGTCCCAAAACCATAGGTCCAAATACCAAGGACCAAAAACCAATTTTTCCCACAAGTACGTGCTTTTCCTTGCATGAAAGTGCGTGCATATGTATACGCGTCTTTTTATCGTCTAACCCGCATGTATACGCGACTTGGTTAAGAGGAACCTACATATATCTCTTTTTCTTTCATTCTGATAGCTTGAACTGTGATCTGTCATTTGAGTGAGTTGCCATCAAGTACAACACCTGTGTCATAGCGCTAAAACTTTGTCATAATGCCAAAAATCTCCCCCTTTGGACTTGATGGCAACCCCAAGTCACTCAAATTCATTCTCCCCCTTTGTCATCAAGTGCAAAGGGTTATGCTCCCCCTGAGTACATGCTGAAATATCTACTCTGCTGTGCTGTCCATCCTCCCCCTGACTGTAGGCAAGGTCTAGAAGAAGATGTTCGACAAGAAGAAACATGACCTTATACATCATAAATGACCTTGCTATCACCAAAGACTCATACATACATCCATCTCCCAACCAAGCAGGGATATACCAATATTTACTCATCCACCCAACCAAGTGGGGATACACCAAAAGTTTACACATGATAAAACAAAAAAATTACATCATCCATCCCAGGCATAGTGGGGAAACCAAAGTAGGCCATTACATGACCTTGATAAGAAAAGAAATACATGACATAGAGACGAAATATCTACAACAAGACTATGATAGTCATCCGCAACTATCATCAGCAGCATCTACCAATCATCATTCAGACTAGCAACCATGTTCTCGCTCAAGACCTGTTCCACCTGAAACCAAAAACAACTATGAAATTGAACCAATATCTTCTAAGATAATGCCAACAATGCAGTATATGCTCCCCTTGAACTTGTGCCAGATGGTCTCTGTTAGACCCATATCATACTCTTTTCATCCTGAGTCTGGCCCACTGATTTCCTTCAATCCAACATATACATGACTGCATCCACAGAAATCAGTGTATGTACGCGGATACGCTTTATCAAACTCACGTACAACCATTGTTCTTTGAAACAGATAATTTCAACAGCAAGATGATGCATCAACTACTCCCAGCTTCTGTCTGAGGTATTCAAATGTCTCCTTGGGAGTGGTTTGGTGAATATATCAACAACCTGTTCCTTGGAGGGAACATACTCCAATTTGACCTTTTGTTCAAGCACTTGTTCCCGAAGAAAATGATATTTGATAGGTATGTGCTTGGTCTTCGAATGCATGACTCGATTCTTTGAAATACTGATTGCACTTGTATTATCACATAAAATGGAGATAGGTGGAGTACAAGTGATTTGAATGTCTTGCAAAGCTTGCATCATCCAAAGGAGTTGTGCACAGCAAGATGCAGCAGCCACATATTCTGCTTCAACTGTAGATAATGCAATTGAGCTTTGTTCTTGCTGAACCAAGATACTAATCTCGAACCCATAAAGAATGCACCACCACTAGTGCTTTTTCTGTCATCTATGCTTCGTGCCCAATCTGCATCTGTATATGCATGAAGTGTGAGATATGTATCTCTAGGATACCATAAGCCATAGTTTTGAGTTCCTTGAAGATACTTGAAAATTATTTTAACTGCCTGAAGATGAGTTTCCTTGGGATTTTCCTGAAATCTTTCAACTATTCCCACTGCATGCATGATGTCTAGTCGGGTACATGTTAGATAGAGCAGACTACCAATCATGGATCCATAGGTTGGTTGATGCACTGCTGCTGATTCATCATTTGCGCTGAGGCTGCATCCTGTTACCATAGGGGTACATACTGGTTTCGAATCCTCCATCCCATATTTATTCAAGATCTGCTTGAGGTACTTGGTTTGTGATAGAAAAATACCATCTTTGTTTTGTTGGACTTGTAAACCAAGAAAATATGTGAGCTCACCAAGTAGGGACATTTCAAATTCTTTTTGCATCACCAAGGAAAAGTTTTGACTCATGTCTTCTTCATTGCTACCAAAGATGATATCATCAACATACACAACAAGTATTAGCAACTTATCATTATCAATTTTTATATATAGATTGCTATTTGTTGATCTCTTTGAAAAATATTGTTGATGGAGGTACTTATCCAAACGATAATACCAAGCCCTTGGAGCCTATTTAAGGCCATCGAGAGCCTTTTTGAGTCTGCATACAAGTTTTGGATCATTTCCAAGGATAAACCCATCTGGTTGCTCAATATAGACTTCTTCTTCCAAGTCTCCATTTAGAAAGGTAGATTTTACGTCCATTTGATATACTTTGAACTTCTGAAAGCTAGAAAGAGCAAGAAACATTCTTATTGCTTCAAGTCTGGTAATTGGTGCAAAATTCTCTTCAAAGTCTATACCTTCTTGTTGAGCATACCCTTTACAAACAAGTCTTGCCTTGTTTCTAATAACATCTCCATTTTCATTCAGCTTGTTTTTGAATATCCATTTTGTCCCTATGACATTATTATCATTTGGTCTACGAACCAACTCCCAAGTGCTATTCTTTTCAATCTGCTCAAGTTCTTCATTCATGGCCTTGACCCAACATTCATCTTTGCATGCTTCACTTACAATTCATGGTTCAATGGATGAAAGCAACGCTAGATAGCTTGAAGCTTCTGAAATAGTTCTTCTTGTTTGTACACCTGCCTCTTTCTGCCCCAAAATTTGAGTCTTTGGATGATTCTTCTGGATGTACCTGGATGGAGTCTTTTCTTCTACCCTTACCTGTTCTTCTCGTGCCTCATAGGTTTCTTCTTCATCATTAGTCTGATTTGATGTTGAAGGATAGTCCTCATCATTTTCGAAATCTTCGGATTTTACCTGCCTTGGATTATTTCCTGCTTCATCAACCACTACATCAATACTTTCAACAATTTTTCCAAGTATTTTATTGTAACACTTATATCCTTTACTTTGGAAGAGTAACCAAGAAGAATGCCTTCATCTGCTCTAGGTTCAAACTTGCCAAGGTTTTCATCAGTCCTTTTGATGTAACATTTGCTTCCAAAAATTTTGAAGTATTTAACAGTAGGAGTCTTACCATACCACAGTTCATGAGGAGTTTTAGTTCTATTCACACGGACATTTGTTTTGTTGAGAATAGTAACGACAGCGAATGCAGCTTCACCCCAGAAGGTTGTGGGAGTTCCAGACTCATTAAGCATAGCACAAGCCATTTGTTGAACCGTTCTGTTCATCCTTTCCACTACTCCATTTTGCTAAGGAGTCCTTTTAGTAGAGAATTCTCTTCTTATTCCATGTTCTTCACAAAAATTGAAAAATTCATCTGAGGTAAATTCCCCTCCTCGATCAGACCTGAGGCATTTGATTTTTGCGATATGATTCATTTTCAACCAAGGTTTTGAAAGCTTTGAACTTTTTGAAGGCTTCATCTTTATGCTTCTGAAGTCCTATCCAACACATCCTGGAAAAGTCGTCAATGAACAATATAAAGTATTCCTCTCCACAAGGTGACTTTTTCCTTGATGGACCACATAAATCAGTATGGACAAGTTCAAGTGGCATACTAGCTGATCCTTCCTTCTCAAGGAAATTAGTTATGGTTTGCTTACCAAACTGACATGATTTGCATATTGTATTGTCTGGAATTCTGAAGTCAGGGAGATCACGAACCGCCTGATATTTGCATGCTTTCCTTATCTGAGAGAAGCTTAGATGCCCCAGTCTTCTATGCCATAGTCAGTGTTCATCATTCTTGCTTAGATAGCATTGTTGTTGTCCTCCTTTGAGTATTTATAAATTATTTGGAGTTCTTATGCCTTTGATCACTGTTTCTTCTGTATCAAGCTCACGAACAATACATCCATTTGATCGAAATATTACCTCATTTCCTTGATCACACATTTGATTGACACTCAATAGATTATGCTTTAAGCCATCAACATACATAACATTTCCAGCTTTGACCTATTCTTTCAAAAGAATAGAACCTTTACCTTTTATGAGAGCAGGGGTGTCATTTCCAAATGAGACATTCCTTTCCTTTTCTAAGGCACTATATGATTGAATTTTTTCTTTATCACCTGTCATATGTTTCGAGCATCCACTGTCAATGTACCATTGATTTTCCTGCCCTTCCGCATATAAGGCTATACCACATCTTTTTGGTTGTGGTTCTTTCTTTCTCCATGTTTTGGGACTCAATGAAGCTTGCTCCTTCTGAGTTGTTTTGCCGAAACCTACTCCTGCATTCAGAATCTTCATGACCAAAGTTGTTACAAATAGAACATTCTATTTCATTTTCAAGAGCAGAAAAGTTATTGTAGGTCCTTCTCATGATCCCAGTCATACTCCTTTGTTTTCGTGCTTCTCTAGTCATGATGGTCTTGTAGGCAACACATTGAGCAGCTTTGTGTCGAAAGTTATGCCAAGAGAAACATTGGCCATTGAAGAATTTCCTGTGATTATCAAACCTACCGACCAAATGATTGTAGTTTCCATTGACATCCATTCTTGAGGTAAATTGAGAATGATTTACCTGCGGTTGGTTGTAGCTTTTGTTCATCCTTGAAGTAGATTGCCCCTGATTTATTTGGTGATCTCTGTTCATCCTTGAAGTAAATTATCCTTGATTTACCTGGTGATCTGCTTTATGCCTTTGTTGTCGATTGTCGATCTGTTCACTTCTCCTTGCTGCATCAAGATAACTTTTGGAGGTGGATGGCTTCTGTGCTTGAGATGCTTCTTTAGTATATCCAAGACCTGTCTTGATTA
Organism: Pinus tabuliformis; assembly: GCA_031772625.1. Lineage (NCBI taxonomy): Eukaryota > Viridiplantae > Streptophyta > Pinopsida > Pinales > Pinaceae > Pinus > Pinus tabuliformis. Next base: position 1,682,965,945 of record CM062818.1, read on the forward strand.
GAGGAGAATGTTGCACTTTGATAATCTCATCTAAAGTTTCAAATCCTTTAGCAAATCTAAGATTAAGAGATTTTTTTTTCTCAATATCTTTTCTAAGTCCCACAATTTCACATTCTAACTTTTCATTGTGTTTTTCCCTTTCAGCAAGTTGGAATGTCAGAGTATCTATAATCATATTCTTTTTTTCTAAACAAATTTTAAGTTTAGAAATTTCTTCATAAAGACCGTCTTCATCTATAACATCCAAGAAATCATCATCTTCAAAAGCCATCACAAGTCTATAATCATTACATTATTTATCTTCATCACTATTTGAAAATCCATCGTTGTCTTCATGTGTATAATAGCTCTTCTTACTTACATTCTGTTTTCTGTTCCATTTAACTGGTTCCTTACCTTTTTCAAGCTTATCTTTATGAGGACACTTGGCTGCATAGTGACCAACTCTTCCACAAGCAAAGCATTTAAAAGGTAGCTTACCTCTGAATATTCTAGAACCTCGTTGAAGGTTCTTGACAAAGTTTGATTCTTCCTCTCCTTCTGACATATGTCCTGAATCATTGTATTCTCCTTTTCCTGAGGCTTTGAATGCAGCTTCTCTCATGTCTGATGGTCCCCCTTTTCTCATTTCGAAGGCAGTTAGGATTTCGTGCAGCTGTGACATGGTAATGCTCTGTAGATTATGCTTTTCTTCTATGGTAGAAACTTTTGATTCAAATTTAAAAGACAATGATCTTAGAACCTTTTCAACCAAAGTAACTTCTTTTATCTCTTCACCCAAGTTTTTCATGCGATTAACAATCTCATCTATTCGTAAGAAATAATTAGCCACTTTCATCATTGTGCATTCTGAGATTTTCATATTGAATTCTGAGAGTTTGTAGTTTTGCACGTTTTACCTGATCATCTCCTTTATAGCTCAGAACTATCTTGTCCCATATTTCTTTTGCAGTTTTGAGCTGCATAACCTTGACAAATTCTGATTGAGATAAACTCCCCAATAGAGTATTGACAGCCTTTGCATTTGTTTCGTACTACTTCTTACCAGTCGTGTCTGTAGGAGTTGGTGATGGAAATGTGTATCCTGCTTCCACGATATCCCAAACTTTTGTACCACGAGATTGAAGATAGGTTGTGATTCTTACCTTCCAATAGACAAAGTTGCTCCCGTCAAAGATTGGTGGCCTGATAGATGCCTCCTTTTCGTAGTTGCTCATGATGATAGATCTTCCTTCAAGCGATCAAGCTTCTTCTGAAGGACTTGCTATGATTCCAATTGTTGGAAATAATACTGAGAGGAGGGGTGAATCAGTATTATCAAGTCAATTATTTTTCATTTCATAATCAAATTTGTATATGCTAATTCAGTTAGTGAAAATTGCGTATATACGCAACTGTAATTAAGGAAACTGGCGTATAACCTGCAGAATTATAATTTAATTTATTCTTCAGATGTTGATCATTAATCTGTGTGTTAGAACCATATAAACAGTAACCAGGAATAGTAAAACAGAGCAGACAGTCACACACAAGAACACAAGATATAAGGTGGAAACCCAATGTGGGTGAAAACCACCTGCTGCAATTCATCTCTATCTTCTTTCAATTAGAAACTTCCTTTTACAATGTTTCTGTACTGGTGCAGTATTATACTAGTACGCAGGCTTCTACCTACAGAAGGCTACAACCTTCTCTCATTCTCTAGCTTCTCCTGGAAGGGAGCTACAACCCCCTTAGCTCTTGTACTAGCTGATGTACTAGTACGTAGATGCTGACCTATAGAAGGCTACAACCTTCTCTTTTCTTCCAGCGACCACGTTTCATAAATTTTCAGACTGGATCCATAAATAACATCAATCAAACATCAAATATATCTGCATCAGCCAATCTCCTTGGCTCCAATCAAACTGAATCAAACAATTACTTCTCTGAAAACTGTAACCAGAATACAGTAACAGTAACCAGAAACCAATCCTGAAACCAGAACACTGCAGAAGTAGCTAAAACATATTTCCTGAGACGTACGCTACTTCAATATGTAGAACATGCTTGAATACACTTCTATAATAAGGCCAACATGTGTATACGAAATTTTGAATTACCGAACCAGCGTGTATACGCGCCTTTTCTTCGTTGAACCTGCCTACAGATCTATAAAAGATAATCTTACCCTTTTCAGTTATTCAAAAATTAGTAATACCCTGATTATCAGATTTATAGATCAAGTCATGCGCCAAATATAACAGATCAAAATCACACAAAGATACTTCTCTTCAAGCCTTAGGATCTTGACCCATCAATAGAACTTATCCTTCTCCTTGCGCTCAGGTTCCTCCTTGATTCAGATCCAGCTATGCACCATAACCCAATGACCAGTATTCTAGATCTTGCTCTTCATTAGATATTCAATGCTAGAGTGAATACCTTTGCCTAATGATCTCCTTCCCCTTTTATAGTCTTAGGCCTTACTCAATACCATGGTCCAAAACCACTTAGAACCAATACCTGGGTCCAAATACCTGGGATCAACACTTTGGACGAGATACCATGGTCCCAAAACCATAGGTCCAAATACCAAGTACCAAAAACCAAGTTTTCCCACAAGTATGCACTTTTCCTTGCATGAAAGTGCGTGCATACATATACGCGTCTTTTTATCGTTTAACCCGCGTGTATATGCAACTTGGTTAAGAGGAACCTGCGTATATCTCTTTTTCTTTAATTCTGAGAGCCTGAACTGTGATCTGTCATTTGAGTGAGTTGCCATCAAGTACAACACCTGTGTCATAGCGCTAAAACTGTGTCATAATGCCAAAAATTAATCCCTGGGTTTCTAGTGTGGATGGTATGGAAAGAACGAAACATAAGAGTGTTTCAAAATGAAGCTAAAACCATAGAGTTTATTAAAGCCACAATATTGCAAAACATGAGGGAAACGGTTCTTACCAGATGGAAAGCAGAACAGAACAAGGATTTCTCAGTGACTGACTTACAAATTCTGCAGGCATTTGGAATTGAGACAGGATCCATCTTTGTTTCTTCTGAACCACGACAACAACAAGGCCCCTCCATGAATGTTTGGTCACCACCACCAACAGGATTTCACAAACTCAACTTTGACGGGGCTTCTCGTGGAAATCCTGGTTTGGCAAGTATAGGAGGTGTCCTCCGAGATTACAAAGGGGAAATTCAACATATTTTCAGTCAATCGTTGGGTGAAGGCACCAACAATGAGATGGAATTCGTGGCTTTGGAACAAGGGTTACGAATTCTAATTCGCCTGGGAACAGGAGCTACAATGGTGGAAGGGGATTCTCTTTTGGCTATCAATGCCGCAAGGAGAATGCAGATGGGGTCGAAACCGAGTAAGGTAATGAAGCATTGGAGGTTGGCCAAGGTCACAGAGCTCATAGCAGAGCACCTCTCAAGCCTTGACAGAATCATCCTACAAGTAGTAAGAAGAACGACAAACACGGTGGCTGATTGTCTGGCCAACTATGGGATCGATCACCACTTCACCTACCCGGACACCTGCTGGCATGATGTCACATGCACAAAACTTCAGGATAAGTGTTTACATATTTCGAGACAAGACATCTGTTATTGTGAGGAGGGGTGTGGTAGTACAAGGGGTCACGCCTTAGTAGCGAATGAAGATAGCCAAACGTAGGAACAACGGGCGATAGGCCCATGGAGTTCATGAGGAAGAGTGGGAAATCATACACAATTACAGATTTCATCGATCGAGGAGGGAAATAAACAAAAAATATGTTCGGCGCCGTCAGCAATACGAAGGGGAGGACACATGGCTATAAAACAATAGCCTCAAGCGTGGTGGAATTAAGGCTCTGGATACGCATCATGAGCAGGGGGTGGTAAACCGGAATGGTAGTTATTATGGCAGGAACAACATATCTCTGACGGCGAAGTGGGAGATCCCACGCCAGACCCTTCCACCCTCAGCTATATCTAAGGCATCCAACCAGAAGATCAGAACACGACTCTCTCTTGGTTCGCTTCTTAGCAATCACAGTGCTACTAGGGTTTTCATTGTTTCCTCGACTTGCAATAACATTATGGTTTTTGAGGGTAGTAGGAATGTTTATGCTAACTGGGACATGCAGAAAGCCTAGGAGGCTTATGAAACTAGAACCACTCAGAAAGAAAAACGCAAAATCAAGGAGCTTGAAGCCGCGGTTACAGAGGAGGAAGAATGTTTGGGCGTGCAAGCTCTGGAGACGAAAATGGACTGGCTAGCTGAGCCAGGCACAATGACTACAAGAGCAACTCAATTTGTCTGAACCCAAGGAGAAATGTGGAGAATGAAAACTATGTTGGCCAAAGCGCTTAGCGCGTAGGCTGAAGATATTAAAAGAGCTCACTAGGCCATCTCTCTCGTTTCTACAGAGAATTTGGCTAAACTTGATGCCATGGAATTCAATTTCAGTGCCCTGACTCAGGAAGTCAGAATCCTTTCGCAAACGCTGAGTGTCCTCATTAGTATCCTCAGGCTCTCTGCTCGTCAGGGATCCAGGGCTGCGATGGAAGTACCAGAGGAGGCAACTGACACCAGCCAGGTGAAGCGCCCCACTCCTTAGAGGATTCCGCAGCCTGAGAATTTGACCGCAATGGCCGGCCCAAGTGCGCCCAACACAGAGTATGTGATTTTGAAGCTGTAATAGCTTCTTTGTTCCTGTTTCTCTTTTGGTTTTGTATCTCTCTGTCGTAGCTGTAGAGGTCCTCCAGGCCCTCTTTCTTTTTGGAACTATTGTCCAACAGCCTAGGGTGGTGGCTTTTTTCTGATTTTAGCCCCTCTTTAGGCAGCTCTGCGTGGTTAGCCTCAGGTTTAATAGATGAAGTTTCAGCTGCTTATAGTCATTTTGAGCATGCGGGTATGTTTTGGCTTTGTATGTGCGTGCAGACCTTTTTGTATCCTATGTATTTTATGAATTAATATAAAACTGCTGATTGACAAAAAAAAAGAGGTGGATTTAGTAAAAACATATGATAGGGTAAATTGGGGTTTTCTAGGACTCCTATTAGATGTTTTCTTTGAATTGCAGGTAACAAACTCAATTATGTGTTGTATTTCCTTTGTTAATTTTGCAGTCCTAGTTAGTGGTTCACCTTTTGCCTTATTTTCAGCCTCTAGGGGTCTGCGACAGGGATGTTCCCTGTCTTCGCTGTTATTTATTCATTTTATTGAAGGTTTAAGTGGGATGATATCTATGGCCAAGTCTAATGGTTCCTTGAAGGGTGTTAAGATTTCCAAAAACATAGCTCTTACTCATTTTCTCTTTGTGGATAATGTCTTGATCTTTGGAGAGGGATCGGTTAGAGAATGCAAGATCTTCAACTCTATTTTTGACTCCTTTTTTGTGGCGACTAGAATGTTAATCAACCAAGGTAAGTCCTACTTTTATATGCACAATGCCACAACTGATATCTCCGAGAGGATTATCATCTTTCTCCCATTCAAAATGGCATCTTTGGAGCAATGACTTACCTATCTCGGTTATCGAATCAAGCCTAATTGTTATTTGGTCGAAGACTAGAATTGGCTTCTTAAACGTAGTGTGTGAGGCATTAACAACTATTGCTACAAGTGGTTTTTGATAGGTGGTCGGAAGACACTTGTAAAATTAGTATTGGAGAGTATATTGGTTTACTAGCTCCCATTGTCTAAGGCCCTGTTGAAGCCCCTAAAATTGGGTCTATAACAAGGGGGATACCCACCCGATCCGGACCATGGTTAGTAGCTCCTTTTCTGTTTGGTATAGTGGGTCCGACTAGGGATATGGGACCAGTTTCCCAATATGTGTATGTGCGTTGAGAATTGATATTTCTTAACTAATGATTCCTAAGTAAAATGCTTTCTTTATTCTAAATCTAATCTATCAACATGCAATTGTAATCTAATAAACAAAAATATCTAATTCTAAACTAAACCGGGATGTAATCTTTCCTTTATGCGATCTAAAATTATTTCAAATGAAAATTGGTAATAAAGATCATTCAACTGCTATGAGAAAATAATTCAATAAAGATAAAGCATTTCATATAAAAAGTTAGATGAAACACTTGTGAAAATCATATCGCATAGTAAGCTATTCATATACTAGGCATAAATAAATAACTATCACTGTACAAAAGTGCCAAATGCTAACTCAAGCATTTAAGAATTCATATATAAATAACTAAACATGAATATCACCATAACACATAAGCATAAACAGTTAAGAGATAAAAGTACCATTTATAACTAGTTCTACTCGTGAGCTCCAGTAATAATGATCTATTTCTTCTTAATCCAACATCCATTAAGAGTACATAAGTGTAACATCAGTAGTAGATATTAAACGCAGATATCAATAAATGTTGTTCCATTCATTCATCAAAACCTCCTCGGAGGGTGCAAAAGTGCATGTTTTGAGGACAAGTTTTTGATAAATTTCTGGACCCTTCTGTAAATGCATGAGAAGGGTTTAAATACTACTAAATAATTCTAAAAATAATTATTACAAAAATGTAGGATGTGGTTTAAATGACCATCCTCATTTCAGGCAAAAATAAAGAAAAACTAAAACTAAAACTGAATCTAAAACTAAAACTACTAACTAACTATTTATGTATCTGCTCCTTGAAGTTGCAAGCGTTTAGCATTTGCTTGAGGAGAGTTGGTTGTCCGACTTCTAATTTTAGTTGTCCTGCGAAAACGGAATCGATAAGAGCTGGTGCCATCTTCTCGGCAGAATTGATGACACATTTGAGAGTCATGCACTGGCTATGTGGTTTTACCAAGTACGCCCAGTAAGAATCCAAATTCAACTTGGTTAACTTTTGGATTGATTCTTCCTTTTCTTGAGCCTTCTATCCACAACTTGTTTTTAGATGCTGCACATTTGGTAGATATCTACATATCGCTTGGTGATATACCTGATAAATATTACTGGTTTTGAGTTCTAATTTTACTTTCCGTCTTTAACGCTTTTTTCCTACAAATTCTTGCGCTTACAAGTGACTGAGCAATTTGACGCTTTCCATCTCGAGGGGTTTTGCCTGGCGATGCCTCCGTTTCTTGATCCAGGCTTCCCTGATGCGATTTTCACCTCTTGCGCGTTTTGTTAGAGGATATAAAGCTTAAATTTTGTAGAAAGAACGGTTTTATACGTTCTTGGTTTTGAGCTTTGATTTCTTTATACGTGTGTTGGAGAGGTAATCCCCTCTGCGGACAGAGGCGATCCTACTAGCCCAAAATGGGTCTAGCAACAATCAATCAACGCTACCATGCAAGTTCCTAGTTGCAAATTGAAAGTGGATTATGAGAACCAACCTGGAGTCCAACGCTAGTGTCGTAGACGAGTTGATACTCCCGTTCCCTTGCTCCGGCAGGTCACGATCCTCACGATCTCCGCGAATGGACACCTGCACATGCAAAGAACGAAGCGAATACCAGCATAAAATCCACTAAATACAACTATATATCGGTCAGAAAAGATATAGATCAAACATTATCATGATGAACAATAAGATCGAAACCATAATGATAGTCGTTTATTAATGAATAATCAACAGAGAAAAATACAACCAATGTTCTGACGTTGAATCTCTCCTCTGGCTGGGCGAGCAACTACATATGCCTTGCAATAGACCTTTCTCTCTCTTTGCTTATGGATACACAGCTCAGACTTCCGGCAGCATAACCTCCCTATGCTCCAAGACTCTTACTATCACTCAAGACAAGCGGTATCATAACTAGCACTATCACCACTACTCAAAAACTAGCTTGTCAAATGCATGAGGACAGACTTTTATAGATGGAGAAGGGGAAGAGATACAATGCATCAAGACACCCATTATGGATTGGCATTATCTCCAAAAAGCCGCTGTGGATAGATGTAAAGGATAGATGATGAGTCTCGACATCTAGAAGATCAACTTTATCCTCAAAAGACTTCATGACTTGAAGGGAAAAAACATCTGGGCGCGCGTTTGTTAAAAATATTTTCCAAACTTGGTTGGCGCGGGTGTTACTCTAAGACAGAGCGCCAATGGGCGCGCCTTCTTTTGAGGATCTCCTTCATTGGCGCGGGTAGTACATTGTGGACCCGCGCTAATGGAAAAAGGGCACTTTTCAGGGATATTTTGCAGGAGGTGTCTTCAGGGCACATGAAGTCCATACTGAGGGGAACATAATGCAAGTGTTTTTAAGTTATGTCACTGCTCACAGGTCCCGGAATGAGTCCTCCAAAGTACGGGAAAGGGGTAACAGGGACGGTGACCAATGGTGACAAATTACTGTGTAACAACGTGATATCAACATTATTTAGTACTCTTTTTAACCATGTCTGTATATGGGAGAATTTTGGGTCTTGCCGCTATCCTGTGCAAGAATGAACATGCTAGATATGTAATCGATGCCTCAAAAGACCCGTGTGAGCCTGCAGTGGCTGTTACCTCCATTACCTTGGGATCTTCTTCCTCAAGTAAACTATACATGCCTTCCCAAGTAGTGACACCAGCGTCTTTGTTGCAGGTGGTGTTTTCATACAAGGGTGTCATCTCTTTATCTTCAGTACTGAGAACTTTACCCTTCTTTCCCATAATATCTTGAACTCTGCTCTGTATACTTCTTAGTTCTTCGCTCCTGCAGTTTACAAATGAGGTGAGAACGATGATAAGAAAAGGTGACGGGAAAGCTTTAAATGCGGAAAACATATAAAAGATATCACCTTACGTGAACTGGCTCCTTGATAAGATGAAAACCATATTTCATTAATAATTGCCAACTAACTCCTTAATTAACATAAATGCGTATAACCAGGCCTCGGTTTATGGAAAAATCTTTCTCGAAAAACGGGCCGTGCAGATCTGCGATAAGGCGATTTTGTGATTTGCTTCGCAATATCGCAATATCGCAATTCCTTTACGTGCGACAAGCATCCGTTAATGTGTTTTCTGCAAAATGCGCCATCGCATATCAGTGTTTTAAGGCACTTCAACGTAGGTGAGGTTTAAGGCATGCGATGCGATGAGGTTTTATCGATGTGTGATTTCGCATTGTAATTTCACATTTTTAGAATTCCGCTTGTGAGAAGGTATCCTTTACCCTTTTTGCGATGCAACGTGTTTAAGGAGTGATTTTATTCTTAACCTACCATAAAACTTAAGTCTTTTTAGATGTTTGAGGGTATTCTCATAAGTTTTTGATAGTAAGTTTTATTGAAAAAGGAAATACAGGCATTAATCGATTTTTTTAAATTTTTGAATAAGGGTCCCCACTTATTTAGTATTAGTGATAACACTAAATAAGAAGGGGGGTTGTTGCTGGCCACAACAATTGGCGATTCACTTGGAAGAACCAATTATCTCTACTTTTCTTTTTGAATTTCCTAAACTTCCAAAACAGAAATTTTCTAGAAAATCAAACTTTATTATAGAAAGATAAAATACACTATGCTTTTCAGCCGTCAATGATAGTTTGTTTTGTCTATGTCAACTTTGTTTATTTACTTCCTGGAGCTAGTCATTGTATTTACATCAGTCACTACTTGGTTTATAAAGATAAAAACAAAGCCTTCTCTGTAAATCAATTTTAAATATGCTCATTTGTCGTAGGTAGAGCCACTGCTGCCAGCATGCGTTTATAGCCTCGACAGGGTTACTTGTTACCCAGCAATGATCCTGTATCCCACTTGGAGAAATATAAAATTTTCAAAGAGAAATCCATATCTACACTTATTGCTTTCATTTTCTTTTAGTCCTTAAAGAACAATGCCTTGGTTTGATAGCCAAATTATGACAATGCCACTCACTTGATTTATAGCTTTGTTGAACACGCTGGCTCGTGATGAGACCCCTTGTCTTTTGATTGCAACAATCTTGAGTCATTGCCCTGTTGTGGTATGCAGTTTTGGCAAAGTCAGCAAGTTATAATATCTATGATCATGATAAGTCGGCTCGTGATGAGACCTCTTATTCTTTAAGTTTTAAAGTATATCATTGGATTATTCCCTGAAGCTTGTGATTCCTTAAGTGGGGAGGAAGTCATTGTTTCCTTAAGAATAGCTCTGGACGACAATGGTAGAGTTTTTGGAAAGAGCTTTTCTACAGAGAATCTTTGTTTTGTTATTGATGCCTTTCATTGGACTGATATAAAACAAATTCCCACTAAAGGTAGCTTTTTATCAAAATTTACAAGGTTGAAACTAGTATCATATTCAGGCTTATAGCTTTTTGACTGTATCTTTCAATGATAATGACCAAATTTCTAGATTATTTCTATTTATACAAGTAAAACAAAACAAAATCTAAAAGAAATACTTTTTCTTTTCGTGAATTCCAAATGTAACCATTTACAAATGGTTTTATTATGGAAATAAAGAAAAACTTATTTACAAAATAGAAGAACGATCTCCTATGGAAAGTATTTTTTGAGGATCTGCCCGTTAACGGGTAAAGATTCTTTTTTCCCTGTTAAATCCTATAACATAAAGGTAGATGGGCCTATGATTTCTGTGATTTGGAAAGGTCCAAGTCACATTCGTTGAAACTTTGTATGTTTGCCCTTTTCTTTGTGAGCCTTGTCCCATTTTAAAACTAGATCCCCTATCTGAAAGTCTTTTATGGACATCATGTTTGAGTCAAAAGAAGCTTTTACTAATGCTTGGTGATGAGCATGAGTTATTTTAGCCTGCTCTCTTTGCTCTTCTAGCTTAAGGATTTGTAACTGCCTTAGTTGTAAGGAAGAAGTTGGTGTTTCATCAATATATTGAACTAAGGCCAAAGAGGGAATTGCTAGATGAGTTGGAAGAACCACTTCTTTCCCATAAACTAAATTAAAGGGAGAAGTGCCAATAGAGGCTTTCTGTGTTATTCGGTCCGCCCATAAAGCATATATTAAAGACTTGTGCCAATTTTTATGACTCTGGTCAATGGTTCGCTTAATGATCCTAATCAAGTTTTTGTTCGTAGATTCAGCTAACCCATTCCCCTGTGGGTAATAATTGGCAGAGTACTTAAGCTTAAAACCTCTTTTGAGTGCAAATTCAGTCATAGTATTGCCAGAAAAATATGATGCATTATCAAACATTAAAGCAGAGGGTAAACCAAACCTGGTGATTATGAACTGATCTATAAATTCAATGATGTGTTCGGCATTAGCTGTCTTGAGAGGAATTGCTTCTACCCATTTAGTAAAATAGTATGTAGCTGTAAGGATATACCTATGCTGTTTAGAAGAGTGCGGAACGATCTCACCTATTATATCCAATCCCCATTGATCAAAAGGTTGTTCAATGTTGACTGGCTGCAAAGGTAATGATGGCTTCTTTTGTCTTCCAGCAGCAGTTTGACAAACTTGACACTTTCTTACATAGCTATGCGCGTCTTTGAATAATGTGGGCCAGTAATAGCCTGTGCGGAGGATTTTATGTGCAGTAGTATCACCAGCATAATGTCCACCTACTGGTCCATCGTGGAGTTCCTGCAAAACCTTTTCAGCTTCAGATTTCTCAAGACATCTAAGGAGAACAGAATCATAATTCATCCTAAAAAGTACATCGTTCACGAGCTGATATTGCTTAGCCTTCAACCTTAAAGCTCTTTTCTTTGTATAATCGAGGTTTGAAGGGGCATATCCGTTCTTTAGATAGAATATGATATCAGCGTATAATGAATCAACATCGTTTAGGCTTACCTCGCACATTTGTATCTCTGTAGATGGTATTTCGGAAATAAGTGATGCTCCAGCCATCATTTTGAAAAAGCCTTGACCTTTAACAATATTTGTTGGTTTAATCTCAACGTCATATTCTTGTAATGCGGTAACCCAATTGGCTCTTTTCTCACCCACATCTTTCTGTACTAAAATATTTCTTACCACTGGAAACGATACTATGATCTTTGTATGGGTTTTAAGCAGAAAGGGTCTGAAATATTTTATCGCTTTGAAAATAGAAAATGCTTCTTTCTCTACATCTGAATAGTTTAACTCAACCCCTTGTAGATTTGAGCTGAAAAAAGCAATTGGGGCTTCTGCCTTGTCTTGATTTGGTTGAGTGAGTATCGCAGCATATGATTTATCAGATGCAAATGTATATAAAATAAAAGGATCGAAAAAATTGGGAGTTGCTAAAGATGGAGCGTTAACAATTGCTTGTTTGATCAAATTAAATGCTTCATATTCGTCTTGGCCCCATTTGAAGTTTGAGTTCTTTTTAATCATTGCCTGTAAAGGAGATACGATTCTTGAAAAATTTGGAACAAATCTCTTTACAAAGTTAATCTGGCCAAGGAAAGATTGCATAGCTTTCTTGTTGTGAGGCAAAGGTATTTCGGAAATCTCCTTGATTCTGTCAGGATCAATATGGATTCCAGATTTCGACACTATGAACCCAAGAAGTTTTCCTTCACTTAATGCAAAAAATGATTTTTTTGGGTTAAGCGAAATTCCATACCTTTGACACCGTTGGAAGATCTGTTTTAAATCTCTGATATGATTGCCTCGCTTCTTTGAATATATAGTTATATCATCCAGGTAGATTACTACCGATTTGTTTACTAATCCTTTAAATGTGATGTCCATGGCTCTTTGGAATGTGGCACCAGCATTAATCAGACCAAAAGGCATCTTTTGATAGGCGTAAGTACCCCATTTGGTTCTGAATGTGGTTTTTAATTGATCATCGGGATGGACCAAAACTTGGTTATAGCCGGAGAAACCATCCAAGAAGGACATTAATTCTGATCCTGCAACTGCCTGCAATATTTGCTCCATAGGAGGCAAAGGAAAATTATCTTTTTGGCAGGCTTTGTTCAGATTTCGAAAGTCAATGCAAATTCTAATGTCTCCGTTCTTTTTTCTAACGGGAACCATATTGGAAACCCATTGAGAATGTCGTACGGGAAAAATGATTTTGGCTTTCAATAGCTTATTAAGCTCAGATTTGATCTGGTTTTCTAAATTAGGATGTATCTTTCTCAGTTTCTGCTGGACAGGTTTTTCATCGTTTATCATTGGGATAGTATGTTGGATGATAGAAGTGTCATAAGTCTTAAGTTCATCGTAGTTCCAAGCAAAGACACTTTTGTATTGTTTCAAGAGACGAACATATGCTAAGTTTTCTTCAGGAGCTAGGCCAAGGCCTAGGTTGATATTCTGTGGCTTGGTATCAGTTCCTAGATTCACTAATCATAGTTCAGAGTTGAACTTTGAAGCTATGAATTGGTAGATCTTTTGGATCGATCTTTTAAATCATATAGATCTTCTAATTTGACTATTGATTTTGGCATAACATTATTAGTGCTATCTTGTTGCAATTGTCTGTCATGTTGGTCCTCATCAATTATCTGATTAGTATAAGATCCCTCAGAGGTGAGGAAGCTTACAATATCAGGATCATCGTTGAAAATTCTCCAATTTGTAATGTTATCAGGAATCGAGGGTCTAAAGATTAATTCGATTGAAAATCTATCGGGGCTAAAGTCTTCTGAGGGAATGAGCTTGGAAGCCATGTTTGCTAAGAGGTCGGCACTAGCATTCTGGATTCTAGGAATTGATGAAATATTAAATGCTATAAAATGTTCAGTCAGATCTTGTACTAAAGATTGGTAATGCTTTAAATGACCTGATAGACAATGTATAGTATTCCGTACCTGTCTGATAACAATTTCAGAATCTCCGAAGACTTGTAGATATTTGATGTTCAATCCGATTGCTTTGTATAATCCTTGGACTAAAGCCTCGTATTCTGCAGTATTATTGGTGCAATCGAACTCGAGTCTACAAGTTAGCATAGTTTTGTTTCCTTCTGGGCTAACTAATACGCATCCTGCTCCTGCTCCTTCATTAGACTTAGAACCATCAAAAAATAACTTCCAAAATAAAGATTTATTTACAGGATTATCTATAAAATTAATACATTTAGAACTATCTGTTTGAGAAAAAATTTCTACTTGAGATAAAACAAAATGTTCTAAGTAAGGTGAAGTGTGAGCATTAAAATTTCCTAGGAAAGAATCAACAGAATAGTTGCCAATTATATTATTGTTGTATGCTACCGGTTCGTTTACTCCTTCCAATTCTATTACTATTTATTTCTGATGTCTTTCTCGCTCAACCTTTATCTGATTTGGCTTACCATTGTAAGGGAGCCACATATGCGACCAATCGGTTTCAAAGTATCCATGAAGATTTTCTGACCAATCCCTACTAAGAATTAAGCCATAGAATTTTGGAATGTCTGCAACTGAAATATCGATAACTTGACATACCTTTGGATTAGATGACAGTCTTATGGTAACCTGATTTAATTCACAGATTACTTCAATTTGCGACCGGTTCAGCTGCACTATGCGCACAATAGATTTTTGAGGTTGAACATTCAACTTTGCACAAACTGATTTAGGTAAAATATTGGATGAGGCTCCTAAATCCACTAAACAATTATGCAAATTATTGAAAATTTCATAAGTAAGAAGAAATGGCAGAGCATGAGATCTTGACCTTCCTCCAATTAGAGCGATGTCATTTGGATCAACTTTGTTAATCACAATATTTTTGAGGTCTTCTCATCTCATGGGAAGCTTGCGAGATTACAGCGGCGGGCAATGGTGCAACTGGTACTGCATGCAATTCTTTCAAAAGGAGCTTTTACTGATGTTTTAACTTGCTCAATTCATAAAAAGTGATGTTGGCCCTAGTCTTCTTCATGTCTTCTATGATGTTATACTCCATTTCATCTGAAACAATCAATGTTTTCGATGGAGTTGGTGAATCTGTTTGGACTGGGCTTGTTTGAGTCGCTTTGGATGTCGTTTTCTTGGTTGCGACTTTATCCTTTGGCGTTGAGCTTGCACTCTTTGGCTTCAGAGTAGATTGAGGAGGATCGAGTTGATTTCTACTTCGAGTACTAACTGGCGATGCCTCTTGATCCTCTTCATCGGGGAGGATGAAATCCCACATACCTTGTAATTCTACAACTTCTTCTTCATCGGTAGGTACGTCGGTAGTAATTTCCTCTTCTTCTTCTTCTGATTCAACACTTGTAATAGCGTTAGGAGGCTTTGAATCAGTCAAAGGATTTCTTCTATAAGGCTTGTAAGGTTTTTTAGAAGAAGTCTCCGCTACTTGCTTCTTTATATCAACCATTTCGTTAGACATGGTTTTCAAAACTGTTTGTAATCCTTCTAAATCAAATGGGTCTTTGGGTTGTTTTTTCTTTGGATCTTCTTTGAAAGAAACCTTTTTGGATTTACATTCTTCAACGGCGTTTTTCTTTTCTAGAGCTATGATACGTTTCTCTACTGCTATTGCTTCCTTCATATTGTCAGCTAAAGTTGTTTTGTTAGCTCTATCCACGAAGATTGCTATGTTTGATGGTAAGGCAGAGATATACCATTCACTTCGCACTTCTTCGTTGGGTTTAGAAGCAGTAGGAATTTTGTTCAATAGTTTATTAAAACACGAGTTAAAATCTTTAATAGGTTCCTTTGACTCAGCTCTAAGGTTAGACAGGTCATTGATTAATGTTGCAGTGGACTTGTCATCACCAAACTTAGTCAAGAATTGTTCTTGGAAGATGTCCCAACTAGTAATAGACCCGGATGGTAATGAGAAATACCATGATCCAGCTGCTCCTTGCAACGTGTAAGGGAAAAGCCGAACAACAACGTCTTCATTAGTGACCCCGTTGAGATTTATGGATAACATAAAATTATTTATGTGTTCTTCTGCTAGCATGCCTGCTTCAAGATTAAACTTAGGCAGCCATTTTTCAGGATGGGCCGGTATTTGACTCAAGGGCGCAGGCATTAAGACTGCCCCTAGGTTATTCCATGGCATTTGGGCCATCACTGAACTGCTAATAGAGGAAAGCGCAGAAGATGATCCTTGCGGTTGGGAAGATGAGGATATTACAGTTCCTGATGTTTGAGAAGGAGATGTTGAAGTTCCAGTGGTCTGATGGACGATGATTTGAAGTGGAGGAGTGGATGGTTGACTTGGCAGTGGGGAAGTTGAGATGGATGATGATGACAAAAGAGTCTCACTATCAGACCCTTTAAGTGATTTCCTGGCTCTCTTCCTTGTAGGTAGACGTAACTCAGTTGGCTCAATACCAAAATTTTCACTTTTTAATCTGGTGAGAGGATGAGCATGATTATATTGCGAAGTCACACTGCCTTGATATTTATCAGATCTTTGAGGTGATATTGAAAATCGTTGAAGTTTATGAATCAAAGATTCAACTTCAGGAGGTTCAATAGTAGATTTCTCTGAAATATCAGGGTTTGTGGCAGTGGTTGTTGTTCTTTCGACTTCTGGCTCAAGATTTAAAGATTCTAAGTGCGATGGAGAAGTCAGGGGAGATGGTGAGGGTGATTTACTCTCATAATGGTATTTAGATTTAGACTTGCTTTCCATTCACAGTTCAGGCCCTCCTTCTAGCACCAAATATGTTGAAGCCCCGAAAATCGGGTCTACAACAAGGGGGATACCCACCCGGTCCGGACCTTGGTTAGCAGCTCCTTTTCCGTTTGGTATAGTGGGTCCGACTAGGGATATGGGACTAGTTTCCCAATATATGTATGTGTGTTGAGAATTGATATTTCTTAATTAATGATTCCTAAGTAAAATGCTTTCTTTATTCTAAATCTAATCTATCAACATGCAATTGTAATCTAATAAACAGAAATATATAATTCTAAACTAACCTGGGATGTAATCTTTCCTTTATGCGATCTAAAATGATTTCAAATGATAGTTGGTAATAAAGATCATTCAACTGCTATGAGAAAAGAATTCAATAAAGATAAACCATTTCATATAAAAATTTAGATGAAACACTTGTGAAAAACATATCGCATAGTAAGCTATTCATATACTAGGCATAAATAAATAGCTATCACCGTACAAAAGTGCCAAATGATAACTCAAGCATTTAAGCATTCATATATAGATAATTAAATATGAATATCACCATAACACAAGCAGAAACAGTTAAGAGATAAAAGTACCATTTATAACTAGTTCTACTCATGAGCTCCAGTAATAATGATCTATTTCTTCTTAATCCAACATCCACTAAGAGCACAGAAGTGTAACATCAATAGTAGATATTAAACACAGATATCAATAAATCTTGTTCCATTCATTCATCAAAACCTCCTCGGAGGGTGCAAAAGTGCATGTTCTGAGGACAAGTTTTTGATAAATTTCTGGACCCTTTTGTAAATGCATGAGAAGGGTTTAAATACTACTAACTAATTCTAAAAATAATTATTACAAAAATGTAGGATGCGGTTTAATGACCATCCTCATTTCAGGCAAAAATAAAGCAAAACTAAAACTAAAACTGAATCTAAAACTAAAACTACTAACTAACTATTTATGTATCTGCTCCTTGAAGTCACAAGCATTCAACATTTGCTTGAGGAGAGTTCGCTGGCCGACTTTCGATTTTAGCTGTCCTGCGAAAATGGAATCGGTAAGAGTTGGTGCCATCTTCTCGGCAGAATTGATGACACATTTGAGATTCATGCACTGGCTGTGTGGTTTTACCAAGTACACCCAGTAAGAATCCCAATTCAACTTGGTTAACTTTTGGATTGATTCTGCCTTTTCTTGAGCCTTATGTCCTCAACTTGTTTGTAGACGCTGCACATTTAGTAGATATCTACATATTGCTTGGTGATATACCTGATAAATATTACTGGTTTTGAGTTCCAATTTTACTTTCCGTCTTTAGCGCTTTTTCCCTACAAATTCCCATGCTTACAGGTGACTGAGCAATTTGAGGCTTTCCATCTTGAGGGGTTTTGCCTGGCGATGCCTCCGTTTCTTGATCCGGGCTTCCTTGATGCGATTTTCGCCTCTTGCGCGTTTTGTTAGAGGATATAAAGCTTAAATTTTGTAGAAAGAATGGTTTTATACGTTCTTGGTTCTGAGCTTTGATTTCTTTATACGTGATATCAACATTATTTAGTACTCTTTTTAACCATGTCTGTATACGGGAGAATTTTGGGTCTTGCCGCTATCCTATGCAAGAATGAACATGTTAGATCTGTAATTGATGCCTCAGAAGACCCATGTGAGCCTGCAGTGGCTGTTACCTCCATTACCTTGGGATCTTCTTCCTCAAGTAAACTATACATGCCTTCCCAAGTAGTGATACCGACATCTTTGTTGCAGGTGGTGTCTGCGTACAAGGGAGTCATCTCTTTATCTTCAGTACTGAGAGCTTTACCCTTATTTCCCATAATATCTTGAACTCTGCTCTGTATACTTCTTAGTTCTTCGCTCCTGCAGTTTACAAATGAGGTGAGAACGATGATAAGAAAAGGTGACGGGAAAGCTTTAAATGCGAAAAACATATAAAAGATATCACCTTACGTGAACTGGCTCCTTGAGAAGATCAAACCATATTTCATTAATGATTGCCAACTAACTCGTTAATTAACATAAATGCGCATAAGCAGGCCTCGGTTTATGGAAAAACTTTCTCAAACAATGGGCCGTGCAGATCTGCGATAAGGCGATTTTGTGATTTGCTTCGCAGTATCGTAGATCGCAGTGTCGCAGATCGCAATATTGCAATATCGCAGTTCCCTTACGTGCGGCAAGCATCTGTTAATGTGTTTTCTGCAAAATGCAATTTGCGAGATGCGCCATCGCATATCGGCGTTTTAAGGCACTTCAACGCAGGTGAGGTTTAAGGCATGCGATGCGATGAGGTTTTATCAATGTGTGATTTCGCATCGCAATTTCGCATTTTTAGAATTCCGCTTGTGAGAATGTATCCTTTACCCTTTTTGCGATGCGACGTGTTTAAGGAGTGATTTTATTCTTAACCTACCATAAAACTTAAGTCTTTTTAGATGTTTGAGGGTATTCTCCTAAGTTTATGATAGTAAGTTTTATTGAAAAAGGAAATACAGGCATTAATCGATTTTTTTAAATTTTTGAATAAGGGTCCCCACTTATTTAGTATTAGTGATAACACTAAATAAGAAGGGGGTTGTTGCTCGCCACAACAGGTCCCTAAATTTGCAATCAATAGAATCAGGTAAGATTTTTTCATTTTTTTGTGGGCGGGGAAGAAAGATCAAGTTGAATTTCACTTGGCGAAGTGGGAGATGTTGTCTCAACCTAAATCCTATGGAGGATGGGGCTTTAAGAACCTTCACTAGTTCGACTCGACAATGGCAATGAAAATTTTGTGGCAAGTGATCACCGATACAGGTATTTAGAGCTCAATAATCACTGACAAATACTTGAAAGATTGACCCTTTCAAAATGGCTTTGGATGGATCAATCCTCAACCTACAAAAGAGGATCGAATATTTGGAAAGGTTTGGTAATTATTATGCCTTGGATAAAAGGATGGTTGGTGTGGGATATTGATGATGGTAATAACATCAAGCTAGGAGTGGAACCATTCATTGGAGGAACATCTTTTCTTCATATTGTCACAAGATCTTATTAATCAAATTAATGCAGATGGCATAACAATGCTTAATCACACATTTATGCTAGGCTCCAAAGTCAACTTCAATGGCAGATGTAAGACTTCAACGAATATGGGTGTGCAGGGTAATCTAGCAAAGGAGTGGGAGGGCTTCATCCTAAAATTGTCCCAAGGTGGTCTCATTCCTAATGATAGTAAGGATGCCATTGTTTGGAAAAAGAATCTAGCAACAGGTCAAATTTCACCCAATCTAGCCTATGCAATGATCACACCAAAAAACATTGTCCCATAGGTGAAATGGTAGAGTCATAAAATCTAGAGTTGGGACATTCCTCAAAAAATTAAATGTTTTACTTCCTTGGTGTTGGAAAACATGATTCTAATGTGGGACAACCTATCTCGTCGTGGGTTCATGGGGCCTAATGCTTGTGTTCTATGTAAGCGAGGTCCAGAAACAAATGAACATCTATTTTTCCAATGTGATTTCGTTGTTACTCTGTGGTAGGAAGTCCTTGTGAGCCTCAACTTTCGACTTTCAGGTCCATTGAGTTACTTGGAGACAAAAATCTCTTGGTGAGACTAAAATATGTGGAATCATAAATCCCTTCCATTTTATGTGGCTTGGGAAATCCAGAAAACGCGTAACAAATTGATCTTTGAAAACCGCCCTATCAACATCCACGAGATCTTGCCCTAGATTCTCGGTTTTTTCCATGACTATTTGAGATAGAAAAAACCTACAACACAACGCCTTATTGCTTCTCCCTTGGCTTTTTCTGTGTATAACTCTGGATTCTTTGATGGAGCACAACAAAATGGAGTCTTCGATGGAGGAGCTATTATAAATCTCTATGGAAATACCGCATTGCATATTTATATGAACATGTGGATGGGTTCCAATACAAAAGCAAATATAATTTCTTGGTGGGCCCTTGGCCATTGGTTCCATTAAGGTGGTTTCACTTCATGTTCAAGGAGACTCTCAGTGTGTGGTAGGGTGGATTAAAGGGAGCTATCAACTTAAAGTTACTGATATTTTTTGCAGGAAGGAGAGAATTAAATTCTTGAAAGAACACTTTCAACATCTCTCTTTCCAACATGTTCGTAAAGAGCTGATTTGTAGGGCAAATGCTTTATCCAAAACTTAAAAGAGGCCTACTGGAAGATGAAGATTTAATCATTGTGGAAAAACTCTAGGACAACCAACTTCAGTGGAGAGGGTGCCTTCTGGCCCCTCCTAACCATTAGCTTCTACCTCTCCAATTTTCTTAGTCATTTTTGCTTATATGTATAGATATTAGTGGTCTAGTCTTTTGACTTTTCTTTTTGTGAGTCAATGTTTGTGTCCTTGAGGCTGTTTATGTATTGCCTATAATTTTTTTGGATTTGGATACCTCAGTAATTAAAGTCCCTGTAGTATCTAATCCTTATAGAGTTTAGGAATAGTTGGTGTTTAGTTTTGGGTACATTTTTTGTTTCTCCTGGGTTAAATGTCTATTTATGCTCCTTATCACAGTTCCCAACTAGTTGTTGAAGATGTAAGAGTTCATCTCAATGACGATACTTCTTTTCTTTATTAGAAAGAATGATCTCTTCCTTTCCTGGAAAATATTTCTAGGGCCATCAACTCTACTTTTATTGCATTGATCCCCAAATTTTTGGTGCCAGATTCGTTTGCGGATTTCCTTCCTGTCTCTCTTTGTAATACACTCTATAAGCTCATCTCCAAGATTATTGCTATGTGCATAAATAATACTTTAGCCAGGTGCATTTAAGAGGCTTAATTTGGGTTCCTGGAGAATCAATTGATTTAAGACGCTGTGGCGATTGCACAAGAATGTATCCGTACCATCAAGGTAAAGAAAAAACCAATTATGTTAATGGAACTGGATTTGATCAAGGCATATGATTTCGTTGATTGGGATTTCTTAAGATTGGTCTTACATAAAATTTGCTTGTATGTGATGAATATTGCTTGGATCATGGCTTGTGTTACTCTAGTTAATTATGAAATTCTTATTAATGGTGCTCCATCTAATTTTTTCATTGCTTCCCACGACCTTTGTTGAGGGTATTTGTTTGGTCAATTTAGTGTGTCCTAAATTGCTATATAAATTGTCAATCTGGGAGTCGTAAATTGCTGAAGTGAAGTGCACTATATATGCAAAACAACCGATTTCTTACTTCTTTGTCGTTTTTGATTTTTGGTTTGTTTTTGGGTTTATCTTTTGTTGATTCCCTAATGTGAGATGGCAATTCTAAAAGTCAAGTATGGATATAAGTGTTCAAGGCAATGGTGACCTTTAAAATAATTTCCAAACTTCAAAGTTTTCAAAAAGGTTTTCAAACTTGCAATGATGAAATCAATTACTAAGAGAAAATAAAAATGCACCTAAATTCTAATTAAACCAAATAGTGAGCTAGTGACTATGAAACCCAGTATCCTTGCTGCTGTATAAAAAGAAAACTGAACTCAAAGCAATTCAAAAACTGTAAGCAAAGTAAACTAAATCATATTACATCAACTCATATTCTGACCCCTCACCATTCGACTCGCTCTGGCTATAGGAGGTAATCATAAACAAATTGAGTAATATGATATCTAAATTGCATAAAATGAAACTAAGATCAAACTACACATTCATACTTCAATCCCTCACCATTCGACTCGCTCTGGCTATAGGAGGTAACTGAAAATGACATGAGTAATCTAATCACTAACTTGCAGAAAAACAAACTAATATCAAACTACGCATACTCCAATCCCTCACCATTCGACTCGCTCTGGCTATAGGAGGTAACTGAAAATGACATGAGTAGTCTAATATCGATCTTGCAGAAAAGTAAATGAACAAAACAAAACTGAAAGAAAAAACAGTGCTGGAATTAGAACTAAGAAAATAAATCAGCAGAAGGACAAGATAATTTCATGTCATTAGTCATTAAAAGCTATGTGCAATTGCCCGGGCTGTCTATTAGAACCTGAAAGAAAAACACTGATCAGTTAACAATCATTAGAAAGCATAAAAGAAACTATGGACAACAACTAACATGAATACCATAAATAGTGTAATATATACAAGCAAATGATTATGGCATCAGTAACATAAAGGAAGAAAGCATGAAACTATACAGTAATTACAGAACCTTGGTGTACAGGGGCCCTCTGCAACCTCGGTCAATCAGCAATCAGTCACAAATTGAACTTAAAAACACTGTCTTCTCATGTATTAAAATGCAGTCATAACATAAGTATTAAGTCACGGCACAGTGGGTTCGTAAAACAGTCAAAATTACATACAAAAAAGCTAGCTAATATGCGTATGATAACGTGTTATTTATAACTGAGGATGATACAACTACTTCCTAAAATCTTCGTTGATAAACAGACACGTGAATAACCACATCCGGAAATCTAGCAATATGGTAGCCGTGACAATTAAATCCAAGGAGGGTGGCTGTTAGATTTGGTTCACGGAGCAGTCCACAGGTGTTAGCACGCCTCCTGAGATTGAGGAATTTGCCACGCAAGTCTTCACGTGGTGAAAAACAGAGTTCTGATACCGTAAAACTCTTAGGTTGACCACCGCTTTGACTGTCCTTGACCATGGCCTTTTGTGAGGGATTCGACTGAACCAAGGGGACACGTTCCATGTCCACATCATTTGCAGCTCGCCCATGTGGCTGGATTCTCCAGTAGACACCTGTAACATAGACTTCAACAAAAAGGCTGTGGAAAGTTGAGCTGGCTGCAGAAAGTGACAAGATTCCGCAGCTGACTGAGCAAAAAATCTAGATCAAACAGCAGTCACAAGACATAGTTAGGAAACCATTTTATATGATCTTTTTAAATTAATATGCAATGATTTGACAACTTGGTGGTTCAGGTAACTGGAGAAAAAGGCTAAAAAGGTGTATAGGGAAGATGCAAGTTTGGGACTCAACAATATTCTTTATCCCCTCTATTATTTTTACTAATCATTGATGGTTTGAGCAAGACAATTTCTAAGGCACTCACATTGGGTTTATTGTGTGGTTTTTCGATTACTTGTAATATATCAATCACTCAAATTATATTTGTGGATGATGTACTACTTATGGGAGTGATATCTATTCTGGGATGGACCTATTTGCATTAGATTTGTATCCTCATTTGGTGAGGCATCAAGTCTTTTCATGAATACAATAAAATAAACATTAATTGTTGCCTCCCGAGATGACCCATCCGTCATGCATATTTCTAACATCTTTGGGATAAATGTTGCACCATTAGACAAAGGTTTCAAGTATTTCTGTTTTTTTCTAAAGCTTAATAAATATGGAATTAAGGATTGAAATTGATTAATGGAAAAATATCGAGCGAAGGGTGTCTCCGTGGTCACATAAATGACTTACTTTGGGGGGTTGGCTGACTCTTGTTCAATCAGTCCTACAAAGTATTTATGTATACTGCATGCACCTCTACATTTTGCCAAAGGCTATTATCAACAAGATCAATTCAATTATTTCTAATTTTATTGAGGCAGGTTCAAGGGGCCCACCAAAATTTCATCTTGCTCGCTTGGAAAGCATCTCCAAAAGGGAGGAGGATGGAGGTTGAGGTATTTTAAATATTGAATATTTTGGTTGGGCTTTATTGATAAAGAACGTTTAGCATGCTCTCAATGGTTATGGTATTTGGCAGAGTATTATAGTTGCAAAATATTTAAAAATATTGTCTCTGTGGGCATTGATTCAGATTGGGGTCGTGGTTTAAAAAATGCCCTCATGCATTTGGTCTAGTATGATTAAAATAAAAAATTGACTGATTAGAAATCTTAAATGGTATGTTGGGGCTGGAAATAAGGTGGAAATAGTCTTAAATCCCATTAGGGTATTTGAGGGGGACCACATTCTGTTGGTACATCTCATTTGACATATACACAACATGGGGATATATTATTTAAATTAGAGCTTTCTGTATCCTAGTTCACCCTATTCATATCCTTCATGGTGCAACTCTAAACAACTTGGTCTATATGGTGTGTTGGTTGTGCAATGGGATTCTTACATACAAAACTTATACATGGATGGCTTAACATTAAAAGACAAAGAGGGAAACCTGCATATGGGATGATTGTACTAAAAATGGGCAGATTTATGCACACAAGACCTATTACCACATCACTTTTGTTCTATAGAAGGGTGTCTCCTCGAAGAGATTATGGCGGAATAAGATTCCGGTGTGGAAAAATTTATGCAAACATCATTTCTATGGACCAGGAATGTGTGTTTTGTGCGCCTCTGCTAGTGAAGATGTGGCTCATCTTTTTTTACAATGCCCACTTGCAATTGCTACCTGGTTGGGTGTAGTGAATATTCTAATGTTGAAGCCAACTTGGGACACTGTTTACATTGATGTTTGTGTCCAAAATTGGCTCATGGAATACAAAGAGTGGTGTTCCCTTCCTTTATTCTTTTTTGAGGATTCTGGCTCTAGAGGAATGTCCATATTTTCCAGGGATCTAGTTGGGATATTAGCAGTGTTGTAATTCCATTATTGCATACTTCAATGAGTATGCCTCAATGGCTAATCAGAAGCACACAAGATGTATTCACCTCATTAACATATGGGATAGATTCCTTGTTGGCTTTTTTGATGGGGCAACCAATAGTGGGAACTGTGGGTGTGGGGTATATATTATTGTCAATCCAGAACTTTGTTTTCATTTTATGTGAAATTGCGGTCAGGGTACAAACATTTGTGCATGGGTCATTTCTCTTTGGGGAGTATTATTTTGCGCAAAATGGCTCTCCATTAACAATATGGTGGTATTCATAGATTCAAAGGTGGCCATAAATTGGTTTCAGGGTCGTACAATTTTTGAACACCACAAGCTTATAAACTAGTTGTAGAGTATCAAAGAGATTCGAGGGGGAATTTCTGGATTTGTCTTTCTCCCACATATATCTGAGTAGAACACTGTTGTCGATGAGCTATCCAAAAAAGGTCTATATCAACATCCGGGGAGTATATTCTACACTGTTTTTTTTCAAGGACAAGACAAGGGACTTATGGTATATATTCATGAATTAGGCAATGTCACATGAACTTTAAGTATGTGTTTGATAATTTCGTTATGTTTTTTGTATGACTAAAACACATTTTTTGGAACATGGCCATAAAATGTGGTAATGTGAAATATTTAACCAAGAGGAACTCTAGCCCAGTGTGGTAGAGATGTTGTAATGTAATATTTAACATTATGACTAAGTCAAATTATATAAAAATCAATTAATTAAATTAAATTAAAAAATTAATGTAATGTAAATTAAACATTTTAACTTGGTAAAAATAAAAATAAAAATTAAAATGAAAATAAAAATAAAAATGATTATAACAATAGAAATAAAAATAAAAATGACCTATGATATTGAGAATTAATGGTATTTACCTATGGTATTCATGTGAAATATCGCCTATTTAAAAGGGGAAATTAACCCATCTTAGATCCATCTTAAATTCAATATACCAAGCCCCATATCCAATCTCTTGAGATTCAAACATCTTTTACTCTGAAAAAAATTTGATTCCTCTAAACCCTTAGTAGATCGAGATCAAGATTGGTTTTATGATCTACGACTCACATAAATAAAACCTTCAACAAATTAGGGTTTCAATCTCATTCTTCATTAGGGTTTGAAGGAGCTGCTGTCACACAAACACATTTCTGCTCGCACAACATGGCCGCCACTACGACGAGGAACACAGTGGTCTCCCTCTGCAACAATAACACCTCCATTCATTGTCTTTCCTTCCGCACTTTGAGCGCCACTGCAGATACGCGCATTAAAACACTCTGTCGCACCAACAGACTTCAAGAGGCACTGGATACCATCAAGCACTTGCTTTCACCAAATCAACATCCATCCCCACTCTCATCACCTGCAGTCTCTTGTTAAGTAGCCTGCTTCGACGGAATAAACATGAATCAACATGAATCTGCATTGTCTGTTTATAGGCTTATGATTGAAGCCGACATTATCCCAGATCTTATAACTCTGAACATTATCATCAATTGTCACTATCAAACAGGTAGAATGGATTATGCGTTCAAAGTGTTTGAAGGAATGGAAGCACATGGGTATGTTCCAAATGCCGTAACCTTCAATACCCTCATCAAAGGGCTTTGCAGGAAGTTCAGAGTGGAGGACGCTATCAAGGTTTTCAACCAAATGAAACCCAACCAACAAAAGCCTAGTCATGTTACATATAATACCCTAATAGATGGGCTCTGCAAGGCCAGGAAATCCCGAAAATCCCGAGGCATTAGGGTTGTTAGCTGTTATGCTACAAAATGGCCATGAGCCTGACACATTCACATTTAACAGGCTCATGGATCGGCTATGCAAAGAAAGTAAGCTCCAAGAAGTCAACAAACTACTGTATCTGATGATAAAAGAGGGCTGTAATCCGAATGTTATTACATACAATATACTTATTGATGGTTTATGTAAACAACATAAGTTGGATGAGGCAAGGAAGCTCTTCTTTGAAACGTCCGAGAAAAACATATCCCCTGATGTAAGTTGGACGAGGCGATGAAGCTCTTCTCTGAAATGCCTGAGAAAAACATATCCCCTAATGTTGTCACGTACAGTTCGCTTATTGATGGTTTATGTAAGGAACACATGTTGGATGAGGCGTACAGTTCGCTTACAGTTAGCATATCCCCTAATGTGGTCACGTACAGTTCGCTTATTGATGGTTTATGTAAGGAACACATGTTGGATGAGGCGTACAGTTCGCTTACAGTTAGCTTATTGATGGTTTATGTAAGGAACACATGTTAGATGAGGCAAGGAGCTCTTTCCTGAAATGTATGGGAGAAATATATACCCTGATGTTGTCACATACAGTGCATTTATTGATTCTTTATTTAAGGAAGGCAAGTTGGACGATGCAATGAAGCTCTTTTCTGTAATGTTCCAGAGAAACGTGTACCTTAATGTTGTCATATAGTGTACTTACAGGTGGTTTATGTAAAGAAGGTAAGTTGGATGAGGCAAGGAAACTCTTCTCTGAAATGTCTGGAAGAAACATATGCCCTGATGTTGTCACATACAATGTACTTATTGATGGTTTATGTAAGGAAGGCAAGTTGGCTGACCGGAGGAAGTTCTTCTCTGAAATGTCCAAGAAAAACATCCACTAAAACATCCACTAGGTTGTCCCATGCAATGTGTTTATTGATGGTTTATGTAATGCAGGCAAGTTGGATGAGGCAACTAAGCTTTTCTTTGAAATGGCTGGGAGAAACACATGCCCCAATGTTTTGTACCTACAATGCACATATTGATGGTTTATGTAAGGAAGGCAAGTTGGCTGAGGTGGGGAAGCTCTTCTCTGAAATGTCTGTGAAAAACATATGCCCTAACCTTTTCACATACAATGCACTTATCAATGGTTTATGTATGGAAAGGCAATGGCATGAGGCCACCAGAGTGCTTCATGAGATGCTAAACAAAGGGTGCAATCCAGATGTTATCACATACAACACTGTTATTGATGGTCTTGGCAAAGAAGACAAGCTTCAGGAAGCTCTCAGGTTATTAGATGTTATGGCGAAAATAGGCATTCCACCTGATCAAATAACATACAGTACACTTATAAATGGATTTTGCAGAGCTAGTAATCCGGAGAAGGCAGGGGAACTTCTTTGTGAGATGCCAGAGAAAGGCTGCAGGCCTAACTTAGTTACGTATCGTGCATTAATACACTGGCTTTGCAAGCATAATAGGACCAACGAAGCTCAACAGATCTTCTCTGAGATGCAACGCCAAGGTCAGAGCCTTGACGTTGTCACATACACCGCATTGATGAATGGATTCTGCAAAGTGGGTAATCTGAAGGAGGCAATAAAATTATACAAACAGATGAAAGATAGAGGTCCGTCTTGACCCTGATATGATTGCACATGCCACCGTAATGGATGCACAATGAGCATCCATGAGTTAGTGGACAGTCCCCACCCACCTCCCACTGGGCCAGTAAATTTTGTGGATTTTTTTTCAGTGT
Source organism: Pinus tabuliformis (assembly GCA_031772625.1). Lineage (NCBI taxonomy): Eukaryota > Viridiplantae > Streptophyta > Pinopsida > Pinales > Pinaceae > Pinus > Pinus tabuliformis. The sequence continues at coordinate 1,682,994,469 of CM062818.1, forward strand.
TATTCAGTCGTTTCATGTTTTGAGAGAGATGGGTCTGATCCTCGGACCCATTAGCCCCTGGATTTTCTCTGTCAGGGCATTCCATACATTGTATTTTTTATGTTCTTGCATTGTACTTTTTATATTCATCCATTGTATTGTTTTTACAGAAGATTGTTTGGTTTTTCCACATTTTATGGACATCATTGTACTCAATAGTCTCTTTGACCTACTTCGTGGTCATTAGTTGGACTAAAATATAATTATCTTATCTTATGCAAGGACTGCACACTCGAAAAAGCCCAATGGAATATTTCATGACATCTTCAAAAAAGTTTGATATTGGTGTTGTGACATATTCAGCCACAAATAACAGCCTCTGTAACGATATTGCTGAAATGCACCTGGCAAGATTTAGTAATAAGGAGTAAATTGCAATTGATGAAGTGCAGTGGTAACTTTGGTAATTATAGTCTAGGCAGGCAATCTGAAACAGGCTTGGTGGCTGTGTTGATGGAATCATCCAAATGAAATTTCCAGAAAAGTGCACTATGTGTTAAATATGAAAACACATGTGATTTAGTGCTTAGTGAGTGATACATCTTTATTAAATGCACTAGTTGTTTAGTGGGTTTGGCGTAGCAGTTGGTGTGTACTTGCAACGGGTGTAGTGCCCCAGGTAAATAACATTGGCAGTGCTCACATATATAAACTAGAATTGGTTTGCTAAAATGGTTAGTGAGTTGTCATTTGACATTGAAAAGTGGACCTTGCAAATAATAATAGCGGTGAGTTCCACATTCATCTGATATGCTGTTAGTGATGGCAAGGTTGTTAAGGCTTTCAAATACTATACAATGTATCTGCTTTGCCGCAGTTTACATTAGCTGAATGGTCTGTCTTAAGTGGTCTTGAGGAATTGTTTTATGGAAATTAGTGTTAGCAATTGCTTCCAATAGTCACAGTTCGCATTTGCTTCCAATAGTCACAATTTCTAATTTAGGTAAAATAGATGAACTTACTGTAATAGCACCTACTAGTATAGAACTTACCAGCGTTGATATAAATACTATGAAGCTCTGTTATGGGTGTGAATTGATGGAGGGTCTACTCATGGTTTTCTCTAGTGGTTGAGTTGCTAATGCCGAATTGCTTATGGGAAGTTTAAGGTACAATTAAACAGTGGATTAAATTAGCTGTCAACTGCATTCAGTAATTTTGTACCATGTGACAAACTTTAACAGTCTGTAGTGATCCTCACTCTGGGTTTCATATGGGTGCGAGAGGTTGTTTGAGAAGTTCACGACTTTTCATGATGTCATATAATTAGTTTATCCAGACTCGCTATAATAGGACATAAGACCATATGTGCATTGACCTGGCAACATAGCATCTGGTTGTCTTAAAAACTTAACATGGGAACTTGCCTCACTGGGATTGATGTTATCACATTGAACATCGTCTGACTGTATGAACACTATGTATTTCAGAGGCTATGTGGTAAATTAATGTACAACAACAGCATGAGATTATGGAAGCAAAGATCAGACCTTATCCAGAAAGGTCTGCTGAATCTGACTGTACTTTGTGGCTGTGGCAAAAGGTGTTGGTTTAACCATCCTCCAATTTAGAAACTCTCTGCTTCTTTTGCTATATTCCTAAATTTTTTAGACTAGGGTCACTTCCTAATCAGTTGCTTGCACATATGAAGCTCGAATGACAGTACCTAATGCTTAAAATGGAAACCACACATTGGATCTACTTCTCACAGTCTGTTAAGATCAATTAGTTTAAGTTCCTTTGCATGGTTGATTTGAAGTGCTACCTCTAAGCTTCCATTCTGACTAGAATACCGAAATTTGCTGTTGTCACCACTTGTAAATGTGTCATGCTGTTAATATTAGACTTTGTTGGAAGTGAGAACTGTGGAATTCATCTACTGCATATTGCACCAGAATTATGATTTGCAATCCCATGTTATTGCCTTTTCAGCCCTCAGCGGTGTGGATTGGGGAACTTTTCCTCCAATAGCTTAGGGATTTCAGAAATAGTGTACCTTTATTTATTTATTTTTTTTTTCAGAGAAAAAAACAGCATAGCTTTATATTAGGAGTATATAAAGATCTTCAATACATAATTCAAGATGACTGATTTGGCATGGATATGTCCAGACCTCTTCATAATAATACAGACAGATTCCCATACAGGCAGATAATGTCTATCATCCTTAGCAGAAAACATAATGTCGGACCAGTTCAGAAATGCACATGAAAGATAACAGAGACAAAATATAATACATCTCCAGGATCAGTTGATCAAGAAGCTTGATGGAGATGTGTCAAAACTTTACAAGGCTGTACCAAAAGGGAGATTTCATTAAAACATATAAGGAGGGGGCAGCTACGCCCTGCCTATATGAAGAGGATCCAAAAATATGAAATTTCGTGTTTGCTTAATGTGAAATGCCCAAAAATATGAAATTTCGTGTTTGCTTAATGTGAAATGCCAGGCTGCAGCATCGCATCTGCAAGAACTAAAGGTAAGTGGCCTTCAAGAATAAGGTGACATGAACGACAAGAACTGATCTGTTTTCTAAATTGAAAATGAGAACTAATCTTGCTTGCTAAATTTTACAATTCTTTTCAGAATATATTCTGTTTGTATGGAGAATATTTTATAGTCAAAATAATTGTTTGAACAACATAAAAGACCCTATATTTTCTGTAATATTTTGGTCTCTACACTTACATACCATGGTTAAAGATTGTTTTTGACAATGGTTACAATGGAATTCATCCAGTCTTATCTACACAAGTTGTGGAATTCGACCATTGTAAAGAGCTTCATAACGTCCGTCAAATTCATGGCAACCCCGGTTACAACTCAGCAAGAAATTACCTGTTGCTTTGTCAATCAATGCCCTGGATCCTGAACAGACAATGTTAGCTTGGCTTATGCACCCAGTTGACTGGATAAGGCACCTCAATCACATTTAAAACCAGTAGACTCTGTCAACTTCGCAAAAAAGTAAAAGGCCACTTTTGTTCTTGAAATGGAACACTATGAATCTATTCCTACATTTTCAACACCAGAAGGCTGTTGACTAGCTTCTGATGTAGAAGATTGTTCTGGACAATTTCCTCCAGCAGATTCAATTGTTAAGTCTAAAGATAATCTAATTTAAGTGTCCCATGAAATTGTCAAATTTGCAACTTAGTCCAAACCTACAGATAGCATAATGAGTGAAGAAGTTGCATGTTAGGCCCTCCTAGTTAATTCTATGATCGACAAAGAGATTCAAAATAGAGGAGAGGATAGTACAATGTTATGGGCAACCAATGAAACATAAAATGACAAAAGTTAGGAATTGCACCAACAAAAATAATAATGCGATTATGGTGGATATATTCCAAAAGCAGTTGTCTATAATGAGACTTTTTGGAAGCTTTTCTGGTGAGTTTTTCCGGTCAAAATCCGGCAGCAATTTATTGGAATCGCAAGTTTGATGGCTAGTTTCTGCACAATCAAAGCGTCCCAGGGGTTTTTTAGGGTGCTGAATCCAAATATGCAGTTAAAAAACCATTTTAACTGCAACAAATCAAGATTTAACCTCAATTTTTTCCGCCGGATTCCATCACCGGAATCTCCAAAAAGTCGCATTATAGACAACTCCATTCCAAAATTGAGCAAAAGCATTTAATTGTTCAGTCCAACATCAAGCCAGGTTGATGATAAAAACGTATGTAGCAAGATAATGGTGGATATATTCCAAAATTGAGCAAAAGCATTTAATTGTTCAGTCCAACATCAAGCCAGGTTGATATAAACGTATGTACCGAGATAATAATTAAAAGTTCTAGTTTTACCTTCGAATTATGTCTCAAAGAGGTATCTTCATTTGAGGGATTCAGGTCATCATACAGCTCGAATCATTCTTCCTAAGACATGAAATTAACCTATTTTGCGCTGAAGTGCCTCCAGAAAGCATTTCTCCCTTCTAATAGTAAGTTAAAGTTGCTTATCAAAGTAAATATGCATCACTGAGAAGTGCCCAATTATGGTGAAATCTTATAATATCTTTTTGTGGTTTAAACTTTAGTCTGACTATGAATGTTACAAGGAGGCTAAACATCAAAAGACAGTGACCTTATGCATTATAAATTAGAGCTACTTCCAAGCTGTAGATAAAAATGCACTCTGCATTTTATATCTCAAACACGTTTCAACAGTGCATACAAAAGTACTTTTTAATGTGCCACTCAGACTCTTATCATGGAGGAATGAATATTTAAGTAGAAGAAAAGAAATAAAGTAAAACAGTTACACTTCAACCATAGAAAATGCATACAAAGGATGCCATGCAACAAGGTAACATTTAAAGCACACCAAGCATTGCCAACATCAAAGCAAGATCAGGTGAATGATATACTTCCAATTCTATTAAGAAAAAATAAATTGCAGGTCATACGGGTAGACCAAGAGGATCGAGGACACAAATTTCATGTGAGAATGATCCTCTCCTTAAAATGATGGTGTGTACATGTCATGACAAATTTCCCAACAGTGTCTTGATGTAGAACAGACATGCTGGTTGACCAGACCTTTAATGGAACATATTTTCCCTCTTGATGGATATTATGAGGCTCTTTATAATAGTCAAATTCCCCAACTTGTTTAGATAATACTGGATGAATCTCATTGTAACTAGTAACTTGAAATCCCATCAGCCTTTATTTCCTGTGGTGAAATTGAGATGCTCTTTCCATGTTGATTTGGGCAAACATTTTCTGTTTGTGTCTCTCAGGTGGGCTTCTTAAACCCCTCGGCCCTTGATAACTATTCATTTTACCTCAAGCAATGATTACCTTGTAATGCCAGCTTCTATTCGCTGTTCAGCATTGCCCCTTTCTGCCTTCTGTTTCTGCTAGATATAGTTTAGTATTTTTTGGTACTTGTCAATTTTTGTTTACTGTTCAGTATTGTCCTTTCATTAGGTTCATCTTCAGTATTTAGTGTTTGTACATCACATTGAGAAACCGTTATCCTGTGAAAGTTATGTTTGTCATAATTCAGAAAATTTCGTTTCTTGTTGGTGCTCTAGATGCTCAGAAGACCCATGATCTTTTTGCACGTTGACACCATTAGCCCTTCATCCGATTCCATTTTGTGCTCAAGCCTTGTAAGTTCACCCCTATATTTACTCGCGATCATCCTTCCTTTGAGCTATGGATTTATACAATTGATGTGCTACTACATTTATTTTTTTATTATGAAATGCACCAAGAAATTATTAAGGCCCTGCGGGTCTTTCCATATCCACAATATTAGATGTAATTCATTAGCTCGTTCATCGTGTTTTTATGATTAAGCCTGGAGTCAATGCAACTAGTTGGCAAACTAATTGGAAGCATTAAATCTTCATATTTGCTATTGGGTCGAGGTAATCTTCGGTGAGCTTAAGTCGATCGCAGATTCTTGGAATATTTCGGGATTTGACGGACATGGGCACGGTCAAATCATATCATAATAACTTTTCATCACATGTTTACCCCGGTTGGCCGGTTACTTGGTAAATGTGGAAGGAGGGTGTTACAGAGTGGTGTTCCTTTATTCATTTTTCGGGGAATTTGGTGCTACAGGAATGCCGATATTTTCGAGGGATCAAGTTGGGATATTTAGCAGTGTTGTTATTCCATTGCTGCATGCTTCAATGAGTATGGCTGAATGGCTAATCAGAAGCACAAGAGAAGTATTCACCTCATTAACATATGGGACATATTCCTTGTCGACTTTTTTGATGGGGTGACCAACAGAGGGAAATATGGGTGCGAGGTATATATTGTTATCAATCCAAAACTTTATTTCATTTTATGTGGAATTACGGTGAAGGTACTAACATTTGTGCAAAGGTCATTACCCTTTGGGGAGTACTATCTTGTTCAAAATGGCTCTCCATCGACAATTTGGTGGTATTAAGAGATTCAAAGGTGGCCATAGATTGGGTTCAAGGTCATACAACTTTTGAACACCACAAGCCCATAAACTAGTTGCATAGTATCAAAGAGATTCAGGTTGAATGTCTAGATTTGACTTTCTCCCACCTATATCGTGAGCATAATGCTGTTGTTGATGAGCTATCCAAAAAATGTCTACGTCAACATCTGAGGAGTATATTCTACACTGTTTTTTTCAAGGACAAGATGAGGGACTTTGAGTATATATGCATCATTTAGACAATGAAACGTGAACTTGAAGTATCCATTTGCTAATTTTCTGTTATGTTCTGAAACAAATTTTTTGGAACATGGCCATGGAATGTGGTAATATGCAAATATTTAAGCACACATCGGAGTTTTATGATCTACAACTATAGGTAAATGCCCAGGCTATTACGTTGTGGTCTATATTGGAATTGGGCTTACATATTGTCAATAAAATGAATAGTTGAGATTGCAAGCCAAACAAACATTCTTCGTCTAATATATGAATCAATGGACAATATCAAAAGTTTTGTCAATAGTAAGTCTCCTTGTCTATTTAATTTATTAAAAAATCATTTGTGGAACATGGTTATCTTGTATTTTATTTAAAAATTATTTATGAAACATGGTGTTGGAATTTGGTATCACCCGTTTCATTTCGTGTGACTTGAAAAGTAATATTACTAATTTTATAAATTAACTTTTTTTAATATTAGTTTTTTATAAATTTAAGTTTCATAATAATGTTAAGGCAGTAGTCTTTAACGCGACTTTTTGAAAGCTTTTCCGGCGATTTTTTCCGGTGAAAATCCGGCAGTAATTTATTGGAATCCAAGTTTGATAGCTAATTTCTGCACAATGAAACCGTCCCAGGGGTTTTTCAGGGTGCTGAATCCGAATATGCAGTTAAAAAACCATTTTAACTGCAACAAATCATGATTTCATCTCAATTTCTTCCGCCGGATTCCGTCACCGGAATCTCAAAAAGTCGCATTATAGACAACTCCAATGTTAAGTTATAATAAATACCATCATTATTAAATAATATCATTAATAATATAACTAATAATAATAACAACATTCAAATTAATATTAAAAATAATATTATTAAAAACAAGATTAATACAATATTAAATGATGTTAGTAATTTTCTTTAGCTAAATTTACTTACGTTTTAGGTTTTATTACTTTAAGATTTTAATAATATTGGTTTTTTATTATTTTAAGTTTATAACAATATTATTATTATCATTTTTTTTTTTATCGTTAATACTATGCTATTCTATTATATACAGAAACAGAGAAACAGATACAGTCATGAGTTCAAGTTGCCTGAGGCCAAGGATGGCACTCTGGGCTGACAGTGATCAAAAACCACCCATACAGGGTTCCCTCCACCTCTCACCCGCGCAGGGGCAACACCACCGAGACTAAACACCCACGCAGGGGCAACACCATTGAGACTAAACACCCACGCAGGGGCACCATCACTGAGACGGGTTACCCACGCAGGGGCTTTAAACCATTGGGGAATAGTGAAAGCAAAATTAGTCAGCCCACACAGGAGCAAATAAGAGAAAAAGAAGACCTTCATCAAGCTCCCTCGCAGGGGCGTAGACAGACATTGAACTGTATAATTCTCGAGCCAAACAAAGACACCCAAAACACACATTAAGCCATTGTGACAAAAGTGGCAATTCGAAGAAAAACCTGAGCATTGTCTGAGGGAAAGAGCTTGGTCGAGCAGACGACTATTCATCCGGCTCTTCTTCATAAATCCAGCACGCACCTTCTGGGGGAGGGCCCCAATCGACCTTGGCCTTGCCTGAAGAAGACGCCGGTTGAGTCGATGGTGGAACGACGTCCGGCTCTGGGCGCTCCTCTGACCGTCCCTCCGCAACCCTGGAGCTTTCAGCCAGATGAACTTGTGTGCGGGGTTGCTCCCCAATTTCCTCTTTCGGTTCTTCCAGAAATAGGATCGAGACATGAGCATTGATGTTAGAGTTGCCCTGGGCACTGCTGAAGGAGAATACCGCTGTTCCAAACGCAGGTAGCGGGGCAGAGCCCGAATTTGGAGCACTATAATCCATAAACTGGCTCGCCTGGATGGGATGAGCCTCAACTACCTGGTGGCACAGACAACAGCAGCAGCGTGAGGGTGGATTTGCGACCGAGGGACGTGAAGTTCCACCTCTACCTGAGCCTCGACGGCTGTTGAGACGCTGTCGAGGCTTGACCATGTTTTCCTTGAAGGCAGGTAAGCGTAACAGAGCAGGGGAAAAGGATTTGGAGGGTGTGAAACCGCCGTCTCCCTCCTTTGCAGCCGAAGGGATTTCTTGAGCCTGAGCTCTGAGAGCCGACGACCAAAAACCCAATTCCAAAATCCGAACTCGATCCGATGCAAAACATTCCACATTCTTGCCATTTTTATGCTCCTCTGCTCTCTCTCGATTCTCGTATGCCATAACTGCACCCTGAGATAGTAAATGAAGCTCGGACAAGGCAATGAATTGCCGTCCCTTCGCACCTCTGCTCTCACGCTTGCCATCCAGGGCGGCGGATTGCAATTAATACCCGTCTCATGCTTGGGGCCGCCCATGGTGACCAGGTGGCGTTCCTTTCTCCACAGTCGTGTCACCCGCATCCGGGGATATTATTATCAATTATTAATAAACATTAAATTTAATATTAATATTGATTTGAATACTAATGTGAAAATTAATATGAAATTATTAATGAAATTAATATCAACTACATTTAGTAATGTGGTTGTGATAATTTTATGTTATACAAACTAAATTTTAGTATGGATTGATGTGCATTATTCTATATGGAACTTGTTCCTGGATTTCAAGCAATGATAATTATGGGTAAAATCAAAGCTTGATAAAAAATTGTGATTATATATATAAAAAAATAGTGGGTTTTTAATATATATTTTTTATTATCATAGTGTTATATTTTCCGAATTTAGGCTTATGTGATCCACAATTATAATGTTGGGATATCTTTCATTACTAATCGAGAGTATTTTGTTGAGACCTTTTGAACCAACCGGTGTGGGGGTTCATCATCAGGAAACTAGTGTGGTTCATCATCAGGACAAGATGCAAGTGGGATCTAGGCAATGGAATTGGAGAGTGATGGAAAGAGCTGATAACAGCTAGCTTTGACCCACAATATAAAATATTCAATAAGGATGAGGAGAAATCATCATCACGACCAGATGCAGAGTAGATCTAGGCAACGAAATAAATAGTGATAGCGATGGAAATAGATGATAATGGCTAGCTTTGACCCACAATATAAAATATTCAATAAGGATGAGGATAAATTTTTGCTCTAGGTAACAAAATAAATAGTGATAGCGATGGAAAGAGATGATAATGGCTAGCTTTGACCCATAATATAAAATATTCAAAAAGGATGAGGATAAATTTTTGCTCGAACCAACTAGTGTGGTTCATCATCTTAATGTAATATGGATAATATAAAATATTCAATAAGGTTGAGGAGAAATTTTTGCTCCAACCAATTAGTGTGGTTCATCATCTTAATGTAATATGAATTACAGAAGTCAATTCAGGAAAAAAGGATGGTGAGGACTCTAACTAATTTATAACTAAATCCATATAAAAATATATTTATCAAAATAAAATAATACCTTATATGATTACAATAAATATATGATGACTCTCCCTAACAAATTTTGACTAAGAAACAATTAAGTTATTTATTTTATTTCAAGTTATGATTAACTAAATAAATAAATAAGAATAAATTAATAAATAATTACACTAATGGTAACTGAGTAGACGTGATTAGCACCAAAAGATGTCCCAACATTATAATGTTACACAACTATAATTAACTCCTAAAATAATTTTGTTCATTTATTTTAAAAGATAGGATGTGATTAGTACCAAAAGATGTCCCAACATTATAATGTCATATATCAACACAACTATAATTAACTCCTAAAATAATTCTATCCATTTATTTTAAAAGATATATATAGATTGATCATGTATGTAAGTGTATTTCAATTTCTTTTAAAAAATTGAAACTTCATATCATGTACAATTTGCAATACATATAAACAACAACTTTACATGAAATAACAATCTTAACCCAATATATTCACTTATCTATTTTTTTATATTTGATTTTAAACCAGTTTAGATCCAACTTCGGATATATCAAGCGCTCTTGAGGTGCATGTTAAGCTCCATTAGTTTTGCACAAAAACTGCCTTGATTTATGGAATTGCAGCTTTTCTTAACTTATGGAAACCAACTGCAGTAGTTTCCTTAAGTTAAGAAAATCAACTGCAATTACTAAATTTATAATTGGAAGCTACTAAAGTGGTCCATCACTTTGATCTGATCTCTACCTTGATTTGTGGTTTTTCTAACACATAGCTTTTAGAAGCTTGATGGAAGCTTAGCTATATGTTCATCTGTTTGGTCCCCAAGCTCCTATCTCAATCCCCTTCAGTTCTACACCATCTAGCTGAGATAGTAGAGCTTGGAAGTGCCTTCAGATTAGTTGTCTTCTTTCCTTTTTGCATGCACAGCTGGAGCGTGGTGTTTCAAAAAGAAATTCTTTTTGCATGCGCAGCTGGAGCGTGGTGTTTCAGAAAGAAATTGCATCAACAGTTTCACCAATGGCTGGAGGTAATTCGTTTCCCTGGGCATTAAGTTTCAGTGATTCTTTTTAGTTCTTTCCGCATGCAGAATCGCTGTTTAAGTTTATTAGTTTTCTAACAGTTGGTATCAGAGCAAGGTTTACCTCTGTCTTGGTGTGAGATTCGAATATTTTGAAGTGCGACTCTGTACCTCTATAAATGATTTTGTTGCGTTTTTCATATAATCCCGAGGCCTGTAAAGAGTTTCGAATATGAAATTCAAAAATCGATGAAAAAGCTTCGATACCCAGGCACGTGAAGGCCGTCAAGATAAGAGTGTAAATTGCATTATAACGATGTTGAGTGTTTATTCTTTCATGCTCAATGGTCCTGGATTCGAATCCTCTGAGCACTTGTTCTTTCATATTCTTGCCCCAGTATTCGAATCACTTTTGGTGACCTGTTAAGCATGGTTGACCCTTCCTTTTAGTTAGGATTCCGAAAGGTTCAGCGCTTTGTTTTGTCACGGCGTTTGCTCTATTATTTTGCCTGATTTGAAAGAAGAAATGACTGGAATTTTGGATTCTATGGTTATAAATAGCGGGGTTTCGGTTGGAGCGCCATGCTCGACTGTCCAAAGCCGGAACTGCATTCAAAATCTGGATTGAATCCAGTGTCACCTTGTCTCCAAAGGAGCCTTTGGTGAGAAATTTGTTTAATATTCCTCTTTATTGCTGGCATTTAATTTCTAGAACGTGTTACAAATTAGATAAGCTCTGCATCTGATTCTTTTAAATGTAATATTCAAGCCATGAAATTCAATTCCCTGAATTCTACTTATTTATCAGATCTAAGGCTAGATGCAGAAGCTTTAGAGCGAAAGCTAGACTATATTGAACACATGATTTATTTCGTGATTCTGCGTGTTTACTCTGCAGTGCGATACTTCTGTTTAGAATACATGGACGTATGTTAAGTCAAATTAATTTTTTATTTGGGTATAATTTTCACTGCGAATCAACGCGTTTATATTTTATTTTGGCTGGCTGTTGATCAAATTCATCGACATGTTCTGAGCTCATGGATGAGCCCTCCGATTTAACCCGATGCAGAACATATATGTTGCAGTTGTTTCATTAATGGGTTAATTTCGTTTTCCCTATGTTTGTGAGTAATTTCGGCTTGTCTTGATTTTTAGTTGTTTGCATGCATATCTATAGGCCAGAATTTATATTTTCGTCCTTTCTGGTTTACAAACACTTTAGAGCTCTGCGTATGTATTCGGTTGCTAGTTTGATGTGGTAATGATTATGATTAAAATTGAAGATTGGGCCTCAAGCCAGACTTTGATGGCATACGTAGCTTCATTTGGACTTGAAGATTGAAGTATTGGGCCTCAAGCCAGACTTTGATGGCATACGTAGCATCATTTGGACTTGAATATTCGGCCGTAGCATCATTTGGACTTGATGATTTAGATTATAGGTTTGTACCCTATTGCAATCCCAAGTTCAATTCTTCGTTTTTGTCATAAGATCATACCAAGTTGAGGGACTCATTGAATTATTTGTATTTTGATTCGTGGGTAGCAACTGTGGTGCCGTCTGGGTACATGTACAGTTACAGTAGTAGGTCGTATCCTTATGCCATATTGGGAGATTGATATCCAGTGGAATAGAACTCGTAACTGTCAATGGGCTTGGCATCTATCCGTAGCTTGAGAGTTATTGACCCTTGCCAAGCAGATTTTTTATTTATTTATGTTTATTCGGCACATCATAAATGATCTGGCGCACTGTTCTTGAAATTTAACACTGCCTGATTTTAATTATGATCATTTTATTCGGCAGAAATTACCAGATATAAATCTTTTGATATAATTCTATCAAATTTGGCGAAGCGTTTGCTTAAGGGTTTAGTTTCAAACATAATAATTTCTGCTGTTCAATTTCACTATTTGAATATTTGAAATAGTTTAGTCTTTGAATATTTCAAATTTGCAGTTTTATAATTTATAATTGGAACTGTTTGGAGGCTTTTAGAACCCAATGATATGATAATCTCCTGCCCTGAAGCCCCGGGTCCGGCATGAGATCTATGACATGGAGTCCATTCTTTATTTATTTAATGTTAAGCTCAAATGGATTTTTTCAATTGTGGACGCTTATTGGGATTATAGCCTAAGAGGTTTCCTTTTGATAAAAATAAACACGAGATCTTTAAAAGTGCTATATGAAGTTTTTTTAATTATATCACTTTTTGAAGAACAATTTTTTTTTTTGATCATGTGGTAAGAGCCAGTGCTCCTTAACTTTTTAAGGTGATAGAGCATTTTTATTATTTGATAATTATTTTTATGGAAGAGTAAACTTGGCCATATTTTCAAATGGATGTCTTTATGTAGCAAGACTTCGTGCAGTTAGCAGCCTTAAAGACTTGCACAATTTGTGTGTTAGCGTGTGCCATGCTATTCAATATATGCTTATATGATGGTTCTTGAATTCGTTAGCTGCGTCTCCTGATCCCATCATTATCGAATAATGGCACTCTGTAAATTTTATAATTGATTACATATTCATTGTAAAATTTACGCTGAACTTAAGGACGGAGCCTGAAGTCAAGCCAGCTAGCCTTCGAACTGCATTTTCTATGCAAGTGCAAAGTAGAACAACGCTGCTTCAGTCAATCTCCGGGTTAAGTTTTGTTTATGCAACAAAATAATGTCTAGTGATCCATATGATTTTAATTAATTAGAGAATAGCCACAACATCTTTAATTAAATAAAATTATATATTGATTGGCAAGATCACATAAAGATTATTTAGACATTAAATTGTAATTAATTACACTGAATATAATAAATTTTATCCCACAGGAATTTTTATTATATTTATGTGATTAATTAGGATAAAATTTCATAACCTACCCACAGGAGTTATGAATTAATAAGTTTTATCATAAAGTTTTATTGAATCTGTTTGAATTAAAAATTTAGCCCACAGACAATTTTTATGTCATTTGATTCAATTCCTTTTAAGCATGATTTACAATCAAATTGTAATTAATTACACTGAATATAATAAATTTTATCCCACAGGAATTTTTATTATATTTATGTGATTAATTAGGATAAAATTTCATAACCTACCCATAGGAGTTATGAATTAATAAGTTTTATCATAAAGTTTTATTGAATTTGTTTGAATTGAAAATTTAGCCCACAGGCAATTTTCATGTCATTTGATTCAATTCTTTTTAGCATGTTTTACATTGGTAAAACATGAAAGTTTATTAAGCCTCAACATAAGCATGTGATTCTTTATTTTGATGCAGCAGTACAACCTGCAAATTTCTCTGAAATTCGTTGTGACATTCCCGAACTTAAGGAAATAATCTCATTTGTTTGTTATGAATCTAATATGGTTAAACACATGGTGGATTGATTCTGGATCAACAATTCACATTTCGAATTCCTTGCAAGGTTTGCAAAACCTAAGGAAGCCAGTGGGAAGTGAGCAAAGCATCTTATCAGGAAACAAAATGGGCTCGCATGTGGAAGCTATAGGAACATGTTATTTAGCTTTAAGTAGTGGTTTTGTTTTGGAGTTAGAAAAGACCTTTTATGTTCCAAGTTTTTCTAGAAACTTGATTTCAATTTCAAGGCTTGTACCTTTTAGATATTCCTTAAACTTTTCAGAAAAATCTTTCAGTCTATTCTATAAATCTGATTATGTTGGGAATGGTATTTTGTCTAATGGTCTTTACTGCATTAATTTACAAAACAAAGTCACATATGATTCAATGCATGTTCACACTGGCACTAAAAGATGTGTTATTAATGAAGTTTCCTCTAAATTATGGCACCGGAGACTAGGTCATATCTCCATAGATAGAATTAAAAGATTGGTAAATGAAGGAATACTTAATACTCTAGATTTTACTGATCTTGAGACTTGTGTGGACTGCATAAAGGGAAAGCAGACCAACAAGTCAAAGAAAGGTGCCAATAGGAGTTCAGACATATTAGAAATCATACATACTTACAGATTTTATTGTCCATCTCACAACACTAGGATTGTGGAATCAAGAAATGCAAAGTTTCTTGAAAATGACTTGATCAGTGGGAGCGATCAAACCAAAAACATAGTTTCTGAGAAAGATCATTCAGAATCTCAACCTTCCACTTCAAGTGAAAGATTTGTTATTATTCATAGAACCCCTCAAGTACAAATTGGTGTTGAACAACCAATTGTTGAAGTTCCACAAGCTGCTGACGATATTCCAGTAGATCAAGGAGTTCAAGAGTTGCCAAGAACCTTTGAACAACAAGTTGAACCACATACTTCTCAGGAAGATGATGGTACAACATTAAGAAGATCTACTAGACCTAAGAGATCAGAAATTCCTAATGTATGCTCAAGTCTGCACAAGACCTGACATTGCATTTGTTGTGGGAATGTTGGGACGATATCAGAGTGATCCAGGTTTAGACCACTGGAGAGCTGCAAAGAAAGTAATGAGGTACCTTCAAGGGACCAAAGACTACATGCTTATGTATAGATGGACGGACAACTTGGAAGTAATTGGCTACTAAGATTCTGACTTTGCTGAATGTGTTGATTCACGCAAATCAACATCAGGATACATTTGCCAAGCAGACCTTGATTGCCACTTCCACTATGGAAGCCGAGTTCGTCTCCTGTTTTGAGGCTACTTTACATGGTGTATGGCTTAAGAATTTCATTTCTGGGCTTAGAATTATGGATTCTATATCTAAGCCATTGAGAATATATTGTGATAATTCAGCTGCTGGTTTTATGGCTAAAAAAGTGGGAGTCGAAATAAACACATCGACATTAAGTATTTAGCTATAAGGGAACGCGTTAAAGAAAATAAAGTGGTCATTGAGCACGTCAGCACTGAGTTAATGATCGCTGATCCTTTGACTAAGGGCATGCCACCGTTTAAATTCAAGGATCATGTATTGAATATGGGACTTGGTTCCATTATGCAGTTTTTCATTGTATGGACAATGTTAATGAAATTCTTAATTATTGTGATGTTTTTTCTCATATTTATGTGCACCTTAAGTTGATTTGAGAAAATTCATTTAAGAAGGACCAAGAATAAACATAAGGTTTATTCATTAAGAAATTGTTGCCACATAAATTAGAATAAGAATAAATGCATAGTAATACATGGAAGATAATACTCGTCATTAGAGGACTTATCGCCATGATTCATGTATCTATTACTTAATACAGATTATCAATGGTTTTTAAGTTGAGACATTAAGTTTGGAAGTATGGACCAAGTGGGAGAATGTTAAGCTCCATTAATTTTGCACAAAAGCTGCCTTGATTTATGGAATTGCAGCTTTTCTTAACTTATGGAAACCAACTGCAGTAGTTTCCTTAAGTTAAGAAAATCAACTGCAATTACTAAATTTATAATTGGGAGCTACTAAAGTGGTCCATCACTTTGATCTGATCTCTACCTTGATTTGTGGTTTTTCTAACACATAGCTTTTAGAAGCTTGATGGAATCTTAGCTATATGTTCATCTGTTTGGTCCCCAAGCTCCTATCTCAATCCCCTTTAGTTCTACACCATCTAGCTGAGATAGCAGAGCTTGGAAGTGCCTTCAGATTAGTTGTCTTATTTCCTTTTTGCATGCGCAGCTGGAGCGTGGTGTTTCAAAAAGAAATTCTTTTTGCATGCACAGCTGGAGCGTGGTGTTTCAGAAAGAAATTGCATCAACAGTTTCACCAATGGCTAGAGGTAATTCGTATCCCTGGGCATTAAGTTTCAGTGATTCTTTTCAGTTCTTTCCGCATGCAGAATCGCTGTTTAAGTTTATTAGTTTTCTAACAGTGCAAACTTTTTTCCTAAGTGCAAAACTTGAAAAAGGGTTTGCACCTCGAGAGATTTGATCTGTCGAGCTTAATAGATTCAGAGTTAAGATGGATCTAGGTTGATTTAATTATTATTTTTATTTTCTAGTTTAATTTCTATTTTTATATAATTTCACTAAGTGAAAATGTTTATATATATATATATATATTTTATTATTCATTATTATTTTCATGTAATTTGAACGTTGGGCATGTTGTTGGTATTGACCTATATTATGGTATGGTTTGTAAAATCCGTGGTAAATTGGGGGATTATCCATATGCTTATTCCCATTTCTCCACAGTCAATTTAATTTTAATTTACAATTTCTCTTTTCCAATATAATCTTTGTTTTTACTGACTCTAACTTTTTCAAATGGGAACATATTCCTCGATACAGAAAATTTCAATTTTCTTTCCACATGATGTCCCCTGCTCTCAACTCACATAAATTAGGGTTTCACGGAGATAAAATTATTTCATTTCTCAATTTACTCTCGCATTGCACTCTCAACTCACAGAAGTAGCTGCTGTCACACGAACACATTTATATTCTCTCAGGTTTCTGGGTTCTCTGCTCGCTCAACATGGGGCTCACTAGCACGAGGAACGCAATGCTCTCCCTCTGCACCCACAACATCTCCATTCATCGACTTTCCTTCCGCACTTTGAGCGCCCCTGCAGACACGCGCATTAAAACACTCTGTCGCACCAACAAACTTCAAGAGGCACTGGACACCTTCAAGCACCTGCTTTCACCTAAATCTACATCCATCCCCTCTCTAATCACCTGCAATGTCTTGTTAAGTAGCCTACTTCGACTGAATCAACATGAGTCAGTGTTCTCTGTTTACAAACTTATGATTGAACGCGACATTATTCCAGATCTCATAACTTTGAACATTATCATCAATTGTCATTGTGAAACAGGTAAAATGGATTATGCATTGAAAGTGTTTGAAGGAATGGAAGCGCATTTGTATGTTCCAAATGTCGTAACCTTCAATATCCTCATCAAAGGGTTTTGCAGGAAATTCAGAGTCGAGGACGCTATCAAGGTTTTCAAACAAATGAGGAGCAAACAACAAGCTTCTAGCCTTGTTACTTATAATACCCTAATAAATGGGTTCTGCAAGGCCGGGAAATCCTACGAGGCGTTCGGGTTGTTAGCTGTTATGCTGCAAAAGGGCCATGAGCCTAACATAATCACATGTAGCGCGCTCATGGATCGGCTATGCAAAGAATGTAAGCTCCAAGAAGTAAAGAAACTATTGTATCTGATGATAAAAGAGGGTTGTAATCCCAATGTTATTACATACAATATACTTATTAACGGTTTATGTAAAGAAGGCAAGTTGGATGAGGCGCGGGAGCTCTTCTATGAAATCTCTGAGAGAAACACATGCCCTGATCCTGATGTTGTAACTTATAGTGTGCTTATTGATGGTTTATGTAAGGAAGGCAAGTTGGCTGAGGCGAGGAAGCTCTACTCTGAAATGTCTGAGAAAAACATATCCCATGATGTTGTCACCTGCAATGTGTTTATTAATGTTTTATGTAAGGAAGGCAAGTTGGACAAGGCAATGAAGTTCTTCTCTGAAATGCCTGACAAAAACATATCCCCTGATGTGGTCACGTACTGTGCGCTTATTGATGGTTTATGTAAGGAAGGCAAGTTGATGTGGTCACGTACTGTGCGCTTATTGATGGTTTATGTAAGGAAGGCAAGTTGGATGAGGCAAGGAAGCTCTTCTCTGAAATGCGTGACAAAAAAATATCCCCTAATGTGGTCACGTACAGTGCGCTTATTGATGGTTTATGTAAAGAAGGCAAGTTGGACAAGGCGACGAAACTCTTCTCTCATGTGTCTGCAAAAAACATATCACCTAACGCGGTCACATACAATGCACTTCTTTATGGTTTATGTAAGGAAGGCAAGTTGGATAAGGCAAGGAAGCTCTTCTCTGAAATGTCAGGGAGGAACATATGCCCCAATATTGTCACATACAATGCACTTCTTCATGGTTTATGTAAGGAAGGCAAGTTGGATAAGGCAAGGAAGCTCTTCTCTGAAATGTCAGGGAGGAACATATGCCCCAATATTGTAATTTGTCACATACAACTTTTTTATTCATGGTTTATGTAATAAAGGAAAGTTGGATGAGGCAAAGAAGCTTTTCTATGAAATGTCTAGCAGAAACATTTGCTCTAACGTTGTTACATACACTGCACTTATCGATGGTTTATGTAAGGCAAGGAAACGACAGGAGACCACCAAATTGCTTCATGAGATGCTAGATAAGGGGTGTAATCCGAATGTTATCACGTACACTACTGTTATGGATGGCCTTTGCAAAGAAGGCAAGCTTCAAGAAGCTCTCAGGTTATTATATGTTATGGTGAAATAGGCAATCCACCTAATGAAATCACATACAGTACGCTTATAAATGGATTTTGCAGAGTGGGTAATCTGGAGAAGGCAGGGGAACTTCTTCGAGAGATGCCAGAGAAAGGCTGCAAGCCTGACCTAGTTATGTATCGTACATTAATACATTGGTTTTGCAAGCATAATAGGACACATATCTTCTATGAGATGCAACGCCAAGGTCAGAGCCCTGATGTTGTCACATACACCGCATTGATCAATGGACTCTGCAAAGTGGGTAATCTGAAGGAGGCAATAAAATTATTCAAACAGATGAAAGATAACGGTCTTGTCCCTGATATGATTGCATATGCCACCATCATGGATGCACTATGCAAGGACTGCACACCCGAAAAAGCCAATAGAATATTTCATGACAACTTCAAAAAAGTTTGATATTGGTGCTGTGACATATTCAGCCACAAATAACATCCTCTGTGATGATATTGCTGAAATGCACCTAGCAAGATTTAGTAATTTGGAGTAAATTGCAATTTATGAAGTGCAGGGGTAACTTTGGTAATTATAGGCTAGGCAGGCAATCTGAAACAGGCTTGGTGGCTGTATTGATGAAATCATCCAAGTGAAATTTCCAGAAAGTTGCACTATGTGTTAAATATGAAAACACATCTGATTTGGTGTTTAGTCACCTGGGTGACACATCTTTATTAGATGCACTAGTTGTTCAGTCTGGAAATGGGTTTCGCTTACCAGTTGGTGTGTACTTGCGACGGGTGTAGTGCCCCAGGTAAATAACAATGGCAGTGCTCACATATATAATCTAGAATTGGTTTGCTAAAATGGTTTGGGAGTTGTCATTTCACATTGATAAAGTGGAGCTTGCAAATAATAACAACGGTGAGTTACAAATTCATCTGATATGCTGTTAGTGATGGCAAAGTTGTTAAGGCTTTCAAATACTATACAATGTATTTGACTTTGCTGCAGTTTACATTAGCTGAATGGTCCGTCTGAAGTGCTCTTGAGCAATTGTTTTATGGAAATTAATGTTACTATTTGCTTGCAATAGTCACAATTTCTAATTTAGGTAAAATAGATGGACTCACTGTAATAGCACCTACTAGTATAGAAGTCACCAGCGTTGAGATAAATACTATGAAGCACTGTTATGGGTGTGAATTGATGTAGAGTTTACTCATGGTTTGCTCTAGTGGTTATTGAATCGCTATTGCTGAATTGCTTATGGGAAGTTTAGTGGTTATTGAATTGCTTATGGGAAGTTTAAAACTTTAAGGTACAATAAAACAGTCGATTAAATTAGCTGTCAACTGCATTCCGTAATTTTGTACCATGTGACAACCTTTTAACAGTCTGTAGTGATCCTTTCATATTGGTGCTAGAGGTTGTTTGAGAATTTGACAACTTTTCGTGATGTCATATAATTAGTTTATCCAGACTCGCTATAATAGGACATAAGACCATACGTGCAGTGACCTGGCAACATGGCATCTGGTTGTCTTAAAACTTAACATGGGAACTTACCTCACTGGGATTGATGTTATCACATTGAACATCGTCTGACTGTATGAACATGTTGAGGGCCCCGAAATCGGGTCGACAACAAGGGGGATACCCACCCGGTCCGGAACTTGGTTGGCGGCTCCTTGCCCGTTTGGAGTAGCGGGTCCAACTGGGGGTAATGGGACCAGTTTCCCAATGTGAAGGGTGTGCGTGTGTGTGTAGAGTTCGATGGTATTGATCTAAAGGTTTTCTAAGCTAATCTTAATTCTAACTGCTAAACTACTTCTATACTAATGTAATCTAATGAAGGAAAACAATACATCTAATCTACGCTAACCCGGGGTGTTTTCTTCTGTTATGCGATCTAGAAAGATTTCAAACAACAACTGGTAATAAAGATCATTCAGCTATTATCAGAATATAAATCAATAAAGATAAACCACTCTGCATAAGAAGTTAGGCAGAACAGTTGTGAACAGCATATCGCATAATTAGTTTTTCATATGTCAAGCATAAATAAATGACCCCACCATACAGAAGTGCCAAATGGTAATACAGACATTCATACAGTAACATATAAAGAACTCAACTGCATATCACTTTAGGAATACTAGCAGAATTTAGTCAAGAGATAAAAGTACCATTTATGGCTGACTTCACTAATAAAATTCAAGCAATAATGATTTATTTCTACTTGTTCTAATATCTGCTAAGAGTACAGAAGTGCAACATCAGTAACAGACATTAAAATGCAAACATAAATAAATCTCGATCCATCCATTCATCAAAAACCTCCTCCGAGGGTGCAGAAGTGCATGTTCTGAGGACAAGTTTTTTGATAGATTTCCGGACCCTTCTCCAAATGCCATGAGAAGGGTTAAATACTACTAACTAATTAATCTTAGTTACACAAATTTAGGGACCGGCTTCAAATGACCGCTCTGTTACTAAAAGCAAATTTATTTCTAAAAATTAATCTAATTTCTGACCGTTTCTGTATATTCTCCTTAGTGCTGTAAACATTGCAACGTTTTCCTGGGAAGAGTCGGCTGGCAGCCTTCTTCTTTCACTCGGGAGATAAAAGTGGAAATAAGAAGAGCTGGCACCTCCTTCTGACAGACCAAAAGATATTTTCGAAAACCTTTCTCTAGCTGGGTGTATTCGCCGCGCGTATACTTAGCACAACCCAGGTTATTCTCGAACTGATTTTGCTGTTGCTGTTTTGGTTTCTGGTCGTGCGAATGACTGAGTGGGTTAGGAGTCGCGCTGTATGGACAATCCCCTGTTTCGAGAATTGTTTCCGTTCTTTGTTCCAGGCTTTTCTGGAGCGTCTTCCTTCTCTTGCGCTTCTTTCTCTGCTTTGCCAAGTCTGAGTTTCAGGATCTTTTGTGAATACGCTGCTTTTGTGCGCCTTTGATTTGGAGTCCTGGATAGTCTAATTTCATCAGTGCCGGTTGGCTGATAGTCTGGAATCCGCGGTCCTGCTGCATGCCGCATCCATTTGCGGAGGCATCTTCTCTCTGTTATCTGATTGGCGCTTTCCCCTTTTCCTTGGATGTTTCCTGCATATAGATTTATATCAATTGTGTGTCTTGCAGTTTACGCAAAGAAGAAGGGAAATAAAAAGATTGACATGAAAGCATTAAATTCTAATGAATGCATAATCCTGACATTCATCATGACTTGACTCTTCGATAAATGCGATGCAATCATTCCTTGATACTCAAGCATGCGGTCATTAATTTCCTTTAATGCGCGCGCTTAATCTTGGGTCTATCGTGTACGTCGGAGAATTCTTGTGATGAGCCTTTTCATATCGCAGATCGTGGTTCACTGATATCGCAGATCGCAGATCGCTGATCGCAGATTTCATTCCATGGTTTATGCTGCTTAGTGCGACGTTTGCGATGTGCGATGTCGCATATCGGCGATCGGCGTTTCTTGAAGATCTCCTTTTTAAGAGCGCTTGGAATGCATGCGATGCGATGAACATCGCGTCTCTCTTTCGCAGTTTTGCTTTTTGTGCTTGGGGCGCGCTTCACTCTCTCCTTGCGATGCGATTTAAGCCTTAGGGAGAAAAATACAAAAATTTTAACAAAATATTTTTTGATTTTTTGTTCAGGGTCCCCCCTTTGCTCGATGTTATTGCTAATATTAAGCAAAGAGGGGGGGTTGTTGGTGACCACAACAGAACAATATGTATTTCAGAGGCTATGTGGTAAATTAATCTACAGCAACAACATGAGATCAGACCTTATCAGGTCTGCTGAATCTTACTGTATGCAGACTGTACTTTGTAGCTGTGGCATGAGCTGTTGGTTTAACCATCCTCTAATTTAGAAACTCTCTGCTTCTTCTGCTATATTCCTAAATTTTTTTGACTAGGGTCACTTCCTAATCAGTTGCTTGCACATATGAAGCTCGAATGGCAGTACCTAATGCTTAAACGGAAACCACACATTGGATCTACTTCTCACATGCTGTTAAGATCAATTAGTTTAAGTTCCTCTGCATGGCTTAATTGAAGTGCTACGTCTAAGCTTCCATTCTGACTAGAATACTGAAATTTGCTGTTGTCAGTAGTTGTAAATGTGTCATGCTGTTAATAATAGTCTCTGCTGGAAGTGAGAACTGTGGAAGTCATCTATTGCATATTGCACCAGAGTTATGATTTGCAATCCCAAGTTATTGCCGTTTCAGCCCTCAGTGGTGTGGCTCGGGGAACTTTGGCTCCAATAGCTTAGGGATCTCAGAAATAGTGTAACTTTATTTATTTATAATATTATTTGGGACAAAAATATGAAATTTTGTGTTTGTTTAATGTGAAATGTCAGGCTGCAGCATCGCATCTGCAAGAACTAAAGGTAAGCGTCCTTCAAGAATAAGGCGACATGAACGACAGGAACTGATCTGTTGTCTATATCGAAAATAAGAACTATATCGAAAATAAGAACTAAACTTGCTTGCTAAATTTTACAATTCTTTTCAGAATATATTCTGTTTGTGTGGAAATTTTTTTGTAGTCAAAATAATTGTTTGAACAACATAAAGGACCCTATATTTTCTATCAGATTTTGATTGTTTCTATCATATTTTGGTATCTACACTTACATGCCATGGTTAAAGAATTTTTTTGATAAGGTTACAATGAGATTCATCCAGTCTTATCTACACAAGTTGGGGAATTCGACAATTATAAAGAGCTTCATAATGTCCGTCAAATTCATGGCAACTCTGGTTACAACTCTCAGCAAGAAATTACCTGTTGATTAGTCAATCAATGCCCTGGATAAGGCACCTCAATCACATTTAAATCTGTAGACTCTGTCAACTTCGCAAAAAAGTAAAAGGCCACTTTTGTTCTTGAAGTGGAACACCATGAATCTATACCTACATTTTCAACACCAGAAGGCTGTTGACTACCTTCTGATGTAGAAGATTGTTCTGGACAATTTCCTCCAGCAGATTCAATTGTTAAGTCTAAAGATACTCTAATTTAAGTGTCCCATGAAATTGTCAAATTTGCAACCTGGTTAATGCTATGATCCACACAGAGATTCAGAATGAGAGAAAGCCAGAGAGGAGAGGATAGTACAATGTTATGGGCAACGAATGCAACATAAAATGACACAAATCAGGAATTGCACCAGCAAAAATAATAATGCAATTCTGGTGGATATATTCAAAAATTGAGCAAAAAACATTAATTGTTCAGTCCAACATCAAGCCAGGTTGATGATATAAAATTATGTAGCAAGATAAGAAGTAAAAGTTCTAGTTTCACCTCCGAATTATGTCTCAAAGAGGAGCTTGATCAAACATTTAAAAATATTTGACATGTAAAAAACTCCAATGTGAGCTATCCATTTTAAACGTACGCTAGTTTCTTTATTTGGATTCTTACAAATGAGAAAATTTCCTTGGCTATCATTAATTGGAAATAGGATTTAATATATTCAATTTTCTGATTTTTGTAGTAAAATCTTAGTTTCTTTATTTGGATTCTTACAAATGAGAAAATTTCCTTGTCTATCATTAATTGGAAATAGGATTTAATATATTCAATTTTCTGATTTTTGTAGTAAAATCTTTCATGCGATAGCCTATTATCATCAATGTTGGATTAATAATATTTCAATGAAACTTTGAGACAATGTTTTTTTGGCAAATGAGTTTGTGCATAATGTTATATTTTCCTATCTTATACATTGATCTGCTTTCTGTCATCAATGCCCTATATTATTGCATTAAATAAATTCTGTGATAGGGTTTCTTTCACAAACGAGTTTGTGCATAATACAATCTTTTCATATTCTATACTTGAATGAGCATAACATCTGCAAACATAAAAATGCATTTTTTGATAAATTAAACTATCAAGGTAGGTTTTAAAAACTTAGGCAACTCTTTGTTGATAGATATCATATATGAAAGCATGCACCTACATGTAAAATTAAAAAGGAAACTTGTGATGAAGTAGCTATCTCAACGAGAATGTAGACACTTTAAAAACAAGTGCACCCATATTGAATGAGGACTAGTCACATCAACGATGAATTACTAGAAGGTGAACTTGACAACAAATAACTTTCTCAATAATTATTAGAAAGTGAACTGTACAACAAATAACTTTCTCAAGGCTTTTTTGTAAACACTATTTTTCTAATTTGCTATAAGATGCCTGCAAATGTACTTATTAGAGTAGGGATTGCACGTGGTTATTATTAGAATTCATTTTTTGTGGTCACAATTGTGTTCAAAATCCAACTTAAATTTCTTGTAGACAAAATATGACAACAAGAATTAATTAAAAATCTAGTAGTGTTTACCTCACATATAAAACTAAATATTTGTTTGACTTTACTAACAAGTTTTAGAAGGATATGTTTATGCCATAGTATTATTGGTTTCTCTTATGTGGCTGAGGTTGGATGGCCTTTTATGATATGTACAAAGTGACGATTAGATAATTGATACATGCATAGAAGGTTGTGTGTGAATCCTCCTACGAACAAAGAGAATCAATACACATGAAATTTTTGGGGAACAATCTATGACATTCTCACCCCAACCAAATTAAAACAATTCCAACTTATACAATCCTCATACCATCTTCTTTTCCTAACCAATTGATCACTCACTATAATATTGGTACATGTTTTATTAAGGCAAATTAATGTTTATATGTTTACAATGTAACAATTAAACAGAAAGGCTTTAAAAGCATGGTTGAATACACTAAAATTCTCTATTTGGACCAAGGGTAAATTGTTAAGAGGATGAAATTAGCATTGCTTTCTAACTTGTTGGAAAGTTTACTAGGAAAATTCAAAGTGCTAAAGTTTATATAACATGACTTTTAGAGAGCTATAAGAAAATGACATGTCTTGAGAATCCCTTAAAAGTTGATACCAATTAATTTAATTTCTGTATTTTCATATTATGGCTCTGGCAAGTCAAGGGCAATTACCTTGATTGGTGGAGGTAGATATTTGAGTCTCAGCAACCCAAGTTCAAATCCTCAATTAGATATGCAACAAATAGTTGTTGCATTGTTTGTAAACCAGCAAAGTTTACCCTAAAAACATTCCTCAAAATGAGGGGAAGTGCCCATGTTTCCTTCAAATGGGTATTTTGAATATATACAAAATTTTATGGCTGAGTATCGTTTAGTTTTTTAAAAGAAAAGAACAATTTGGAATTTGTACTTCTTGATATTCTAACATATAAGAATGGTTAATTTTTCATAAATCATAGGAATATTGCAACAATTTAGGAAGAGGTTGTATTCAAAGTTCATGTTTTTTTCATTATGTTGAGAGGTGAAGGAACTTGTATACTTTCAATAAGTATTATTAAAAATCTATTTATTGTTTTGATTTATTTTAAATTACAAATTATTATTGATTAAGCATGTAACGATTGTAGAAAATCCTTGTAGATTCAAACTATAGATTTTAATATGTTAAAACGATTGATTGAATGAAATCATGAAGTAGAAAAAGAAGAATTTCAATCACACATAGCACAATAATTTTCTGGGGAAATCCTCACCTAAAAACTGCTGCTATATGTATATTTCATTAACCAAAAGATCTAAGAAGAAAATACAATGTTTGTTCAACCCGAACAATCTTTGCACAAGTGCAATCTATCTCACTGCTTCACAAACTAGCTCAAGCCAATACTTAGCCATATTTGTTCCCTGCCAAGCCCCTACTTCCTTGCGCTATTCCCTTGGGAATTAGACCATATTTAATTGGGAAATTCCTCGCTAACAACTACGCAATCCATCCATAGGCCTTCCTTTAATTGCATGCATCACCGGTTTAATTTAGATGATTTTACAATTGATAGTACACTGTTCTTGAACTCTAATCTCATCTGGGTCTTCCTCTGAACTGACATGCGTGAGTTATTTTTGAGTGAATTATCAGTTATCTAATTGATCACTGCATGTGAATTAAATCCATTTTAATTCACTTGACCACTCACTAGTTCCTCTAACAGTTAGAACTAATTTAATTAAATTTAACTCAGTTAAACTGAATTAAATAATTAGGGGCCACTCTACATGACTCTAGATAGACTTCAAACTTGAATTTACTGAGCCAAATAAGTCTACTTAACTTAGTTAATTATTACAAGTTGCCATGAGAATAAAATTACAATTTAATTCCTTATTTAATTCAAGGACAAACTAAATTAGGATTTTCTTGTTGCTATTTTTAACACTCCCTCTCAACAAGAAAGAGATTATTTTCTACCCCGATCCTGCCTTTCTGAAACTTGAATTTTCATCTTGACAATTCCTTTGTCAAAATATCTACATTCTACTCCTCTGTAGGAATGTATTCCGGCAACATGATTCTCCTTTGCACACAATCTCGTAGATGGTGATACCAGATGTCAATATGCTTAGACCAATCATGAAAAAGTGGATTCTCATAGAGTTTGATACAACTTTGGTTGTCACAATAAATCACTATTGGATCCATCTGTTGACCAAACAACCCAACAAGGATCTTCCTCATCCAGATAGCCTCACAAGCTGCTTGACTAGTAGCCATGTACTCTGATTTTGTTGAATTGAGTGCAACTGATCTCTGCTTCTTGCTGTACCAAGAAATTACCACTGACCCAATACTGAAGATTCCCACTGTTGTGTTCTTCCTGTTGGATGGACTCCCTGCCCAATCTGCATCTCTGAATCCTTGAAGCTTCACCCCCTCTGTCCGTTTGTACCAAAGACCAAATTGAGTGGTTCCTCTGAGGTATCTCAACACATGTTTTACTACCTTCCATTACAGTTTGGTTGGCTTAACCATGGCTTGAATAAGCTGGTTAACTGCAAAACACGTCTGGTCATGTGTTCACCAAATACATAAGTGAACCCACAAGCTGTCTATAAATAATAGGCTCTGCTACTTCACCTGAAGTAACATCCTCCTTCCTCCAGTTACCAGCTAGAAGAGTCTCCATGGGTTTGTTTCTCTCCATGTGGAACTTCTTCAGTATCTCGTTGGCATACTTGCCCTGAGAGACAAACAATTCCTCATCTCCTTGCCATACTTCCATACCAAGAAAGTAATGCATCAACCCCAAGTCCTTCATCTTGAACTCTCTTACAAGTTCCTCTTTACAAGATTTGATCAGCTTCTCATTACCTGTCAGAATTAAATCATCAGTATATAATACTATTATCAAAAATTTACATTCGACCACAATATGGTAAAGGTTCGACCACTTTTTGTGAAGCCCAACATGGTGAAATAACTGTCAATCCTAGTGTACCAAGCACAAGGTGCTTGTTTTAGTCCATACAATTCTCGCTTGAGTCTGCACACATGAGACTCTCTGTTGAAGGTCTCAAATCCTTCTGACTGCTAAAAAATACTCCTCTTCCTCAATCATGCCATTGAGGAATGATGTATTTACATCCATTTGATGTATCTTCCATCCCATTTGTGCTGACAGTGCTAGAATAGATCTAATTGATGAGTACCTTTCTACAGGAGCAAAGGTATCATCATAATCAATTTCCTCTCCACCTTAGAGAATCCTCTGGCCGCAAATCCAGCCTTGTGTTTCTCCACACTCTCGTCTGCTGCTTGCTTTACCTTGTAAAGCCATTTGGAACTCACCACTGACTTGTTTGATGGTCTTGGGGCTACCTCCCAATCATTGTTTCCAATAATGGAGTCATACTCCTCAACCATGGCATCAACCCACACTGGTTACTATATTGCTTCTGTGAATGAGGATGGCTCAATCTCTACACTCTTCCTCATCAGAGCCATGTAGCCAGTGTACCTCTCTGGTGACCTCCTCTGCATGCGTTGTGATGTGGGTACTCCCACATTCTATTTATCATCATGCAATAATATGTCAACCTCTCTGGTGCGCTTTCTCACATCTATGTAAGTCTCTACATGAGTGGGTGTTTCCACTCTCTGCTCCTCTATATGTGGTTGCTCCACATCATCTTGAGGTTCCTCCTTTGGAGTTAAAAGCTCCTAATTTTCATGTAACTGAAGCCCCCTCTCAAGGGAACATCTCATGGCATTCTCTTCATCGAACTTCACATCTCTACGAACCACTGTCATTCTGTTGGATGATAGGTACACCCGATAGTTGTAAGGTGTATCAGTGTACCCCAAAAATATGCCCAACTCAGTTGTTGGATCTATATTTTTCCATGCATCCTTGATAACATGATAGTAGACTGATGAAGTGAAGATCCTGAAGTGTGCCACATCTAGTTTCTTACTTGAAAAAGCCTCTTTTGTTGTACTCATCCCCAGAATTCATGAGGGATTTTGTTCTTCAATAAACAATTCTGTTGCATGCTTCAGCCTACAAATGCAACAATATGCTATGATCATGTAACATCACTCGTGCCGCTCCCACAATACTTCTGTTCTTCCTTTCATCCATCCCATTTTTTTGTGGGTTATGAGATGCTATCAACTCTCATTGAATGTCTTCTGATGCACAAAAGTTCTTAAATTCATTCGACACATATTCTCCACTGTTATCGTTTCTGAGAGCTTTAAATTTCCTTCCAGTGTCTTTCTCGACAAGTGCTTTAAATTCAAAAAATTTAGTAAACGCATGATATTTCTTCTATATGAAGAAAATACAACACTTACAAGTAAAATCATCAACAAATATTACATAATACCTATGCTCAGCCGTGGATGCTGTTGAGAATGGTCCACACACATCTGAGTGAACTCGATCAAGAATTGCTTACGCTCGACTGTCTTTGTCATGAAAGGAAGCTTTGGTGTACTTCCCTAATGTACACCCTTTGCATGTGTCTCTCAGTTCTAGTGTACCCTTGGGAAGTCTTGTAGAAATTTGTTACATGATCTTCAAGGCTCCGTGGTGCAATTGACCAAATCTTCTATGCCACAACTCACCGATGTCTCAACTCTGCACCTTCTCTACTTTAGTGCTCAAAGCAGCGCAATCTTCTACCTCTAAATTGTAGAGGTTATTCACTTGAACCCTGATCCTCTTCACCTGTCCCATGGCTATGTGACGAAGTAAAGCCTTTCCCTTGATAAATATCACATCATAGCCATGATCCTCCAACATGGAAACAAAAACCAAGTTCTTCTTCAAACCTGGAACATACATGACATCTCTCAATATGTGGGGAGAACCAGACTCCCTCTGAAAGGTAACAATACCGATGCTGGTCGCACTATACCTCCCATCATCTCCCATCTCGATGTACATCTAGAGGTCCTTCTCCTCCAAGTTACTGAAGAGCTCTTTATTATTGGACATATGGAATGAGGCTCCACTATCTAGGTGCCACACACTACCCATCACTGATGACACCATGCAAGCGATGCTAGTGAAATCCAATTCGAATTGTGAAGCAAGAGCTTCACCTGCCACTCCTCCTAAGGGATTCTTACCGACCTTCTTGTGTGGACACTCTATATCATAGTGTTCCAGCTCCTGACAGTGAAAACATTTAATTTTGGACACGTCCTTCTTCTTACTGCCTTGACTAGAATCTGATTTGGAATGGGATGACTTCCTCTTCCCTTTCTTTGCCTTTCCAGCTAGGGCACAATTCTCCTCATCATCATTCTTGGATGAGGATCCATCTCTAGTGTTCTGCCGAATCTCTTCTTATACCAAGTCAGACCACAATCGCTCCCACTCCGGTAGCTTCTCCCTCCCATTAACTAAGTCCTGGTAGCTGTGCCAACTCTTGGGAAGTCCTAGAATTGTTAGGCTCACCAGATCGTCTTCTGCAATAGTAACCCTGATACTTCCAAGCTCATTCCAACATTGGGTGAACTTGGTCAAGTACTTCGGAATTGAGTTGCCCTTCTCCATCTTGATCTTTCTGAGTTTGTCCTTCAGTGCCAGCTTCCTACGGTCACTTCTATTTTGAAACAAGCCCGTCAATTCCTTCCACATTGCAAATGGAGTTTCCTTACCGTGGAGATTCGAGACAACATGATCTCAAATTCCTTCTAGGATAATCCTTCTCGCCTTTGCCACACACTTTATCCATTCTTCCATATCTTTAGCATCAGATGTTAGAGGCTTCGAGATATTATGATCTATGAATTCCTTCAGTCTGTTGTCTTCCAACACTACCTCCATCCTGTCCTTCCAAGCTATGTAATTCGAGCTACCCTCAAGCGCACACTTAAGTGTCAAATCATAGAACGACATCTTGCTGAATCTGAAGTATGACACTACAAATTCGATTTCACCTGCACAACAAATTCGTATTATCCTCTTCTATAGTGATTTAAGCTCTGATACCATGTAGAAATTTCTTGTAGATTCAACTGCAGATTGTAATATGTTAAAAAAATTGACTTGAATCTACTCTACTCATCAGTAGAAACAAAAATTAATCGATGAAATCATGAAGCAGAAAAGGAAGAATTTCAATCACACATAACACAATAATTTTATGGGGAAAGCCTCAGCTAAAAATCTCCGCTATATGTATATTACATTAACTAAAAGATCTGAAAATAAAATACAATGCTTGTTCAACCCAAACAATCTTTGCACAAGTGAAATCTATCTCACTGCTTCACAAACTAGCTCAAGCCAATACTTAGCCATATTTGTTGTGTTCGAATCCCCTACTTCCTTGCGCTATTCCCTTGGGAATTAGACCATATTTAATTGGGAAAGTCCTCACTAATAACTACAAAATCCATCCATAGGCCTTCCTTTGATTGCTTGCATCACCAGTTTAATTTAGATGATTTTACAACTGATAGTACACTGTCCCTAAACTCTAATCTCAACGGGGTCTTCCTCTGAACTGACATGCATGAGTTATTTTTGAGTGAATTATCAGTTATCGGATTGATCATTACATGTGAATTAAATCCAATTTAATTCACTTGACCACACACTAGTTCCTCCAACAATGAGAACTAGTTTAACTAAATTTAACTTAGTTAGACCGAATTAAATAATTACAATTCAATAATAACTCAACCTAGGCCCCTAAAATTTAGGGATCACTCTACATGACTCTAGCTAGACTTCCAACTCAAATTTATCGAGACAACTAAGTCAAATTAACTTAGTTAATTGTTACAAGTTGATATGAGAGTAGAATTACAATTTAATTCCTAATTTAATTCAAGGACAAATTAAATCAAGTTTTTCTTATTGCTATTTTTAACAATGATTTATTTATTTATTTATTAATGTTTTTAAATCTTCCTTGAAGCACAATTGAAGTGATAACTTAATGGTTCTTTGGATATGTAATTTGTAGTGACAATGCCACTGTCTTTGCACTCTAGTGCAAGTGTATGACATCTTCAATAAACCTTAGTCATATGAAGAAAGTATATGTTTTTTATTCCCATAAAAAAATCATCATAAATGTTATCATGATTGATATCATATAACGTCACTATGGTATTTGGAAGCCATGGAATTGTTTGTTCATTTATGTTGTTTTCATGAATAAAGTTTGTTTGTTTGTGAGAAGGAAATTATTGGTTCCAAGAGGAAGAAGTGGAGAAGTGGAGTATTAATGTGGAACAAAATTCCCAATTAAGGAAATGAGTCATATGACTGAGTATCCATGATGTAAAATGATGGAAACCACATGCTATTGGTTCCCAAGGTATCTTTCACACAAACACAAAAACTAAGGTTAATTAGTATTTTACATTTTAAGATACCTTTGTCACAAACATTTTTGCAATGATGCTATTTTTCCTTCTTAAATGTATCCATCATAAGGAAATTTAAATTTGGGATTAAAATGCTATAAACAAAAGGATACATGTACTTATTTGATTGAATACATGAGAGGTTATTGGTATTTAATGTTGCATTTTGTGATTATGTATCTTGATGTTTTGTATCCTTCGATGTTTTATCCATTCTTCATGTTTTTTTTTATACAGACAACTTGCTTTTTAAAGATATTTTTTGAAGAAATTAAATTGGCATCGGTATATTAATCTCAAAATAATTAACATTTTTTATTTATTCATTTTGTTGCAAGGGAAGTTTATAATTGAGCCTCTGGAAAATAGCATTGTAGGATTTGTGGATAGTTTGTAATTTTCTTTTTTGTTAATCCGGATGAAAATGTTTTATTTTAATGATGGAAATTATTAATTTAATACTCATGGTTGTGACTTTGAAAATACCTTTTATTTAAAATTTGGATGATTTTAATGAAATTTCAATTCATTGTGAAATTTAAGAATACTTAAATAACTAGGCATGAACATAAATAATAATAACTTATATTTGTGAAAGGACATGATCCAATGAAAATATGTGAGCTTAAACAAAAGGGAACTTTCACCTCATATTTTCAACAAGATCTTCATTTATAATATTATATATCATTTTTACTCATACATTTATATATTATTTAGTTATCTTAAATGGATATATTTATAATCTAAATATTTTGGATGTCTAATTGGTGAACCAAATTCGGCTGTCACATTTGATATGAGAGCTTTGTTTTTGATTTAGTCTTTTGCCATATATGTAACATACCTAGTCCCTAGCCCCAAGGGTTAGCTCAATCGGTCAAGCCTGGGCCTCGCCAATGGGAGGTCACAGGGTCGAAACCCGAAAGCTCTTGGGGTCAGATCAGTCAATAGGCCGAGGGGTGTGACTCCCTTCGGGTGGGGTCCACCCTAGCATTGTTCGATCCTGGACGTAGCAGAACCACTGACCATGGGTATCCGTGAACCAGTTGTGAAAAAAAAAGAAAAAAAAGAAGCATACCTAGTCCCTAATGTTTGAGTAAGGAAATGAGATATCAATTTTTTTCTTTCTTTTAATCGCTTTAAATCCCACTTCTAAGGTGTCCATCATCTTCTACTTGTCAAGAGCTTTCGATTGGTAAATTTTATCTCGTTCTAAGTCCGAGACACCAAGATTAGCATGTCCATACATCTAACACATGGAAAATCTAACGGTCCTACCTTTCTACCCCTGTTTTCGTATATGTGATCATAATCGTAACGACCAATGTGGAAGCCACGACTAGCTAGGACAAGTTCTGTAAAAAATTTCCTTCTTGAAAATAGTAGAAAATATGAAATGTTGGCCTAAAGGGAGGGACACATGTATCCAAGCATGAGGGAGAGAGGGGAAGTGGAAGAGTGGTAGCTGGTGGCATAACATATTGACACACCACCTAACAAATGAAAAAGACATGATTGGATAGGGGGAAAGTGCCCATGTTTCTTGTTCTGCAACATGAGGGAAGAGAAGCGGGGGCAATCTTGCAGTATATGAAGGGACTCAAGGAAAAATAGGAAGTGAGAAGAAAAATCTAGCAAAAAAATAAGAGGTGATGGTAGAGAAAGAATTTTGGGACATTGGACATGGACCATAGGAGCAATGTCGGAGTTGCAAATAAGTCATGTGCTCTGAAATTAGGATTTTTTCTCCTAATTAATGTGTTGAGGTTGTTGGAATGTGTATGTCCAAGCTTGACTACCTAGTGGGAGGCTTAGAGGAGCATTGAACCACGAGTGCTTGCTAAGTTGATCAAACACTAAGTGCATACTTAGTAAGCTATAAACCACTTAGTGCTTGTTGAATGGGATGATAAACCACTCAGATGTTTGTTGTAGGCTGATAACCCACTTGATAGGGTGAGTTGAACCATTGTGGTGCTTGTTGTGAGGCTGAGAAACACCCTTGACAATGGGCTACATGATCTTACAATGGTTGCCTTGAAAACAATGCTGATAAACCTCCTAAATAGTGGATCCAGACTCCTAAAACTGAGAAATACCCCTGTTGGGCCTTGCGTGAAACACTGTGATCAATTTCAGAGAGAGGTGAGACCTGTGGTGCTAATTAATAGAGAGCAGTTGATAAATTGCTTGGATGGTAGACTCCATAACTGTTGATGTTTTATAAAGCAGCAGAAGGTATTTCCTTCCAAACAACAATGAACAACAATGTATAATATATATTTTATTATGTATAATAATATATATTTATATATTATATCATATATATAATATAATATATAAATATAAATAATAAGTAATTAATTAATAATGAAAAAAAAGAGAAAAGACATGTCTATCCATGACAAGACACCTCGACTATGTATATATACGGGGATCCTCAATTATAATAAAACATCAACAATATCTCATATATCTTATATCAATCTACTAATGTTTACTCAATCGTAAAATAGCAATTAAGGTTGAGATTTTTTCAAGTGTAATTATTGATTATAAGGCAATAATTACCAAGATCTGGAAATAAGAAATAATTCAACATGGTTTCGGAGCCAAAAGATCTTGCAAGAAAAAACACGTGTTAAATTTTTGGGTTGTTACAATATTTATGTGACAACATATTTACTTTTTACTCCTACCTAATTTATGCAAAGAATTCCATAAATTATGGTGGGAAGTAATTTTTGCTAAATATGTCTAATTATGGAAATATAAAGAATATACTACATATTTACTTTTTACTTCTACCTAAATTTATGCAAAGAATCTCATAAATTATAGAGGAACAATTTAACAAATTCAAACACTATGTGGGTGAATAGCCTAATTCCAATGAAGTAAAATACATTTTTAATATGAGGATAAATTTAATTTCATAGCACCAATGAGTAAATGGTTAAAGAATATGTTTGGGGTCAATAACAACATAGAAACACTAGCGTTCATTAGAAATTAACCTAGGAAATTTTGTTGGCTTGAGGGGGCTTGGACCCAGGTTTAGATTAGATGCGTTAACCAACAAAAACCTACACTACCGCCCTTTCGGCAACAACCCACTTAGTGTAGGCTACAGTGTCGCCCGAGGCAGTATTGGGGGATGTTAGAACAATGTTTTTGCATCTAGAAGGCTATGTGACGTGGGGTTAGGGCGTTTCTTCAGTTTCAAGCCTGATCTAACATTTGCGAACCCTTATCCATGAAATCCCCAAACTTAAAGTGATTTTCAGTTAAACAGAGTTATGAGCTTCGTTAAACGTCTAGTCATGCACAAAATAACATAAAACAATAGATCCGGATCTTCGCAGAGCACTTAAGACGAAAATAGAGATAAATGGCATTCAATTGCGCATAAATACAAAAAACACACAAGTATATATGTTGGACACAAAATTGCTTCAAATATTCTTTATTACTTCATATCTTCCTTATACAAACTTCCTAATCTTGCACACATAGCTGCAGGGGCCCGCGCACTCAGCTAGGATTTACCAAGGTCTTCGCGCACTCAGTTGTAGGAGCCTTCCCCTTCACCAAAAATACAGAAATATCGTACCTTTACATACTCAAAACATATCAAAATCCCATTCTATTCATTGATTCTATCTTAGACCCGCTAAGACACCCTTTTATATACTTTTCCCATTACAATACCATGGTCTGCAAACCATGTGCAGATCTTAAAAAAATACAAAAACTAAGGGGATTTGACCTTCTTAAAGCCCCTTGACTCCTAGTGACTTGCGCTACTTGTGTTCCACTCCTCAAATTGCGAAAACTTTACAATATCTTATCAAAACTTGACCCAGGGGACCCTGTCCCAATAGGCCCCCAACACAAAGATGTGACTCGTCCTCGAGTCATTCCCCTGGTATATCCTCAACGAGTGCTTTGAGACCACTGAATTCGGACTTCAAGGCTTGAAGTTCTGTTGTACTCTGCGCGGTGGTCTGCCAGACATCTTCGACCAACTTTTCTATAGTTGGCCCTGCAACTGCTAAAATCATCGTCCTTTGCGTCTGCTGAAGGGATTTTAATTTTCTCTGGATATTCTGTGAAAATTGACTTGCTTTGTTGACCCATGGTTGCGTCCTTGCTGAAATGATAGAGGCCTTCTAACGTATCTCATCAATCCCTTCTTGGAGTTTAGTGAACCTCTGCACAAGTGCTAAGGTCTGCGTTGTCGCCCCGATCTCATCAAACTGCAGTTGATTTTCGTGAATGTCAACTTCAAGTTTCTGCAGAAGTGGGTCCTCTTGCATCGAGGCCCACATTTCCATTGTACTTTAAAAAATTTGGTTGCTATCGTTAATTGCAACGGTAAGAATTTCCATATCATCTTTAATAACAACCTCGCACTGCTTTTGGACTTTTGGAGGGGTGGCAGGCTACATCTTCATCCAAAGCTCGGAGATCTGCAACTGTAACTCAAACCACACCTTTCCTACCTCATCCTTAGATTCTTTGACTGCGGCTGCCAACTTCTGTAATTTTTCGGCTGAAGCTACCTCTGCTGAAATCTGGAACTCTGGAAGGTCACTACATACCTACACTTTTTCCACCTCTAGCTGTTGACTGCGCGCAATGACCTCTTCTCATTCCTTGAGTGCTTGTGCATTTTCCTCAAACATTTGCTGGTTGGTAGTCTTGAATTCAATAATAACCAGTAATGCCTACTGTTCCCAAACCCTAAGCTCATCCGAGACTCCTTGATGTTGCTCATGCAATGCCTGAGTGGGGAGCGCTGCAAGGTTCAGGCTCAAGTTATTCATATGTAGGAGGCACGCCCTGTCTTCTGAAGTATCAACTTGTAATGATCCCTTTGGAAACTGCACTATGCGGAGGTATGTGGTAAGTTCTGCCTATAAGGCTATCACACTCGCTTGCTTTAGGTTGTCTTGAGCCACTCTTGCTTGACCCATGCTCGCTTGTAGAACACTAGTCTGCACCTTCAATTCCTGAAGGCCCTATTAGACTTTTGTCAAGACAGACTGGTATTTCTCTTCTATGTTCCCCCATATGTCTTCCATCGCAGATCGGATAATATCCCCAATTTCATTAAGATCCCCCTCCATATGGGTCAGTGACTCTACACGGGTGGGCTTGTCCAATTTTTGTTTCTTCTGTGCACCACTAGTGCTCTGCTTCTGCCGCTTCTTGATAATGAATGGAGACTTGAAGTCCTTCGTTCCCACAAAAGGGTATTCGACACTCTCTTGTTCCTCGCGAGTTTTTGTGCCGACTGTGCACTTAGTCTCTGGCAGAATGGTTTCTTCTAGGTCAATCTTGAATTTCTTAGGCTCCTTCTAGGAATCCTTCTTGGGATCCTTCATGGGATCCTTCTTCTCGGCCTCAGTTTCTGCAACGATCTTGCTTTTACATGCTACTGTCGTTGGCTCAGCCAAGGTGAGCCAATTGCTTGACCACTTATTGACGATAACAAAAATATGTCCTTCGGCTACCAGGAATGGAAGTGCATGCCACTCTTCTGTCACATCCTTCTTGGCACAGATATAGACATTGTGAAAATTAACCTTAAACTTCGCAACATCACAATATTGATCAAATAGGGCAGGTGATAACTGTGGCCATTGATTAATCACCATGCGCAACTCTATTTCGAACAAAACCCAAAAGATATTATTCTCCATGGCCCTTGTATGGTATTTGGATGTCCATAATGAGGCATATCGAGCATCTTCACAGATATCTAGGTCCACCGCAGGGAACTGTGATTCCTCTGGTGCTTTCTAAGCGATTAACGCAATTAGAAGAAATATCCATGCATAATGGAACGAATTTCCTTCCTCCTGTGCTTCACGGCAGTCATCTAGGAATTCCTGGCACAGGGACCTTGCCCAGTTAAACTGGACCCCCTGGCTGCACTGTGCGGCCAAGGACACAACAGGGGATGACACTTCATCTACATGACACTTTCACATAATATTCCTTGCCAAAATAGAGGCGGAAAACCGCACAACCTCATCGTTGATAGAGCTAACAACGTAGCCCCAAGACTTCTTGATCAGGCCAAAGTCACTATTCATTTGATCTGCTAGTTTCTTCTCTTGTGACTTGCCTACAAAAGCATCATTTGGATTCCCCCCCTAACAGGGCATCGTGGTAATTCATCTTATCAGAATCACATCAAAAGGGATGGGCTCTCCCAGCCATAGGCACCTATCATGGACCAACACCAACAATTGGCACACACAAATAGTGTTGATGATACTACGCCCAAAATGGGGAACATACAACATGTTCAACAAACCCGCGTGCTCAATTCCAGCAACCCACTTCATAGGTTCAACGCATGTGACACCTGCTTCTTCATAATAGACGGATTTGAGGTATTGGCTGGGCTCAAACTGGGGATATTTACTGCGATAATTTAAATCCCAGTTTTCCATCTTTAGGGACAGTACTCGATCCAACAATTCGCCCTTAATAGGTATGTCTTCAGGTAACAATGAAGTGAAAACATTATATTTAAAAACATCTAGATCCTTCATGACCTTGGATGTTGACTTCCATGGTGGCATATACGGGGGAAACCTGGCAACAAGTTCTACATCTTCTGTGTTGATGTCTTCAAAGACACCGACCAACTCCTCCACATCCAAGTCCTGTGGTTCCATGAGTTGTTTCTTCTTATCCATCTTACCCTTTTGTCTCCCCTCAGTTTTTACTTTCCACAATGATTGCCGAACCAGGGTCTGTTGTGACTTTTTCTGCTTCTTAGCTATTATTACTGAAGCAACAGGCTGCCATCTAGGGGATCTCGACGTTGTAGTATGGGCAGGCTGTGTAATAGTCATGATATGTCCAAGGCCTCTCTGCAAGAATTCCCTTTCTAATTTTGCCCAATTCTACCCAGACATCCAACAATTCGTGTGACTCATAATTAGGCGCAAAATCACAACATAAGCTCTCTGAAAGAGAAAAAATTTTAAATGTGGAGGGGGGTGCCATTCTTATAACCCAACTAAAATTCAAAATGTCCATTCCCCCTCAAATCTTCCTCATAAATGTGAATTTGGCGGCATATTTTCCTAGATTTATGCCTTAAATGCATTTCCCCTGCTCCTTTTAACGAAAAAACCGCTGTCAAATCAACTGTAGTTGTTCCAACAATCACTTTTTGGGTAGGATGTGCAGAAATCCCCCTTCTCGCACAACTACCTCATCGCAGCTTCCACCTGCACCATCTTCCAAAACATTGCGCAACCTTCCTTCTTCGATAAATTTTTTCCTCAAAAGAGTAGTTTATAGTCTTGCATTTTCTTTCAACTTCCATAAGTACTAAGAATTTCCTACGGTCATTGCACAGGGGTGGGATCATCCCTGTAAACCTTCAAATTTCTTCCATTAATCCTACCAGTAAATAATTCCCCATTCAGCTTCGCGAGCTGAACTGTGCCACCATCCGAAATATCCTTAATTACATATAGTCCTAGCCAGTGCATATGAAACTTCCCCAAAAATTTGGTAAACTTGTTGTCATACATCAGGACCAAATCGCTAGTCTTGAAAGTGCACTGCTTAATGTGACGATCATGCCATGCCTTTTCTTTAGCTTTTTGTACCTGCTGATGAAAGCCAACCAAAAAGTGGTCTTCCTCTAATGCAAGCAGCAGTGCTAGGCATTCCTCCATCATGTCGCGATATGCCATCTCGGTTACTGTTGTGATCCGTAGGCTAGGCACTATGTATTCCATTGGAATTAATGCTTCTTGTCCGTAAACTAGTCGAAAGGTTGTTTTCCCAGTCAATTTCTTACAGGTAGTCCTATATGCCCATAGAACCATTGGTATGCGCACATCCAAATCATTCATATTAACATTGTAGACCTTTGAGAGGGTATTTTCCAAGATCTTGTTGAAAGCTTCAATAGTGCCATTCGCCTGGGGATGGTATGGCGTACTCTTCTGATGGTAGATATGGAACTCTTCTGTTAAAGTCGTAATTGTCTCATTCAAAAAATGTGAAACTCTGTCACTCATCAGAATCTTCGGGCATCCAAACCTTGACAAATAAACTTGAATATGAACCTCATAGTAGTGTCTGCACTACAATCCTTCATAGGCTGTTCCTTAACCCACCTGGTTAAGTACTTCGTCGCAATGATAATATAACGTGCTCCTGTCTTCTTCCCTGGTGGTTGAATAGGTCCAACAAAGTCAATTTCCCATTTATCAAATGCTTGTAGTGTGACTTGTGGATTTAATGGAATTCAATCCCTTCGCAATGGTCTCCCAGTCCTTTGACACACATCACACGTACTGCAATATTCCTTGGAATATTTATGTACCGTCCGCTGCCATAATCCTGATCATAGGATCTTCTATGTAGTTTCCTTGCCTGCATAGTGTCCTCCAATGACACCAACATGTGCTTCAGCTAAAATACTATGTCTTTCATATTCAGGCACATATCGGCATAGAATTTCACTCGACCCCTTCTTAAACAATTGCCCTGCAATCACAGAAAAATATGTAGCCCTGAAAACTGATTCCTTCTTATGCTGTGTCGTATAACCTTTAGGAGCTATGTGAGTAGATAAAAATAGAATAATGTCTGCAAAATTCTCATTCACATTCCTGATAGCAAAGAGTTGCGTGTCAGGTAATCCTTCATCAATATTTGTAGGTTCTTCACCATTATCGATCCTAGAAAGGTGGTCCGGTCTGACATTCAATCTCCCTAGATTCAATATCACTTCAAAATTATATTCTTGGAAAAGGAGCAACCACCTACAGATTCCCCCCCCCACAACATAGGCTTATGACTAGGTTCTTCAAAGCAGAATGGTCCATGTACATCTTAAAGTGCACACCTAGCAGATAATACCTGAATGTATGTAGTGCATAAACAATGGCCAATCCTTCGTGCTCTATGGTTGAGTAGTTCTTCTCGGCCTTAGATAGTTTTTGACTGGCGAAGGCAATCAGGTGATCGATATCTCCTACTCCTGGTTGAGTTAAGACAACTCCCAACACTATGCAAGATGCATCCACATGCACATGAAATTCCTTCTTCCAAATCCAATATTACTAGGATTGGTGCTGTAACCATCTTTTCCTTCAGAGTATCCAAGCTCTTTTGACAATCATCGTCCCAGCAAAACGTAGCATCCTTCTTTAACAACTTCTCCATGGGTGCAGTGATCTGTGCACATGCCTTAATAAACTTCCTATAGGACCTAGTATGACCCAATGTCATGCGTAGTTGCTTTACGTTCCTAGGGGGCTCGAGATTGATAATTATGCCGATATTAGAAGGGTCTATGATCAATCCCTGCTTATAGACAACATGGCCTAACAATATTCCATAAGGTACACAAAAAATGTATTTGTTCAAGTTCAAGGATATATGATACTTCGTACATGTATCTAACATCAGGCATAGACTAGAGACATGTTTCTTGACCATCCCAAACACTGTCCAATCATCGAAGTAGACTTCCAAAAACTCATTAATGAATTCCTTGAATGCTGTGACAACCACCCTTGAGAAAATAGTAGGAGAATTTTTAGTCCAAAAGGTATGACTGTATATTGGAACGACCCCCATTCTATAGCGAAGGTAGGCTTACTTCTATTACCTGACACAATCTTAATTTGGTGGTATCTCGAGAATCCATCATTAAATGAATAAGCTTCCTGTCCGCCAATATTCTTGAGAACTTAATCTGTAAACGACGTAGGGAATGGATCATGTACGTATGCATCATTCAAATTCCACAGATCTACGAAGATCTTGATATCCCCCTTCGTTTTCTTCTCTTGGACCACCATAAGACTGACCCATTCGTATTCTTCTATGGGCTTAATTATTATGGCCGCGAGCATCTTATCGAGTTCCTTCCTTACCTTTTCCTTGTATTTGGGATTCAACCGATATGGGCATTGCTTAACTGGCTTCGCATCAGGTTTCAGATTGATCTTCATCATACCCAAATCTCCTACTATCCCTTTCAAGTCAGAGAACTTAGTTGGAAATAAATCCTGATATTCATGTAATAATTCAGTGACCTTATCCACTGTATCTTCATCCCAATAGTCGCTAATGTTTGCAAATTTTGGTTATGCTTCTGAACCAATGTTTACCTATTTTGTATGCACTAGTTGTGAAATATCAGGGATCTCTGCATTAGGTCCACCAACTTCACACTTTCCCTATGATTCAGGGATATTAATATTCCACGGATCCTCATCACCTTCCTCCACTGTGACATTGTAACATTCTGAAGCATGTTGTGGCTGTACCCATGTGATAGGCTCTATGGGAACTCGGAAGGTTGTTGCTTTAATTTCCTGAAGCGCTTCATTGATACATTCGAAGCCATCATCGAAACTGAATGTCAGCAAGAAACTTTCCTACAATTCGTCCCAATCAGTGGTCCCGTGTCGCAGCTACATCTTTAAATACCAGTTCTTTGGGATAACATCCAGGGTATGAATAAAGATATGCACCCACTCAAGTTGAGGTATCTCACCCCATGTATGAGTCCATTTCGCAAGATGTTCACGTGGATCATCCTTCCCTGTGTATTTTTCAGTGAGTCGAGTGTTCGCATAGCCAAATCTTAATCGCATCATTTTACGATATTCCTTCTTGTCAGAAAAATTATCCTTGTGCGTACCCCACCATCTTGCAGGCGTAGATCTCAATGCTAGATCTAAGGCCTGGAACCAATGTTCCCCTGGTACATCCTTTTCAAAATGG
This sequence comes from Pinus tabuliformis, assembly GCA_031772625.1. NCBI lineage: Eukaryota > Viridiplantae > Streptophyta > Pinopsida > Pinales > Pinaceae > Pinus > Pinus tabuliformis. Next base: position 1,683,037,833 of record CM062818.1, read on the forward strand.
TCAAGAAATATATTGATATCATCCAAGCCATCATAATAAGGTAACTTACGTACCTCAATAGATACACATCATAGTGATTTTGTAAGCTGATTACATCACATTGTAGAGACCTCATGCAACCGATTCTACTAATTTTATAACTCCTTGTCTGAGTCTGATTGGAAGGAACTTTCCTTCTCCTAGATGATCCTTCCATCCGCAGTGGGATTGATCCAATCTTCATTTCGCGTAGTTAACTTATATATGTGCTCAATGTCTTCATATTCATAATAGTCACGATTCGGTTCTGTGTATCGCGCACCTTTATCTGGATCCAACGGGACAATTAATCAAAGCTATTTCTTTTCAAATACCATGCTTCGCTTCTTTAAGTTAATGATTGCATTCATGTAAAAGTCCCAATCAATCTCGAACAATGTTGGGTATGGATTACTGTGATCAACGATCTCGATAACTTCGAAATCAGCCACTTCTCTTGCGTCTTCAATATCTACAGTTACTCCATGCAAGCACCCATTGGAATTATTTTTTGCTGGTTTGCCATGTGTAGTTGAATTGGAGACCACTGTAACTTCAGATTTCCCATACACTCCCAAGTAGTCTTTGTTGGGAACGGATGCCCCAAGGACAGTTTTGGGGCTAAAATCCCATGTTTGGTCAAATTTTGTAATAAACTTGTAAAGACTTCGCATTTTGTGGTCGCAGAGCGCGAAGGTGTCATGAGTCATAAAGGGTTGTCCACCCTTGTTTTTGTAAAGTAAAGTCAGCTGTAAGAGATTTACCCATGATCCACAGACCATGGGATTATATAAAAGGAGCTAAGCTCTAAGTAGTTTTAGAGTAATGGGTTTTGAGTAAGATAGTCATAGCTCTGAAGTAAGAAGTCTAAGTTTTGGGTTGTAGCATAGGTAGAGGCTCTGCAGCTGAGTGCGTAGAGGCCTAGGGTGGAAGTCTGCAACTGAGTGCGTGGACCCCTACAGCGGTGTGTGCAGGGTGGATAGAGTCTGTAATCACTTAAAAGATATCAATAAAGAGAAGTATTCTGCAAATTCTGTGTCTTTGTTCTAGTTAATACATCTTGACATGTTATGTATGAATTTCTTTTATAATTCTATACGATGCGTGAATGTATGTAATTACGTTGGTTAAGTGAACGCAAGTAAGAACATCTGTTTACACGGTGCTAACTATGATTTCTTAATGCAATAAGTAAGACACTTGGATGAGTTTGGAAATTTTCATGGTACGCTACTAGAGCAATGTGAAAGTACTTGAGCCATAGGTTAGGGCTGCGCGAAGGTCAATCGCACCCTTTCGCAAAGGTACTGAAGGATGGAATAGCGAGCTAGTCTTGCAAGCCCTAGATATAAGTAACCTGCGTGAAGGCATAAATAGAAGGAATAAAACGACATCAAAACCATCTTAGGGTGCGAAACTTGGTTCCAACATCCCCCCATACTGCTTCGGGTGAGACTTCGGTTCGCGCTCCGCGAGTTGATGCCGAAAGGACCAGTAGTGTAGGGATTTGTTTGGATAATTAACACTGAACTTGGGCTTGACCCCCATAACCCAACAAATGGTTCCATTGCCGGGACCAAAATCTGCATGAGAGATGTGTGATGTCCTATCACTGGAATCCAACTAAGAAAGAGATCAAAGACTGGTTGGATAGGAAGATCCACGAATTCGCGGCGTAGGAGACAGAAACCCACGACTGACAAAGGAACAGTGGTTGGACAGATACCTATATACAAAGTTCCACGGAATATTTTTCTGCTCCTTTCCGGTTGAGCTATACGAGTCGATCGCGAAGCTAGCAGATAGCCAAGGAAGGTGGAGACTTGACAGTCCTATTGTTTGGACCTTGGAGCTAGTACAAAAATTGGAAGCATCTGAGGAAAAGATTGCCCGCGCTGTCGATCATTGGCTCCATCGCATCATAGGAAGATTTGTGACTAAATTTGTGGTCGACACCTCAGTCATCTACATCGAGGCGGAGTAATGCTTTTTCAAAGGTTCACGAGGTAAGTACTTGAAATATTTGAATACCTGGATTAAAATGCTATTGAGCGAAAAATGGGTTATGCAGCTACCTTGATGTTAGGAGCTACGTGAAGCAGAAAAACTTACAAGAATGAAGGAAGAAAGGGTCTTGAATATAGTCCATTGATTTCACCTCCGTGAGGTGACGAAGAGGGAGTAGCGCAGGCTTCTTCACGAAGTGATATTCAGTTCATAAGACAAGGATTCCCGTGACTGCCACCCCCACCCACACCACCTACAACTTCACCACCATCGCCTGGGACTTCACCCGTACCACCTCTACCTCCACCGTAGTTCAATATGGCAAATTTAGTGAAGTTTCCTTTGTTCAAAGGCTCGGGAAATGAGGACCCAGACCAATTCTGGTTCGTTGTGAAAGCCATATGGGAAGATCAGGGCATTACAGATGATCGCATGAAGAAGGCAACATTGGTTAGTGCTCTGCAGGATTGTGCGCTAACCTGGTATATCAAGTACTCTAATGATAACCAGAATTCCAGAGTGGCAGACATCCAGACAACACTGGATAGAGAATTCTGTAGGCCTAAGTCTGAGGCACAATCGATTGTGGGGTTCAAGAAAATCGCGATGCAACTAGGTGAGACACCTTGGGAATTAGATCAGAGGTTGAAGTGTAAGATTCTTGAAGCTAATATGAACCTAACATACGGACAACATCGCGAGTGCTTTGTGGCTTCGCTCCTGCGATACCTAAGGGTTGCGCTATCGCAACAGAAGATAACAACTCAGGAGGAGGCCTTAGAGATTGCAATGAGACTACATGAAACACCGATGCAAGATCCAAATCTGGGGGTTCACCAGATCCATGCCCAGTTGAAAAATATTTGCCTTGAGATGCAAAGTTTGAAGCATGACAAAACAGTTCAGCCAGAGGTGCGCGAAGAGGTATGGTGCCTGAAATGCAAGGGTCAGGGGCATGACAAGAACCATTGCCTGGTCTTTGTGAACTACATTTCAAGAGGGGGACCGATGCCTTTGAGGCCGGAAGCTCAAGCATGACCAAGTGCAGGGCCTACATTGTGGTGTGTTGTATGTCAGGTAGCAGGAAAACATGCCATGGATAACTTTCATTTGCTGCAGAAGTTTGTACAAAGGCCACAACAACTGTTCTACAACTTCTGTAGGTCGGTAGGACATGATGAGCGTAATTGTAGAAGTTATGAATTGATGATGGATAGAACTCTCACCTATAGGGTTTAGGCATAAAACGTAGCCCCTGATCAGAGCGCGGGGATGGCACGGATAGGCTTTCAGGGGCGCGGATGAGGCCGAGGCGGAGGAGGACCTGGTAGAGGTCAGAGACAGTTGATCTACTACAATTGCGGAGGACCAGGACATTATACCCGTGATTGCACTAACCCAACACGTTCGTCGTGCAAATATTTCACCCTCTTTGATCATGAAACGGAAAACTGTCCCACACTAATAGCAAGGATACGTGACAAAGGGGCGCTACCACCTCAACCGGCTCAAAACCTGCAGATGATGAGGTTTGAGCTATGTGAAGAGGATCCAAACGTGAATATAGTGCTTCGAAGTCAAATCACAACAGGAGATGACAAGGGGAAACAACCCGAAGATAGTGCATGGGTTCGCAAAGCTTTGGTGAAGGAGGCTGAGTTCGATTGTGAGTGCGCACGTGAAACATTCATGGAAGCTAAGAAGAAATTCGCTGAGGCCTCCACCTTAGGAAGCAAGGATAAACCTGATCAGGAGATGGACCCTTATATGCTTACAACTTTCCTGGAAACCTGTATGAAGTTATTGTGCAATAGCAGGGTTGTGAAGGGGCTACCAAAGCTCATAAATAGATGTGCCAGAAACGCTCTGGGTGAGCCATGCGTAGTACGAAAGATTGGTAACCATAAAACAAGGATGGGACAGGAGATGAGACTAATCACACAGATAAGAGAGTCTGAAATAGATCAGGCTATTTTGGACCTGGGGTGTCCTACTAAAGCAGAATTGGGAACGGATGGGGAGACCCACGCTGCAATGGTCTCCAATTTAGCTAAGGATGGTGAACCAGCAAAAGATCATCCCCATGGGGGGACTGCAGGGGGTGACTGTAGATATTAAAGGTGCGAACGCACTGGCTGACTTTGAAGTAATAGAAATTGTGGATGACAACGACCCCTATCCTGTGCTCCTGGGAATTGATTGGGCTATTGATATGAACGGGTTAATCAACCTAAAGAAGCGAAAGATGATATTTGAGAAGAAATCACTAAGCGTAATAGTACCCCTAGATCCTACTAAAGGAACGCGCTATACTAAACCAGTCTGCGATTATGAGAGCGATGACGATCTAGACTGTATCTATAAGATAACAGTGTGATACCAAGATTGGGTGAATCCAACAACGGATGGATGAATTACATGGGATCGCAAGAGTTTCTGTACCTCAGACTTTGATGAAGAGTTAGGGAGCTGGCAGAATCAATTACATGAAGTAACTACACTGAGCTGCAACATGATGACCCGGTTGCTGTGCTGTGTGTCGTCGGAGGTAAGGAATTTGTCCACTTATGATGGCTTAAATGATGTAGATATCTTTTTGGATGCATTTGAAAGGGAGGTACTAGAAAAGTAACGCTTCCAGGTGTTAGACTGAGCATTGCGCGCTATGCTCACAAGATGGTGGGGTATGCATAAGGGAAGCTTTAATGATTGGCACGAATGTAGGAGGATGATGAGAACACGCTTTGGGAAGCCGAAAGTGTGGATGACAGACAAGTATGACGGGCAGGATGATCTGCGTGCGCATTTGGCCAAATGGGCTCAGGCTTATGGAGAAAAGCCCCAACCCGAATGGGTGCACTTGTTCTATCACACCCTGGACATCGTTTTGATGAACTGTTACGTAGAAACAGAGCTTCGCCATGGTACAGGTGAATGGGATATTCTGCGCGAGGAATTCATAATGACATTCAGTTTTGAAGACAGTTTTGATTGTATTGATGAGGCACTACAAGAGGTGAAAGCAACAATCTTTAGGATACCACAGGATCCCTTGGACCTGATTTAGCCTGAGTGGGATACTCAGCTGAGTCACGCGCTGGAACGCTATAACGTCACTGCTGAAGAAGAGGATGAGGATCCGCAAAATATTAATATCCCTGAAATTGAATAGTGATGTAAATTATAATTTGAATCATATTCATCCCAAGGATATACAACTACATTTGGTTTTGAAAATGGCCTAAAATAATCAGTAAGGTTAATTTTAGCTATTAACTAGAATTTGTTACATAAAAATAAAATCCAATGGCAATAATATGTTTTTACGAAAACTTTTGTATTCAATAATTTTAGTATAGATTGATAATTCTAATATGTAGTGAAATAAAAAACCAAAAACTATACATGGAAATGTCATAGTTTAAATAAGCTATGAATTATCATCTTTTTACAATTCCCTTCAAAATTGTGAATATAGGTAGTTTCTAGATTGCATGGAAAAAAAATTCTCTGCAAATTTTGAAGATAAAATGATTTTTTTATAAATTTAGGGGATAAATACATCATCATATCAAAAATCAATAATCTTTGGGTCAGGAAAATATCATAGTTGACACACAATCCTTGTGAATTTGAAGTAGATGCATGACTAAGTAAAAATATACAAGTTAGAAACAAAAATATATCCTAATGGAAATATGAATCAAACAACTCCAGAAAGATATATCCTAATGGAAATATGAATATATTAAGAACACATTGAAAGGATAATTAAAGTTTCAGATGAAGATGGATCACAAAAATAATTAAAAATCGGTTAAATTTAAATGACAACTCATCAATACACTGGGATCATCCTAAGAAATTAAAAAAATAACCGTAGTTGTAATATAATGTTGGTTTTTATTCTTAATAAAAAAGAAATGCAATGATACACAAAAATTAACATGGACAATTTTCCCTAGAAACCCAAAAATTGGAAGAGTAGAAATATTTTTATTGTTCTTTACAATGTTGCAAAAGGATATGCGTATAAAATAACTGCATAATAAAATAAAAGTGTAACTCCTTAACCAAGATTACAAAACAACGGGCTTAATCATCATGAACCACAAAACCATTAAAAGCTAAAACCATGTGTGGAAAACCACCAAAATGGTACACAAAAAACCACCCAAAAATTAAAAAAATTCTTAAAGCTAGGAATGTGCATAGTTTACTCTAAGATTATGCATCTTTTTTTTCAAGTTCATCTATTTTATCATGTAAACTTATAAATAAACTAATCTAGAAATCATCACTTAAATATAATAAGACAATCAAAAGTTTTTAAACAAAAATTTCCCAAAAATACTAATGATTTTTAGATTGAAATTTGAAATGGCTAAGTATCAACATACGCACAAACAATCCTTGAGTGTACTTGCAAGCAAACAACCAATAAACTACACACTTATGGACTAACCAACTAATAATAAAGCACTATTTTCTAGTTAACACTAAATCAAATTCTAAAATCAGTATCAAGTTGGAGCGTTATGAACATTACTAATTAGAAAAGAAATTTGGGAGTGCTATGAACATTACACAAAGATAAATCAGGTTATTATTGCAAGATTGATAAGAATTGATAAATAATATTACTAGCATATGCAATGGTGATCTCAATCCATATTTTTGTTCATTCCTTAATATATCTCTATATGTTTTGATAGCAAAATAAAAACATAACCTTACTATCTTTCTTTATATGAAAGAAATAAATCCAAGTCTCAAGGCCACGTTTAAATGTCAATTTTTAAGAGCAATGACCATAATCAATGAAGCAAACTAAATGATATATATATATATATATATATATATATATATATATATATATATATATATATATATATCACAATCAAAATATAACTAACCACTAAGAAGAAGAAAAGTAACTATGATGTAGGTGGCCTTTGGCCATTAAACATCAGTTGGTATTGTCCATAACTTGGAAGATTGTACATGGGAACACAAGTAAAAGTAGTAGGTACCATGCCAATTGGATGATATAATGTAGGATGTCTGGGAGCCAGTGGTATCATGCCAATTGGATGATATGATGTAGGACCCCTCTGAGTTGGTACCATGCCAATTGGATGATATGATAGAGGACCTTTGGGAGTAGGCACCATGCCAATTGGATGATATGATGTAGGACCTTGGCGATTGTATGTAGGGACACTGAGACAAACTGTGGGTTCCATACCCATAACTTCTCGATTGTACATAGGGACACCCACACAAACTCTTGGTTCTATATTGCCAACTGGTTCTATATTGCCAAAGTGCATCATCTTCATTCTCAAAATTGACAAATCCAAAACACTTTGACTTTCCTGCAGCATCTCTCATGACTGCCACACTGATAATTTTTCCATACTCATCAAAGTATTTCCTCAAATCCTCATCATTCATTGACTCTGATAAATTGTTAACAAAAACATTTTTGAACTTGGATTCTGGCCACCTTGGGTGAGAGGTGAAACTGCTAAAAATAACATCTTCTAAAAATAACATTTCTGGGTCCCTTCCTATTTATAGCAGTCCCTGGTCTATCTATAGAAAGTAAATTCGAATTTGATATTAACAGCAGTTTGAAAATTAATTAATTAATTCATCTTGAGTTAACTAGTTAAGGAAAATCAAACTTGAAGTCTATGTGAGGACATGCAACAATTTATCTATTAATTGAGGAATTTATCCATCAGTTAAAGGATGAGGATGAGTTGTAATTAGTTGGCTCAGTTAACTGAGTCAAGTCGAGTTAGATTAATTTAGCAAGTTGTTAAATTAATGAGATTTATTTTGTTAATGCTTGCATGCATGTAACAACTGGTATTTTCAGATAACTGAATATTATAGCTTAAATAACTCATGCATGTCAGTTCAGACAAAGACCTAGTTGAGATCAGAGAAGGGACAATGTATTATCAGTTGGATGAATATTTTTCCTATAAAGGAAGCTCATCCATGATGAGGATTTATCTCCTTCAAGTTTGTGCAGTTAGATCAGAGGTTAGTGAGTGTGTGAAGAGGCCAATTCACATAGGTGGCAACATTGGACCTCAAGGAAACTACACAAGGAAATATGAGGCTTGGAGGGCAAAGGAGAAGGTTTATGAGAAGCCTTTGACTGTATATGAGTAGCAAAGGGATTATAATGAGAGCTAGATAGCTTCCGAGCTAAAGCTTTGTGTAATCCGGACTATGTTTCCACTTCTACGATGATACAGAGATGGGGTTTTAGGCAAGTGCTTTCCCCAGGTAAATTATTCTGTGTTATGTGTGATTGATTCCTTCTTATTAGTTATATGTGTTCTTATTGATGTTGGTCATGGTTGATTAAGCTTCCGCTAAATTGTTTTTAGAAGTAGATCAAATGTTTTGGTTTAGTACATTGCATTACCAGGTTGATCTACAGGTGGGAAATTTCTACATGGTATCAGAGCTAGCTGATTTGTAGAAAAAGTTCTACATGGTATCAAAGTTTACTGATTTGTAGAAAAATTCTACAAATTTCTACATGACGAACTGTTCGCACCTCCACAATCAGGACGATGAGATACATGCTTTGGTCCTGGGTCGAAGTCATTTTGAGCACTTTGATTTTTGAGCGTTCATAATCCCTCTTTGTCCTGTGTGTCTCTCTGGAGCCACCTGGATCAATCCTCCCCACTGAGGAGCTTTTGGTCCTCCAAAAGCATGAAAATTAATCTGCAACTTTCTCTGTACCCTGTCTACATCACAAGCATTCTGAAATGTTCTCACTTCTATCTCCTTCACCTTTGTTCTTCGGAGCCTTAAGTGACGAGTGGACACCTGCTACCTCTGCAACCTGTAGTACATTTTTTCGCAAGTTACATGCTTGAATGACATGAACAACTAATGACCCAAACATCCCACATCTGCCACGAGTTTATAACACATACTCGGTGGTCAAGTTTACAACAAGATGGACGTAATACCCCAACTATGACAACAAGGCCAACATATCATTGTTGCTTCAAAGAGTGATGGAAAACACATCATCACTGCAACACATGATTTACATACATAAGGCCAAACACTATTGTTTCAACAAGTGATGGAAACATACCATCACTTTCAAAGTGTAAAATACGACTCAAAACATGACCAGACATCATTGTTGCTGAACACGTGATGGAAAACACATCATCACTTTTACACTTTAAAATGCAACAAATGATTTACAAAAGAATGACCATGAAACGACAACATGTCTAGAAACCATTTTTCACTTATCAAGGTGAATGGGTCACCTCGTTGAGGTGATTTTGCTTGTCGAACAACTGCTCTTCTTGGTTCACACACTGATGCTTTGTCTTTAAGGTGCTGCTCTGGATGGAGCCTCAAACAAGTGGCTCTTTGATGGCCATTTCTGTCGCAATGACTACAGTAGGTTTTCTTCCTCCATATCTTCTTAACCTGTTGTTACGAGGGTTTTTCACGCCGCATCTTTTTGAGTGCTGCCATCCTTTTCCAACACTTAGAAAAGGTATGGTTATGGAATCCACAAAAGGTAAATGTTTTTCGATGCCATGTTTTACTTTCATTATTAACAACATGATCACAATCAAAATGAACATTCGAAGATCAAAAGTGGTTATACCTTCCCTTGCTTTCTCTGATGTCAGTATGACGATGACACATTGCCTCAGCTCTGTCCCTATAATGGGCACTATCGTGGGATGATGGGGATGTGTTCCCATCATTCTCTTTCCTCGACGATTTTGTCGATGTCTCCAACGACTCTGACACCTTCAAGCACTCTCCTTTAGTGTATCTCGAGCCTGCAAATCAATGTTCGTGCACAACCTCCAAAGGTTGAGTTATGCTTTGGTTATTAACACGAAGTTCTTCTTTCTCCTCGTGCCTCATCCTTGTAAGGAGCCTCATGTTTGTCCCTGTAATTGGGATCTCCAAATCTCCAACATAAACCTGTGTATCATTTATCAACTCACCATTCATACATTTAATTACATTTTGCGCTACTGCTTCGTTCTCAAAATGCACAAACCCATATCCTTTGGATTGCCCTGATGCATCTGTTGCAATATTAGAAGAGAGAATGGGTCCAAAAACAGATAATTTGTGATAGAGGGTTTTATTGTCTACTGCTTTGTGAAGATTTTTAATAAATATGTTTGCGGATCTAGAGTTGCGGATGTTGGGGTCATGGGGTGAGTACATTATCCGAATAGGGTTTCCATTAAGGGGTGTAAAATTCAAGCTGCGTAAAGCATCGCTTTCATTTTTCAGGTGTGTTGTAATTGACATAGCCATACCCTAGAGAAGTCTTGGTCATGGCATCTCTGCAGATGCGAACACTGGCCACGAGGCCAACCTGCTAGAATAGTTCTAAGATTTTACAAGGAAATTTCAGAGATAATATGCAGAAATAAACAGAGATAATATGCACCAATTCAATGGTAATGGTGATATACTTATACCTACCCAATCCTTCAGGTTAAATTTTAAATTGGAAAATTCGGCGCCATTGGGCGTTTAAGTTAAGGTTAAGTCGACCCTGTTGGGCCTTTTAATTTGAATAGAAAGAGCCATTATGACCAAGAAAATTTCTGGAGTTGAGCACGCCAAAGTTTAAAGATTAAATAGAATGTAATTAAGTAGATTTAATAATATGTCTTAAATAAAATAATTTATTTAAATTAAAGAGATTATAATTATTTTATTATTTAATAGATGAAATATATAATTTAATAAAAGATCATTAAATTATAGTTAGATGGCTTAGTGATCCTTTGTGCTCGAAATACAAATTCGGTCCTTTCTGAATGCCCTTAGATTTTTCAGAGACTCTGAATATCCATGTATTCAATCTCTTTTAATATTTTAATTGGGACCCATTCTAAATTAAAACTTGAAAATCAACAAACTACCAGCCTCTTGGATCACTAGAAATCCGAATGACTTGGAATTTTGTATTTTGTTGTTTTTAGGTTGATTTGTTAGATCCTGGTTGTTTTATCCAAGGGCTATATACATTAAAATCCTTTGCAAAACTAGACCCTTGTGCTAGTCCCAAGACTGCCACATTGAAACTTCAAGATCAAATCAGAACCTGCCACATGTAATATTTTGTTGCATCATCTCTATCATGTCACTGCCACATAATATTTCATGTCATCTTTCTGCCACTTATCATACCACGATGCTACCATGTGTGACTCAAAAAGAGCTACTTGGTCACCTAAAAGGGTTAAATTTTCCTACCATGTGTCTCATTTGTATGGTGCCACATGCCATCCTATACATGCCACCACCACGTGTCATCATCTCATTAGGCCACATCATCTCCTTGTCATGTCATGGTAGCCTACTACCCATTCCCCATTGGTTTTGTTTAGACATCATCAGGCCCGATAATTTGGTAAGTAATAAATTTCTTAGGCCAAGCACCCAATGACTAGGGGTTGTGACTGGAAGCCTTACCAACCATTACTCGCTACCTCTGTACTTCCACCTTTTCAACTTTGGTTTTGGTCTAATGGTGGGCCCATACCGAAATCATGATCAGTTGGAACCATTCTTGAAATGCCAAAATTCAACCTTAGTTTTATTTTTATCCGCAAGAAGTTATATGGAGTGTCATATATCATTGGAATGGCCTTGGAGAGGAATATCTAGTTAAGAACCTAGTTTTATTATTGGAGCTAAGGAACTGAAGAAGAAAATTCCTTCAAAGATATTACCTTCGTCCTTTACCTCATGCTAGGCAACAACAGACATACAAAACATCATTGATAACACACTTACCAAGCTAGACCCCTTGAACTTTAAACTTAACATCAATGACATAAAATACCAACATGCTCAATAATCTCCCTCTTTGGCATTGACAGAAATTCCACCAAACATTGTTGGTCATAGATGATGGCACCACCAATTGGAAACACTCCAAACATTGTTTTTGATGAGCCAATGGTTGATCACTCTCCCCCTTTCTCACTCTCCATATTCAATATCTATGCACACATTTCATCACATCTCCAATTTTTTCTTACTCACCCCCTTTGAAATCAATGGAAAAGGGATTAGTTACCCCCCCACTGACCATTTTGCTGCTAAAAGGATATAACATGATGTTTATATTAATTTGTTGTTAATAGGCTTCCTAAACTTATTTCTTCTTGAGTGGTTATAACCATATTTGTACATGTTTAGATGGTTTCCCCATTGCTTGTGATGAAAAATAATGAAGAGAAGAGTGAGATATCACTCCCAATTTTTTCCTTAAATAATCACGAGGTTATTGTGCAAGAGGTTTAGTGAAGATAACAACAACTTGTTCCTTGGTTGAGATATATTCTAACTTACGATCTCATCAACCTCCTATTCCATATGAAAATGGTACTTTAGGGGGATATGCTTGGTTTTTGAATGAAGAATAGGATTTTTTGGATATCCTAATTGCACTTGTGTTATCATAGATGATTGGAATGGGTTTATCTTAAGTAACTTTCATATCTTGTATAGTTTGTTTCATCCACAAAATATGAGTGCAATTAGATGTAGCTACTATATATTCAATTTCAACAATAGAAAGGAAGATACATGATAACTATTTGTTCAACCAAATTACTAAGTGATTCCCAAGAAAGACAACACCACCTCTTGTGCTTTTACTATCATCTAGTTTTCTACCCCAATAAGCATTTGTGTATGTAGTTAATGAAAAATATTGACCCTTTGGATACCATAGACCATAGTCCATTGTAGCTCCTAAATATCTGAGAATCATCTTGGGAGCTAACAAATGGATTTGTTTGGGGGTTTACTAATACATTGAAACTACACCAACATATTGCATAATATTTATTTGTGAGACATTTAGATACAAAATACTACCTATTATTGATGTATACAATTTTTTATCTACGTCTGGTGACTCATCATCTTTGTTAAGCTTGCATCCAATGACCATAGGAGTGATGACAATATAACATTCTTCCATCCCAAAATTCTTTAGCATTTCTTTGAGATACTTGCCTTAGGAAATGGATATACCTTTATTTGATTGAATACTATCCAATCCAAGAAAAAATGAGAGTTCCCAAATCATGCAAGTATCAAACTCAATTTGCATATATGCCATAGATTTTTGACTAAGTAAATCTGCATCACTACCAAAAATGATCTCATCGACATAAACAACATTAATTAAAATATTTTCGTTCATAGTTTTAATATACAAGTTACTTTTAGTTGTTCCTATTTTAAATCCTTGTTGTTATAGATACTTGTTTATTCTAGAATACCGGGCCCTGAGTGCATATTTAAGTCCATACCATGCCTTCTTTAACCTACATAATACCTCAGTATTTTTGGATAGATAAAATCCTTCAGGTTGTTCTATGTAAACTTCTCTTTCAAGCTCACCTTTCAACAATGTTGACATTACATCCATCTGATATACTTTAGAACTTTTGCTACAAACAAAAGATAAAAGCACTTTATTTTCCTATAATATTGTAGCATGAAAAAAAGTATCATCAAAATCAATTCATTCAATCGGAGCATAGCGTGTGCATACTAATATGGCATTATTTATTTCCACCCATCCATTTTCATTTTACTTTTTCCTAAAGACCCATTTTGTGCCAATGACATTTTTATTTATCGGTCTTGGAACCAATTCCGAAGTCTGATTTTTCTCAATCTGATTCAGTTCCTCATTCATAGCTTTTATCCAATACTCATATTGACTTTCCGAACGAAAATATTTTGGTTCAATCATGGATAACATAGCAATGTGTGTTTGGCTCAAGAAATTCATTAATCTTCTTCAAGTCAAAATCTCTACTTCCTCATCTACAACAATCTAATTGGTGGGATGATTATGTTGTACATACCTTGAGGGAGTTTTTGGGTGAGATAATTATGCCTGTGATTCTTCCTCTTCTCTTGATTCTTCAAGTTGTTTTACTTCATCTTCACTATTAGTTTGATCAGGTGGGATGATAAATCTCAGCTACCTTATTTTGAGAGGCAATTCCTCATGTACCTTCACATCAATGCAGTCTGTTATTTTGCATATTCTTTTACTGTAACATTTGTAACCCTTTCTCTTTCTCAATGGGGCTTCTGTCCCATACAACTCCCTTTTGTTGAGCTTCATAATATGGTCAAAATTTAGGTGTCATAGTTAGTTGTTTTAGCATGTGGTACCAGCTCTTGGTCCTATGGGGTAAATAATAAATTTTGGTGCTAAAGGTTGTAATCCAAGTCAAAAATAATATGTGTACTGTAATTTACAATGCACACAAGGTCTTGGATCTAGATTTTTATAGAATATGGTCACATCATATGTGTTGGGTGTAGGAATTATACTTAAACAAACTCCTCAACACTTAAATTGTCAACCCGGGGGATTCTTAAACTTAGAGATGAAGCACAGGAAATGCCAGAGATGGTATGAATATTTATAATGTCAAAACCTACTTTCTTTAAGGAAAGATTACAGAATCAAACTAAAAAGAAAAAGGCAACTTGAACCATCAAAATAATCTAAGACTGGAACAAGGAAGAGTGCTTTTGCAAAAAGGGATTTAGAAATAAAGGGGCAATCACTCTAGACAACTATTGATTAACTACTGAGTGTGTGTTTTTCTTTAGCAGAGACACTTAGCAGTCTCATTAGATGGGCCCTTCAAACCTGCTTCTATAAAGATTTCCTTCCTGCACTTATCTATCTTGCACTATCGTAGTCTGCTTGCACTAATGCAGGAACAAAGATTTATGCAGAGGGTATAAATGGTGTCTTTACTAAAAGTGCTTTACTTCGTGCAAGGGCTTGAACTTTTTTAGGTTCAGAGCACTCAAATCCTGTGACAAGAAACTAGTTCTTGCACTAGATCAGAGCTTCTTGCACTTAGCATTTAATTCTTGAAATAAGTGCTTACTCACTACAAGTGTATTATATTGTGAAATCAAATGGAAACACATAAAAATGAATGTTTCTGATTTTAACAAAGTGCAGAAATAGAGAAACAACCCATATAATTTATCTTGTCATGAAGTATTTGGTGAAAGCAAGAAAACTGCTAGAAGTAAACTAATAAGGCTTGCTGCATCACACAAACGTGCACTGGTGCAGGTTAATTTCTCTTGCTTGGACCAGGCGGGGAAAACCAATCAAACAAAACTGTAGAAAATGAATAGCACACCAACGTGCATTGGTGTAGGTTTATTTCTCTTGCTTGGACCAGGCGAGAAAACCAATCCGAAATCAAGTGCAGGAAAATGAATAGCACACCAACGTGCACCAGTGCAGGTTTATTTCTCTTGCTTGGACCAGGCGGGGAAAAAAAATCTGAAATCAAGTTCAGGAAAATGAATAGCACACCAACGTGCACTGGTGGAGGTTTATTTCTCCTGCTTGGACCAGGGCGGGAAAACTAATCCGAAATCAGGTGCAGGAAAATGAAATTTAACTACTTCACACAATGGATCTGCTTTTACTCAAACATGAATACATGAGCTGGAAATTAAATCACACTTGACAATATAAGCATAAATTACAAGAACAAAAATTAGGGTAAACGTGCTGAGTTAGCTGGGCCCTAGCCAACTAGCGCGTTTCCCTTTCAAATGGAAACATTGCTCAATACTTTATCAATTCATGAGCTTTCAAACACAGAAATACAATTTATGAAACATGAGATAGAGCTCCCTTTCTTATTAATTCATTGAGGAAAATACATGCGTGAACACATAGTCCAGCCCAGATTCGGGTGATAACAAAATACAAGTCTGTTACCACCTCCCTAGTTATATCTCTGTTCTATAAAAAACTATCTCGTCCTATTTACATTCTTCATTATATAGATCTTTGGCCAAAGGCCAAAAAGATCATTTAACAAATTACATAACCGATATGCAGAATTTAGCTTCTCGACCTTCAAAATTAGGCAGTTCAATAAAATTGGTCGTAGCCAATCTCCAGCTGTTCATTCTTCATAAGTTCTATCTTGGCTGCCTTTAGATTGACCTTGTTGTCGTGGCTGGAGCTCGGCTACCTTCAGATCTACCCTGCTGTCGTGGCCGAAGCTGCGCAAAACGAGGCAGTGATCAAGGAGGTCCGGATCTGCTGCAAGGATTCGTTGTGCTGGCACCGGTGCAAGATCCGATCCTACACTAAGATCAACAGTCACGGTAAGCACCTGTCTACGAAATAAACATTGGAGATATCGATAAGTTACAAGAGTGATTATAAGCAAGAAATCATGTAATAAATAATTAATTAATGCTAAGTTAAGTTTAAAATATGAAATATAAAGTTCGTATGAAATATGTCATCGTTCTTGGACTAATGCAAGATGAGGGTGTATAAGAGAGGTAAAACAACGGTAAATGGCTATAATTTAGGAAGGGAAAAATGGACAAAAGAGAGCAAATTAGGGGGCTAACATCCTCCCTCCCTAAACTATTGTGTGTCCTCACACAAATCTTTACCTCTGCAAAAAGCTTCAAAACTTTTTGCATTCCAGCTCAATCCTGCTCTAGCATACTATCATCAGGCTGCAATGTTTCAGACTTCTTCTTTATGATGTTCTTTAATTTCTTTGTCACCTTTTTAAGTCGCTTGAAACATTGCGCAGCTCAGTACTTCCAGACTTTAACTTCTCTTTTCTTTTTCTGGATCTCCGCCATCAATTCTCCTCTACTTTGTTCTTTATCCTCCTGTGCTTTGGCTACAAGCTGCTCTAAGTTCTGCACTTGAAGCTCTAGTTCAACTACTCGAGCAACAGGAGTTACCAAATCTTTTTCCTTTTCTGTTTTGGTAGGGGCTGTGTCTTCCTCAGGGACCTCAATATCCGCCATGGTTACATCAGGAAAATCTTCTCCCTCTGATCCCTCTTCTTTTGGTTCTTCATCCTCTGGTTCTTCTTCTTCTGCCTCTCCTTCTTCTGCTTCTTCTTCTTCTACTTCTTCTTCTGTAGGTTCTGCCTCTTCTTTTTTGGATTCTACCTCTTCTTCTTCAGATTCTTGTCCTCCTGCTTCTTCATCATCTGATTCTTCTCCTCCTTCTTCTTCTTCTTCTTCTGCTTCTTCGTCGTCTGATTCTTCTCCTCCCGTCTCTTCTTCTTCTGCTTCTTCGTTTGATGCTTCTTTTTCCAGTTCTTCTTCTCGCACTGGTGCTTCTTCTTGCACTGGTGCAGGAGGGGATTCCACGCCCTATGGGGACTGTGGTTCTTTGCCTACATCAGATACTTTATTCTTTTTTCGGGGCTTTTTGATGAAATCAACCAACAGAGCATCGTCTTCGACCTCTGCAAATTTTGTTGCGTCCGCAAGGACTGTCAGGTTGTCATTTTTGGGAGTTTGAGTCTGTACTGGCGGCGTAGAAGGGGTCTCTTCAACTGGTGCACTAACTGTCTTCTTATTTGAAGATGAGGCCTTTTCTGCTTTTTCAGATCGTTTCCTTTTTGCACTGGTGCAAGAAGGACTCCCCTTTTCATTTTTTACTTGGGCCCTTGCTTGTGCTGGCGGGGTCCTCTATCTCCTTTCCAGTGGCTGTCCCTTTGTGCAGCTGTTTTAACAATGCCTCCCATGTCATACCTTTCACTTCTAGCTGTTTCAGGACCAAAATTTTTATCAGGCTGTGGTGATATAGCCTTGTGTCGACCTGGTCTGCCCGTCCATCCTGCACACTTTTAGCCATTTTCTCCAAGCTCTTAAGTAGAAAATAAGGGAAATTCATCCTCCACTGGACGTGCCGGCCGACTTCAAAATGTTGCAGCATTCTAAAATGGTATACCAAGGTGCGGGTGTATCTTCCCTCGCAGGTCACAAACTTCTGTAGGATGAAAAGGAGGTCTTTCCACTGACCCAGCAGGGCACTATGCGGAACTCCTACCTTCCAGTCTACCTCTATCTTCTTATCAGTGACGAAACGCTGCCATCACTTCCTTTCTAGCTTCTGATTTTTAAACCAATGTTCACCAGTGTTCTCCAAGCCCGTCGCTGCTGCTATAAATTCTTTTGTGACTTTGAATTTGAGAGGCCCAATTTTCACTCGGCCGTTTCTGAAACTCCTGGCAAGCTATCACGCCACTTCTTTATCGTGCCCGTCAAACTTCTGCAAAAACTGAAGAAAACCCAAGTCTCGCAATAGTGCAAGACTATTGCAATACTCGGCAGTCTGCTCTACCTTACTGAGAGACGAGGGTTCGTTCCGAACAGGTGACATCGCTGCTTAACGATTATGAACAGTTAAGAATTCTACTTGCAATACTGGGGAAATCGGTTCTTATAAAGAGATCTAATTTTCCACCATCCTTTCCACCTTATCACTCGTTCATTCATCGTAGATGCATGAAAAATTTGATGTCAGGTCGAATTGGTACTTGCGGCAGCATTTTAACGGCTAGGTGAGGTAATCATTACGAGTGAAGGACGTTTAATATTATGGCAGAGAGGGGTAATTATGTCCAAGCAACGGTTAAAACATTTCCTCATTCCTTCATAATTCAAAAAGAGAACTTAGCATTCATTAAAAAAATTATCATCATTTCTAACTTAAAAACACCTTGTACTTTAAATAATTTTCTCCTAGTTAGTATGATAGCATAAGTACTCGTCGGCTAAATGAAAGGAATTCATATAAATTTCCATGATGACCACTTTCCTATGCCGTATGCTATGGAAAAAATAACTTGTACTATGTTTCTAACAGGGTGCATGCTTGCACTGGTTTGCTTGCACCGCTTAAATTATGCTATTCTACTGGTACCATTCTGCCTTCTTTATCATATAGGACAACATGCTTGCACTAGTGCAAGCATAATATCTAAAAATAGAGAATTTAAATAACATAGGCTGGATTTTCACATGACTTCCTCAACTTATACTAAAAATTTGCTTCACCCTTTCTTGATGCTTCAGAGCATATCCTTTTTCTCTGTGCGCGAGATCCTGCAATAAATTCATGAGGAAATAAAGAAGTGGGAAAAGGGAGATTTCAGAATGGGAAGGGATTCTATTACAGGGATTCCAGGAATAGTACCAAAAGAGGGAATAAATAGAATTGGGATAGGGAAAAAAAGTTCAAGGGTAAGTGGGATTTCTCCGAAGCAGACAGGGTAAATTTAGAAGAATGTGGGAATGTTAATCATTCTGGGACTGAAGAAGAAAACTGAGGGGATATTACAAAATTGGAATATGAAGAAAGGCAGAAAAATTTCTGGAAGGTCTGCCTGCATTGGTGCAAGAAAAAATAACTGCAGCGAAAATTAAGCGTTACTGGAGTAAAAATATCCATGCTAATTACCCCAACTGTATAAAGGTTGGTTCTGTTGAACCTGCTTTTACTTGGTAGTCGCTAGAATATCTAAAGAGCAAGCAACATTTTCTTTTTATTAGAAACTTTTGATCTTCCTGCTAGCAGGCTGATTTTCAGGTTGATCCTTCTGCAATCATGTTAGCGAACTGATTTTCATAATTACAAGAAAATAATTTTTAGTTACTTTTTCTTTTTAAAGAAGAAAGAGAATTCATGTTTTCAAAAGGTTGGTATTACCATTTACCACTACCGTCCCAAATTGTTGTTGGACTTGTTGTGTAAAATCTTTCCTGGTAGGTGGCTGAAAATACTTCTTTAACCTGTGTCCATTTACCAAGAATACTAAATTTTGTCCATCAATAGTTTTAAATTCTACTGCTCCATTCTCAAATACTCGGATCACTTCATAAGGTCCCATCCAACATGTATGTAATTTTCCTTTAAAGATTTTAAATCTAGAATCATAAAGGAGCACCCAATCACCTAGTTGGAATTGATTTTTTTGAATAGAATTTTCATGCCACCTTTTACGTTGCTGCTGAATTAGTATGTTCTGCTGAACAACATCCCTACGAAATTCATCTAACTCATTTAATTGGAGAAGACGTTGTTGTTGTGCCTCAGAGAGATCTAGTCCTAACTGAACTGCAGTTCTGAAAGTTTTGATCTGGAATTCAATTGGTAACAGAACTTGTTTGCCATATACCAGCTCATATGGTGTATGTCCCGTGCTATTTCTCCAAGTGGTTCTGTATGCCCACAAAACCTCTGGTAATCGTTCAGCCCAATCCTTCCCATGCATATTTACTGTCTTTTTCAGAATGGACTCGATCACTTTGTTTGTGGATTCCACTTGGCTATTTGCTTGTGGGTGATACGGCGTGGATTTCCTGTGCCAGATCTTATATTTCTCCATCACACCCTGTACCAGATTAGAAATAAACTGCATACCATTTTTAGAAACAATTTCTCTAGGCACACCAAACCTAGTAAAGATTTCAGTAAAAAGAAAATCAACAACAAATTTTTCTGTAGCTAAAGAAACAGCTTTAGCTTCTACCCATTTCGTAACAAAATCTGTACAAACCAAGATATGCCTTTTACTTAATGATGTTGGATTTATTGCCCTACAAAATCAATAGCCAATTTTTCAAATGGCTCAATCATAACTTGGGGGCATAAAGGAATTTCATTGGTTTGATTAGGCTGGCCCATTCGCTGACAGCTATCACAATGCCTGACACACTATTTGGCATCCTTAAACAAGGAAGGCCAAAAGTAACCAGTATGAAATACTTTATATGCAGTCCGCTTATCAGCGAAGTGGCCTCCACAAGGTTCATCATGAGCAGATTTCAATATGTTAAACACTTCCTCCTCTCTTACACACCTATGGATAATCAGATCCGGACCAGTGTAAAAGAGATCTCCTTGAATCCAGGAATATGCACCACTTTTCTGAACAATATTCCACTTTTCACGAGCGGACAAGTGGGGTGGTGTTTTCCCAGTAACCAAGCAATTAGTAATGTCAGCAAACCACGGGCAATCTTTTGACATAGCAAAAATATGTTCATCCAGAAAATCATCATTAACAGGAGTTTCTTCACCAGGATTATCTAATCTAGAAAGAAAATCTGCTACAACATTAGATTTTCCTGGTTTATCAACAATAGTAATATTAAATTATTGCAACAATAGTCACCACCTAGTCACTCTACCACTAGTTAATGGTTTATTCATCAAATATTTAATCGTGGAATGATCAGTATGTACAAATACTTCATATCTTGTAATATAGTGCCTGAACTTATTAATTGCAAAAATTACAGCTAAAAACTCTTTCTCTGTAACTGTATAATTTAATTCAGCAGAAGACAAATTCTTACTAATATAATAAATAACATAGGATTGTTTATTTTCCTCTTGTCCTAAAGCTACACCAATAGCCAAATTTGAAGCATCAGAGGAAATATGAAAAGGCAGAGACTAGTTAGGACCTCTTAAAACTAGTGCATGTATTAAATTTTCCTTCAATGTTTCAAAAGACTGTTGGCAAGCTGTGGTCCAAGAAAATTCACTATCCTTAGCTAGAATTCGGAAAAGAGGAGCAGTTATCTTAGAAAAAATTTCAATGAATCTCCTATAGTAACCAACATGTCCTAAAAAACCTCTTACTTCCCTTTGAGTTTTGGGTGCAGGAAGATGTAGAATGATTTCGATCTTTGCTGGATCAACCTGGATACCTTTACTAGAAATCAAATGGCCAAGTACCACTCCCGGTTTGCACATTAATCTACATTTCTTGTCACTCAAGGCGAGATGGGCTTCCTAACAACGAAGAAGTACCTTTTCCAGATTTTTGAGAGTTTCCAGAAAAGAATCACCAAACACACAAAAGTCATCCATATAAATTTCTACAAATTCTAGATTAGAAAAAATGGCCAGGACTGCCCTTTGAAAGGTAGTCAGGGCATCACATAAACCAAAGGGGAGCACTCTATAAGCAAATGTACCCCATGGACATGTAAAATTAGTTTTATCCTGATCTTCAGGTGCAATCTGTATCTGGTTATAACCACTGAAGCCATCCAAAAAGGAAAAATATTTCTTTCCTGCAAGGGTATCAAGCACCTGGTCAATGAAAGGGACAAGGAAGTAATCTTTGAGAGTGGCTTTGTTTAATTCTCCATAATCAATACAAATATGTCATCTTCCATATTTCTTAGGTACTAGCACTAATGGAGAGACCCACTGACTATCAGAAATGGGATACATAAAACCAACATCCAAGAGTTTCTGTACTTCTTCCTTCACAATATCTCTCAGAGATGGATTCATTCGCCTCTGGGGTTGTTAGACAGGTCGGGTCCCTTCCTGAATATAGATATGATGTGTACAAGTTTCTGGGGGAATACCCTTCATATCTTCATAGACCCATGCAAAGGCACTAAGATGGTTTTGCAACAAACTCACAAGCTACTCTCGCTGAGATGAGTCCAAATATGAACTAATATACAAGGATTTACCGGGCTAATCTCAACAAGAGTGGCATCAGGCTCAGGAGTACTCAAGGGGGTGGTAAAATGCAGCGGTACAAAAGAATGAGAATCATGGTTATCTTGAAAATCTAGGCTGAAAATCTGGCTCAATAGCTCAAAATTAGGCATAGTGTCTAGATTATTCAGGAAATCTTGAATCTCATCTTCTTGTGAAGACCCAGTATGCTGATGGATAAAGGAAATGGGCTAAGTCTCCTCATCACTGCTCTGATCCAACCATAAATTATCTCGAAGGTCCTGAATGGATCTGGTAGGGGGGTATAAGGTAACTTTCTTCCTAGAATCTCCATGCGAAATATACATATCACCGGAGCGACATCCAATATATGCATCGGTTGTAGCAAGCCATGGTCGACCCAAGATCAAGGGATGTCCTCCTACTGGGTTCTTTGGCTGAAGCACAATGAAATCAGCAGGATATTCCCAAGAATCTAATGAGATGATCACATCGTCCAATACTCCTTTTGGCTTAATTTTAGATCTATCCGCTAATTCAAGCATAGTGGGAGTAGGGCGAAGATGAGATAACCGAAGTTGATCCATGGTTTTCTTAGTCATGACATTAATGGCTGCCCCCAGGTCTATAAGAACATTAGAGACAAGGACATTACCAATCTGAACTGAGATAACAAGGTTTCTAGGATTAGTATATTTTTCCATAGACACACATCCCGTCATCAACTCTGCTGCCCTACCAACAAATTGAATGGTTTGGGGTTCCAATCTCTTCCTCCCGGGTTTCTTGAGACAGAGTTCCTTAATAATCTTGGTACAAATAGGGATCTCTTTGATGGCTTGGAGCAAAGGTATCTTAATGAAAAGATTCTGAAGCTCTGATGCCAAGCTAGTCTCAGAAATAGGCTCACTTCTTTCCATTACTAGCCTCTCTGGGAAGGGAGGTTGGTTGGAAGAATATGGCAAGGATTCAAAGGGTAAGGGTTGCTTAGTGACAGCTTTCGGAGAATGATTAAGAGTTTCCTCATCTTCTCTCTCTTCAACAATCACTCTAGGTTGCTTTTGATTTTCTGATGTTACAGTCCTTCCCGATCTTAATTGAATATCATGAACCCCAACTGGAATAGCATGTACTAAAATAAAGGTGGGTTTGTTACATAGATCATTTGCACTACTTTATTGTTTTTAGGATTGGGCATAGGTTGAGCAGGCAAATGAGGAGGTCGAAAAGGTGGAGGTAAAGGTAATGGTGGAGTAGACTGACTCAGAGGTTGAGGCATTGAATAAGGTGTATGTGTAGATGGATATGATTGCATGGGTGGTTGGTAGGAATATGGAGAATGAGTTGGCCCTCTCCAACCTTGTTGCCATGGTTGAGAAGGTTGCCCATGCTAATATTGGTTCCCATACTGTCACTGCTGATTAGTGTTATGATAAGAATATGCATGTGAATTATAACCAAAATAGTGTGGAGAAAATTCAGGAGCCATACCTGCACCTACTTGAGGCCAATTTCTTTTTGCTCCCATAGCATACAAGTATTCAACTTCAGGCTGTCCCCCTGTAAATACAACTTTAAGTCTTGGTATAGAGGGACATTTTTCTATGATATGGTCTTCTGCACAAATAACACACTTATTAGTTTCTTTCAAATTAAGAGGACATTCTTTAGGAGGATGCTTGTCTCTACATTTAGGACAAAAAATACTTAATGACTCTTATTCCTTCATGAGTTTTTGCTGAAATTTTAAAGAGTCCAACTGTTTGGTAACAGTATTCATTATATCAATTTTCATGTTTTCCATTTTATTTTCTAGTCTAATAATCATAGCATCAGTAGATTCGGTTTTTTTTACTTCTGCTTCGAGTTCCTCTACCAGATCTATACTGATTTCTTGAAAATTTCCTGCACAATTCACAAATTTGTTCGAAAGTTTGCTGAGAAATATCACCTTGTCCTAACATATTTAAATTATTTCTAGCATTATCAGTAAGTCCTCTTAAGAACAAGGTTCTAATAGTACTGGAATCAAGCTTAAGTTTCGACCTTTGTAAAATATACAGAAATATTTCTAGGTAATCTTCAAGAGTTTCATCATCATCTTGTATGATTGTAAAAATTTCATCCTGCATGTCCCGAGTTTTTCAATATTCTTGATATTTAGACAAAAACACTCTCTTCATCTGTTCCCAAGAGGCTATAGTGTTTCCTCCTAACCCCATAAACCAGCGTAAAGCTGAGTCCTTGAGAGTAACAGGAAATAATCTTAGCTTCTGAGCATCAGTTGAATAATCATAACTTCTACACAGAATATCAAACTCAAATAAAAAAGAGTCAGGATCTTCATGAACTTTACCATGGAAATGAGGGAGAGCTGATGGTGGAATATTCTTCATTTGTGCCACAGTATCGGGGTCCACAATTGGAAACACAAAAGTGGATTGTTCCCCACTTACCTGGTTTTCACCAATCCCTTCCACATGATCTTCATGGTCTGCCATTGTTTCCCTTTTGCTCCCAACAGACTGAACCACAGCTGAGCTATTGTCACCAGAATCTAGGTGGACTGTTCCTGCATGATGTTTTAAATTGGATTGGGCTTCTTGCTCACAGAAGGAGACCCAATATGAGAATTGTTCTCAGAATTCTTTCGGTCCTTAGTGGGCTTTGAACCCCTACCTTTTCTAGGCATTCATTTAAAAAAGAAAGAAAAATAACAAAACAATTTCTAATGCTGTCAGAAATCAATCAGCACCAGTAAAATTCCTTTAAAGAAGATTTTCCTGCAAAAAATAAAGGAAAAATTACCTCTATTGTATAATCAGAAAATTCTTACCAAATCAAATTGCCTCCCCGGTAACGGCGCCAAAATGTTGGGTATAGGAATTATACTTAAGCAAACTCCTCATCACTTAAATTGTCAACCTGGGGGATTCGTAAACTTAGAGACGAAGCACAGGCAATGCCAGAGATGGTATGAATATTTCTAATGTCAAACCATACTTTCTTTAAAGGAAAGATTGTAGAGTCAAACTAAAAAGAAAAAGGCAACTTGAACCATCAAAATAATTTAAGATTGGAACAAGGAAGAATGCATTTGCAAAAATGGATTTAGAAATAAAGGGGCAATCACTCTAGCCAACTATTGATTAACTATTGAGTGTGTGTTTTTCTTTAGCAAAGACACTTAGCAGTCTCATCAGATGGGCCCTTCAAACCTGCTTATATAAATATTTCCTTCTTGCACTAATCTGTCCTGCACTATCGCAGTCTGCTTGCACTTGTGCAGGAACAGAGATTTATGTAGAGGGTATAAATGGTGTCTTTACTAAAAGCGCTTTACTTCGTGCAAGGGGTTGAACTTTTTCAGGTTTAGAGCACTCAGATCCTGTGATAAGAAACTAGTTCTTCCACCAAATCAGAGCTTCTTGCACTTAGCATTTAATTCTTGAAATAAGTGTTTAGTCACTACAAGTGTATTACACTGTGAAATCAAATTGCACACATAAAAATGAATGTTTCTGATTTTAACAGAGTGCAGAAATAGAGAAACAACCCATATAATTTATCCTGTCATGAAGTATTTGGTGAAAGTAAGAAAACTACTAGAAGTAAACTAAGAAGGCTTGCTGCATCACACCAACGTGCACTGTGTGCAGGTTCATTTCTCCTGCTTGGACTAGGAGGGGAAAACCAATCAAACAAAACTACAGAAAATGAATAGCACACCAACGTGCACTGGTGCATGTTTATTTCTCCTACTTGGACTAGGCGGGAAAGCCAATCTAAAATCAAGTGCAGGAAAAGAATAGCACACCAACGTGCACTGGTGCAAGTTTATTTCTGCTGCTTGGACTAGGCGGGGAAAACCAACCTGAAATCAAGTGCAGGAAAATGAATAGCACACCAATGTGCACTGGTGCAGGTTTATTTCTCCCGCTTGGACCAGGCGGGAAAACCAATCCGAAATCAAGTGCAAGAAAATGAAATTTAACTACTTCACATAGTGGATCCGCTTTCACTCAAACAGGAATACATGTGCTGGAAATTAAATCACACTTGACAATATAAGCATAAATTACAAGAATAGAAAATAGGGTAAATGTGTTGGGTTGGTTGGGCCCTAGCCAACTAGCGCGTTTCCCTTTCAAATAGAAACGCTGCTCAGTACTTTATCAATTCATCAGCTTTCAAACATAGAAATACGATATATGAAACATGAGGCGGAGCTCCCTTTCTTATTAATTCATTGATGAAAATACATGTGTGAATACATAGTCCAGCCCAGATTCTAGCGATAACAAAATACAAGTCTGTTACCGCCTCCCTGGTTATATCTCTGTTCTATACAAATTTCTATCAAAAACTATCTCGTCCTATTTACATTCTTCATTATATAGATCTTTGGCCGAAGGCCAAAAAGATCGTTTAACCAATTACATAACCGATATGCAGAATTTAGCTTCTCGGCCTTCAAAATTAGGCAGTTCAACAAAACTGGCCGTAGCCAATCTCCAGCTGTTCATTCTTCATAAGTTCGATCTTGGTTGCCTTTAGATTGACCTTGCTGTCGTCGCTGGAGCTTGACTACCTTCAGATC
This sequence comes from Pinus tabuliformis, assembly GCA_031772625.1. Lineage (NCBI taxonomy): Eukaryota > Viridiplantae > Streptophyta > Pinopsida > Pinales > Pinaceae > Pinus > Pinus tabuliformis. The sequence continues at coordinate 1,683,064,844 of CM062818.1, forward strand.
TATCCTGTTGTCATGGTTGAAGTTGTGCAAAACGAGGCGATGATCAAGGAGGTCCGGATCTGCTGCAAGGATTCGTTGTGCTGGCACCGGTGCAAGATCTGATCCTGCACTAGGATCAGCGGTCACGGTAAGCACTTGACTACCAAATAAACATTGGAGATATCAATAAGTTACAAGAGTGATTATAAGCAAGAAATCATGTAATAAATAATTAATTAATGCTAAATTAAGTTAAAAATATGAAATATAAAGTTCATATGAAATATGTCATCGTTCTTGGACTAGTGCAAAATGAGGGTGTATAAGAGAGGTAAAACAACGATAAATGGTTATAATTTAGGAAGGGAAATATGGCCAAAAGAGAGAAAATTAGGGGGCTAACAATATGGTTTTATGCAGTCCAATTTAAGCCCCAAAGATCCAAGGAATCAAGCTATATATCTAGGTCATCCAGGAAATATTTATAGTAAGAAAAAATTAAAATTATATAGGTTGAGACTTGGTATTTCCATATTAATTGATCGATCTGATCAAATATAAAATTGAAAAAGAGATTGGAAATTTTTTGGGGGGGAAATAATCTTCAATCATCTATGAAGTTTGTGAAAAGGACTGTCTACCATATTTTGTGACGCGAAGGAGCAAATTAAAGGGGTGAAATGAAGTATGTTAAAGATGTGTAATTGTAGAAGATTTCCAAAGAATGTTTGTGTAGCCTAGTAGAAGACATGGAATAGGTATTAAATCACAGAATAGGGTAACTATACAAAACAAATTTTTATAAGGAACACTTGTGGATCTAATTTTGAAAATTTTATGAAAGAAAGATCTTCTAGGTAAACTAGGTTGGAGCCTGTAAAACATGAATGAGTTTGTGTTTTATTTAGGCTGGATCTTGTAAAAAATTAGGGAGTTGGTGCTTCCTTCAGGTTGGAGACTGTAAAATACACAATTTGGTGCTTCCTTCAAATACGTGCTTGTAAATTTAGGGGATGGGCATCTCCTTCTAGTTGGAGCTAGTAAATTTGATGTAATGATGATATTCCAATATTTTTTTTTGTGGTTTTCTCCCTTTATTGGTTTCCACCTACAACTGGTGTCCTTATGAGCTTCTATGTGTTGCTTATATGATTGATTTCTAAATAATTGAAATATTGGTTATTATTTATAATAGTTAAAATTGGCTCTAATATTGATTTACCCTTCTCTTAGTCTAAACAAAGACTAGTCTAAACAACCTAGATTTAAGATATAGAAGAAACATATGAAAACAATACTTCTTATTATACATCCATCACAACGACTTGATGAAAAATCACACACTTGAGTGACATAAAAAAATTTCCAACATAATAAGAAGAATTGAATAGATTCATACAATCTCATCAATGCCCTATATCTCTCACACATTAATGGATGTAGATTTGCAATTTTTATTGGCAATGACGATCTAACTTTTCTTTCATGAATCACTCCATTAGCTATACCTCTCATGGTGTTTATATGGATTTACATTTAAGGAAACTATAATCATATTGAAACTCTCATAACCTCATTCACCATGGCTTTGATAACATGTCAATTAGTTGGCATTATGTTGTTTATAGGTCAATTTGTTAGTTCTCGATCATTTTACTAAAGGGTTAAATGCACTAAAAACCTTTACAAAACTAGTCCTTGGTGCAAGTACCAAGACTACCACATTAAAAATTCAAGGTCCAATTAGAACCTGCCAAGTGTGACATTTTTTTATCTCATCTCTACCATGTCATTGCCACATCATCCTTCTATGACATATCATGCCATGATGTTGCCATGTGTGACCCAAAAAGTGTCAATTGGTCACCTAAAAGGGCCAAATCCACCTGCCACGTGTGACATCCATAGAGTTCCACATGTCATTTTGTACATGCCACCACCATTTGTCATGATCTCATTGAGCCACATCATCTCCTTTCCATGTTATTCCAACCTATCGCTCGTTACCCATTGCTTCTATTTGCACATCGTTAGGTATGGTGATCTAATAATAACTTGGGTACTTGGGATAAGAAGTCTATGACCAAGGGCTATGACCAAAAGCTTTATAGGCCATTAATAGCTACCTCCACACTTCCACATTTTCAAATTTGGCATCTGTCCAGTGAGGGACCCATACTAGAATCATGATTTGTTGGAACCTTACTTCAACTTCCAAACTTCAACATTAGTTTTATTTTTATTCATGGGGAGTTAGAACGAGTGCCATATACCATCAAAAAGGTTTTGGAGAGGAATATCAAAATAAAAACTTATTTTTCTTATTGGAGCTAAGGAACTGAAGAAAACAAATTCCTTAAAATATATTACCTTCATCCTTGACCTCAATCTAGGAAACAACACACATAAACACATCAATGATAACACACTTGCCAAACTCCCAACATGCTCAATAATCTCCCACTTTTTCATTGATGAAAAGTCCACCAAACATTGTTGGTCATAGATTGCAACACCACCACTTGTGACATCAATGACAAAAAGTCCCAACATGCTCAATAATCTCCCACTTTTTCATTGATGGAAAGTCCACCAAACATTGTTGGTCATAGATGGAAACACCACCACTTGGAAACACTCCAAACATTGCTTTAAAGAGCCAATGATTGATCACTCTCCCCCTTGCTCACTCTACATATTCAATATGTATGTACACATTTCGTATCCTATCCAATGTTTTATTACTCTCCCCCTATGAAATTAATGGAAGAGGGCTTAGGTACTGCCCCTCTGACCATTCTCCCCTTAAATGTATATAACATTTTGTTGATATTAATTTGTTGCTGATAGAATTCCCTTAATTTGGTTCTTGTTGAGTCTTTATAGCCATATTTGTACATATGTAGATGGCCACCCTCTTATGACTTGTGAAGTAATCTAATAAAGAAAAGTGTGTGATATCACTCTCAGCTTTTGCCTTCAGTTCTCAAAATTTTATTGGGCAAGAGGTTTGGTGCATATAGCAACAACTTGTTCCTTGTTTGAGATATATTCTAAATTCATGATTTGATCAACCACTTTTTCTCTAAGAAACTGGTACTTTATGGGGATATTGTTGGTTTATAGGACTATATATTCTAATTTCACTTGTTTTAGAAAATATGATTGTAATGGGTTTCTCATAAGTAACTTTTAAATTTTGCAGAGTTTGTTTCATTCACAAATTCCAAGTGCAACTAGTTGTAGCTTCTATATATATATTCAATTTCAACAGTAGAAAGGAACATAGATGATTTCTTTTCGCTCAACAATGCTACTAATTGATTTCCAATAAATATAGCACCATCTCTTGTGTTTTTCATATCATTTACGTTTCTAGCCCAATCAATATCTGTGTATGTAGTTAATAAAAAATATTGACCCTTTGGATACCATAAACCATAGTCTATTGTATCTCTTAAATATGTGAGAATCCTCTTGCGAGCTAACAAATGACTTTGTTTGAGGGTTTATTAATGCATTGAAACTACACCAATAGATTGCATAATGTCTATTCATGAGGAAGTAAGTGTAAAATACTACCAAATTTGTATCTACCTCTCATGAATCATCATATTTCCTAAGCTTGCATCCAATGACCATAGGAGTATTTACAAGAGATAATTCTTTCGTCCAAAACTTCTTCAATATATTTGAGATACCCACTTTCGGAAATGAATATACCTTTTATTTAATTGAATAATATGAAATCCAAGAAAAAATGAGAGTTCCCCAAGCACATACATCTCAAACTCAATTTGCATATCTACTGCAATTTTTTGACTAACTGAACCTACATCACTACCAAAAATGATGTCATCATCATAAACAACAATAAATAAATTTTTTTCATTATCAACTTAAATATATATGTTAATATTGGTTGTTCCGAATCCTTCTTGTTTTCTATACTTGTCTAATCTATAATACCATTGTTTGGGTGTTTGTTTAAGTCCATACGATGTCTTCTTCAACCAACATACTTCCTTAGTATTTTCTAATAGATGAAATATTTCAAGTTGTTCTATGTAAAATTCTTCAAGCTGACCTTTCAAAAGGGATGATTTTACATCGATTTGATGTACTTCAAAAAATTTGTAACATACAAAAGCTAAAAAATAAATGAAATTCATGTAATCTTGCAGCAAGAGAAAAAATATCCTCAAAATCAATGGCTTCAATCTGAGCATAGACTTTGCATACTAATATAGCCTTATTTCTTACCACCTGTCCATTCTCAATTGATTTTTTTTTGGAGACCTATTTTTTGCCAATGACATTTCTATTTACTAATCCTAGAACCAATTTCCAGGTCAAGTTTTTCTCAATATGATCTAGTTCCTCATTCAATGCTTTTATCCAATGCTCATCTTGAATTTCCTAATGAAATTATTTTGCTTAGATCATGGGTAACTATTACATGTAATTTTGTCACACTTAGGAAAATGAAAAAAAGAGTACAAATCTTTTTCTATTTGATGAACCTTTGTAAGAAATCCACTACAAAGCCAGAAGAAAAACTATTCTGAGAATTACAACAATCCTGGATTACATTGTGAACAAACCGTAATTTCAATTAGTGTCACACTTTTCCCATTAAAAATGTGTGACACTGCATGTTTCTTCATCATAAACTGTTAACCTTGTCGCACTTGTCTACATTAAAAGGCGCTGCACTCTTTCTACATGGGTAAAAATAAAAAGTAAATTCTAAAAGCCTTATTGAGGAATCTTATACCAATAACATGGAATCGAGATCCTACCTATCTGGACCTCATCCCAATATTGATGGATCCAATCCCACTTATTATGGAACCTATTCCCCATTTTTGTGGATCTCATCCCATGGATAATGGATCTCCAACTTCTTCTCCTCTCCTATAAATACAATTTAGATCAAAGGATAACGGGTTGGATTTAGATCAAAGGATATTTTCATTCAAAAATGAATTACATGAAGTCCCAAAATTAGAATTTCTCTTTTAGGATGAATATAAACACTTATAACCCATTTCAAAATCTATTATAATACTATTATGGGATAAAAATAAGAAATTTTTTGAAGTCACTATATTTTCTTGAGATGAACAATATGTTCACTATGTTTTACTTTTCTATTTACAAAGCATCAAGACCGTGTTGAAGAACACAAAATCTGAGGTGTTATCATTAAGGAAGAAGTTAAAATTGCCTAGGACTAAGCATGCTCAAATAACTGAGTTGGCTCAAGTTGAAAAAGAAAAAGAGCTATTAATAGGAGAATTAGTTGACAGAAATAAAGAGATTGTTATTTTGCAGGAACAAGTGCAGAGCCTACAATAGTCAATTAAAAATCATGTTTGCACCATTGTGGTTCTAGTTGAATCAGATGCCCCTCAAAGAAATTGATAAAGCTCATGACATAGTTCAAAATTTCAGAAGTTGAACTAAAGAAAACACAAGATGGTTTGGTCATTGTGAGGGAGCAATTCAATGTAAAGGAGAGGCAACTGAATATAGCAATTGAAAATAACAATCAGTTTATCAGTAAGTATAAGGAAGGTCAAGATGAAATCAAAGAGTTGAAAACCAATTTGAAAGGTAATATTTCTTTAATTAAGACTGGACAAATTGTTTGGGATGACATTATTCAAGAAGTTAGTTCTATATGAAAATATATTCATATAATTGCAAAAAAAATATTATGATAAGAGGATGAGAAATGCGAATTTATTTATGCAAGAAATAAGTACAAAAGAAGTACTGAAGGCTAAGAAGATAATTAGGTATTTGAATGAAAAATATTCAATAAAATTAAGGCGAGAGTCACAATATTTTGGACCAGGTGCACTAGTGATGTCATACTTTAACATGTGAAAGCTCAGAAACTCAAGTGAAGGTCAGGAGTGCATGATTGGAGCTGCACAAAAATATTCATTCCCTACATTGTAATTGTCATTGAAGCAAAAGAAAGCAACGAGGAGCATTTTTGAATCAATTTTTTGTTGCAAAAGATAGCATTCCAGTTGTTAAATTAAACCTTGGAATTCTGAGGTGGTGAACACTAATGAGGCTAATACCAAGGTAAAAAGATAAACTAAGATAAGACTGGCTGGGGCAAGGGAGGTAGCACATGTGAACAATCATATTGAGTTTATTAGAAGGAAGATTTTAAACTAGGTTTGTGCAGACTCAGAGTAATTTAGATCATAAAACCATAATGGCTGAGTCAATGTCACAAGAAACCGTGATTAACGAGAGGGAAGTGTGAAACATTATAAAATACAACCCAAGGGACGATTTAGGAATGAAATAATTGGTGAAAGGAAGTCTTCAAGTATTAGAGGATTAGAGAAGATGAGGATAGTTTAAGTTGGAACGAGGAGAAGGAGAGCAAGAGTGGTGCCAAATCAAAGGAGTATGAGAGAGCTAAAGGATAATTGAAAGAGATGGAGGAAATGATGAGAGAAGGGGCCTGAGGGAGTGGCCATGATAAGGTGATGAGGTTATGGAAGAAGAGATTATGTCAAAAGAGTTGAAGTAGCTGATACAGAAAAGTGGATTTCGTCCATGGGAGGTGGTTAAGTTGTGAGGGGTGGCCAGAACCAGGAAGGGAACCCTCCGCTCACATATATGGTTCTCGCATGATGTTATAGTCCGAAAAGTAAATGTATCCCAACACCCCTTAAAGGAAGTCCTTGTGAGTTCATATGGAAGAAATGTGGCTGGATAGTTTCCACTTTGGGAGTTGTAACGATAGGACAAGATTCTTCCAATGTTGCTTAATGGTAGGACAGGGGAACCTTACCCCTAACTGTTACTTGAAATTAGGAAGAATCCCTATTATGGTGGGTAGAAGGAGCTAGAATCACTTTGAGGAAATGGGATGGATGGTTGAAAAATTATGAGCCACCCCACACTAGTAACCCTTAGAGTATCTTGAAGAAGGAAGCAAGACCAAATCTTTGCCACTACCCACCAAAGGAAGGAGTAGGTACAGTAAGGCTAAAGGAGAAATGGTCAGGGATAGGCATGGGACCTGAACCTAGAGCAATAGTGGTGGTCATGTTTCTTTTTTTGGAGATCACCGTTGTGGGGAGGGGGGATGTGGCTAACCCCTCCTAGTATGTTCGAAGAGATCTAAGGAAACTAGGTTCCTTATTTACCCTTGTGCCTGTTGTATTAGGAGAAAGAAGACAACCTTAGTAAGGACAAAGGTTCTAGATCCATGGGGATAGAAGAAGGATTGAGTGGCTCATGGACGAGTTGCATTTTTTGTTGTGGTATAATAACACAACATTTTTTTTATGTTTTATCTTTTCTTCAAGGTATGTCTCTCGGTGGCTCAGTCCCACCACAAAATAAGGGTTTTGAATTTTGTAATGTTTATCTTAAACATTGTTCTGATGATGTGTTGCACAAGACTTGATTTGAAATTCTGGAAAGGTTCTCTGGTTTCTCTCTCCAAGGGTAGAGAACCTCGATGGGTGATGGGAGAAGACCCCCCAAGATTTTTTGCATGTACTCTATGTATATTTCCATGTTAATATAATGTGAATCTTTGCCAACAAAAAACATATATTTCCCTAATGGGCCTCGGTATTATGTTGTAACAATGCCCTAACTGTCCTTAGTTCTTGGGAATAAAAATGGCCTCTTTGGGCCTTGTTATCTATGCTATGAGAAAATATTATGATGGAGATATGAAGGAGATATGATGAGCCCTATGACAAATATCTCAATACAGACCTATGATTGTTCTGCTACATTTTTATTTCTAATGTTCTCTGTACATAATTACTTATGATGATATGGGGTGAATGCAATGTGAAAATGTTTAAAATACAATTATCTACAACAAAGACTTCTAGCCCTATGAAAATTAACACTATTACTACTCTACTGGGTGGTAAAGATATATCCATAAAAATGTTTAAAATAATAAACTAAATAACTGCAATTTGAATCAATCAGATCGGTCAGGAAATGAAGGTTGGGTGTGCATTTTAGTGAAGCAAGGAAATTTTGGCCCACTTCAAAAAAATGCACTCTCAACCTTCATTTCAAGGCCAAATTGAATGATTCAACTTGGAGAGTATTTATTTACTCATAAGTAGAATTAATACAAATAAATATTTTTATTTTTTCACAAATATATTCATGTTGTTAAAGAATACTGCAAAATGCATGGATTTCACAGGGTAAAAGGCAGGGTTTGTGTGCCTCAAATAAATGCACACCGGGTTCTGTAATTAATTGGCAGTGATATAATGATCATTCCATCCTATGGTTTTTTGAAATTGTACCTTAGTATTGTGGTGTAACAATGCCCTAATGGGCCTCGACCTTGTGGTGTAATGACACCCTAATAGGCCTCAGTTCTTGGGTATGACTGTGGCCTCATTGGACCTTGTTATTTGTGATATAAGAAAATATTATGATAGAGATATGTTGAGCCCTATGACAGAGATATCATGACAAACTTATGACTATTCTACTGCATTGTTATTTCTAATTTTCTTTGTACATAATTTCTTATGATGATATGGGGTGAATGTAGTGTGAAAATGTTGAAATTGTTTTAAAATGCAATTATCTATAACAAGGACTTCTAGCCCTCATAAAATTAACATTGTTACTACTGTATTTGTTAGTAAATATATAACAATATAAAAGTGTTTAAAATAATAAACTAAATAATCTATAATTTGAATAAAACAAATTGTCCAAGAAATGAAGCGTGGGTGTGCATTTTAGTGAAGCAAGGAAATTTTGGCCCGCTCACAAAAATGCACGGCCAACCTTTATTTCAAGGAAAAATTGAATGATTCAACTTGGAGGGTATTTCTTTACTCATAAGTAACATTAATACAATTGCATATTTTTATTTTTTCACATATATATTTATGTTGTTCAATAATACTCAAAATTGCATGGATTTCATAGGGTAAAAGGAAGGGTTTGTGTGCCTCAAATAAATGCACACTAAGACCTGTATTTAATTGGAAATGATATAATAATCATTCCATCCTATGGTTCTGCAAAATTGTACATCAGTCTTGTGGTGTAACAACACCCTAATGGGCCTTGGCCTTGTGGTGTAATAACACCCTAATGGGCCTTAGTTCGTGCGTATGACAATGGCCTCTTTGGGCCTTCTTATCTGTGATATGAGAAAAGGTTATGACAAAGATATGAATATGATAAGTTTTTCCCTATGATAGAGATATCATGATATATCTATGACTGTTACACAACATTGTTATTGCTAATGTTCTTACTACATAATTTATTATCAAGATATGGAGTGAATGCAATGTGAAAATGTTTTAAAATGAAATTATCTACAACAGAGACTTCTATCCCTATGAAAATTAGCATTGTTACTAATCTATTGGTTAATAAAGATATAATAATGTAAAAGTGTGTAAAACAATAAAATAAATAATCTACAATTTGAATCAATCAAATTGGCCAAGAAATGAAGCCTAGGCGTGCATTTTAGTGAAACACAATTTTGGCTAACCTCAAAAAAATGCATGCCCAACCTTCATTTCAAGGCCAAATCAAACGATTCTACTTCGAGAGTATTTATTTACTCATAAGTAGCATTAATACAATTAAATATTTTTTATTTTTCACATATATATTTATTGTAGGTTTTAAGCCTGTACAAAAATTATCTGCATATGAATTCTAAAAACAGAAACTAAAGAATGGTGAGTGAATAAAACATAAAACAAATACACACAGAGATTTTCCCCTAGACCCCAAAACTGGGACTACCAGATTGATTTTTCATTATGTTCCTTTCAATGTTACAGTACATATATATACATGCCGAAGCATCCATAAACCCCAATCCATTAACCCTGGATTAGAACATATCCGTAGTTCCCTTGACCGTATCTACAAAATACCATGGACAGTAAACCATCATGCCCAAAACCATGTGCAAAATCAATGCACAAAACCATAGGTAGGTCCACCAACCTAAAATAAGGTCCAATTTTTTTTCCCGGGGCACTAACGCGGACCCCGTGTAGGGGGGTTGCCGCCCCCCTACATACCCCCCTGTGTTCCGCCGGTAGCGCCCGATGCAACGTACAAGGAATGTCACTGACCCCTGTGCATGGGGTAGTCGTGGAAAGAATATAACACAACCCAATATTTATGTTGTTCAAGAATAGTCCAAATTACATGGATTTCAAAGTTTAAAAGGAAGGGTTTGTGTGCCTCAAATAAATGCACACCAGGACCTGTAATTAATTGACAGTGATATAATGATTATCCTATCTTATGGATCCGTGAAATTGTACCTCAATATTGTGGTGTAACAACACTCTAATGGGCCTCAGTTCTTGGGTATGACAACGACCTCCTTAGGCCTTCTTATTTATGATAACACCACAAACACCCTAATGGGCCTCAATATTGTGGTGTAATAGTGCCCTAGTGGGTCTTCATTCTTGGGTATGACAATGGCCTCCTTGGGCCTTCTTATCTATGATATGATAAAATATTATGAAAGAGATATGAATGAGATATGTTGAGTCCTATGACAGATATATCATGACAGACCTAGGACTGTTCCACTGCATTGTTATTAATAATGTTCTCTTTATATAATTTCTTACGATGATATTGGGTGAATGCAATGTGAAAATTTTAAAAATGTTTAAAAATACAATTATCTACAGTGGTGGCTTCTAGCCCTAATAAAATTATTACTATTACTACTCTATTGGCTAATGGTTAATGGATAATTAGAGGTAAACTATGGATGGTAATTAACCCATTTTCCATGTTTAAAGTATGTATAGTTTGTAATTTTAGATATTTGTTTATATTTGGACTTTCAAGTTATTGTTGAATTGATTGGAATTGTCAAATACTCGAAAAGGATTTGTCCCTCCAATCCTCTTATTGTTTTATTTTTCCCATGTGGTGGTTGCCTTAATTCTAGCAATACTTGGAGTCCTGGATTTTGGAAATTCCTAGATACAATCATGCCATGGATAGATATCCTCCTCTTAGAGGGTGTTAATGTGAAAGGATGCATGAGATAAGGAAGGAGATGAGACACATCAGATCTAGATGTTCTAGGCACTAGTCTCGTAGCAATCAGAGGTTGTCTCTAGAATCGACAACATCTTTTGGCATCATTGTCGGGGATTGTATTAGAGGAATTTTCCCCTGGGATACAACATTGAGGCACTCTTTTGAAGGTGAGAAAAGATGTCCCAATTACATATTCATCACCTTGGCGACTCCACAAATCTCAATCTCAAATATCATCTTGGCTTTTAGAAAGCCCCACACTTGTTTAGATACCTCGCAACAAAGAAGTCCATCTATATCTGGCCAAGATAAATTGATTTTCAGAAGATTTTGGAAGGATAAAACCACCACTACTGACGACACTATTTCGTCATCATTCATTGTTCAGATTTTACCCCTAAGGTCCTAATATATCCTACTGAAGATGATCTACCACACCATATTCTTCCATCAGAAGTCAAGGAAGAAGAAGTCTCGGTTACTACTCCATTTGTTTCATTTCCTTCTCCTCCTCAAATTGGAAAAGGTAAAGTCGTCCTCACTAGTAGTCATATTCATCACACTAGAAATTCCACTATTGCTAGTTTAGTTACTCCTATTCTTGTTATCCTAACTCAAGTATCTTTGGTAAATCTCGCTCCACCCCCATTAATATAGATGGCAGTCCCGGGCTTCTTACTGAATAAGTATGCCCCTCTAGACCTGCCTCAACCCTCGAGTGCCATGCCTTAGGACTACCTCAATATTTTACCTAGGTTCAATGGGGAGGATGAGACTGCGTCTCAGAGACATATAGAAACATTCTGTGCCTTTGCAGAGAATATAAATGTGGAACAATTAGACATTGTTCTGAGGCTCTTTGTTTAGTCCCTCAATGGTGAAGCTAGAAAATGGTTTAAGGCCTTACCAAATGCTTCCATTACCACCTGGGAAGAGCTTGAAAACTCCTTCACACAGAAGTGGGGTGAAAAGAGAGATCACAAATATGTCCTCATAGAATTTAATGCTATAAAGAAGAAACCAAATGAAGATATCTCAGAATTTATAAAAAGGTTCAACAAGTAGTATAACAACCTACCTGTTGAAATAAAACCTCCTCAGGCTACTACTCGAGTGGTATTTGTGGGAGAATTTGAGTCATAATTTGGTTTTACTCTAAGAGAGAGGAAGTCTCGCACATTGGACCAACTCCAAATTGATGCTCTCGAGGTAGAGGCAAATTTCACTTCCGCAGGGAAGTCAAGAGGTAAGATTGACCCTGTGGAAAAGAAAAAGGGAAAAGAGGAAACATCATCCTCTAGTCAGGTGAAAGAATCGCAATAACTAAAGTGCGAATAAATGGATAAATTGATTAAAAACTTATCACATAAATTAGTAAAGCTTGAGCTAAAGAACAAAAGTCTCCCCAAACATAATACCAAAGGTCCAAATTGAGGTTATAATCCATAATACAGAATCCCACCTTTGCAGATACTAGAAAGGGAAAGAAAATAAAAGCTCAATCAAATCCCTCCTCCATTTTACATAGAAGATGACCTAGATGAACAACCACAAGACACCCATGAGATGCAAGGTAACTTGTACTCTTCCTTCTCAGAAGGGGAACAAGAAAACATAATTCATCATGAGACAGACCACGATATGGATGAAACAATCAATGAGGAGGAAATAGGTGACTATGGCAAACAATTAGTAGATTTCATGCAAGCATAGGTACATCGGAGGTATGATCTCAAATCCTCAAGAAAACGGTCAAGGGAACCATACCAACAAGAGGGAGTTTTCCCCAAGGCACTCCCACGTCCCCTGAGAAAGGGAAGACAATGGAAGACAATGATCTAAAGAAAAAATAGAGGATAATCCACCAGCTTCGGTGAAATCTGCCTGTGAAAAAGAAAGAGAACAAATAGAACTTGTGGGCTTGGAGAAAGACCAGTATGTCGTCAATCTTCAAAGGGAACTTTAAAAGGTAAAAATACCTATTCCTCTAATCAAACTCCTAAAACAACCCACTTACAAAGCTCAAGTCTCTCAGTTCATGCTTCCATCCACCTCAACACCATCCCATGACTGTTTAAACCTTCAAGAGGAAAGACCCATGGTTGTTTTTGGACCTCATGTTGAAGAAATAGATCCTTCCACTGCACCCTTCTATGTGACCCTTGTGATTCATGACCTCCTACTTCATAACTATATGCTGGACTCTGGAGCCTCACATAACCTCATGCCCTTAACTGTGATGGAGCAAATTGATTTACAAATCACCGGACCCTACAAGGACCTTTACTCCTTCAACTCTAAGAGAGTAAAATGCCCGGGAATGATAAAAGACCTGGTAGTGAATCTAGCTCAGATTCCTATAAATAGCATAGTAATGGATATAGTGGTAGCCGATATCCTTTCTCAATTCGGCATGCTTCTATCCAGGTCCTGGGGTTCCAAAGTGGGGGGTTCTATCAAGTTAGATCTGACTTATGCCACCATTCCCACCTTTGGAGGTGAAGAAAGAAGGTTGTACAAAGAGTCAAGGTTCGTAAAAACAATGACCAAAGCTAAGGGCTCAAAGAATTCCCCTGTATATGGGAAAGAGAGCGACCTTTATTGTCTGCTACTAGAAGAAGATGAGATCATTTCAGAAGAAACACAAGTACATCTAGCGATCCAATTAGATGATCAACACAAAGATAAAGGCAAAGTATGGAAATTATACTTTGATGGGGCCAATTCCAAATAAGGAAATGGAGCAGGGGTATTGTTGGTATCCCCTGAGGGTAGCCTGATCCCACTTTCATTTAAGCTGGAATTTGAAGCAACAAATAACATGGTAGAATATGAAGCATTGCTCCTTGGGCTGCAAACAACAAGGAACATGAATATTGAATGCTTGACCATATATGGGGATTCCGATCTAGTTGTGAAGTAGATTAGAAATCAGTGCCAGGCTAAGCACCCTAGATTGAGGACTTATAGGAATGAGGTATGGGACTTAATAGAAAAATTCTTTTTGGATTTTAATGTACAATTTCTGCCCATGGAAGGAAACATAATGGTTGATTCCCTTGCTATAGCAACAAGCAACTTCAAACCTCCTCAAAACCCACTTCTCAGGTATGAGGTGGAGGTTAGGCACAGGCCCTCTATACCTGATAATGTTAAGCACTGGCAAGTGTTCGAGGATGATGAGTAGATCAAATGCTTTATAGAAGTAGTTGGGGAATTTTCTAGCTCAACTATTGACCAAGAAGAGGAGAAAGTGGCAGACCAAGGGCCAACCTCATGGGAAGACACAATTTCTGGGCACAGAGTCCTACAACTGAAGGGGAATACCATTCCTCATGGTCTAGTTCCGCTTGAGATATTGTTTAACAAGAATGATGTAGCCTCCAAACCAACAACTCTAGGGATGGATGAACAGGTAGAAGACTGCAATATTGGCTCAGAGGATGAACCCCAGATGGTCAAATTATCAAAGGGAATCCCCTCGCAATATAAACAAAGGTATTTAAATCTCTTCAAAGTCTATAAAGATGTTTTTGCTTGGTCTTATGATGATTTGAAGACGTTTGATACTAACATTATACAACATAAGATCCCTTTAAAAAATGGAATGAAACCTTGTAAACAGAAGCTCAGGCAGATTAATCCTCTCCTACTCCCCTCTATTGAGAAGGAAGTGAGGAAGCTTCTGCAAGCTAAAATCATAGTGCCTCTAAGGTATTTGGAATGGGTAGCAAACTTAGTCCCAGTCCGGAAAAAGAATGGGGAAATAAGGTTATGTGTAGATTTTCAGAACCTTAACAGAGCATCGTTGAAAGATAACTACCCACTTCCCAATATGGACTACATACTACAGAAAGTGGTTGGATCAACCAAAATGTCCATGATGGATGGGTTATTAGGTTACAATCAAGTAGAAGTCCACCTAGGTGACGAGAAGAAAACAACGTTCACTACCCCTTGGGGAACTTTCATGTATGCTTGCATGCCTTTTGGTCTTATAAACACAAGAGCCATGTTTCAAAGAGCTATGGATATAGAATTTGTGGGGGAACAAGACAAGTTTGTAGTGGTATATTTAGATGACATCATAGTATTTTCCAAGACTGACGAAGAGCATATCATGCACTTGAAACTCACCTTTGAAAAATGCAGGAGATATGGATTATCTCTGAATCCGAAGAAATCTCAATTTTCCTTAAGTGAAGGAAAATTTCTGGGACACATAGTGGCATAGGAAGGAGTGAAAATCGACCCTAAATGAGTAGAGGCCATCAGTCACATTCCCCTACCCAGAAACAAGAAAGAGATCCAAGTGTTTCTGGGAAGAATCAATTTTTTGAGAAGGTTTATACCCAATTATGCAGAAATAGTGGAGGGTATTACATATATGTTGAAAAAGGAAAATGAAGTCAAATGGAGTCTTGTTTCTCGGGAATCTTTCGCTAGGATCAAAGCAGCCTTTGCCGAAGAACCAACACTAGCCAGTCCTCACTACTCAACACCTTTCTATATCTTTTCTTTTTCTTCTCCTCACACTATTGTTGCAATTTTGTTACAAAAAAATAAGGATGGTTATGAGAAACCCATTGCCTTCTTCAACCAAGTCTTGGGGGATGCCGAATTGAAAAACAATATCTTAGAGAAACAGGCCTATTCTCTAGTCAAAGCTTTGAAGGCATTCAGAGTATATGTATTACAGTAAGATATTACAACATATGTTCCAACAACAACAATCAAAGAGAGCCTGGTGCAAGGGGACACTAAGGGAAAAAGGAGTAGGCAGATCGCTAAAATCCAGGAATATGAATTGGACATAAAACCTACTAAGCTCATAAAAGGCCAGGGACTGGCCAAGATCCTATCAGAATCCAACTGTCAAGCTTTGGGGATAAATCTGATAACCGACGAAGATGAAGTAGAAGTCCAACAGAATGATATCAAAACCTCAGAACAAAAAATCTATGCCAAATATGAAATGTCAGCTTGGTATAAAAATATCATCCATTATCTCTTATTCCTGAGGTGTCCACTAGGAATGGATAAGTCCAAATACTAAACATTGAGACTGAAAACTCAAAAGTTTATCATATCGAATGGCCAACTCTATTGGAAGGACCCTATGGGGATCCTGTTGTTGTGCTTAGTGGAGGGAGAAACCCACAAGGTAATTGAAGAATTTCATGGAGGGGTTTGTGGAGGTCATTACAGTTAGAAGACCACTGCTCACAAAATCCTGAAAGCTAGATTCTATTGCCCACTCTTTTTGGAGAAGTTCATTCACAGGTCCGGGCATGTGAAAATTGCCAAGTCTCCTTTGAAAAGAAAAAACTGGCCCCTCTCCCTCTGACCCTAGTACATGTGGAAGAGCCTTTTAGACAATGGGGGCTAGATTTCATAGCAAGATAAGCCCTCCCTCTTGTGGCCAACATAAATGGATATTAACTACCACAGACTATTTCACGAAGTGGGTAGAGGCCATCCCAACCCGAAATGCTACTAATTTCGTGGTGATTAAGTTTAGGGAGGAAAACATCTTATCACGTTTTGGTTTCCCTACCAAGATCATTACAAACAATGCCGAGGTCTTTAATTCCGCTAAATGATTAGTTTCTGTCAGAGGTTCAATATCATAATTGGACATTCCACTACCTACTATCCTCAAGGGAATGGGTTAGTCTAGCCCTCAAATAAAACATTGGTAAGAGTGCTGAAGAAACCATCACATAGAATTAGAGAAACTGGGATACTCAATTGAAATTCTCTCTCTGGGCTAACCGAGTGACTCCTAAACGATCCACTGGAAAGTCACCCTTCGAGCTGGTATATGGTAAGGCAGCAATCTTCCCAATCCAATTGGCAATGACAGTGGAAAAGTTGCTGCAAGAAGCAGAAGAGTAACCAAACACCATGATCCAAATGATAAATCAACTGGTCGAACTTCATGAGAGCAGGGAACAAGTAGGGGGAAAATTGGCAAATTATCAGTAAAAAATTAAATCTTTGTTCAACAAGAAGGCCAAAGACTTTCCTTTATAGTCAGGTAATTTGGTCCTACAATGGGATGTTAGAAGGGAGGATAAAAAAAAGCACGAGAAATTTGATCCACTATGGTTTGGTCCTTTCAAAATATCTGAAGAGAAAGGAAATAATACATACCTGCTTGAGAATTTTGAAGGAGAGTCATTGGAACTACCAGTCAATGGTCAGTTCCTCAAACTCTATTTTTAGAATTAAAGGTACTCCTCCCTCACACATTGTAAATACTGGTGTGTGCATTGTAAATACCCTCTGAAGTTTCAAGTTTTCTTTTAAATATTCGCTTTCATAAAAAAAATTGTTTGTTGAATAAAACACCATGCCCAAGAAATAAATTTATGAGATTGCAGGTTCTCGACGCATTGGAATCCAATGCCTTATCCCAAGGTGGAGCCAATATTATCTCCATCTCGCCCAAGGGTCCCTTCCAAGAAAAGAGATGAGATGTTGATATATAAGGGTTGCAAGAGAGATTTGTTTCAGGTACCTTAACCCACAAATGTTATGTATATCGAGTCTGCAAGGGAAGAAGTAATAGAAGAAGGTTCAGGTGATGAATAAAGGTTCGAGCTAACGTTCTGAAGTTTGATCGTGGCTTGTAAACCATGCAACTCAGGGCCTAGGTCACCCACCATCCTAATCCGCTGACAGCTAACTGGAACTATGGTAGAACACACGTGAAGGGGTTAACAAAGGCACAAACCCTCGATGTTGAATTTTTAATGCTTGCCCAATGGTCCCAATCCATTTCGGCACCTAGAAAAGGTTTCTTCCAATCCACAGTACACTCCTCCATAACAAGGTAGGGACCACGTGACAGGTGGTATCCTCCTATTTTCTCGACAATGTGAAGACATCAGGTATTAGGTAAAGTGGTAAATGGGTAAGTAAGTGATGAAGTTAGGAATTACTTGTCTCTGTACATAAGCTCATCCATCGTCATCTTGTGCCAATCTGTGACCATCACGTGTTTCCCACACCTACATCCATCTCTTGCCACGTGGGAATATATCCCTGTCATTTGCATAAATCCTCTAAAAACCCTAAAGCTACCACATGAAAACGATCTTTCAGCCCCAGTCAAAGAACCTCTCTCCTAGACAGTAGTGCAGGATTCCTCTGTACACACTCCCAAGGTCACAGATGCCTTGTCAAGTTATTTTCATTCCCCCTACAGGCTCCAGGTAGCTTGAAACGCCGACCTCATTGTTTGATTTCTTTTGTTTTATTCAGAGGGATGAAGCACGTGACGCCTGCAACCCCCAACACCCATGAGGTCAAAAGCATGGTGTCGGGCCTTTAACAGACACCGAAGCCCAAATAGCTGACCTTGTCTATCCCTTTCCACTCACAGACCTCCGTTACGAAATTTTCACCGACCATGTGAGGAACGAGGACTCGTTTAGGGTCATGACTTCTGGGTTGTACTATCAAATTGCCCCACCAGTCCATCACCTCCCTGAATTCATACCTTGGCTAGCAAACTCTTACCAAAAGGAGAAAAAACACTTTGTTTCTACTTGAGGGGTGGTAATCCTTGAGATAACCCCCCTCTTAATCCAGTGATCTCTCAATTTCCCTACATCTCCCACTATGTACACCTCTAGTAATGCAACCCTAGACAGTTATTTCACCACACTCCCAACTGGAGAGCAACAAGCATTCCTCAAGTAAATTGCCGCTCTAGAGGTCGAAACCTTGTCCCCAGATATTCAATTTCCATTAACTCTCTTTAAGACCTTTTTTCAGCCAGTCTTAGCTTCCATCATATGTCTATTAGGTGAAGACACTACCCTGAAAATAAACGGGGTTTCCTTGGGGTGTTTGCATAAGATGAAGCAGCCTGGATGCTAGCTGAACATCCCAGAATACCTTTCAACTTCCATTCATTTCCAATTCAGCTACTTCAGAGTCTCCTCCTTCTTCCGCTACTACTCATTGTTGTTTTACTTGTTCCTCTATGCCCATATTGAGGAATTCCAATGTCTCCACCTGGATGTGTTTTCTCCCAATAAAGAGAGAAATTCAGTCTTTGAATGGAATATCTTTGTAAGGAAGAGGCCATGTTTGGGTGGGTACTCTCATTTCCTCTCATCCTTCATGGCTATTTCTTACCAAATCACCCATGGAGTCCCACCTCCAAGAATCTTCCCAAAGCAAAAGGAACTCATCCAACTCCATGAGGAAGTTGCCATTGGAGACTGGTACCTTTATAAGGACCATGCAGAGATTCAGATTTATGGATGTGAACTCCTTCCTTACCATGTTTCCAGTGTTTCTTCCAATGAGGATATTCACCCTCGAGTTCATCAAGCAAATCCTCAGTGTTGACCTGCTCCACTTTGTACCGGCTAAGAAAGGTTACATTTTTAAAATGGGATAGCCGGTAGGTCCTTTCGTGATAAGTCCCAGAGAAGCCTTCAAAATAGTTGAGGCCCTGCTCGAAGCCATGGAATTTGAGAAAGGAAAAATTTTGCATTACGATCCCCAAGGCCTCCTTGCTCGGAGAAGGGAAAATATTAAAACCTCAAATTATGTGTGTGATCCTAAGCCCGAGGTCGAATGGAAAGCTAACTTTGATTCCTGGCCTCTTAATATGGAGACCGAGTCCCCAGTCAGCATGGACAAAGCACAAAAAAGGATTCTTGACACTTCAGAGACAAATGACATGGGAAAAGGACCAGTTCATAAAATGGCTAGAAGTCAAAGGCTTGAACATAAGCAAGAACAAGAATAGGAGGAGGAAGAACAATGCATCCATCTTAAAGCACAAGTATATGATAATCCTGGTTTTCAAGTCAACTTGGAAATACCACCAGTGGTCTCATCAACATCCTTGACCAAGGTAGCTATCCCAAAGTCTAAGGAAAGTCTTTATGCTACAATAATAGGTTGGTTATAGGGCATGGTCATCCAAGTAAGAAACAAGAGATTAAAAGAGAATTTACACAAATAAATGGCCTCCAAAATCACCCCTCGGCACACTAGGGTATTAGCTATGATGGAATTAGAAAGGGAGGAGATTAAAATCAGATTGAAGCATCCATCCATCCAAACACTACATTCTGGCCCCCACTTCTAGGATTTGGGTGTGACTCTGGATTTGACTAGTGTCCCTCTAGCAAACAAAGCCAACCTACACAGGAAGGTGGGAGAGATGTTTTACAACGACATCAACAAGCACAAAAAGATGATTGATCGGGGTCAAGCCTATATGGAGAAAATATTCGAGAAGATAAAGACTGAGAAGATCAGGTCCTGTGCTATTTTTCAACAGAAAGAAGTATACAAAGAACTGATCATGAAGATGGGAATGGATCTTGAAGATGATGCAATAGTGGAAGCTATCTTATAGGCCACTTAGAAGGAGAATCTGGATTTGTGACGACAATTAAAGATGCCTGGGGGTGAGCACATCCAAACCCCTGAGTTGATCAAGAGCGAAAAAGTGAAAGAAGTTATAATGCAAGAGCTAAACGAAAGCAAAGACAAAGTTATTTCCTTAGAGCTAACAGTGAAAAATTTAAATAAAAGAATCACTTCACATGTCTACACAGTAGTCGTCCCTAATGATCCTCAAAACCCCACATATCTCCTTTCCAAGGCATTAACCAAGATGACACTATCTAAGAATGAGTTGATAAAATCTCAGAATGATTTAGATGCAACCAAAGTTCAGGTAGCCCAGAAAGAGAAGCTACTCCAAGCTTCGAATGCAAACATAGACAATCTCACGAGGGATCTACAGAGTGCTACTCAAGAAAACAGAGACCTAAAGACTAGACTCGAAGGAAACTTGACTCTCATTGAAGCCAGGAAAGTGGTCTCAAATAAGATCATCCATGAGAATGACCAAAGTTGGGAACAAATAGATTTGATACACGATCAAAAGACGCTCAGTGTTGAATATTCCCCTTCTCTCCTGAATGGCAAGCAAGCTAGCACCACTAACTCACAATATGCTAAGAAGTATATTCAGTTCTTAACTGAGAGATCAATCGAGGAGTTAAGGCCACTTGACATAGTTGATAGAATGGAAACAATGGTAGAGATTTCCAAGGTTATTTCGAAAGAAGAAGCCAGAGCGAAAGCAGAACAAATCTTAGCAAAGCTACAAAAGGAGGTGGAAACCTTTGATGGCAAGTTCAATCAGCTCCTTGAAGCCAGGTTACCTAACTTGTGGGGAGCCAATGGAGAGTTGCTCACACAGGAATTATACATCCAAAAAATGACCGAGATTAAAAGCAGGACTGGTGCAACTCTCGAGAAAACACTGGTCCTTAAAGGAACAACCATAATGAACTTCCTTGAGAAATAATTTCACCTTCTCGAGATGGTTAGGGGTATCTTTCAGCGCAAACTGGATTATGCAGGGGTGATCAATCTCATACTTCATTATCGGTAGTTCAACTCTATCCCTCCTCCCCCTCCAGCGACGTGGTAGCGATGCAAACAATTTTCCAACCCTCCAATAATTCAAATGGTTCATCCATGGGGTTCTAAATCTTCTCACCAAGCATCAACATCATCTCGACGTCCCTAAGGATCATGCTTATAATGCCAGTTATGGCCTGATATTTTACATTCTAGTTATTTTTACTTTATGTTTCACTATGAATTTAACAAGACTTTTTATTATGATTAGAAGGGTTGTGCTCTAATTTTGATACGTGATTTTTTGCAATGATTGCAAATATCAAGAAGGAATATTTCTTTAACGGCCTACATTTTAAGGTCTTTGTATATAGAAGTTCTTGACAAAGATAAAGGGGTTCAAAATTTAGTGAAATAAAACTCTATGTTATAATTTGAGAATGTCTCTACCTTTTGAAGAATGTATCTCTGAGATTATTAATGAAAATCATGGTGATTCCTTCGTTCCAGGATTACAGTATGTCTTCTCTCTGTTACAATTCCATAATGTTCATGTTATTCTCAGATTCCACGTTATGTAGCTTCCAGATGTGTTTCCTGTTTTCTTACAGATTCATTTGAATTAAGATATTAGTACAAATTCCTGTATGAGTCTCTGCAAGCTAACTCTTTAATTGCGCTCCATGAATCTTTGCATTCATTCCTTCTGCTTATCCATTATGTCTTTCCTAACTTAGAAAAGTGTAGAATTATTGATATTTTGAGCTCTACGTGATGGGTTATTCTTTCTTTTCTGTTTGCTTTCATACTACTACTAAAGTAATTGATCTGTAATTCCTTGAGTTGTTTGGCCTTCTCGATTTATCCTTAATGTTTCTGGGTATCATATGTATATGTGAATGTACAAAGAAATCATGGACTATGTCTTTCTTTGATGAATGAACCAATCAAATTCTATAAATATATAAGAAAATCTATATGTGATGTCTCTATTCTTTAAATAACTATCAGAGACACGTCAGATCTAGATGTTCTAGGCACTGGTCTCGTAGCAATAAGAGGTTGTCTCTAGAATCGAAAATAGTATACATTCTCAATTCTGCATCAACATTCATCTGTTCATTGTCTTTAGTTACTGGGTAACTCATAATTCAAAATTTCTTACTTGTCCTTTATTTCAAACTGTAAACATTGAGAAAACCCTAAAATCAACAAAAACACCTACAATCTCTTTGGTGTTTTTTCGTACACCCTTTATGGATAGAGAAGTCGAAGTATATGATTCTTGTTGCTCCTTGGACATTTTGGAGTTTTGAAATTTTTTTCTTGACCATTCAAGTTACTCGAATAATATTCTTTGAGTCATCCAGTCTAGCCTTTATCAGGTAATTGTTCCACATACCTATAATTTCCCTGAATTAAAGGGTATTTTTTAAGGATTCAAATATTATTCCTATTTATAGTAGCATAGGTGACTATTCTAGTTTGAGAAGTCATACATATATAATTTAATGAATATTCAATAAAAAAACATGTAATTTACTATTAAAATTGGTAAAATTTTGGTGAATATATATATATATATATATATATATATATATATATATATATATATAATAGATGATTTTTTAACCAAATGGGCAAATATTTTTGTTAGGTCCCTATAATACTAGTGTAGCCCCCTTATTATTATTATTATTGTGCCCCATAGAAGCCCATTATTGTTATTGTTGTGCCCTTACATTATTATTGTTATGTAGGCTCTGATTATATTGTGACCCCTTAGACTCCTATATATAGAAATGAGGTATTTTCATTTGTATCATCCAAGAATTGTTCATTTATGTAATTTAAAGTAGGTTTTCCCCTCGAAAAGGATAATTTTTAAGTCGTTGATCTATCTATTTGTGAGCTGGTTTCATAACATTTGGCATCAGAGCTTTAGATTCTAGGGTTTCGCTGCTTCAAATAGGTCATTATAGAATTTTCGCTATAACTTTTTTTTTTACAAAGTTTTAGAAGCTAAAATTTCACCCACATGAAGCTGAACTCTTGGTGAACTTCTTGTACGAATTTCAGATCTTGTCTCGTTGTATTTTCGGAGAAATTATCCGAGGAAGTTAGGGTTTTTCTAGGCTCTAGAATTCCCTCTCAAACAAGTGACCTAGGTAAAATTGTCATAACACTATCTCTGAGCATCGGATTTGAATTTCGTAATATGGGACGTAAATAATACGAACTTTAGGTTTTTCAGTATCATTTTCAGTTCCAAAGGTAGAACAATGACACATGGCAATTCGTACAAGTCATTCTACTGAACGAGTCTATAATCAGGTCATCATGGAAGATTGGGCATAACGCTTTCTTGAAGAATCCAATATTGGTATGACTTATTGGGTTGGAAAGAAGACTCATAGGGCTACTATAGTATGAAATTTTAGATCTTGGATATTCACAATTATAGAGATACAACAACTTCAATATCTAGCTCCTAAAAAGCAAGAAAAAAGTGTGTATTTTTAAAATTTTGCATAACTTTTGTTTGAAAAAATAGTTTGAAGTAATTCAAAGGGAATAATGAAGCATAGATATCATTGTTTGATTTCAAAATAATTCGAAACAAAAAAAAAGGAAACACCTAGTAAGCAACCAAAAATCTCTTCTTTGACACATGAAGAAGAGGAAGAAATGCATCATGATATGTCAAAATTGCGAGATCAAGTGCAACAAATTTGACTCTAAAAAAGAGTAACCAAAAATGAACTGGAAGCTAATATGGATGGTTGGAAATCCGGCATGGAAGAAATTATGAATGTCAATATGGAAGGTTGTAAGGATGGTTTAAAAACATATTTGAAAAGGGACTTGAAAGGTTTGACAAAATTGCTACAAGAAATGTTTCCTAGTGGTGATAAGGTACTCCACGAAAATCATGATGAGGATAAAAGGAATACAAATTATGATTTTAGAGGATGGCATAGTGGGTTGAATTCTAACCACATTCCAAATATTGACATGAGGAAGATTGATAGCAAGGATTACATAACATGGATACTACAAATGGAGCAATTCTTTGATCTACATGATGTGTCAAACACACAAAAGGTACACATTGCATCCTTATATTTAGAACAAAATCAATTTGTATGGCATCGATAGATTTGTTCTCATAAACCGCTTGTCTCTTGATCATTTTTTACAGAGGAAATGATAGCACATTATGAGGATAAAAAAAGAAACACCTTCTTATCCAATTGATAAATCTCAAACAAAAGGGTTCAATGGCAGAGCACATTGAAGATTTCCAAAAATTGAATATAAGGGTAAATGATATTCCAGAGGAGCATATGATTGATGTATTCATAAGGAATTTAAAGGATAGCATCAAACTTGAGGTTTTCCTTTGGGAACTTGATTCATTGGAGAAGACATTCCGGGTGGCAAGGAAAGCTGAAAGAAAAATTATGACAACAAGGAAGTCTGCCACTCACAACTACGAAGATGTAAGTGTTTCTCCTAGACTTCCACAACCTACAAGGTTAAGACCACAATAATTGGAATAAAAAAGAGAAAAAGGGCATTGTTATAGTTGTGATAGAAAATACACTAAAGGTCATAAGCGTGTTGAGAAGAAATTATTTTACATAGATTGTGAAGAGGAGGAAGAAAAGGAACAAGAAACATCAAAAGAAGAGGATATACACCAGGAACCAACCCTAGATAAAGAAGCAATGAATCCAAACATATCTTGTAATGCATTGGTAGGAATTACCACTCCTCAAACTCTCAATATAGAAGGAAAAATCAAGAAGAAAAAGGTAATAGCGTTGATTGATTCGGGTAGTACACATAATTTTATTCATTGTAATATAGCCAAGGAATTGAATTCCTTCCTATAGCTAGCACCAAAGTGTCAAGTGATGGTTGCAAATGGAAGAACTATAAATTTTTTCTAGAAAGTGCCATAATATCAAGCTAACAGTGGGTGAATATGTATTGAATAGTCCAATGCTTTCCATTCCAATGGGTGGTGTTGATGCTGTACTAGGAGTCCAATGGTTACAATCTTTGGGTACAATAACTTTTAATTTTCAAGAATTTTTCTTGAATTTTTTTGGGAAGGAAAGGAATTTGAATTAAGGGGTATCACACGGAAACTAGGAAATATAACTAGCTCTAATGGCATGAAAAAACTTCTAAAGAAAAATAAACTGGGCGTAATTGCATAATTATGCTCACTAGAGGTTCAAACATCGAAATCATCTATTTCTCAAGATCTCCAAAATTTCTTGGAAAATAATTCCAAGGTAATTGGGTCACTTGCATCACGAAGCTTTGAAAATCATGCAATAGATTTCTAGAGGACTTCCCAAGGGTGCACTAAAGTAGAGAGAAACGTGCAAAGTGTGTACATTGGGGAAGTACACCAAAACCAAATTTCATGATAATAATAGTCAAGCGCAAGCAATCCTTGAAAGAGTTCACTTAAATGTGTGTGAACCATTATCGATAGCCTCCATGGCCAAGCATATGTATCATGTAATATTTGTAGATGTTTTCTCTTGTAAGTGCTAGATTTTATTCATGCAAAAAAAATACTAGGCATTCTCTAAATTTTGTGAATTTAAATCACTTGTTGAGAAAGACATTGGCAGGAAAGTGAAGGCTCTCAGGAGTGATAACAGTGGAGAATATGTTGAAAAAAAAGAAAATAAAATTGCATTAGAAGGCATTCGACGGGACTTAATAGAACCCCACAACCCACAGTAGAATGGGGTAGCTAAAAGGAAGAACATAAGTATTGTGGTTGTTGTATGGGCGATGTTACATGATCAGGGCCTATCATTGCACTTGTGGGATGAAGCATGAAACACAACTATATATGTACAGAATAAGAGTCCTCATCAAATTCTTGGGACGAGTACACCAGAAGAATATTTTTCAGGTAAAAAACTAGATGTGGTACGTTGATACACCTCACAACTATTAGGTGTACCTTCCATCTCACATGATGACATTGGTTTTTAGAGTTGTGAAGTTCGATGAAGAGAAGGCAATGAGATGTTACCTTGAGAGGAAGCTTCAATCAAATGATGAGCTTTTAGCTTCAAAGGAAGAACCTCGGGATGATGTGGAGCAACCACATGCAGAGGAGTAGAGAGTGGAAACACCCACTCATGCAGAGACTGTTATAGCTCTGATACCACTTGTTATAGATCTGATCCAAAAATATATGAGAATAGAAAATAACCCAAGAATAACAAGATCGAAATAGATAGAAATGATTCACTTTATTAATATCAAACCCTTAAGGTAGGGCAACGCCATACATTCACTCTTTAAGGAAGGAGAACACTCCACAAGCCATATGCCTGTTCATATAATAATTCTTGACATCTCTCCATGTGGAGTCTCTAGCCTCTATATAGGCCTCATACATACAATACCATGGGTCATTACCATGGTTCCCTCATACCATCGAACTAATACCATGGGCCCATTACATTATTACTAACTACTTGTGGTCCCTTACATGATATGGGTTAACCACCTTATTTATTACTATGGCCCATCCCATTATTACATTATTACCTTGGGTACCTCCCTTTGTACCCCATATTACCCCCTAGGTATATAACATTCCACCCCCCTTAGCATGTTTCGTCCCCGAAACATGGGAAGAACACAAATAATAAGATCTACTCAAAAGAGTAGTCCACTGGTACCATGCACGTGCATCTAGCCATCCAAGAGAAAGGTGAACCCTCGATCTCGCTGGTGCCTCGCTCGCTTGAGATGGAAGTTGACCGTGGTAGTTCTTCTATGTTGATGTGTAGTAGGTGGATCTTCGCTCCTCGCTATCCGTCATGCGGGGGTTGTTGTCCTTGTGGCTAATTGGTTTCCATCTTGTTGGTTGTTTTCTTGCGGGGTGATGTGGGTGATGATATGTTGAAGTTTTAACCCACGATGTCTTTTTCTTTAATTCACCCTTTACTGGAGCCTGACTGTTATCTGGTGCATGTTGTGGTGCTTGCTGTGGTGTCTTATCTTCCAATATTACTTCAACCACTGAGCCCTCATCTGATGTATCAGCACCTATAGCCTTTTCTGCTTCAGCCTCTGTTTGTGTTTGATTGTCGATCATCAATGGCTCATCATCTGATATGTCAGTCCCTAGAACATCTTCTGCTTCAGCCTCCGTGGACTTTACCTGTTTATTGATAGAAATATCCTGTAATGTAATTTTCTTCTTTTTATACCAGAGCTTCAGGAATTTCTTCTGCACATTAATATTTATAGTACCCACCGATTCCATCCATGGGTATCCCAAAACAACATCCTCATTAGCCATATCTGAAGCATAAAAATCAGAATGCAATACATACTTGTCCATAGAAATCTTCAAATCTTTATAAACTTGCACTTGCTCATTATTAACCTATGTGTACTCCATGTGTTTTGCTGGCACTTGCAATTTTTTTGCCAGGTTGATATTTATGAGATTTTGCTTGCAACTCGGATTTATAGAAAAAATGATTTTCTCCTTCTGAATCAATCCATGAACCTGCAATAAGGAGACACCAGTAGAAAATAACCTCTTACGTGTCTCATTCTTTTTTCTAGCACAAGACCATTTGTCCATAAGGAGTTTTTCCAATTCTTCATTCGAAAATTTGGACAAGTCTTTGATGCCAAGTGAGTTCCACCATATGTCGGCCTCTTCTTTCAAACTAATCGGTACTATAGACCTCCAAAATATCCCATATTTGAACTTTAGTCTTTGTATGAATTCTTCAATAGTAGGGCTATCATCTTTTCCTGTAAAATTTTCCATGAAGAGGGTTTGAGAAAAATTCACTTACTTGGTGAAAATTTGAAATGGCCACAATTCCGTCAATATTGCTCAGAATCTCTATTATGACTTGTTTTCAGAAATGGAACAACCATTTTGCATCTACCCATGTGATAGAAATCTTGATCCAGGCACTAGAATTTCAGATCCGCGCTGCAACTCTCCCGTCGTCACCAAAAATTCTGAAAAAAAAAAAAAAAAAAAAAAAAAAAAAAAAAAAAAAAATGGAGGAAGAAGAAGAAGAAGAAGAAAGAAAGAAAGAAGAAGCTAATTTTAAATCAACGATCTCTCCCTCATCCGGACGCCGATTCCACTGATTTTTTTTTTGAAATCATGTATTTTTTCACAAAGAATCCAGATCTGCAATTAGATTTTGGATATTTTTCCGCAGAACGTATAGATCTGCACTGCAAACTCGCTGCCCCGAAAAATGTTTGCAACACCATTGATTTTTAAATCAGCGATATCTTCTTCATCCGGACTCCGATTCGGCTGATTTTTTTTTTTTGAAATCAACTATTTTTTCACAAAGAATTCTGATCTGCAATTAGATTTTGCAGATTTTGCCCCAAAATGTAGATATCTGATATGCAAACTCGCCACCCCAGAAATACTGTAAAAACTAAAAAAATTCTCTGCTTTGCCCAAGAAAGTGCTCTGATACCACTTGTTATAGATCTGATCCAAAAATAACAATGTAAACTTTGAAACGGGAACTGTAAACTCAAAACGAGAACTCTAGTCAAAAAACCCCTAAAAACATAAAAAACAGTGCTAAAAACAAAAAGTGTTGATGCTGGAATAACATTTTTTTTTCTAGGGTAAATTTTGAACATGTTTTAAAAATGGCGGTGAAAACCAATTTTTTATGCAAAAATTGTCCCAAAAACGCCTTCAAAACAAAAAGTGTTAACGTTGGGATAACACTTTTTTTTTCTTTTTTTTTAAGGGTAATATTTCAACATTTCGAAATAATAGTGTAAAATATTTTATCATGACCCTGAAAAAGATTAAAATTTCAAACAAATAATGAAAACATAAAATTAAAAAAATAAAATAATAAATAAATAAATAAATCAATGAAAAAACACAAAACAAAAAAGTTTAAAAATTAACAAAACATTTAAAAAAAAAAAAAAAAAAATAAAAAAAAAAAAGCTAACTAAAAAACACTTAAAAATTATAAACAAATAAATAGTAAAAAAACATATTTAAAAAAATGGAAAAAATAAATTCTTGTAAACAATAAAAAAAAAGTTGTCAAAAGAAAAGAAATATATATATATATATATATATATGGAAAAGAAAAATAAAATTAAACAAACTATAAAATTTAGGTAAAAATAGAAAAATTTTAAAAACATTATAAAAAAACTAAAAAAAAAATGAAAATTAAAAACATACTAAATTTAATAAAAACATAGAAAATTAACCAAAAAAAATAATAATTTAAAAACTACTAAAATTAAGATTAAAATGTTAATTACTTAAAAGTATATATATTAAAAAGACAAAAAAAAAAAAGTTAAAAGAAAAATTATCTCATAAACCCTAAAAGAATTAGGAAAAAAAAACAAAATTAATATATATATATATATATATATATATATATATAAAAGAATTAGGAAGAAAAATAAAAACAAACTAGATATAAAAAAAAGAAAAAAAGAAAAAAAAAAAAAACAACTAGTAAAATTAACATTAAAAACATTTAAAAAAAACTTAAAAAAAAATACACTTAAATTAAAATAAAAAAAAACCCAAAAAATTTAAAAATATGCCTTTTCAAATTAAATTAATCGATAAACAAATTTGTTTTTATTTTATTATTTAAAAAAAAACATTTATTAATTTTATTTTTTTTTAACATTGTTTTTTGTTTTTTATTTTATTATTTAAAAAAAAAACCTATTATTATTTTTTTTTTAAATTTAAAATGAAAATTTTAATTAAAAAAAAAGAGTTTTAAAATTTTTATTTAAAAAAAAAATTATTTAATTTTTTTTTTTTGTGCAGGCCCTCCGCCCGTGGCCGTGCCACCGCGGGCCGCCCGGAGGGTGGAGGGGCGATTCTCGGAATCGCCCCTGGCCCAAAAAACTTTTTTTTTGATAATTTTTTTTTTTAAAATAAACATTTTAAAACTTTTTTTTTTTAATTAAAATTTTCATTTTAAATTAAACAAAAAAAACCCAAAAAAACAAAAAACATTGTTTAAAAAAAATAAGAAATTAATAATTGGTTTTTTTTAAAATAATAAAATAAAAAACAAAAAACATTGTTTAAAAAAAAAAAATTCAATAAATGTTTTTTTTAAATAATAAAAAAAAAACAAATTTGTTTATCAATATTAAATTTGTATAAAAAAAATTATTTTTTTTGGTGTTTTAAATAAAAAAAGGTAAGTTTAAAAAAAAAAATTAATTGTGTGTTTAATCAATTTTGTGTTTTATTTTTTAAATAGAAAATACATGATTTTTGAAAAATTTAATTTTTAATTTTAAATACATGTTTTAAATTTTTTTTTTTTTTTTTTTTTTGTTTAACATATATTTCTAAAATTTCTGTATTTTTATGGTTTTTCTTTTTGTAAATTTCAGCGTATTTTTGTTTTTTTAGGTTTTTTTTTAATGTTAATTTTACTAGTTTTTTATTTTTATTTTCTATTTTTTTTTAATCTAGTTTGTTTTCATTTATTTTTTTATTTTTTCTTATTGTTTTTGTTAATGTTTTTTTAGTTTTTTTATTTTGACATATATATATATATATATATATATATATTAAATTATGTTTTTTTTTTTTTTTTTTCCAAATTCTTTTATAGTTTATGAGATAATTTTTTTTATTAACAAATTTTTTTTTTTTGTCTTATTTTATATATATTTTTATATGACTTTCTTGAAGTAATCAACATTTAAAAAAATAAAAAAAAACAAGTTAAAAATTCTTTAAGTAATCATAATTTAAAAAAACAATGGACATAATAAATTTTAAAGTGTGAAAAATAAGTCCTCTAAAAAAAAAGGTATGATGTATAACGCGTTGCATCAACACGTTTCAAAATCAGCATAAAAATCACTAACATTTAAAAACGAATATTTATATTTGATACATGAGAATATTTAAATTGTCAAAAATATGCTCCAAAAAATAATTATTGTATTCTGCATCACCACTTTTCAAAATCGGGTCATGTTTTTACTACCTCTATGAAACGGGTAATCGTATCGGTTATTTAAAGTGCCAAAAACTATGTTCTAAAAAAAATATGTGTATTCTGCATCGCCCCTTTTCAAAATCGGGTCAATTTTTTGCTATCTCTACGAAATGGGTAACAGTATCAGTTCCCGTTTCAAAGTTTACATTGTTAAATATATGAGAATAGAAAATAACCCAAGAATAACAAGATCGAAATAGATAGAAATGATTCACTTTATTAATATCAAACCCTTAAGGTAGGGCAACACCATACATTCACTCCTTAAGGAAGGAGAACACTCCACAAGCCATATGCCTGTTCATACAATAATTCTTGACATCTCTCCATGTGGAGTCTTTAGCCTCTTTATAGGCCTCATACATATAATACCATGGGTCATTACCATGGTTCCCTCATACCATCAAACTAATACCATGGGCCCATTACATTATTACTAACTACTTGTGGTCCCTTACATGATATGGGTTAACCACCTTATTTATTACTATGACCCATCCCATTATTACATTATTACCTTGGGTACCTCCCTTTGTACCCCATATTAACCCCCCTAGGTATATAACAAAGACTTCCAGAGATGGAAGGAAGCGTACTTGAGAGGCTAACAGATTGATGCATTGATCAAGGTGGATATTGGTGGCCATTTTCCTATTCCACTTGGACCCCCACCATTGTTTCTTTCAAATTTTCAGTTTCCTTAATTGTAGCAAAGTTTACTATTTTTGGTAGTTTTTCGGGTCCTAAACTTTCGGAGCCGTTTTGAGGCGCTAAACAATGTTTTTTGGGAAAACTGGGTCCAACATGGAATTTTGATTCGTGTTGGCCAATAAGAAGTTTTAGTCCTCATAAATATTAATGAGGTATTGTGCGTGTCAAACAAAGATCGTATGCCAATATTACAACCTCAGGAAGTTGATGTACCAATTTACCCAAACGAGGCCCATAGTTTTGGTGCTTCATCTCCTAGGGTTAGGTTTTTGGATGTTCAGGGTTTTCCATTGTTTCTCAATAATAAATAGGCCTTCGAGCCTCATTGTAACATGGTTCATAAGCATGTAGCCGCCACATATCTTCTCAGAGATAAGCTACCATCGCCCGAGCTAGTTTATTTCCATTATGTATGTAAGCATATTTGAGTTCTTTGATATTAATGAAATGGGGTTTTATTTTTGTAGCATCTATGTGTATATGGTTATATCTGTAATTTTTTGCGTTCTTGTTTAAATTCGGATCATGCATGATGCTAGAGAGAATGTGGGAGCACCCACATCACAACGTAGGAAGAGGAGGTCACCAGATTGACACGCTCACTACATGGCTTTGATGAGTGAGAATGTAGAGATTCAGCCATCCTCATTTGAGGAAGCAATGAAGGAACCAATATGGGTTGATGTCATGGTAGAGGAGTATGACTCCATTATTAAAATCAATATTTGGGAAGTGATCCCAAGACTAGTAGACAAATCAGTGCTGAGTTCCAGATGGATTTACAATGTAAAGCAATCAATGGATGGCATTGTGGAGAAACACAAGGCCATATTTGTGGCCAGAGGGTTCTCTCAGGTGGAGGGAATTGATTACAAGGAGACATGTTCTCCAGTAGCAACGTACTCTTCAATCAGATCTATTCTAGCACTTTCATCGCAGATGGGATGGAAGATACATCAGATGGATCTGAAGACAACATTCCTCAACAATGTGATTGAGGAAGAAGTGTGCATTTACCATACGAAAGGATTTGAGACCTTCAACAGAGAGTCACATGTGTGTAGACTCAAGTGAGCAATGTATGGATTGAAACAAGCACCCTGTGCTTGGTACACCAAGATTGACAACTATTTCACTAGGTTTGGCTTCACCAAAAGTGAAGCAGATGCAAACCTTTACCATATTGTGGTTGAAGATAAATTGTTGATTATAGTATTATATGTCGATGATTTAATTATAAAAGGTGATGAGAAGCTAGTAAAATCTTGCAAGAGAATTCGAGATGAAAGACTTGAGGCTCATGCATTATTTCCTTAGTATGGAAGTATGGCAACGAGATGAGGAATTGTTTGTCTCTCAGGGAAAGTATGCCAACGATATACTGAATAAGTTGCACATGGAGGGCAGCAAACCCATGGAGACTCCTCTAGCAGGGAACTAGAGGAAGGAAGATGCTACTTTAGGTGAGGTAGTGGAGGCTACTATTTACAGGCAGCTTGTGGGTTCACTTATGTATTTGGCGAACACACGAATGGGCATATTTTTTGCAGTTAACCAACTTAGTCAAGCAATGGTTCTATTGGAAGGCAAATAAACATGTGTTGAGATACCTCAGAGGCACCACCCAGTTTGGTATTTGGTACAAACAGAAAGAGAGAGTGAAGCTTCAAGGCTTCAGAGATGTAGAATGGGCAGGGAGTCCATCTGATAGGAAGAGCACATCAGGGGGAATCTTCAGTATTGGGTCAGTAGCAGTTTCTTGGTACAATAGGAAGCAGAGATCGGTTGCACTCAATTTAGCAGAAGTAGAGTACATGGTTTCTAGTCAAGTAGCTTGTGAAGCTATCTAGATGAGAAAGGTCACTGTTGGGTTATTTGGTCAAAAGATGGATCCTATAGTGATTTATTATGACAATTTGAGTTGTATCAAACTCTCCAAGAATCTAGTTTTTCATGATCGTTCTAAGCATATCGACATCTGGTATCACTAACTACGAGATTGTGTGTAGAGGAGAATCATGTTGCTAGAGTAAATTCTTACAGGGGAACAAGAAGTATATATTTTAACAAAGGCATTGTCAAGATGAAAATTCGAGTTTCATAGAGGCAGGATTGGGGTAGTAGATAATCCCTTTTTTGTTGAGGGGGAGTGTTGAAAATGCAACAATAAAATCCTTATTTAATTTTGTCTTTGAATTAAATTAGGAATAAAATTGTAATTCCACATCTCATGACAACTTGTATTAGTTAACTAAGTTATTTTGACTTAGTTGGCTCAGTTAATTTGAATTGAGGGTCTAACTTGAGTCATGTAGAGTGTCTTCTACTTTATAAGAGCCTTGGCTGAGTTTATTTTGAGTTGTAATTAATTAATTCATTTTAACTGAGTTAAAATCGGTTAAACTAGTTCCAACTGTTGGAGGAACTAATAGGAGGTTTAGTAGTGTGGTGTTTCCTATAGCGATCAACCGTTAACTTATGATTCACTCATAAATAACTCATGCATGTCAGATATGAGATTTACCCAATTAATATTGGAGTTCAAGGACAAT
This sequence comes from Pinus tabuliformis, assembly GCA_031772625.1. NCBI lineage: Eukaryota > Viridiplantae > Streptophyta > Pinopsida > Pinales > Pinaceae > Pinus > Pinus tabuliformis. The sequence goes on from CM062818.1 coordinate 1,683,099,642, forward strand.
GTACTATCAGTTGTATAATCATCTAAATTGTACAGGTGGTGCATGCAGTCAGAGGAAGGCCTATGTTAGATTGCACAATTCCTTTGAGAACTTTCCCTAATTAATAGAGGGCTAATTACCAAGGACATAATGCAAGGAAATAGGGACTTGGGCAAGCGAGAAATTAGTTAAGTATTAGCCTGGGCTTGTCTAGGAAGTAGTGAGACAACTAGAGATAGTGCAGAGGTTTCTTGGGCTTGAGCAAAGCATTATAATCTTCTCGTATTTTATAACTAATGCAATATATAGATAGTAGGGGTTTTTAGTTGTGGCTTTCCCAAGGAAATCATTGTGTAATGTATTGATTGAATTCTTTCTCTTGTATGCTTCGTGATTTCACGATCGATTAATTGTTTCCGCTGATGAGTAGAGTTGATTCAAGTCTACTGTTTTAGTAAATTACAATTAGCAGTTTGAATCTAAAGGAATTTCTACAACCTTACCCTATGTGTGTTTTTGCAGGTGATGCTAGAGCCAAAGACTATGTTGCAGGTGTTGCATGGTGGCCTAATTCATCATTGATGCCTGTTGTCAGAGGTTTCTTGTTGATGTGTTGATCCTTTGATGGTTGCATGGTAGATCTGGACATGAGTGAGGATGTTCTTGAGCATATTCTAAGAGATCATTGCCTTTGTATGTTGCTTTAGGAATAATGGTTGATTTTTTGCCTCCTTGTGGTGTTATCTTCCCATGCTTGTTGCTCTGTGCATTGGCTTTGTTCTGGAAATATTTTTTGACATGTACTTAATTGATAGAGGCTTGTCAACATAGGTTTTTTTATGGTGGATCAAGTGTTGTTGTTGGAGATGAATAGTGATCTTGTAGCAATCTGTAGAGGTCCTGTAGCTGCCCAAAATTTGAGGAAATGACTCTCCAATGTCTTCATGATGATTGGTTCTTCATTTTGGTGCTCTCAATTGTGGTCTTGTAAGGTAATTGCAGGCTGCTACAGGAATGTATTTCTTCCTGTAGCAGTCACAAAAACCCTTCTATAACAAAAATATCCTTCAGATAATGCTTCCAAAAACACTGATAATTCATGATCAATCTATGGACAAGGATCAAAAACCTTGGTTGTGGTGAAAGTAATGAAAGAAGGGGTGAAAATGGGGATTTTTCATGGATAGAGATGAATTTTTGGATGGAGAAGTGACTAAATGGTGTGGAGGATGGATGATGGAGGTATGGTAGACTTATTTCTTCATTACCCCAAGAAAAACATAGGATCTGAACCCTCTCTTTATTCTGATCACACTCCTGTAGCAATTTTGGTCCCTCATATAGCAATTATGGTTGCTCCTGTAGCATTTCAGGATAGTCTCTTGTAGCAGAATTGTTTTATCCATATCTCTAAAATGGTAGACTGGATTGACCTGAAATTTTTTTATAATGTTTCCATCATCCTTATGCACCTCCCCATAAAATATATTGGCAAATGGATGCACAAATATCGAGAAAAAATAAAAATGGTTGTAGGTGATGGAGGTCTATTTATCGAAATGTGTGCACTGGAATTCGTTGAAATTGCTTGAACATGTTATCATCATCCATATACATCTTCCCATGAAACAACTCAGCCAATGGATGCACAATTTTCAATATATGGTAAAAACAATTTTCTGCGATGTGTATTTTGGCCTCCTGTAACAAAACATAACCCTCCTGTAGCATTTTAGGACAATGATGAAAATGAATGGGAAAGGCTTGGAAATGATGGGTGGATATTGGAAATGGATGAGGGCAATAGATTGACATGGCCTTGGTCTTGTTGGAGCATCTGAGCAAAGGAGGAGAAACCCACGTTTGACTTTATTTGACTAGGTTTTTGATCATTTTTTTTTCTTTTTGGTGCTAACTTATTATTGTTGCTTGCAAATGTTGGAGAGCACCTGCATTCATCAGAGAGAGATACATGGAATTTTTTTATATATTTTTTTTCTTTTCATTTTTTCTTTTAGGCCTTATAGCTGCCTCAATGAGGTTTTTAACTAATAGGTCTGCATAGGCGCCTCAAAGGAGGTTTTCACCTAGGGTCTTTTTTTTTTTTTTTTTTTTTTTCCAACCCATTGAACGCCTCATCAAGGTTTTCAATCAATGATTCAATCTTAGGCACCTCAAAGGAGCTTTTCACCTCAAATTTTATTTTTTCCTCTTATTTTTCATTTCTTTTTTCTATCCTACTCTGCTTGAAAATACAAATTTCTTTCAAGTATAGGAATACTTGCAATGGAGCCATGTGCACATCAAGATGATAGATAAAATCATATGTAGGCTCGAAATATATGCTTTGACATGTACCTGAATATTAGAGATAAAATGCTTTGACTTTGATGATATCAAGCACTGTTGAAGAAGAGAGTGATGCTCCATATTGTTAATTTTATGAAACCAAACCTCAATATAATTTTTATGCCCTTGGTTCGCTTGCTCATCTAGATCATTCTTCATGTCTTCTTTTTATTTTCCATTCAAATCTTATATTTTTTGCTGATTATTCCCTTGCACACATAAAGGATCTAATGGTAATCATAACAGAAACTCTTCAATCCCATGCTCCAATGGTTACTCTCCATAAAATGTGATACATGATTCTTCTAGATGTTGTTCTTCAATGCCATTAGGAAAATATATTTTTTCCAATGCTCTTTCTAAGCTAAAATGAATACCATTTTAATTCAAGAGGAGTTGTTTGGAAGTGTTGTACCTCAACAATGTAATTGGGTTGAGTTACTAGACTATTTGGGTTAGAAATGATTGTACAAGTAGTTTAGTTGGAGTGGATATTTGAGATGGGTGTGGTTGAGGTTGTGGTTGTGTTGGAGGTGGATGGTAGGGATACCATGGATTTGGATATGGAGGATATTGAGGATATTGTGGATTGATATCATAAAGTTATTGCTAACCTTGTTGCCAAGATTGGTTTTGGGGTTGAGATGGCCAAGGTTGTCAAGGAAAGGATCTATGGCAATTAATTTGAGATGGATGTGCATAAACTTGAAATTGTGAATTAGGCTCTTGCATCATATTAGGTTGAATAGGTTACTATGGTATTCTTGGAGCTAAATAACATAAATTGCTTTGGTGATTGACTTGCTCCATTTTCCTCTTGGTAAACTTCCTTTAACCTTGGTAATGATGGGAAATATTTAACAGCATGTGATTTTGCACGGACAACACAAATATCAATATGAACATCTTCTTTTTTCTCATCTTACATTATTAACATTTCTACTTATTCACTTAGATTGCTAAGAAATTATGTTTTAAAGTTATCAAGCAAATTTCCAAGTTTAGCTTGACTTACTGATCTTGATGTTGATTTACTTACTCTTTCCCTTCCTCTATATGCCCCTGTGTTGAATAATCAAGGGAAATTATGTATAGTAGGATTATTCTAGACTTGATAACAATTTGTGAAGAACTTTTACAATTTATCTTGTTAGCTTAATCTTTTTCTCTTCTTATTAGTGTATGTGTGTTTACTTCATAAAACTGCCATTAAAACACAAGAAACAAGAACCCAAGATATTGGCTCTCTAGCAGGGAAAAACCTCTCTCTCTTAGAGAGGAAAACCCTTTAGTAAATTTCTCTTATTGAAGCTTCTATTGATTAATTCCAAACCCTAGAACCTTGACAAGAATATCCTCCAAGCACAAGTCAAGTCCTTCCTCCTTCCTACACTGTGTTCCCCGACAGTTCTTCCTCCTTCTTTCGGCACTTCGTTCTTCTTACAACTGTTGATAGTCATTGTTGCACTTGATCTAAAAGAGACACTTATCCTTGATCTTTAGTGAGACCCTTTACTTGTGATGATCCCTTCCTTCCTCTTAACCAACCGAGCTCCTTCTTCAAGGTGTAGTTGCAGACTTTTTTTTTTTCTCGGTAAAGATATCTATTCTATTATATTATGTACAGGAAAACATTACATTCAAAAATACAGGTTGCCCAGGGCCGACCGTGGCACTTTGGGTGGCTTTTATCGACTCAGAATTCGCCCTCGCAAGGGCAGCGCTACCAACATGACATAACACAGAATTGTTTTCAGACCATACCAAAATATCCCGCGCAGGGGCTTCAGAACAAAGTTTCTCCCTCGCGGGGGCATCAAAAGACTCGTAACAGTATCCTTGCAAGGCCTGCTGCCCAGACTATAGTAAACATGGACATAAACAAGGACTAGAGAGACACAAACATAGATATATAACCTAATCCAGACCCCAACAGAGACCAAGGACCTATACCAGACCTGAATGAGAGAAATGGTTGACAGAGTGTGCCGCTGGAAGCTATTCCTCTAGCTTTTCCTCAATAATTCTGCACCACCCGTGACCTTCTGGGTAGCCCTCCCACATTTCCATGGGGTTCTGCATGGATGTCGACGCCTTCTGCTCTTGAGGTCGAATAGGGGTCTGCTCAGGTTCCTTCGCTGGCGCTTCCTCTGCAATTTCCATTTGCACAACTGGGTGTTTCTCCCCACTGCCCTCTGGGTGTTCCTCTGCAATTCCCGGTTGCGCTCCTTCGTCATCTTCCGGAGGAGCCTTAGTGAAAAGAACCGATATGTGTGCGTTAATGCCAGAATTGTCCCTCGAGCTGCCAAGGGTGAATATGGCCGAGCCAAACGCTGGGAGAAGGTGCGATCCAGCATTGGAACTGCCAACCTCCATGAATTGACTGGCCTGTATAGGAGTGGCCCCTGCCCTTCTATAGCAATAACAACAGCAACAGTGATGGTGGGCATCCGCAGTAGGGTGACGTGAAGAACCACCTCGCCCCGAACCTCTTCTACTTGGCATCCTCTCCCTGGGTCGTGCCATGGTTGTAGGGACCCCAACGGTTTGTAACCGGGCAACGCTTGAGGGCTTGTCTGGTTTGAGTCGCCCGCCAACTGAATTTCGTCCCCAAACTATTCCATGACAGAGCTCAGCCGCACAAAAGTAGCAATCCCTCGAATATAAAGCAAGAAGTTTTCTTTGGCAATTTGAATGCCGTCACTACCAGCAAGAATAGAATCCTTAAAGAGACACTTACCCTCAGAGATCTGAACTGCGTGTTCTGCACTCTGAGTCTGAAACCGCAACATTCCTTCATACTTAAAACTACAGACATTCCCTCGATTCTTGCCCGCTTTAATTGCTCTCTGCAGACTCGCCATAGTACCTTGCTTCCTCATTAAGAGCTCTGCTCTGCGCCTCCCATCTTAACTCCTCGGCGGCGAGGGGCATTAAACTCCCATTGCGTTCACGAGGTGGCACATGTCTGGCATGTGGCTCCTCACTGCCTGGCATGTTGACACCCGCATCCGGGGAGGTGTAGTTGCAGACTTGATATGACTATCCTGCAGACTTAAGTTCTCGCATGTGTGGGAGGTTTCCTTGAGTATTTGGTTCCCTTCTTATTTGATTGAGAGAGTCTCTTCTTCGCTCTAGTGGGAGGCCTTATAGGCCTTTGTTTCAAGCCCAAACAATGAGAAAAATGAGACTATTACGTTGTTGTTGTTATGACTGCATAGATGCCTCCTTTTCTCGCACATGTGATAGGGTTTTACCCTAGAAACCATCCTCCAACCTTCAATGATGACTTCTCCTTCTTCGTTGCACTAGAGGCTCCTTATACTCATCCTTTTTAACCATTTTCTTAGTATTCCTTGCTCGCTGATTTCAGAGGTGGATTTCTTGTCATTTGAGGGAGTGGACAACCTCTATATATAGAGGATTTTCCCTCCTTTAGGCAAACATGATGACTGTAGGCCAACTTGAGTTTCCTTTATCATTTTTCTCCTTTGATGATGTTGTTGCATGGAGAGGACTTGCATTTTCTTGGAGGGATATTCTTTGACTCTTATACAAATATGTACATGGTGTAACATGCCCTTAAGGGTCTTCAAACTTTCTTTTGACTCTTTGACTTACCTATAGCACTTTAACATGTGCTAGACCTATTTCAATGAGAAAGAAACTCATTGATAAATATAAATATAAATATAAATATATATATTTATTTATTTTCTTGAATAAATACAAATATCAAAAGTACATTTATGAAGACCGAACCTAGTTACACTTTCTTCAACACTCCCTCTTAACTAGGGATGTATTCATAAATCATTACAAGGTGTTTGGCTGTTTTTAAATCTTGAAGAATTCATGTAAGAGAAACCGGATTGGAAATCCATCTGTTATAACATCATAGTAACTAACATTGTTCATAGCAAGGCCTTGACTAACAAATCTATCTCTCATAAGATTAGAGCACAATTCTGGCGAGACCAATGACTTATAAACACCTTAGTCATGTCTCTCAAGGTACATACCCACCTGAGTGTTCACTAAGTATGACCTTCTAGGAATATTCTTATCTTGGGCTCCTAACCCTCAAAGAATATCGTTCCTCTTGCCTACTCCTCTCTTGGATGCCCTATACATCCTCAAAGAGCATCATATGGTAGATGATTACCCAATCCTCCCATTGTTTCTTCCCAAGTGAAGACAAGAATGTTGTGTCTATCTCTTCCTCTTAATTGAGGAAGACATGCCCAAGTTTCCTCTCACAAGGAACTTTCCCAAGCTCCTTTGTAGTTGGTAACTTGCTAGAGCTCCCTCTTAGCTAGGGACTTGTGCGTCCATCAACAACTTCTTTGTGGTTCCTTCAGCTGCTTGATCTCCTTCTTTCCTTCGATGTCATGAAGTCTTTGTTTTAACTTCTTCTTGGTAGGGCACCAACCATTGATCACTTTCCTTCCGGATTTGTCATGTCATTACTCCCTTCATGGAAAGTGACCTTCTTGATATATATCAGGTCCTATTGTGATCTGGCTACTCCTTGGTCATCTTTTCTATGATTCAAAATAGTTTTCACATGGATGATTAGTTGTACTTGATTATTCCTATACTTTGATTTAGTAGCTCTTCATGACGACATCTTGATATTGCTTCAACATCAAATAATGATTTTGTTGGATGACTTCTTCATCATGACATCTTTGTAGCATTGAATCAATTATATGTATCTTAATATCTCCAAGGCCTTCATAGGTGTCAAGGGTCCTTTGATATTTTACCTTCCTTTGTCAGAGTTGTCATGCCTTCTTTCAGGAAATGTCTTATACTGGATCTTTGTCAGATAATGATTCTTCATGTCCATGGTGTTCTTACATGTTTGATCTCTTTCTTCATTTGCTTCTTCTTTGATTGTTTAGTCAACAACCTTATACTCCTTATGAAAGCACTTCTTCTTTACCTGCTTCTTGGATTAGTCAATAACCGCATACTCCTTATGAGATCATTTCTTCATGTTAACCTTCATTAGATTGTAGTACATGCCTTCGAGAATTTCATTGCTGAAAGAGATCCTTTTATACTTGATCATTCCATAGAACTATTCCCATGACCCAATAATATATATGATGACATGAATTAAATTTGATGCATAGATACCTCATCTTGATTCTCCTCTGATCATCTTGGCTTCATTTGATGGTTCTTATTGATTGGTGTAGCCTTTCTTGCTTAATCTTTTCTTACCTACATATCATACTTTATTGAATCCCATAAAGGGAAATCCCAATGAAACATTTTATTTTATTTATGAACCTTATTTTGAAGATCCTATCAGTGGATCTTGAAGACCCTTATCTTGAAAATGTTTCTTCCTTTGATGATGGAGGCCTTCTAAGAAGTTTAATCATGGTAAATTATTCATTGTGGATGAGGTCCTATAATAAGTGTGCTCCTTCTATATGAATATCTTGAGCTATATATACACCATGCTCCTATATTATAGAAGATATATTTAACCATGCAATCTATTATATTTCTATATGCTTTTATACTACTCAAAACTTTGAAAGAATACTTTAAGCAAAGAGGTTGACTTAGTCATAGTACAGATCTGGAGGATCTTCCTTTTTATGCTTCTTGTCTTATTCTTTCACTTCTTCTGTTACATGAGATTCTTCCATTTTTCTCTTTTTGTTTTTTTCATTATTAAGTTGAGGACAATCCCTTTTGTAGTGTCCATATTCTTGGCATCCAAAGCATTGAACTTTGGACATATCTCTATTGCTTGATCTTCGTGGACCAAATTTTCCATTTCTCTTGACCATGGTAGCAAATGCTTGCTCCTTTGATCCCACATCATCTTTTTCTTTGAGTATAGTTTCCTCTATCTTGCATAGAGACCATAATTCACTTAGTGGGGTAGATTCCTTCTTGGTATATATGCTTGATGTGAAGTTTTCCCAATCCTCAGGTAGAGTATTGAGTACTACAGTTGTCATTTCTCTGTTAGACATGACTTATCCTATCTCTTGAAGTTGATCCCTAATCTTAGAGATCTTCATGAAGTAGGGATATATTCCTTCCTTTGATATCTTCATCTTGTACAAGTCATTTTGTAGAGATATCACTTCTCCAGTCGTGCTTACCAAGAATAGCTTTATTAGCTTATCATATATTTATTTTGATGTCTCAAATTTGGAGACATAAGGAATGAGAGATTCCTTGATAGATTCTATTAGAATCCTTTGAGCTCTTGTCTCATCCTTATTTTAATTGGCTAAGGCTTGATTTTGTTCCTTATCAGGGATAGTGATACTCCCTTTGATATGATCTAGAAGTTCATTCTCTTCGAGAAGTAAATCAATCCTCTTTTTCCATGCAAGGAAGTTATTGGTCCCAACCAATTTGTTGCTTTCCTTGTAAAAAGACATTGATGTATATTCAGAAGCGGACATATACTTACTTTATAGAGTTTGAGATGTAGTGGAATTTCTTTCTTCTTTTAAGACTTGATGGCTTGCCTTCCCTCGATCTTGATGTTCTTGAAGTTGCTTTCTCCAAATGGACTTGCTTGATGACTTGACTTTGTAGTGCTTTTCCTTTATGAATGATAGATGATAGACCTTTCTTTTCCTTGATGTGATTGAGACTTCTTGGCTTGATGCTTCAACCTTGTAGATGTTCTTGAGATGTCCTTCTTAGATGAGTCACCTTATGAGTGCTCTTGAGATGCCCTTTCCTTGATGTGTAACCTTAGCTCTGATACCATGTTGAAGAATCAAGGGTAATGAAGAATCAAGGGTGAATCAATTTTAAAATTCAACTTGTTAGCTTAATATTCTTCTCTTCTTATTAGTGTATGTGTGTTTACTTGATGAAACTATTATCAAAACATAAGAAACAAGAACATAAGATATTGGCTCTCTTCCAGGGAAATCTCTCTCTCTCTCTTTGAGAGGAAAACCCTTTCATAAATTTCTCTTATTGAAGCTTCTATTGATCAATGAAAAACCCTAGACCCTTGACAAGAATATCCTCCAAGCACAAGTCAAGTCCTTCCTCCTTCCTGCACTTTTCTCCTTGACACTTCATCCTCCTTCTTTCGACACTTCGTTCTTCTTACAACTATTGATAGTCCTTGTTGCACTTGCTCTAGAAGAGACATTTATCCTTGATCTTTAGTGAGACCCTTTACTTGTGATAATCCCTTCCTTCCTATTGACCAACCGAGCTCCTTCTTCAAGGTGTAGTTGCAGACTTGATATGAATTTCCCGCAGCCCTAAATTATCACACGTGTGGGAGGCTTCCTTGAGTATTTGGTTCCTATCTTCTTCAATTGAGGGAGTCTCTTATTTTCTCAAGTGGGAGGAATTATAGGCCTAAGTTTCAATCCCAAACAATGAGAAGTATGATATTGTTATGTTGTTGTTGTTATGACTGCAGAGATGCCTCCTTTTCTCACACGTGTGACTATGTTTTACCCTAGAAACTGTCATTCAACCTTCAGTGATGACTTCTACTTCTTCGTTGCACTAGAGGCTCCATATACTTGTCCCTTTTCAACCTTTTCTCGGTCTTCCTTACTCGTTGATTTCAGAGGTGGATTACTTGTCATTTTAGGGAGTGGATAGTCTATATATATAGAGGATTGTCCCTCCTTTAGGCCGATTTGAGGCCGACATGATGACTATAGGCCGACTTGAGTTTCCTTCATCATTTTTTCTCCTTTGATGATATCGCTGCATGGAGAGGACTTGTCTTTTCTTGGAGGGACATTCTTTGACTCTTATACAAATACGTTGATCTGAAATGGAGAATATTAGTAATACTATGCTAATTACCCATTCAGAATAAAACCCAATATGCTTATCATTTTCTTATCAAGTGCTTAAGGATTCAACATTTTGGCTTAATTAACTGATTCCCATGAGAGTTTCTTATGTAAATGTTATAAACAATTTATCATAAAACATATGCTAAACAACAGAAAAATAAAAACAAAGAACATCAAAATACAACACACAACACAGATATTTGATGAGGATTTCACCCCTCCTAGACTACGTCTCCTTGGTCCAGCTTCCAATGCTTGGGCCTCTCTATTATGCTCCAAATTACAACAAAAGTGTGTTTATAATGCTCAAATGCCTCTGAAACCTATCTCACTGAGTTTAAAATCCTCAAAAATGGCTATCTAACCTCTTTTTGCAACCAACTTGGTGGAAAATTGGAGAAATTATGACTTCTCCTAGTTCTCCCACTATTCATTCCACAAATTGCTCCAAAACTAATAGGGACCCACATTTTCGCTCTAAAATTTGCTAACCGAGCGAGAATTTTACTGTGCAGCGGGCCATAACCTGTCATCCTATCTTATTGTAAATCAGAATCGACAAGTGTTGCGGCCTTATGGTCTTTGAATAAAAGGCAATTTGCGATTGCTATATCAGTGGACCTAACAACACTATAAAATGGAACCGATAAATATATCACATCTGGGAACTTATCACAATCGACGGAGAACCAACAGGTAGTCATAAAACAGGCCTCTATTTTTTGTGAAGTGTGATTACAATCTGCGATTCATCGCAACCTGAGTACGCTGGGGGGAATTTTTGTAGTTCTTCACTTTGCCGATCTACGATTTGTGATTTATCGCATCACAACCCTTCTCTGCTCGAGGGCCGATTCTGTAACACCTTTCTGCCTGTGATTGCGATTTGTGATATGCTAGGGCCAATGGTGGCCTACCAGTTGGCACCTCCTCATTCGCTAAAGACCTTGCCACATCATCCAATCCTGCCATGTAGACAAGTCAAACTTGTAATTTGACTTGATTTAACTTCTTCATACAAGCTTGGATTTGAGTATCGTCCACACTGTTGGAATTAGAATGACGAGCACTTCGATCTGAAGCTAAGTTTAACAAAATTCTGACACTTTGATTTTTGAGCATAATTTTGAGCTCCTGGTCATATGTACATGGTGTACCATGCCCTTAAGGGTCTTCAAAATTTCTTTTGACTCGTTGACTTACCTATATCACTTTAACATGTGTTATACAGGCTATTTCAATGAGCAAGAAACTCATTGATAAATATAACAAAGATAATATTTCTTTTCTTGAATAAATACAAATAGTAAAAGTACATTTATGAAGACCGAACCTAGTTACACTTTCTTCAACAACTTGCATGTCTTACAAATTACTTTATGTGATAATATGTATACATCACCTCTACTCATGAGCTCAAGAAGATCAATCCACTCATCCCTAATTGTTCTAAGTAAGAGGAGTTTTAGTGTGTCATATCCTAAATGATTTAATTTCTCCCTCTTAACATTATAGATGAATTTATCTATTAGTTCCTCAAGGCTTTCATCTTCTATTTGAGTCATTCTAAATATTTCTTCCCTAAGATCATGGTATTTATATTTTTCTAGGAAGATATTTTGCATATCATTCTACGATCTTATTGAATTAGTCCCTAAACTCATGAACCGTTTAAGAGCTATATCCTTCAATGTTTTCAGAAAAAAACTCAAATTTTGAGTGTTTAATAAGTAACCATAAGATCTACAAACAATTTAAAATCCAAAGAGAAAGGTTTCCGAATCCTCTAACCTCATACCATGGAAGTTGGGAATGAAAGATGGAGGGATGTTCTTCATATGAATATTGATATCAATATCTTGAATGAGAAATCCAAGAGGAACTTCTTCATTGTCATCATCTCCATCCATTTCTTATACCTTCTCTGCCACCTCTTCTTCTTCTACCTACAAAAGTGGATGGTGATGTGGTTCTTACTGCACCACATGAACAAATGGGGGGATTTGGTGTTGGAGACATTTTTTTTAATAAAAAAAATGAATAAGAATGCTAAAGAAATGTAATTTTTTTTGTCTTTAAAATGAAATATGCCTAATGATTTTTTTTGTTCTTGCATTAAGTAAAAGAAATGAATCAACTATGGAAGAAAATAATGCACACTTTGACACCTCCCTGGAAACAGTGCCAAAAAGTGATGAGCCTCAGTATTGCAACGAGAATGTTGCAACTCTCAAGGCTACCAACTTTATTTATCAACCCGGGGTTCGTACAAACCTAAGAGGTGCCGGCACTATATGTGCAACATACAATGTGTCATTTTCTCATTGATATGATGTAATGGAGTGAATGTCATGAAATCAAAGCCTAAACTGATTGCAGAAATGGAAATGTTACTTGCTAAAATTTAAACACTAATGATAATTGCAAGAAGGTAAAGGTTATGTTATTTGCAGGAATGAAAAGTACTTGTCTATTTGCATAATGTAAACCTTGTGCTATTTGCAACAATGACAATCATTATTCTAATTGTAGAATGTAAAAAATTGCCTTGAAAAGAAACTAATCCTATGCAAGAACAACAAGTTGTATTTGAAATCCTAAGAGCATGAATTCAAAGAAATAAGGCCTAATCTACTTTGTAAAAAGGAAAGTATTAAGTGGTTTTTATTCTTCCCCAATCATGGATTTAGATCCTAGGGATCATTATTCAATCCTAAGAGACAAATGAAATCTTTTGGAGCAAATCTGGTCAAGTTTACACACGCTACATGAGTGTTATAGGTGTTAGAGGAGGCCTTGTTTTGCTACAGGAGGAGATAACTTGCCAAATTCCCAAGTAAATAAAATGAAAATAGGATGGGAATTTTTTTATTATTAATTAGGATGTCTTAGGACTTCATTCCAAGTGGAATCTCTCCAAAATACCCCTATTAACACGTGCTCAAAAATAGCAGAAAATTACTACTCTAAAAACTGGAAATTCAAGAACTAGTGATCTAGTTAACTTACCAAATGCCTAACCTAATCAAGTGTAAATGATATGTGGTGAATTTTTTTATTAACTTGAATTTTTTTATGACCCAATACAAGTGGAATCAACTCAAATGAAGCTCCTTAAAATGTTATAAAAAATAACAGAAAATTACTACTATTTTTCTACAAGGGACTTCCATAAATTCTATATTTATGGACTAGTACACCAATCCAAGTAGCTCAATGATGAATATTACTTTTCAAAATTGTTATAAGGGTGAATCGTGCTTGATACTCTATAAATAACCTGAGAAAAAAAAAAAACTCACTTCATTTATTTAACCAATATGACATACAACAAAAGAAGCATGAAATGGTAAATGCAAAAATAAGAGATGCAAGAGAAAACGATATTCAAAGGAAATAAAGAAATTCTACAAGAGTCCTATGAAGGAAACCAAGCTTTAGAAGCTAAAAATGGCACCAAACTTCATTATTTGAATCAATCCAAGTACATCCCTGCTAGAAATGAAAGTGGAGTTGTTAAATAACAAGTTTTCTCCACAAGAAGACTAAGAAATACATGCCTCTAGAGGAAAATTAGAATTGGTACTTATACAAATTGATGGGGAAGCATTCTCCTTGAAAGGAGGAAGTTTTCCCCTCCAAAATCCCTCAAATAGTGGATCTGGTTCCCAACACTAGGAATTTGCATTAAATGACAAGGAACACATTCCTAGATTTTCTCAATCACTAGAGCTCCAAAATTTGTCAATAATTTCATGATATTTTGTTCATTTATTATCCAATATTGGTCCTCCTATAGTAGGGAGAAAGTCCCTAGATTATCTCCTCCTCCAAATCTTCATAATCTGCCCAATATTCTCACAATATTCTACAAAAATAAATAATATTAGGCACATAATATGCAATTATCTCTAAACCTTCCTAAGAACATATTAAAGCTAAAAAAATATTATTAAGTGTAGAAGGAGAGGTTTAATATTGGCTTCATGTGCCTAATAAAGGTTAGATGGGCCTTAATTTGTGTCTAATTTGGAGGCCCATCATACCCCCCTACTGAAATTGTTGCTCATCCTCTGAGCAACCTATTCATCCTCCTTGTGCCATGGTTATTCATGTATGTTGGCTTATTTCATTCTCTGTTTGTTGGTCCATGTGTTGCTCCTACTACTGCTCTTCTTTCTACTCTCATATTTTTATTCTTCCCCTATCTCAGTTTCCCATGGAACTTATACTATAGGTTTAGGTGACTTATTTTTCTCATGTGATTCTTTAATTGTAATGGTTTCTATTTGTGAGGGAAACAACTTGCTTTAGGTTTCTCTTCTTGGTATTCCTCTGGCACTTCTCCTTGTGAAAAGAAGGATTTATTGGCATCCATTACCTCATTACCAATATCATTCTCATTGATGTTCAAGCCTATTACTGTTGATACAATTTCTTGGCCATGACACGTCATACTATCCATCAAATTATTATGAACACCCTTAACTAGCAATATAAATTCTCTTTGTTCATTAAATTATGGAATTTAAAACACTTAACAAAGAGATATTTCTTCTTACAGAGGGAGAAATGATGGTCAATAAACTGAAGCAAAAGAAAGGAATTGTGTGATGACCAAACAGGTGACTTGGATACCTTTCACCCTTGGACAATTTACCATGTCTATAGAAAATCCTTTGCAGCTTTGTTGTGTTTATTTGTACCTTGTAGCAATTAATTAATCATTATCCAACACCCTAGTAGCAAAATTTTTCTCTTGTAGCCCTCTATTAACTTCCATAGCAATCTGTCTATCTCTTGTAGTAGCTTTGTTCCTTCCTATAGAAAATTTGTCCTTCCTGTAGCAAAATTGTTCTTCCTCTAGTAGCTATATTTTCTCTTGTAGCAACCAACCTGAATATTGTAGCAGTTATTCCTTGTATGCCAAGAGGTGGTGGGTCCACACTTTTATTCTTTTATTTTTATTTTTCTATTGATTTTTTCATTATTTTTTCTTTTCTTTTTTTTTTCAAAATTTTCTCTCTTTCTTCATAGAATGCAAAATAAACTCAAAGTTCTCTGAGTTAACTGAGTTGGCCCTCACTTACCCCTTCGCACTCATTGTCCTCCATCACTACTAAATTATTACAACCCGCTTTCTCAAGTTGTCTTCACTTTTGTCTTGTTCCTCTCCCACACATGTAGGTGTGTTGGTGGAAAAGTGAAGTTATCTGCAAGATAAGGTCGAGGTTGCTTTGCTACTAATTTTGGATATAGATAAAACATTTTCCTTCATACACTTGCAACGTTTTTCAACATAAAATAAGTTCATAGGAAATTTTTATAGGATTGCATACTTGAGCCTTTGTTGAAAATGGAACAAGAAAATCCTAATTTAATTTTTTCCTTGAATTAAATTAGGAATAAAATTCCCCGGATGCGGGTGCCACGGGAGAGGACATGGGACCACCACCTGGTCACCATGGGCGGTACCAGGTTTAAGGCGAGCATTCACTGCGAGCAGCCGGCGGGGTCTGCAAGCGTGGGTGCTGAGTACGGAAGGGACGACAAATTAATGCCTAGTCCGGAGCATAGTCTTGGTTGCTGTGTGTAGTTATGGAGGGAGAGGGCCGAGACATGGCAGAGAGGCATAAATACAATGCAGATAAGGAATGTTTTGATGTGGATCATTTACAGTGGAGGGAATTGGGATTTCGAGTGTCAATTTTCGGAGGTCTGGCTCAAGGCACCCCTGTTGCAATTGGATTTGGGAGCAAGCCTGTTGGTGTGGGCGACGGGTGTGTGTCTGTTCACCCTGCTCCATTTCGCTATCTGGCATATAAGACCACCATGGTCAAGCTCAGACAATGCATCATCAGCCGTAGAGGCTCAGTGAGAGGCGGAACTTCGCGCCCATCTGTGGAGAATGTCTCTTCTCGCTGCTGCCGCTGTTTATGTCACCGAGTTGAAGAAGCCAACCCCTTGCAATCGCGCCAATTCATGGATGCTGGCAGCTCTGAAGCGGGTTCCAATCCTCTCCCAGCGTTTGGAACTGCGGTTTTTTCCATCAATAGCCCCCAGGCCAATTCGTGCATCAATGCTCATGTATCTGTTCTTTTTCTGGAAGAACCGGTGGAGGAGGTCGGGGAGCAGCCCTGCCCACAGCTGCATCAGGCCGAGAGTTCCAGAGCTGCTGAAGGACTGCCGGAGGACTGCCCAAGACCAGACACTGACCCTCCAGCGTCTCAGCCAGAGCCCTCGTCAAAGAAAGCTAAGGCAGATTGCCCCCCCGGAAGGATTGTGCTGGATATATGAGGAGGAGCCGGACGATTAATCGACCGCTCACTCACTCTCCTCCTTGTCTTAGATGCTCTGTTTTTGTCTACGGCAGCTGGTATGTTCAGAATGTCTCTGTTTTGTCTGTGAATTCTACTGCTCAGGGTGGAGTTCTGAATGTCTCTGTTTTGTATGTGAATTCTACTGCTCAGGGTGTCTCCACGCCCCTGCGAAGGTGTCTGATGAAAATTTTCTTTTACTTGTCCACTTCTGCCCTCATTGATGTTCTAAGGTTTATAGCCCCTGCGTGGGCAGTCAATGTCTGTGGTAGCGCCCCTGCGTGGGCTTTCAATTTCTGTGGAAGTGCCCCTGCGTGGGCGCTTGGTCTCAAGGTTGCTGCCACTGTGTGGATGAAAAGTTTTCATGTCAAGGCCCCTGCGTGGGTAGTCATTCGAGTGCTATGGACCCTAAACGGGTGGTTTTTTGAGCGCTGTAAGTCCAGAGTGCCATCCATGGCCTCTGGCACAGGACTTCATGGCTGTAACCGTTTTCTGTTTTAATGTAAATAATAGCGTAGCATAGTTTTAACGATAAAAAAAAAATTAGGATTAAAATTGCAATTCCACATCTCATGACAAATAAGTTAATTATTTAATAAAATAGCATTAGTAAAATAAGTTAATTTGACTTAGTTGGCTTAGTTGATTCGAGTTGAGGGTCTAACTTGAGTAATGTAGGGCGTCTCCTAATTTATAGAAGCCCTAGTTAATTTTATTTTCAGTTGTAATTAATTAATTCAATTTTAATTGAGTTAAAGTCAGTTAAACAGGTTTTAACTTG
Organism: Pinus tabuliformis; assembly: GCA_031772625.1. Taxonomy (NCBI): domain Eukaryota; kingdom Viridiplantae; phylum Streptophyta; class Pinopsida; order Pinales; family Pinaceae; genus Pinus; species Pinus tabuliformis. The sequence goes on from CM062818.1 coordinate 1,683,116,891, forward strand.
GAGGAACTAGTTAGAGGTTTAGTAGTGTGGTGTTTCCTGTAGTGATCAACCAATTAACTAATGATTAACTCATAAATAACTCATGCATGTCAGATTTGAGAGCTACCCAATTGATATTGGTGTTTAGGGATAGTGTACTATCAGTTGCATAATCCTCTGAATTGTACAGGTGGTGCATGCAGTCAGAGGAAGGACTATGATGGATTTCACGATTCCTTTGAGGAATTTCCCTAATTAATAGGGGGATAATTCCCAAGGAAACATCGCAAGGAAATAGGGACTTAGGAAAGTGAGAAATTGATTAAGTATTTGCCCGGGCTTGTCCAGAAAGCAGTGAGATAGATAGAGAAAGTGTGGAGGTTGCTTGGGCTTCGGGAAAGCATTGTAATCTTCTCATATTTCTTGACTAATGCAATATACAGATAGTAGGTATTTTAGTTGTGGCTTTCCCCAAGAAATCATTATGTAATGTGTTGATCGAATTATTTCTCTTGTATGCTTCGTGATTTCACAATCAATTAGTTGTTTCCGCTGACGAGTAGAGCAGACTCAATTTTATTGTTTTAGTAAATTACAATTATAAGCTCGAATCTAAAAGGAAATTCTACATGGTATCGAAGAAGAAATCAATCTAGAAGAGGAGAATATGATTTTTTCTTTTACAGGTGAAATCTAATTTGCAGTATCATTCTTCAGAGTTGGGAGGATGTTGTTCTAGAGATTGAGACTTGAATATGCCCTTGAGGTTAGTTCAAACTATATTACTTGGAAGGACAACATGGAGGTAGTATTGGAAGACAATGGCTTAAGGAATTCATAGACAAATGTATTCCTAAGCATCCAACAATTGATGCTCAAGATCTAGTAGAGTGGAGAAAATATGTTGCAAAGGCGAGAAGGATTATCCTAGAAGGAGTTCGAGATTATATTGTCTCATACCTCCACGGTAAGGAGACTCCATATGTAAAGTGGAAGGCCTTGAAAAACTTGTTTCAAAACAACAGTGACCACAGGAAACTGGCACTGAAGGAAAAGATAAAAAAAATCATGTAGAAGGGAAATAAAATACCAGAGTACTTGACCAAGTTCGCCCAATGTCGGGATGATATTGGAAGTGTTGATGTTACAGTTGTTGAATATTATCTGGTCATCCTAGCACTTCTATTACTTCCCAAGAGTTGGCACAACTACGAGGACTTGGTAAATGGGTGGGAAAAGTTATCAGAGTGGGAGCGTTTGTGGTCCGACTTGGTGAAAGAAGAGAATCAGCGGAATGCTAGATATGGATCCTCATCCAAGCATAATGATGAGGAGAACTGTGCCTTAGCTAGAAAAGTAAAGAAAGGGATAGGGAAGTCATCCCATTCTAAATCAAATTCTAGTCAGGGAAACAAGAAGAATGACTTGCCGAAGATTAAATGTTTTCACCATCATGAGTTGGGAAAGTATTACTCTAAGTGTCCGTGCAAGAAGGTCGGAAAGAAGCCCTTAGGAGGAGTGGCAGATGAAGCTCTTGCTTCACAATTCGAGTTGGATTTCACCCTCATCACTTGCATGGTGACATAGTGATGGGTATTTTGTGGTATCTGGATAGTAGAGCCTCATTCCATATGACCGAAAACAAAGAATTATTCAACGACTTGGAGGAGAAGGACCTCCAGATGAAAATCGTAATGGGAGGTGATGGAAGGTATAGCGCGGCCAACGTTGGTAATTTTACTTTTCAGAGGGAGTCTGGTTCTCCTCTCACATTAAAATATGTCATGTATGTTTCAGGTTTGAAGAAGAATTTGGTTTCAGTTGTACGATGTGATATTTAGAAAAGGAAAGCTTTCTTTTTTCACATAAACTCAGGACAAATGAAGTGGATTAGGGTTCAAGTGAAGAACCTCTAAAAATTAGATGTAGAAGAATGTGTTTATTTGAGCACAAAAGCAGAGAAGGTGCAAAGCCAAGACATCGATGAGTTTTAGCATAGAATATTGGGTCACTTGCATCACAGATCTTTGAAGATCATGCAACATATTTCTACAAGACTTCCCAAGGGTGCATTAGAGAAGAGATACATGCAGAGCGTGTGCATTGGGGAAGTACACCAAAGCTACCTTTCATGATAATGATAGTTGAGTGCAAGCGATCATTGAAAGAGTTCAATAAGATGTGTGTGGACCATTCTTGACAGCCTCGACGCCCAAGTACAGGTATTATGTAATATTTGTAGATGATTTCTCTCATAAGTGCTACATATTCTTCATGTAGAAGAAAGATCAGACATTTGCTAAATTTTGTGAATTTAAAGCACTTGTTGAGAAAGACACTGGCAGCAAAGTGAAGGCTCTCAGGAGCGATAATGGTAGATAATATATGTGGAATGAATTCAAGAGATTTTGTGCATCATAATGCATTCGACGGGAGTTAATAGCACCCCATAACCATAATAGAATGGGGTGGTTGAAAGGAAAAACAAAAATATTGTGGGAGCTACATGGGCGATGTTACTTGATCAGAGCCTATCGTTGCAGTTGTGGGATGAAGCATGCAACACATATGTATATGTGCAAAACAGGAGTCCTCATCGGATTCTAGTATGAGTACATGAGAAGAATCTTTTTCAGTTAAGAAACCATATGTGGCACACTTGAGTATCTTTGGTTCATTAGTTCACTGTCATGTTACCAAGAATGAAAGGAAAAAGCTAGAACAAATAGCTGAGTTGGGCATATTTGTGGGGTACACTAATACACCTCACGACTATCGAGTGTACCTTCCATCTAACGGGATGACAATGATTTGTATAGATGTGAAGTTTGATGAAGAGAATACAATGAGATGCTCAATTGAGAGGGAGCTTCAGTTACATGCAGATGAGGAGCTTTTAGCTCCAAAGGAAGAACCTCAGAATGATGTGGAGCAACCACATGTAGAGGAGCAGAGAGTGGAATCACCCACTCATGCAAAGGCTTCCAGATATGGAAGGAAGCACACTAGAGGGGCTGAAAAATTGATGCATGATGCTAGAGAGAATTTGGGAGCACCCACATCACAGCGCAAGTAGAGGAGGCCACCAGATCGGTACACTAGATACATGGCTTTGATGAGAGAGAGAGTGAGACATCCTCATTTGAGCAAGCAGTGCAACAACCAATACAGGTTGATGCCATGGTAGAGGAGTATGACTCCATTATCAGAAACAGTGTTTGGGAAGTGTTCCCAAGACCAACATACAAGTCAATGGTGAGTTCCAAATGGATTTACAAGGTAAAGTAAGCAGCAAATGGGAGTGTGGAGAAACACAAGGCCATATTTGTGGCAAAAGGGTTCTCTCAGGTGGAGGGAATTGATTACGAGGAGACCTTTGCTCCAGTATCAAGGTACTCTTCAATCATATCTATTCTAGCACCTTCAATGAAAATGGGATGGAAGATGTGAACACAACATTCCTCAACGATGTGATTGAGGAAGAGGTGTGCATTGAGCAGTCGGAAGGATTTGAGACCTTCAACAAAGATTCACATGTGTGCAGACTCAAGTGAGCAGTGTATGGATTGAAACAAGCACCCCATGCTTGGTAGACTAGGATTGAGAGTTATTTCATGAGGTTGGGATTCACCAAAAGTGAAACATATGCAAACCTTTACCATATTGTGGTTGAAGGTAAATTGTTGATTATAGTATTATATGTCGATGATTTAATTCTAACATGTGATGAGAAGCTGGTAAAATATTGAAAAGAGGATCCTGTAAGAGAATTCAAGATGAAGGACCTGGGGCTCACACATTATTTCCTTAGTATGGAAGTATGGAAAGGAGATGAGGAATTGTTTGTCTCTCAGGGCAAATGAACTGGAGGAAGGAAGATGCTACTTCAAGTGAGGTAGTGGATGCTACTATTTATAGGTAGCTTGTGGGTTCACCTATGTATTTGGTGAACACATGACCATACATATATTTTGTAGTTAACTAGCTTAGTCAAGTAATGGTTAAGCCAGCCAGACTTTATTGGAAGGAATCTAAACATGTGTTGAGATACCTTAGAAGCACCACTCAGTTTGGTCTTTGCTACAGGCGGACATAGGGAGTGAAGCTTCAAGGCTTCAGAGTTACAGATTAGGCAGGGAGTCCATCTGACAAGAAGAGCACATCACGGGGAATCTTTAGTATTGGGTCAACATCAGTTTCTTGGTACAACAAGAAGCAGAGTTCAATTGCACTCAGTTCAGCAGAAGCATAGTACATGGTTGCTAGTCAAGAAGCTTGTGAAGTTATCTGGATGAGGAAGATCCTTGTTGGGTTATTTGGTCAGCAGATGGATATTTAAGTGATTTATTGTGACAATCATAGTTGTATCAAACTCTCTGAGAATCCAATTTTTCATTATCGGTCTAAGCATATCGACATTCGGTATCACCATCTATGAGATTGTGTGCAGAGGAGAATCATGTTGTTAGAGTACATTCCTACAGAGGAACAAGATGCAGATATTTTTGACAAAGGCTTTGTCAAGATGAAAATTCGAGTTTCATTGAGGCAGGATTGGGGTAACAAATAATCCCTTTCTTGTTGAGAGGGAGTGTTGAAAATGCAACAAGAAAATATTATTTTAATTTCTTCCTTGAGTTAAATTAGGAATAAAATTGTAATTCCACATCTCACGAAAACTTGTATTAATTAACTAAGTTAATTTGACTTAGTTGGCTCAATTAATTCGATTTGAGGGTCTAACTTGAGTCATGAAGAGTGTATCCTACTTTATAGGATCCCTGGTTGAGTTTATTTTGAGTTGTAATTAATTAATTCAGTTTAACTAAGTTAAAGTCAGTTAAACCAGTTCCAACTATTGGAGGAACTAGTGGGAGGTCTAGTAGTGTGGTGTTGCCTGCAGTGGTCCTTGGGTAGCAGAGGTCCTGTGTAACGGATTTGGGGTAGAAAGCCCAAAAAGTAGGAATAAATTATTGTAAAAACTCCGAAATATGCGGAGCGCGAATGGTAATAGGTTGAGTCAAAGGGTAGTCCGCCCGAAAATAATGTAAAGGAATGTTAATAGGGTCGGCTCGTGCAGGGGTCGCGGGCCAAGGAAGGGTATAAATAGAGCATGGCTCTATGAAGGAAAGGCAGTTCTGGAGAGTATGAAATGTAATGCATACTTGAAGTAGAGATATTGAAAGTGTCTGTAAGTTCGAGTCGAGGGATAAGGGTAGTAGGTAGAGGCTCTACAGCTGTGTGTGCAGAGGCCTGGAAAGTCCACAACTGTGTGCGCAGACCCCCAAAGCTGAGTGCGCAGGGCAGATCTGGATGTATTAAAAATAAAGTGGAAATAAAGATAAGTTTCTTCTGAAATCCTGTGTTTCTTTTGAGCTGTCATAATATCTGTTTGATTTAATCTGTTTATGGTTTAAATGAATGTAAATTTGGGATCATTTTTATGTGAAAATCAGCTGTGTTGATTAAATGTTTGCTTAAAGACCTTGGTAATTGGTAACTACTTCATCTAATAAGAGAAGCGCACTAATAAGAAAGAGATAATTGAGCTGGATCTGTGTGAAAACCGAGCAACGCAAAGCTGTAAACCAGTGCGCGAAACCTCAAGACCACACCTAGACATCCCTAGGGTGTGGAAACCTGGTTCCAGCACCCTCCCCTGCTACCTCGGGTGAGACCTCAATCCACGCTCCGCGGGCTGTTGCCAAAAGGGCCGGTAGCTATGGGATTTTTTGGGTTAAATACTTCTTCAGAACCTGGGTGAAGCCCATATAAGCCAAAAAATGTTTCCGTTTCCGGGGCCGGGATCTGCATAAGGGGTGTCTGGTGTGAAGTGCGGGGATTCGATAGAAGGGAGCGTGGGAAAATCAAAAGGATCAGGGACGAACAAGGGTAACTATGGAAAACACGATTCAGTTACCAGTGTTCAAAGGAGCAGGAGGCGAAGACCCAGAACAATTTTGGTTTGTACTAACATCAGTATGGAACGCGCAGCAGGTCGTGGATGATAATATCAAGAAAGCCATCTTAGTCAGCGCACTGCAGGATCGCGCGCTAACATGGTACATGAAGTATTCAAGCATCAACCCAATGGCGGGGATAGCGGACATCCATACTAAATTAAAAAAGGAGTTTAGTCGGCCTAAGTCAGAAGCACAGTCGGTTGTGGGATTCAAAGAAATCATGATGATGCCTGGTGAGACCCCGTGGGATTTGGATCAGAGGTTGAAAAGCACTATTCGCGAAGCCAACATGACCCTGACGGATGCACAACACCGCGCTTGGTTCATCGCATCACTAATGCCATATCTGAAGTCGGCCTTGTCACAACAGAAGATCTCAACCCAAGCAGAAGCGTTGGAGGCAGCAATGCAGCTGCACAAAACCCTGGTATAGGACCCAGGGTTGGGAGTTCAGCAAATCCAAGCATAGGTCCAAAATCTATGTTTAGAAATACAGAAGTTAAAACAAGACCAGATACCATGCCCAGAAGTCTGGGAAGAAGTATGGTGTATAAAGTGTAGGAGCCAAGGACACGATAAAGACCACTGTCCAGTCTCAGTGAATTTTGTGGTAACAGGGGGGCCAACACCCTTGCGACTAGAGGTACAGGCAGGACTGAGTGCGATTGCCCCGCTCTAGTGTGCAATCTGTCAGGTAGGAGGAAAGCACAATATTGATAATTGTCATCTATTGCCAAGATACAACCAGACCCCCCAGCAGCTCTTTTGCAACTTTTGTAGATCTGTGGGTCATGATGATGCCTGGGTAGACCCCGTGGGATTTGGATCAGAGGTTGAAAAGCACTATTCGCGAAGCCAACATGACCCTGATGGATGCACAACACCACGCTTGGTTCATTGCATCACTAACGCCATATCTGAAGTTGGCCTTGTCACAACAGAAGATCTCAACCCAAGCGGAAGCGTTGGAGGCAGCAATGCAGCTGCACGAAACCCCGGTATAGGACCCAGGGTTGGGATTTCAGCAAATCCAAGCATAGGTCCAAAATCTATGTTTAGAAATACAGAAGTTAAAACAAGACCAGATACTGTGCCCAGAATTTTGGGAAGAAGTATGGTGTATAAACTGTAGGAGCCAAGGACACGATAAAGACCACTGTCCGGTCTCAGTGAATTTTGCGGTAACAAGGGGGCCAATACCCTTGCGACTAGAGGTACAGGCAGGACTGAGCGCGATTGCCCCGCTCTAGTGCGCAATCTGTCAGGTAGGAGGGAAGCACAATACTGATAACTGTCATCTATTGCCAAGATACAACCAGACCCCCCAGCAGCTCTTTTGCAACTTTTGTAGATATGTGGGTCACGAAGAAAGAGATTGTCATATCTATCAAATGTTGATGGACCAGACACCGACCTACAGAATGCAGACTGAGGGACGAGGTCAGGATTCAGCTGCAACATTTGCACGTGGTGGGTTCCTAGGATGCGGTCGAGGACGAGGCAGAATGGGACCAGGAAGGGGTCGCGGGCAGCTAATCTGCTACAACTGTGGGGGACCAGGACATTACGCGCAGGATTGTACCAATCCAACCTGAGTGTCATGCCCTTATTGTGAGCAATTCGATCATGAGCTGCTAGATTTCCCCATGTTGATAGCACAGATCCGCGACAAAAAGGCAGCGCCTCCTACAACAATGCAAAACGTACAGATGATGAGATCTGAACCATGCGACGATGAACCCAAGATAAACATGGTATTACGGAGCGGTGTAGCCATAGGAGAGGATGATGGGGTGACCAATATGGAAGCTAGGGAAAGCTTCACGAGTGTCTCTACCCAAGGTAGTAGGGATCGACCTGAGCCGGATAGGGATTCCTCAATGCTGACTACCTTCTTAGAGACATGCATAAAACTGCTTCGCGACAACAGGGCAGTTAGAGGGTTACAAGAAGTGATTAATAGGTGCACAGGGTGGGGTGAACCTCGCGCGGTTCGGAAATTAGGAAGACATGCATCGCGAATGGGTCGGGAGATGCGATTAACGGTGCAGATTGGCGACTACGAGATGGATCAGGTCATTCTGGACCTAGGTTCGGATGCAAACATATTACCTAAACAGACGTGGGAGCACATGGGTAAGCCTACACTACAATGGTCACCTATTCAATTGCAGATGGCCAATCAACAGAAGATCTTGCCCATGGGAAGGTTGCAAGGAATTACAGTAGATATTGATGGCACAAGTACTCGATATTAGAGCCTAGATCAACCTCAGGCTGAAGGGAGGCAATCCTAGGATAACTACAAACCACGCTTAACCTGGTAGCTAGCCCTACCAGGTTGGGAGAGGGCTCTCTCCTTGTCAATCTTAGTTAGGATGGTTGCAATTATGACTTGAGATGACTGAATTGAATATATATTTTAGGCTAGGTATAGTAGCTTAGGGTTTCTGGTTTGATTTTTAGGTTTTGGTTGCTGGATCAATTGGAGAAGGCAGATTGGGTTCGGGAAATCAACTCAGGGATACAGTCATGTTCTGTGGGGCAAGGTAGACAAGGGTTTATGTACTAGAAATGGATTGAGATGGTAGTTTAAGACAGCTAAGGAGTTGAGGAGGGCATGAAGAACATGAATCCTCTTCAAACTGTTGAAAACACAGAAAACCAAATGCATTCCCAAGACAAAGCACTGTAAACCAGTGTATTTTGTCTATTCACCTTGATTCATTTAGTTTAGAAAAGAGAGAGAGATGTGGATACATATAAAACATCAAAATAACTCATTACAAAGAATAAACTATACATAAACTAAATATCACAAGAATCCCACAAAAATAGCTATAAAAAAAGGTTTTATTCCTTGCCAAACTGCTGTAGAGTATACACAATAGAGTTTAGAGCTCCCACAAGAGTCCAACCTTTACAAATGATTGAAAAAGTACATAATATAGGCATCAAACCATTCATGCTAGCTATCAGGGGTCGAATCGATAAGAAGAGGGGTGGTTTCAACCATATCTAAACTAGGAACACAAAAGTAGGCAGTGGAACAACTTGCCTCTAAAACTTAGGAAACCAATTCATTCATCATCAAAACCACTTGAAACTTGATGTATCTACCCTATGAGGTGTTTTTCATCCATATTTACATCAAATACATCATTTACCATGCATACATTTACCAAGGAATGAGGAAAAAGTCAATTTCCAAGAAAACTAGGAAAAATCCGGAAATTTAAGCAAAATTGGCAAAATCAGTTTAATGCGTAGTGCCAAAAATTTAATGCGCAGCACCATTTCAGGGCCAGTTTTGGAGGCCTTCCCGGTGTCCAAATCAGGTGAAAGTTGGCTTGTTGGAAATCCCTACCTATCTAGTTTCTAGAACAATTTTATTTTTCTGATTTGGAGCTCATTTTCCCCTCCAAAAGTTGATTCTCCCAAGACTGCTTCCTGTGTGGCAAAAAAGTGGCAGAGAGGGCACTTTTTGGGTGTTTTTTTCCCTTTTGGTGACCAAGACCTTGTCCAAAATTTCTCAATATTTCTGAGTTGACTTATTTTTCCATGTTGATTCCAAATATGTAAGCCTTTTTGCAAGAGGATGTCCCCATCAAAAGCGTAGCACCAGTGGCGCTATGCACCTATTGGAAATCCCTATGCAAAAAATTTAATGCGCAACACCACAAATTTAATGCGTAGCGCCACTTTCAAACCCGGTTTTGGAGGTCTTCCTGGTGTCCAAATTAGGTGTAGGATAGCATGCTGGAAATATTATTGAGTCTACTTTCCAAAACATCTTGAATTTCTCAATTTGGAGTTCATTTTACCTATCAAAAGTCAAATCTCCCATGTCTGGTCAAAATGTGAAAAATGAGGCTGCCTAAATGCAAAGTGTTGTTGCAGTCAACTTTGGAAGGTCTTCCTCAACTCAAAATTGAACTCATGATAGCTCATTGGAAATGTCTTTTCGTCTAGTTATCATTTCACTCATCAAGCAAGTCATTTGGTGAACCAAGCTAGGAGAAATCTTGATTTTCCTAAGGTCGCTCCAGAGGTGCAGCAACTCTCCTGAGGCAACTATATTTTTGACATTTATCTAAAACCATGACACCTGTGTAAAACGTGAAGGATGTTTTTCTTCCTTGGCCTATTTTGGACAAAAACCACTCTCACTTTTTCTAAATTCATTTTTTCTTGCTCAGAAACATCATTTGAGTAAAACCTATCCCGATGTGTGGAACAGGGGATTTGTCGAGTGGAATTTCAAATGTTGAGTGAGGGGAAGGGATTCAAAAGGGAAAAACACAGGGTTAGCCTAAAAAATTGTCAAATTGTAGCAAGAAACTAGGGTTTGTGGGAAAATGAGGAATTTGAGGGATATCAGTGATGGGAAGTGTTTAATAACGTACATTAAGGATAGGGGAATGTGTATGAACATCAGGATACAAGTTTTTTTTATTATTTGACCATCCAAGAGAAATCACCTTCAAAACCCTAGGAGAGGGAAATGAGCCTTACCCAAGTACAACTGAAGCACGAACAAGGTGTAAAGTGACCCATTGGAACCTGAAATGATGATGAAATTTTTTTGAATGATGGTACACTCACCCAAATGGTGATATGGACTGAAACTTGGAAAACTTTGAAATGGGTGAAAAAAAACCCTAGACCTAATACCTAGTGACCAAATTTTACTTGAAGACTCACTGAAATGACAAAATTTGACCTTGACACCTTAAAATCACTTTGTAAGAGCATGTTTGATCACTGGAGGAAGGCTTCAAAGGCTGACACTAACATTGGCTCCAATGGGGATGGTAGCTCCTTGGAGGTGCCAAGAACACCGTAGACCTAGTAGCCTTATCCATTGGGCAATGGAGTCAAAAAATCAAACTGAAATGCGTAGCTAAAAACTGATGACTTGACGACACAACTTGACTTTTACTCAACTAAAAAAACTGACTCGATACTAAAACGCAACTGACAAAATGGAAAAATAATCAAAATGAAGCTTATTCAATAAAACCTAATCTAACTGTTCCATTCATCACTTGATCATGTGAAACGAAACAACCAATGCAACCAAGTTAGAATTCTGGCTGTTGTTTGAATTCTCCGCAAGCGCTTTCTTATGAACAACAAGAGAGAACTATTGAAAGGCAACTTCCATGAAAACTTGTAAACAGATCCATTGAATAATATGGATTCTCTATCTGACTCCAAAAATACTGCATAAGGATCTTGAAATTCATGTGCACTAGGACTTAGCTCATCCAATGGATTACTTTGCTTCTCCTCATACCATGAATGCAAACTTTCATCTGAGCTTTGTGACGAGACTCCTGCTGAAACTGACAAAGAAACCAGCTGTCGGATCAAGTTTGTATCAATACTTGTTTCAATCTCATAGTTAGCTAGTGGAGAAGGACTTTGACTGCAGACATCATCCAACACATCAGCTATTGGATCGCGAAAAACTTGAAAAGACTGTTGCAACCCATTTTCTATTGGTTCTAATGAGATTGCATGATTTTCTACAGGTTGCTCATTTGAAGATATACTATGCAAATTTCCTTTCAAAAACTGAAATGATTCAAAACAGAAAGGTACAGAATCATATTGCATCATTTGATCATATGTTCTAGCTTCAAAGTCTTCGTCTACAACTTGACAATCAATGTCATTCGGTGGCTGCAAATCTCGATATGACAAGTCTTGAACAAGGATTTCATTTCCTGTTAGATGGTCAAGATCGAAACTTATTGACGGTTGATTTCTGATAACATGAAAGTTGTCTCTGATGATCTGAAATGAAACAAAACAAAAAGGCAAAGATCATTCACTTACTTCAAATTTTTTTGCACTTTCTTCCTCATTTCCATAGCTGATATACAACGGCTGATCACTGTATTCAAGCTGCTGAAAATGAACTTCCTCCTTCGACAAACTAGCTGCTAATTTGTCTACACGACTAGCTTCTATTTGGAGAACATAATCATCATCATACTGATCAAACTGAGGCAAATCATCAGTATAAAACACATCATCAAGCATACATGTCATATCAACAGATCTCTCTTCGCCAACATGATCTATAAAACTATCATTATCTAATCTATGCAACTGGGATAAGAAAGAAAATGTTTTGGATCAGCCACTTGTCTTTCCTTGATTAGCGGGCCATGGTCTTGAACATCATACTCATTCCTTGTGGTGATCTTTTGCATCATCTCTTCCACTACACTTACCAAAATGTCGAGCTTTACCTCTAAAGATGTCAATTCCTTTGGATCTATGTTCTTCACCTCTTCTTCGTTCAACTTTGCCCTTCTGATCAACAAATTAGCCTCTACATCTACTGCACTATTTTGCATCTCTTCAAGTGTTGCAAGGTTCCTTTCCCTCAGCTGAAACTCCATTTCCGGATCAAAAGCATCTGGGTAGTGCAAGAGAGTGGATCCAGGAGGAGGTCTTATATTAACAAGCATCAAAAAATAGACTTGATTAAACCTGGCAGAAAATTGTTGCACTGTTTCTCATGGATGCCTTTTCAACTGGTTATACTCTTATAGAATCAAGAAAGGGTTTTGTCTGATCACCCACCTATCGAGGAAAACTTTGACGAACTGTTGGAAATCTGAGATGCTTGCATCAGGCAGGGTTTTGAACCAACTCTTGACTTTGCCTTGCAAAGAAAGAGCAAAAAGCCTAATACTGACATCCTCTTCATCAACTTCAAAAAGGTCAAGAAAAGACTAAAAATTCAATACATGTCTCTCAGTAGTGATGTTGTCACATTCACCATAAAATCTTGGTAGATATAGGTAATCATTTTTAGGGAAAGCATGATATATAGGAGGTAAAATCAAAGGCTTGTATCTATCTGGAATTTTACAAGGTATAGGGGTATGTACAGAAGGTGTAGAATCAGTCTTGGTCTCTTTAGGCTCATCAGTTTGAATACGGTCATCATAAGATTTGAAAGAACGGTCTTGATCAATATCAAAGGCATGCAAATATTTGGTATTCACAATCTTCAAAGGGAAAGAATCAAATGCAGGTCTAGGATCTTGTATCAAATACAATATACTTTGTAAAGCCTTCTTGACGTTCTCAGGAAAAGAGAAGAAATAATTTATAACAAAGAACATAATGTCTTGGATGAAATTCCAACTTGAATACCTGATCTTTCCATATTTTCCTTTCATGTTTCTTTGGTCAGGTTCATCCTCCAGTGGAGTCCTTGGATCTAATCTCGAAATTGATTTGGAGTCGCCAGGTGAATGATTTCAGCCTTGCTGTGTCTAATCGTTGTTCACCATCAACAATCAGATCTGAACTTGATTACATTTTGCTAAGGAACATAAAAATATGTTCCCCGGTATGGTTGCTACTATGTTAGAGCCTAGATCAACCTCAGGCTAAAGGGAGGCAATCCTAAGATAACTACAAACCACGCTTAACCTGGTAGCTAGCCCTACCAGGTCGCGAGAGGGCTCTCTCCTTGTCAATCTCAGGTAGGATGGTTGCGATTCTGACTTGAGATGACTAAATTGAATATATATTTTAGGTTAGGTATAGTAGCTTAGGGTTTCTGGTTTGTTTTTTAGGTTTTGGTTGCTGGATCAATTGGAGAAGGCAGATTGGGTCCGGGAAATCAACTCAGGGATACAGTCATGTTCTGTGGGGCGATGTAGACAAGGGTTTATGTACTAGAAATGGATTGAGATGGTAGTTTAAGACAGCTGAGGAGTTAAGGAGGGCATGAAGAACATGAATCCTCTTCAAACCGTTGAAAACACAAAAAACCAAATACATTCCCAAGACAAAGCACTGTAAACTAGTGTATTTTGTCTATTCACCTTGATTCATTTAGTTTAGAAAAGAGAGAGAGATGTGGATACATATAAAACATCAAAATAACTCATTACAAAGAATAAACTATACATAAACTCAATATCACAAGAATCCCACAAAAATAGCTATAAAACAAGGTTTTATTCCTTGCCAAACTGCTATAGAGATACACAATAGAGTTTAGAGCTTCCACAAGAGTCCAACCTTTACAAATGACTGAAAAAGTACATAATATAGGCATCAAACCATTCATGCTAGCTATCAGGGGTCGAATCCATGAGAAGAGGGGTGGTTTCAACCATATCTAAACTAGGAACACAAAAGTAGGCAGTGGAACAACTTGCCTCTAAAACTTAGGAAACCAATTCATTCATCATCAAAACCACTTGAAACTTGATGTATCTACCCTATGAGGTGTTTTTCATCCATATTTACATCAAATACATCATTTACCATGCATACATTTACCAAGGAATGAGGAAAAATTCAATTTCCAAGAAAACTAGGAAAAATCCGGAAATTTAAGCAAAACTGGCAAAATCAGTTTAATGCGTAGCACCATTTCAGGGCCAGTTTTGGAGGCCTTCCCAGTGTCCAAATCAGGTGAAAGTTGGCTTGTTGGAAAGCCCTGCCTGTCCATTTTCTGGAACAATTTGATTTTTCTTATTTGAAGCTCATTTCCCCCTCAAAAAGTTGATTCTCCCAAGACTGGTTACTGTGTGGCAAAAAAGTGGTAGAGAGGGCACTTTTTGGGTGTTTTTTGCCCTTTTGGTGACCAAGACCTTGTGCAAAATTTCTCAATATTTCTGAGTCGACTTATTTTTCCATGTTGATTCCAAATATGTAAGCCTTTTTTCAAGAGGATTTCCCCATCAAAAGCGTAGTGCCAGTGGCGCTACGCACCTATTGGAAATCCCTGTGCAAAAAATTTAATGTGCAGCACCACAAATTTAATACGTAGCGCCGCTTTCAGACCCGGTTTTGGAGGCCTTCCCGGTGTCAAAATTGGGTGCAAGATAGATTTTTGGAAATATTGTTGAGTTTTATTTCCAAAAAATCTTGAATTTTTCAATTTGGAGTTCATTTGCCTTGTCAAAATTCAAATCTCCCAACACTGGTCAAAATGTGCAAAATGAGGCTGCCTAAGTGCAGAGTGCTGTTGCAGTCAACCTTTGAAGGTCTTCCTCAACTCCAAATTGAGCTCATGATAGCTCATTGGAAATATATTTGTGTATAGTTATCCTTGCACACATCAAGAAAGTCATTTGGCTAACCAATCTAGAAGAAATCTTGATTTTCCTAAGGTCACTCCAGAGGTGCAGCAACTCTCCTGAGGCAACTATATTTTTGACATTTCTCTAAAACCATGACACCTGTGTAAAAAGTGAAGGAGGTTTTTCTTCCTTGGCCTATTATGGACAAAAAAATCTCTCACTTTTTCCAAATTCATTTTTCCTTGCTCAGAAACATCATTTGAGTAAAACCTATCCCGATGTGTGGAACAGGGGATTTGTCGAAATGAAGTGAAATGAAGGGGATAAGGGGCTTCTAAATTCTTGAGAAAGTTTTGAAAAGTAGGGAGGGATGTTAGGAAGTAGGGGAAAGTGGAATTTCAAATGTTGAGTGAGGGGAAGGGGTTCAAAAAGGAAAAACACAGGGTTAGCCTAGAAAATTATCAAATTGTAGCAAGAAACTAGGGTTTGTGGGAAAATGAGGGATATCAATGATGGGAAGTGTTTAATAAGGTACATTAAGGATAGGGGAAGGTGTATGAACATTAGGATACAAGTTTTGTTGATGATTTGACCATCCAAGAGAAATTACCTTCAAAACCCTAGGAGAGGGAAATGAGCCTTACCCAAGTACAACTGAAGCACAAACAAGGTGTAAAATGACCCATTGGAACCTGAAATGATGATGACAACTTTTTGAATGATGGTACACTCGCCCGAATGGTGATATGGACTGAAACTTGGAAAAAATTGAAATGAGTGAAAACAAACCCTATACCTAATACCTAGTGACCAAATTTTACTTGAAGACTCACTGAAATGACAAAATTTGACCTTGACACCTTATAATCACTTTGTAAGAGCATGTTTGATCACTGGAGGAAGGCTTCAAAGACTGACACTAACACCTGGACGGATTTCGAAGTTATTGAAATCATGGAAGAAAGTAGCCCATATCCTACATTGCTAGGGATAGATTGGGCCACTAACATGAATGGGGTTATTGACCTCAAATAGAGGAAGATGATATTTGAGAAGAAGTCGCTCCGGGTAGTCATTCTGCTCGATCACACAGAAGGGCCACTCTATGCAAAAACTGTGTGGAACGATGAGAGGGACAATGCATTGGATTGTATCTACAAAGTTGCTGTACAGGGGCAAAAGGAGGAGAGGAGACCCTCGTGGGATTACGCCAGCTCATGCACCAGCGATTCAGACGAAGAAGATGAGTGATGGCAAAACAGGGTGAACGGGGTGACCACGCTACACTGTAATATGATGATGAAATCCCTGTATTGCGTTAAAGCTCAGAATCGCGAACTGCCAATATATGATGGCTTGACAGAAGTGGATGAATTCCTCGTTGAATTCGAAAGCACGGTACCAAAGTACCAACGGTTTGATGCGCTCAAATGGGCATTGCACATGACACCGGCACGATGGTGGGGTACCCATGAAGGAACCTTCGAAGATTGGCGAAGCTGTAAGCGCATGATGCAGATAAGATTTGGGAAGCCAGCGCTCCGAATAATGGAGAAATATGATGGACGAGAGAATATGCACATACACCTGAGCAAATGGACCAAAGCTTATGGTGCAGAGCCTCAACCAGAATGGGTGCACTTATTTTATCATACCTTGGATGTCATTCCAAGGAACTAGTATACAGAAACAGAGCTCCGACATGGCACCGGCAAGTGGGATATCCTGCGTGAAGGGTTTCTGACGACATTTCTCTTTGAAGATCAATGGATGGATACTGTCGAAAACGCATTACAGTTAGTAAAATCCGCCATCTTCAGAACACTGTCAGAATGAGAAGAAGTTGTGTTGTCCGACTGGTCGCGACAGCTGAGCCAGGCCTTAGCATGTTATAATGTACAAATAGAAGATGATGAGGATGACCCACGTAACATCAATATACCAGAATCCGAAGGGAGTCGAGAGGTGCGCGGTCCCGAGGTAGAAGATCCAGACATCACAACGCCCTTGAAAACAAAGCAGGTAAATATCGGAACAGAGGAAGAGCCCAAATATGCCACGCTTGGGGACTATTGGGACGATGCCACGGTGGAAAAAGTCATCGAATTGCTTTGTGAATACCAAGATTTATTACCTACAAAGATTACGGAGCTGAAGGGGATTTTAGGAGACTTAAGAATGATGAAAATAACTTTGAAGCCAAATGCAAAGCCAGTGAAACAACAACCCTACCAACTGAATCCAAAATACAAAGCCAAGGTCTGCGAAGAAATGGACAAGATGCTGGCAATAAGAATAATTGAACTAGTTGAGGAGTCCAATTGGGTAAGTCCTATGGTTGTGCAGGAGAAGAAACAGAAGGGTGAGATCCACATCTGCTTAGATCTGTGGAAACTCAATGATGCTTGTGTTAAAAATCTGTTTCCAACACCTTTTACGGATGAGGTACTAGGAAATGTGGGTGGGCAGGAAGCATACTCCTTCACGGAAGGATTATCCGGGTACCTGTTATAGACATTTTTGTGCCTAACAACATGAAGCATGAAATGTCAATAATCTGAGGGATCCAAAGTCCCTAAACATGTTGTTCTTACCCCTAGAGGAACAAGGTCAGCAAACCACAGCACTGAAAAATCAGTTCTCCACCTGAAAACACTAAAAAATAAGCTATTTCTGGATCATGTCAGCTGCTCCACTGAGCATCTGCGCTGAATGTCAACTGCTCCACTCTGTACCTGCGCTGAATGTCAAAATCAATGAAGGCTACCTGCGCTGGGCGAGATTGGCCAAGTGGCACAGTCATTCTGCAAGGTTTCAAATGCCCAAGAAGCTTCCAAAATGACACTTGGATCAAGGAATTCGCCTTGTGATGAGTAAGAGGATCTAGATCTCCAAGTGGAAGCAAGAGACTCCAAGTGGACTCAAGAACTGAAGATTAACTGAAGTAGGAGAGGACACTAGTCAGCTTCATGTCAATCTCAAGCTGACTCATGCTTTCTCCAAAACTTCTATATATAGAGCTCTCTCATGAGGTCTATGGAGGCTGGAATTTTGTGCAAGTAAGGAAGTGCTGTTGGTTTGAGGATAGAACTATTGGGTGATTGCTTTGAAGGAGGTGAAGAGGAGATTTCTTTCTGCTGGGAGGTGTTGCTGGATTGAGCCTATTATGGTTGTAACACTCTCAGAACTTTACTTCTTCTATTAATAAAGTATTTGAGGTTCTTCTATATGCATGTGTCTCTATGGTGAATTGATGCTTGTATATTTGATTTATTCTAATCCTTGAATCAGTTATGGATGTATGCTTCTTGTAGTTTCCTTTTCTTGTGCTTTTACATGATCTTTGTGTAGCTGGGCCGGTGAAAGAGTAAGGAGCTAGGAGCAAGCAGCAAAGAGGGAAGATTGGATCGACCATTAATGGAAGATAATGGTTAGTAGATCCCCTTTCTCTTCTCTCTCTCATCTCATAAAGAAGTAATCTTGAATAGCTTTGCATTCAGTTGTTGCAGAGGTACTATCACCCTTAGAGTGGGATAGGGTCATTCCGTATTGGATACTTTTCCCAACAACAAATTGGCGACTCCGCTGGGGATCGTATCTTGTTGGTTGTTTGTGTTTTTGCTATTCATTTCATAAACAAAGGGAGTACCGAATCGAACTGTGTTTGAATCTTTCAAATGCAAAGTAGAGGGCAGCTATTCTAGCTCAGTTTCTGGGCAAGTTTATGATTTGAAGAGCTGATCCACAAAGACTCTAATAAACTCTTAGTGATAGCTTTTCATCCTCCTTGTCATCCCTTAGTGTGTCCTTGACTGATAGCTTCTGATTTGAGCAAAAACTGTGAATTCTTGAGCAATCTGTGACCCGGAAACTGAGAGAAACGAAAGTTTCGTTCTTCAGTGCAGGCTGTACAAAGGCTGTCTGCATTTCAGCGCAGTTCCCGAAGGGGCTACCTGCGCTGAAGGTAAAACAGGCAGTGTACCACTTGCGCTGGACCAGTCTTGCCTAGTGCTACTGGGGTTTCCTGCTGTTTCTTGCCCTGTTTTCACTCTTGTTTTTGCTGTTTGTTACCAGTCAGTGGGCCTATCTGAAACCATCTTTCCTTACCACTATTCCGCCTCGGTTGTATAAAGAAATTGTGTTTGTTCTTTGTGTATTTCTTGTACATTTACATTTTCCCATAATGAAAGTGAACTAGTCTTGCTGTGGCCTCTTAGATCTAGACCTGTGATAAAGTGTCGTTTTGATCTTAAGAGTTAGTTTGTTTGCTGTTCATAGCTGATTGAGCTTTTGCTTTCGTCATATGGTTTGAATTTATATATTTCTAGTGTCGGAACAAGTAAATCTTAAGGTGTCTTTTGATTTTGGACAAGCTTGTTTTCTTTCACTTGAAATTGAATTCAAAATTATACAACAACTTTCTTTTTGTATTGCACCAACATTAAGAAAGAGAAAAGAAATACTTGCATTGTGCATGTACATTATGACAGCTTGCATGTTGATTTAGAAAAAATGCATTAGTGTGTGCTCTATGATCTGTGTGAAAAGGTGTTATCTTTCTTTTCCCTCAGTAGTTAAGGTTTTCAAAGTTGAAAGATTGAAAAGCTTGCTTATCATCTTAGACTGCATTTAGGATTGTTACTATACATCTCGTGGTGATCCATAAAGGCAAACTGCTAAACAAGATCAACCTTAAAATAAATTGAATTTACATAACAACGCATTGAAACATAACGCAAACACATAGAGGTCTAAGCTAGAGACGTGTTCTGGCGTCGTTAAACGTGATATCTTAGCGTTGAGTGGTTGGGTGATTCCTCCACGGTGAAGCGATAAGTATCAATACGGACTTGTGCTCCCACGTACCGTCGCGTATATATTGGGAGACCCCTATAGGATCAAAGCCTTTATCCATAGGAAACTGTGTCGGCCGCCCTACTGATCGCAATGCAGTGAACACAGCATTCACGAAGATCAACCACTCGTACCGTAAAACGTATTCTGTGGTTTTGCGAAAAGTTTGGCACACCCTCTGCCTAGAACTCCAGAGCAGTTTCTTTTGGCCTTTTTCAAACTCTATAACTGAAAAAGTCCATCCGAGCATTTGTCACTTCGGG
Source organism: Pinus tabuliformis (assembly GCA_031772625.1). Taxonomy (NCBI): domain Eukaryota; kingdom Viridiplantae; phylum Streptophyta; class Pinopsida; order Pinales; family Pinaceae; genus Pinus; species Pinus tabuliformis. The sequence goes on from CM062818.1 coordinate 1,683,137,018, forward strand.
CTCGTTAAAACATCGAAGGAGACTAGAGTCATCTTTAGCTTTTTCTCGACTCTTAAAAAGTGAAAAAGCAAGTTGTGTCTAAGCGTCGTATTTATTTTAAACGGAACATAATCACCTCCTATTCCCGCGTTGATCTTAAGTTGAGAACATGGAACGCCCCAACCAAGGAATTCCACATGATGGAAATCCTAGTCCATTCTCCTCTTGGGGAGAAGTTGGTGCGCCCCACATGGCCACATTGTCGCTTCCAGGACTGACAATTGGCTTGCCTATTTGGCTATTCTCAACTAATGTAGTTCAGACCACCATGGTTCCTGAACAGTCGAGTCAACAGTTAGATCAGTCTAGAGCTTCCCACCAGCCTTCTACTTCTTATAACTCTTCCTCCAATCCTTCATCTTTGCAGGGTAGAGCCGGCAAAAGCCAAGCTCCCATGGAGAAGAAGGAGAAGAAGAAGAAGGAGAAGAAGAAGAAGGAGCCTAAGGCGATTGGGGGCAAGCAAAAGACATCTGACAAAAACCCACACACAGCACAGACCGGGCCTAAATCGCCATGTGTCATATGTAGAGGAGACCACTTCCATAGAGATTGTCCCTGTATTCCCCGGATACTAAGGGACTGGTCACCTCGTTTGCACAATTCGGGAGCATCAACCTCTGATAGCCATGTTGATTGCTTACCATCAACCAGCGAAAGTGAAGGTTCAAAACAAAGAGGGGGAGCAAGATCCCCCTGCAGACTGTGTGAAGGCAATCACGCCATCCACCGTTGTCCCTTCTTAGACGAGGCGAAGAGAGTTTTGGAAGACCGCCCGGTTTCACTGTTGAGACTTCCTCCTGGATACAAAAAACTCGTGCCAAGTCCTTCATCAGTTGAAAATACAGCTTGCCCGCTCAAGTGGTCAGCTGAAGCATTAGTCATTGAAAATGAACCTACTGAATCCAGACCAGACGAAAGTCTAAAGGTCGATACGGCAGTTGACCCGGTTCTTCCTTCAGAGGTTTCATCCTCAAATGACACCGTCACTGAAGATTCATCTTCAAATGACACCCTCACTGAAGAGAATAAGGATGACACCATCCAGATTCTTTTCATCAACACAGATTCTGATGAGCATCAGGGCAATGCACCCATTCCTTTATCGCAGGAAGGAACATCGTCAGGATCGTATCCGGCCGTGTATTCGGTCCCACCACCAAGCAACCTGGTTGTGTCCTTTGATTGGAACGAACTAGGCAGACCCCGGTTGCCAGCCAGTATACCATTCAGAATTATAGTCCAAATCTACAGGATAGTAATGGCTGGAACTATCATTGATGAAGGGGCATCTGTGAGTATCCTTTCCTCTATTTCTTGGAAAGCACTAGGTTCCCCGGCGCTTTTGCCTGAGATAAGAAATCTCTCGGGTTTTGATAAAGGAACCAGTCGACCATTAGGGATCCTCCCCAATGTACCTGTTACATTGAAAGGGAAGACCGTTCAAATGAACGTGATGGTCATTCAAGGACCCTTGGATTATAACCTACTCCTTGGACGAGACTATATATATTGCATGGGAGCTATAGTCTCCTTACTCTTTAGAGTAATGTGTTTTCCACACGAAGGAAGAATGGTCAAGCTCGTAGACCAACTTTCATTTCCGGGATCACACATCGCAAATAGTAAAATACCAACCCTGAATGGTCTATTCACCCAAGAAATGTCTCCACCCCCAGTCCTCCTTCTCGATGAGTGCGAGTGATTCGGAAAGATGGGACTGGAACCCAGGGGGCATGCATCCTGGTCTGCTTTGGGTAGAGGAAACCTTGGGTATAAGGTAGAATTTCCGTGAAAGAATGTGACTAGTCCGTACCCCGTCTGTGGATGGAAGAGGGGTTGTTCTAGAACAGAATTCGTTTGATAAGGTTACTTGTCTGACAAAGGTCATTCACCATTGTCTACTTCGGTAGACAGTGCCGAAGAAAGAGATTGATTTGCAGCAGCAAATAGAACCATCTTTGGGTAACCAGGAAGAGGCAAGCCTCACCCTTTAAAACAAATGTTTTATCGGATAAGTAGGGGCAGCCTTGAAATTATACTTTATACCTGGGGGCATGCAAACCTTTTGGAGTGCAAGCTAGGGGCGGTTATTTATCTGTTTTTGAGATTAACCGTTTCCGAACTTGCATAAAGAAAGGATGAGATGGAGCACATCTTATGTGAGGTGCAAGCTCTATAAAAATTGGAATCTTGCAGGAGACATTTCTTATCTTATGACTGGTATATCGAGCAGTTTTACCGCGGAATTTATGCTCGTTAAAAAATAGAAAAGCGAGATCCGAGCAGTTTTAGCGTCATAGTTCATGCTCGTTAAAAAATAAACATAAGCTTTTGAGAAAGTTTAAGCTCGTTAAAAAATGAACTTCCCAGTAAATAACCATTGTGATCATAAATTTATTAGCCATAAAAGCCTTGGTCGTGTTTGCACCCGCCACCTCCATTCCATTTGGCCAATCGTTCACCTCCATATGATTGTTTACCCATTTTGAGGAACAGCTGCGAAGAGTGATTTCACTTAGCCATCCTTGTGACACTGTCGTGATTGGAAATTTCCAACCTGTACCTGGAATCTGCTGCTATCCCTGTTTATCACTCGTTCCTCAAAAGACGAGTCTTCTTTGAGCTCTTTTCTCCTGACTCGTAAAATATGAAAAGTTTGCCGAGTTTTGGCCTTCCAGCTCGTTAAAGTGACCGGAAGAGCTATCCCTCCTCTAGATTTTAATCTTTTTGGACCTGAGGGATTATTACACAAAAAGGTCGAGCGCTTGTTTTATTCGGCTCGTTAAAGTTATCGAAAACTCATCCCTTCTGTATTGTTTTATACTTTTTCGGACTTAAGGGATTAGATGACGAAAAAGGAATTTTGGAGTTAACTTTATGTACCTTTTCAGACTCTCTAAAAATGAAAAGGACTGAGTTTTCCTTGTCGTTAGACTCGTTAAAATGATTAAATAGCGACAAACTTGTCTTTAGACGAGAACGAGTTTCCCTATCGCTAAGCTCGTTAAAACATAGCGATGGGCTTGCCCGAAGGGCAGGTTATAGAACAAGCATATGTTATCCTCCTCAAGCTTGACAAAAATAAAGAGGTACTGGTTAGAAATGACTGGGGAAAAATTGGGAGAACCTCAAAGCTTTAATGGTAGCAAGTCGCTCTTGAACATGACACTTTGTCCTCCGTATCACATCGGGTTGGGTTGTTTCATCCACCGGTCTCATCACCATGGTCCTCGCCAAACCATCCACATTTGGGGTAATGCTACCGATCCATCACATCAATGTCGTTATATGTTCAAGAGATGTGTTCAGAAAGAGTCAACCGTGTCCCATCCACTGCCATACATTATCCTTCATCCACCCATGATCGCCACCCTGAATCATATCTCACAGATTGTTTTCACCTCCACTAAAATCATTAGCTCCGTTCCGTGTCACTGATGTGGGATTCATTAAGGCCCTCCTTTGACGGATCGCTTCTTGTCGACTTCAGCTCATTATCCAAGAAGTTGATTTAGGAACACCCCCCCCAGTACTTTGAAGCTTGCATGCCTCAATGGCAAGTTTCTCACTTCCGGTGACAGGTATACATTAATGGCCTTCGACCAGAAGATTTTGCGTGGTGTTCGACGCCAAGTCCTTTATTCACACCACGTGAATTGTACTGCAGTACCTTGAGGGTCATTGTCATTATTGTTGATTCCTCTCGCGCTTGTTAACGGTTTACATTATTGACCGGTAATCAAGCGATGTCTTTCCATGTTCGACTTCAGCGTAATTCTCACATGGATCGACTTGTACTTAGAGTGAAGATCGAACGAGTTTGAAGACCCCAGATCTAGTTTCATCCATCCGGGCTGCGATATATATATTCAGGATATAAAGACATTTGTTATGTACATCATTGCAGCAGATGATCATCCTACTCAAAGGATGATAATTTCAGCAGAGAATTATCAGTCTACCACCAGACGATCGTCTGTTCTATGTACCAAAATGAATTTATAAAGCTGAGCATGGGAATGCCCGACTCAGCTAGATCATGAAAGCAGAATGAAAAATAATGTATTGTATTGTATTTTATTACAGGGCACCTCTCAGCGATCAAATGAACTTCGGATCCTCCTGATAAAGCATTTCACCCGATAAACGACCTCATACTTTAGGGGGCAACTGTTATAGACATTTTTGTGCCTAACAACATGAAGCATGAAATGTCAATAATCTGAGGGATCCAAAGTCCCTAAACATGTTGTTCTTACCCCTAGAGGAACAAGGTCAGCAAACCACAGCACTGAAAAATCAGTTCTCCACCTGAAAACACTCAAAAACAAGCTATTTCTGGATCATGTCAGCTGCTCCACTGAGCATCTGCGCTGAATGTCAACTGCTCCACTCTGTACCTGCGCTGAATGTCAAAATCAATGAAGGCTACCTGCGCTGGGCGAGATTGGCCAAGTGGCACAGTCATTCTGCAAGGTGTCAAATGCCCAGGAAGCTTCCAAAATGACACTTGGATCAGGGAATTTGCCTTGTGATGAGTAAGAGGATCTAGATCTCCAAGTGGAAGCAAGAGACTCCAAGTGGACTCAAGAACTGAAGATTAACTGAAGTAGGAGAGGACACTAGTCAGCTTCATGTCAATCTCAAGCTGACTCATGCTTTCTCCAAAACTTCTATATATAGAGCTCTCTCATGAGGTCTATGGAGGCTGGAATTTTGTGCAAGTAAGGAAGTGCTGTTGGTTTGAGGATAGAACTATTGGGTGATTGCTTTGAAGGAGGTGAAGAGGAGATTTCTTTCTGCTGGGAGGTGTTGCTGGATTGGGCCTATTATGGTTGTAACACTCTCAGAACTTTACTTCTTCTATTAATAAAGTATTTGAGGTTCTTCTATATGCATGTGTCTCTATGGTGAATTGATGCTTGTATATTTGATTTATTCTAATCCTTGAATCAGTTATGGATGTATGCTTCTTGTAGTTTCCTTTTCTTGTGCTTTTACAGGATCTTTGTGTAGCTGGGCCGGTGAAAGAGCAAGGAGCTAGGAGCAAGCAGCAAAGAGGGAAGATTGGATTGACCATTAGCGGAAGATAACGGTTAGTAGATCCCCTTTCTCTTCTCTCTCTCATCTCATAAAGAAGTAATCTTGAATATCTTTGCATTCAGTTGTTGCTGAGGTACTATCACCCTTAGAGTGGGATAGGGTCATTCCGTATTGGATACTTTTCCCAACAACAGTACCATCAGATCAAGATTGCACCAGAGGATTAGAGCAAGACAACGTTTGCTACCGAATGGGGTTGTTTTCAGTATACGGTAATGCCCTTTGGACTGAAGAATGCGCCAGCGATATTTTCCCGTATTGTGGTAGCCGTGTTCAAAGAATTTATCCACAAGTTCTTAGAAGTCTACCTGGATGACTGGACCGTATTTGGATTGGTTAAGAAACATGTCGCGAGCTTACGATTGATGCTAGATACCTGCCGCCGGCACCAGATTGCGCTCAACCTAAAGAAGTGTACTTTCCTCGTCCCTTTTGGGAACTTGCTAGGCCATGTGGTTTGTAAGCAAGGACTGATGGTGGATCCGGCAAATATCGCTGTCATACTCAATCTGCAAGTGCCATGAAGTGTAAAGTAGCTACGCGCTACATTGGGACACACGGGCTACTACCGGAAGTTTATAAGAAATTACGCCCAGATCATGGCTCCAATGGAACAGTTATTGAAGAAGGATGCTACGTATTGCTGGAACGAGGAATGCAACAAAAACCTGGAAATGCTAAAGGAAAAGATGGCATCTGCCCCTATCTTGGTTTTTCCAAAGTGGGATGTTGAATTTCATGTACATGTCAATGCATCATGTATCGCGTTGGGTGCGGTACTCACTCAAGAAGGCGCGGAAGGAATTGATCACCCGATTGCATTCACAAGTCGCAGATTGTCCAAAGCAAAAAAGAATTACTCTACTACTGAGCGAGAGAGATTGGCGATGGTATACACGCTCCAAATGTTCTGTCGCTATTTGCTCAGAGGACATTTTAAGATGTACACTGATCACTCTGCGCTCAAATACCTAGTGAATAAGCCTATGTTGGGGGGGGCGCATCTGTCGATGGTTGCCACTGTTCTAAGAATATGACTTTGAGGTTGTTGTAAAGCCGGGACGTCTGAATGCAGGACCAGATCACCTATCCCTAATTGAAACTAGCGAAGAACCAACAAGCCTAGAGGAGGGACTCCCGAACGCCCAGTTATATGCCATGCGCGTTGCAGATGGCCACTTTGAAGACATCGTCCAATTTTTAACCACGGGCACTGCATCGTAGGGGTATTATGTCCAGCAAAAGAAGGAATTAGTGATACGTGCAACAGACTTTACTGTAATTGCAGGCCACCTCTACAAGATGGGCAACGATGAGATATTGCGTCGATATGTACCGAAATTTGAGCGCAGACAGATCCTGGCCGAAGCACATGGAGGGGTTGCTGGCGGACATTATGCGGGCCACGCCACAACCCAGAAGATTCTTCGCGTTGGATTATGGTGGCCCACCCTACATCAAGATTCGAAAGCATACTGTCAGGCCTGCGATGTATGTCAACAGACGGGCAAACCGTCACGGAGGGATGAAATTCCACTTCAGCCACAGATAACACTACAGCCATTTGAGAAATGGGCAATCGACTTCGTCGGGCCTATTGAACCGCGAGGAAAGACGGGCGCGCGTTATATCATCACTGCGACCGAATATTTGACCTAATGGGCCGAGGCACAGCCAATTAAGGATTGCACGGCTGCGACAACAACAAAATTTTTGTTCGAGAATGTCCTGACTAGGTTTGGCTGCCCCAAAATTATCATGAGTGATAGGGGAACGCATTTTCTGAATGAAACAATTAGTGCACTCACTAAGGAATTTTAGATATATCACCAGCAAAGCACGCCCTACCATCTGCAAGCAAATGGGACCATTGAAGCCTTCAACAAAATTTTGGAAAACGCGTTGACTAAGGTCTGTAATGCGCGATGCAACAACTGGGATTTTCACATCCCTACTGTGTTATGGGCATACCGAACGATGTGCAAGAAGATGACCAGTCAGACACCGTTTCGCTTAGTCTATGGCAAGGAGGCCGTTATGCCTATGGAATATATTGTGCCTAATCTACGAATCACGGCAATCACTGGTATGGCAGACCGTGGGGCATTGGAAGAGAGGCTCGCACAGCTCGAAGAATTAGAGGAAGACTAATTTCTGGCTGGATTCCATCAACAGGTATAGAAATAACGCGAGAAAGCGTGGCACAATCGGCATATCAAGCTGCGCACCTTCAAGGAGAATGATCTAGTATTGCTTTATGACAGTAAGTTCGAAAAATTCCCAAGTAAACTCCGCATGCACTGGTTGGGACCCTATGTCGTCAAAGAAGTTACCGATGGGGGCGCGGTTCAGCTGGCTAAACTCAATGGAGACCCCTTCCCAGGAAGAGTGAATGGTAGTCACCTAAAGCTCTACACGAGTGGGCCGACCACGTGACTGGCCATTCAGAAGTTGGTCTCACCGCTCTACCCAGTTGAAAGAGAGTGTGGAACGATAAAGCAGCCTGGAGGACAGATGCCAGAGTACTACTATGTGCTTACATTTGACTAAATACAAGGATCGCGGTTGCGCAGAAGTAATCTCGTGGATGCGCTAATAAAAGGAATAATGACCGTTGATATCACTATTCATGACATGATGTCTGCATTATGGCAAAACGAAGCGGGCGACGGACAATTATGAGCAACAGTACGAACAAGTTATGGAATGAGCTGCCACAGGTTTTACACGAGCAGGTTACATGAACTGAAACAGGCGGCAACCAGTGCATTTGAAATTCGCCTGGCTTATAAATCACCGAAGGGACTCTCCTGCGTAACCTACGCTTTGGCAACACAGATGGAACTGATCATTACCGCTGCACAAGGCATGCGCCCGAAGATAGTAAGCTGGCCAATGGAAAGGCAGGGCTCTCTAAGGAGTATGGGGGTGACCGCTACGGGCATTCCACAGCCTGCAGCCTCACCAGTAGGTGATGACCCGACAAAGAGGGAACACGAAGCAGAATTGGTCCGGAGGTCGTTGCCTTGCCCAAGGGCAGGCCGGCACACTACAACAGAACAACGAAAGGATGGACAGACGGCGACCATGGGTAGAAATGTAGTTACTAAGTTGTTTCTGATGTCCCTCGAGGATTGGGATCTTGCGAACAGCAGCCAGGGTCTTGCAAAATTGCAACACAAGCTGCGGCAGACAGTGCAAAGAGAAGATACGAAGGTCGGAAGTAGCTGCGGTGGTACTAGGAGGTTCCGTATATGGCTTCCCCGCTCATACTAAAATCCTATGGGGGGGTGTTCTGTGTTAACCGAGTAGAGCAGAATGAGCATCATCAGTTGCAAGATGGGGTAGACACACTGAAGTAGGAGCCAGACGAAGCATTGCAGAAGACAATGAAGGAGCAGCAGGACAATGAGCGCCACTCAAGGGAGGCGAATCGCGAAGCCAAGGCAGAGCGTCTAGCCGCACTAGCGAGTGACTCAGGACGAGTCATGATGATTGTGTTGGGGGACTGTTGGGTAGCAGAGGTCCAGCGTAACAGTTTTGGGGTAGAAAGCCCAAAAAGTAGGATTAAATTATTGTAAAAACTCCAAAATATGTGGAGCACGAATGGTAATAGGTTGAGTCAAAGGGTAGTCTACCCGAAAATAATGTAAAGGAATGTAAATAGGGTCGACCTGCGCAGGGGTCGCGGGCCAAGGAAGGGTATAAATAGAGTGCGGCTCTATGAGGGAAAGGTAGTTTTGGAGAGTATGAAATGTAATGGGTACTTGAAGTAGAGAGATTGAAAGCGTATATAAGTCTGAGTCGAGGGATAAGGGTAGTAGGTAGAGGCTCTACAGCTGTGTGCGTAGAGGCCTGGAAAGTCCGCAGCTATGTGCGCAGAGGCCTGGAAATTCCGCAGCTGTGTGCGCAGACCCCTACAGCTGAGTGCGCAGGGCAGATCTGGATGTATTAAATATAAAGTGGAAATAAAGATAAGTTTCTTCTGAAATCCTGTGTTTCTTCTGAGCTGTCATAATATCTATTTGATTTAATTTGTTTATGGTTTAAATGAATGTAAATCTGGGATCATTTTTATGCGCGAATCAGCTATGTTGATTAAATGTTTGCTTAAAGACCTTGGTAATTGGTAACTACTTCATCTAATAAGAAAAGCGCACTAATAAGAAAGAGATAATCGAGCTGGATCTATGTGAAAACCGAGCAGCGTGGAGCTGTAAACCAGTGCGCGAAACCTCCAGACCACACCTAGACATCCCTAGGGTGCAGAAACCTGGTTCCAGCACCCTCCCCTGCTACCTCGGGTGAGACCTCAGTCTGCGCTCCGCGAGCTGTTGCCGAAAGGGCCAGTAGCTGCGGGATTTGTTGGGCTAAATAATTCTTCCGAACCTGGGTCAGGCCCATATAAGCCAACAGCAATCAACCAGTTAACTGATGATTCACTCATAAATAACTCATGCATGTCATATATGAGAGTTACCTAGTTGATATTGGAGTTCAGGGACAATGTACTATCATTTTTATAATCATATTAATTGCACAGGTGGTGCATGCATTTAAAGGAAGGCCTATGATGGATTGTGCAATTCCTTTGAGAAATTTCCCTAATTAATAGGGGGCTAATTCCCAAGGAAATGGGGAATTGAGAAAGAGATAAAATGGTTAAGTATTGGCATGGGCTTGTCTAGGAAGGACTGGGACAGATAGAGATAGTGCAGAGGTTGCTCAGGCTTGAGCAAAGCATTTTAGTCTTCTCATATTTTCTGACTAATGAAATATAAAGATAGCAGTGGTTTTTAGTTTTGGATTTCCCCAGGAAATCATTGTGTAATGCGTTGATTGAATTCTTTCTCTTGTATGCTTTGTGATTTCGCTATTGATTAATTGTTTCTGCTGATGAGTAGAGTAGTTTCAATTCTACTCCCAAGAGATGTTCGTCTATCAAGAACTGTTGTTAAACGCACATGGGCAGCAAGAGAAATATTAATGATAAAACATGAAAGTACATTTTTTTATTAACAGGAGATATACATTTATAGTACATTATGTGACCATTGGGTTTCACATCCCAAGGTCTCTTGGACTACTTAGTCTATTCAGCTTCCACACTAACCCATTGAGGATTAGGTGTCCAACATTCCCTCCCTTAATCCGAAGGGTTATGTATGAGTCCAAGAAGAGAGCTGAAATACAAAATGTGCAAAAATGCATGGCAGCACTAAGCTGAATGTGCTCTCTGAAATGTTGGTATAAAGGGCGGTGGTTTAAGGATGACCACCAACACTGGAATGCTTAGTGCAGTTCCCGGAACTCTTCCAAAACTGGCAAGAAACTGAAGTCTTCTGCTAGAGGAAGTGATCCTATTGTTTTAAAGAGGGAAACCTTCAACCATGAAAGGGAGGCCTCACCTCGCATAAAAGGGAGAACTTCAACCTGAAAAGGGAAGTCTCAACCTGTGATGGTTTAAGGATGACCAACAACTCTGGAATGCTTAATGCAATTCCTGGAACTCTTCCAAAACTGGCAAGAAGCTGGAGTCTTCTGCTAGAGGAAGTGTTCTCAATTTTGTTCCTGGAACTCTTCCAAAACTGGCAAGAAGCTGAAGTCTTCTGCTAGAGGAAGTGTCCCAGATTGCCAACTGAAGGCATGTTCATGGGCATCTTTGTTTCTGGCTACAACTCTGAAACTGGTGTGGCAGGTTGTGGCTCAGGCTCGCTTGATGTGGCTTTGAAGCTTGTAGATGACCATCATTTCCCCCCCTGTCAGATACAAGGTGAGAAGATGAAGAAAACTCAACTGCAAGACTGTTCAATACTCTGGAACAAGTTCTGACATGTGTTTGGAATATCTTCTTGGATGTTGATTCCCATTGCCAAGAAGCGATCCATCCAAGATGAATCTTTGTTCTTGTAGGGTGTTTGTTTCTGAAGCATCTGTTTGAAGAATGACTGGTTTTATGACAGTGCTTACATGGATGAAGATCAAAACAGTGATCTTTCAAATGGCCAACTCGGTCATAGTGTTGGCATTTCACAATCTGTTGTTGTTGTGGAAGAGGGGCAAAATCTGGAACAACTGGAGGTGAACTGTCATGAGGAGCAGGTGAACTGTCATGAATGAATCCAACACTCTGAAACTGAATGGGCTTTGAGTAGTCTGGAATATGAAAGGACAAGTCCTTGTCATATCCAAGACCAGTTCTGTGCTTGTTGTGGACAAGTTGTTCCCAAGGTCTGATGATGGGCTTGGGAAGTGCAGACTGAGTTTCTGCATCTGCATGGACAGCTGCTGCTTTATGGGGTACTAAATCTGAATGAACTGTAACATTATTGTCTTGTTGTTGATGGGTTGCAGTCTCAACGTTCTGAACAGAAACAGGTTCAGAATGATGTCTATTTTGATGTAGCTCTTCTTGCTGTAGCTGTGATTCAAGCTGCAAAAAATCGATCTTTTCCTGTGCATTATATAAGCATGTCTGAATTTCTGAGAGAGATCCTTTGCTGATTTGTAATGTGTCATCAACAGTAGATTGTATAAGAGTTTTCATGAACTCTAATACTTCACTGATTCTGGCCATTTTTTCTTCAATGTCAGATTTACACCTTAAAAACTGATCACAACTACTACTCAATGCAGAAAAGTAATACCCACTCACAGTATACAGTAATATCCTTTATAAATGTCAGCAAATGATCAGTGTGCAACCAGCAAGCACTAATTACAATCCATTACATAAAAAATGAGAGTTTACTCATGACCAACAATATGTTCTAACAATACAACTGACTAAACTTTTCTCCATAAAAGATTACAATCAGCCCACCAAACTCTTTATGCAGCAGTTGAAGCAAGGAATTAATGCACTATAATGAATTTTAAATACAAAGCCACACTGGGGCAGCAGCAACTGCAAACTTGCTTGAATCCTTCAAATACTAGAAAGCGCTGTCACAGTAGAAATACCAGCAGTAAACTTCTCTATTAGATCATCCTCTGTGAGATCAAGAACTTCAGGATCAAATACCAATCCATTGTTGTATACAGACTGCACAATTCTCTTGAAGCAAAACTCTCGAGGAATTTTATTTGTTTTCCCAGTGTCCTTCTTTGGAATCCGTCTTGACTTGTTTTCAAAGGCTTCAATTTGTCGAACAAGCGTAAAATACCTGTAAAGCTTATAACTTTCTAGAGGCTTTATCCATCGTTGTTCTCTTCCACTTTGAACCAGTACAAATCATGTGAAGCAGATTTCTCAAGAAACTTCATTTGGTTAATCTAACTGCCATTTCTTCGAAAGCTAACACTTCTAGAAATAAAGCAGTCTCCTAATATGTGTGTAGTTGGGCCGACTCCTTGTGCATACTGCAAGCAACATCATCGTCCAATCGAGGATACATGTCTTCGTGCTGCTATAGCAAAGCGCTTAATAATAGTACAACTTGAGCGTTTTCTACCAATCTCAGAGAATTGAACCTTCTCTTGGAAAAACAACAATAATTACCAAAATCTGTTAAACACACACAACCTTCAACGCACAATTACATGGAAATTTTCATGGAAACCAGCTCAATGCATATCATACGGCATTCACATGTCACTAGTTCCATCAATAATATATTCACGCTGCTTCAAACCTCAACGCAGGAGGCTAAGACAACGCACAGGATGCAGAATCACGCTCAAGAAGAATTAGCACAACATTGAAAGGAGCCAACACAAAATTTCATTCAATTGCAAAGTCACTAGAGTTTTGATCAGCGCTCAAGAATCTAGCGTTCGAAGAATCTCGGTATTTTTTTTTTTAAACAAGAGCAGAAGCAGTGTTTTTTAAGCAGCGTTGTTTACCAGCAGTTACAGGAGTAGTTACCATGTTCACCATGCTTCCGCTGTGTCAGCAAATGGTTCCTTGGTTGTAGAACTCAAGGGAAATTCTCAAGGGGATTTCTTTCTGCATAGGTATTCCGTCTCTACCCTTTCGACCGATTTCAGCGATGGACACGGTTTGCAGAATTTGGCCACGTTGCAACATTTAATTCAACCTCTGTCTGGAACAATTCGGCCTTAATACGAGCATCAAATGAATTGGTCTCGGCCTTTATACATTCAGGGAATTGTTCGGAACTTGCCTCTGTGGTAGTACACAGCCTCAGAAACGAATGTTCAACAACGTGATTATGCACAAAGAGGTATTCGGCTTCCGAAAAGATACACTCGGCCTCAAAGGATTTATTTGCTTGGAACAAAGAACTACGCCCCTGAATTTGTCTGCAATCTTCAATATTGACGGCCTTCAATTTCTCGGCTTGGGCATGAATTCAACTTTCAGTGAAGATCACGTCTCAGCTACGCAGGTCCAGTTCACAAGTGAGCTTCACCACAGGTGTACACAAGCTCGTTGGGGTTTTAACCAGAATTTAAACAACCAATGCATTCACCAAAATGAACACAGAGATTCAACGCTTAAATCGACCATAGCTGCTGCATTCTCATGTTGGTATCAACGCAGCGTTCAAAACTTATTCCGCTTTTAACGCGTTCTTCAGCAGTTCAACGCTTTCCAAAAGCTCAGAACAGAAGAGAAACTTTCGTTCAAGTGATCGAATCCCTCAGATTGCATGACAGCTTCCAGTCGCGGTGGTGCAAAGAACAAGAAGACGCAGAAGAGGTCTCGGCTTTGGCATCGGCTTCAAAGGGTGGTGATGCTTTGATAGTTTGGCTCCGAATTGAATTGAGACTCAGAACTTTTGTAATCTAGATTGGGAAGCATTTCCAACACAGCTCGGAGAGATAGCAGTTAGTTTCTCAAGAGTTGTATGCGATAGACTTCAAAGCCTCATAATCATATCAAACAACAGAATGAGAGAGACGAATAGATTACGCAGAGATTGGAATCTAGAAAGGGCTCGTAGACTGCAACTCTCTGGCAAAGCCCGCGTCCATGGCAGAAACGTTTATGAATCAGTCATCCGCACAGTCATAGTATGCAATGATACCATGTCAGGCGTAGCTACCATGTCAGAAACGTTTATGAATCAGTCAGAGAGCTGAACAGTCAGACAGATCGCAGTGGCGCAGCTGAAAGGAATATGGACAGATGCGTTATATGGTAGAGGCAGCATGTCAGGCTATTCACACAGACAACGCAAATACCATGTCAGGCTATTCAATTTTTTTTTTAACATACAACGCTTCTGTCTGGACAGTATGGATAGATGCGTTATGAGGCAGTGCTGGAAAAGAATATGGCAGAGGGCCAGGACTGCTCACAATAGAGGAATGGCAGCGCTGATAGAGGTAACATCCTCTATTCTAAGAAATGCTCAAAAAAGTATAATCAATAGGAGAGCATTGGTTTACAAAGGCCACAAAAACAGGTGGCTCACACTGGAGCAGGGCAGGAGATCGCCCGCTCTGATACCATGTTAAACACACATGGGCAACCAGAAATATGAAAGATAAAACATGCAAGTACATTTTTTATTAACATGAGATATACATTTATAGTACATTGTTGTGACCGTTGGGTTTCACATCCCAAGGTCTCTTGGACTCCTTTTGTCCATTCAGCTTCCACACTAACCCATTGAGGATTAGGTGTCCAACAATTGTCACTCACAAGAAGTTCTCATTCAACACGACAAAAAAACAATAGCTCACATAAAGTGGCTTACAATGATATTCTCACACAAGGTGGAATAAATATGGACCTCTTGAGTCTACTAATCAGATTCACATCATAGTCAGCAAAAATTAAATGAAAACATAATCAAAATACACCTTATATCTCCAAGTTTGAGGAGGGTCTGAAAATCAACTACTTGGATAATAAATGGCTTATACCATCGTGTTCCTTGTGAAAAATCGTAAAATTTGAGTACAAACACAACCCATTTCTATCATGCTCAAATTTGGGCTCCCCGTGAATCTTTTAGGTCCCTCACAAGATTCACTTCTAGACATGGGAAAAAAATCCACTTCTCAAATGAAAAAATGGACTACACCATCAGACTCCTTGCAAAAAAATGGTTCAAATGAGTATAGAATAAGAACATTTCTGACATCGTCAAAATTATGCCCCTAGGGAATCTCCAAGATTCCTCAAAGATTATGGATAAGGAATAACTATGGAATATTCTCCTTTCGAAATTTGTGCTTCGTCTAGGTTGGGTTCTGTGTGGTCCTAGTTCCGCAGCTCCTCCTAGGCCTTTGTTCTCACTCTTGGTTCCTCCCTTGGCTTGGTTGCACAATGAACTGAGGCTTAAATAAATGTTTTCAAATGTTAATCAAAAGGCCCACATGGGCACGCTCGCTAGACAACGGCTGGAAGGTCATTGGGTGGGCGGAGGTCCCGGGGTTAACCCCTTTTGTGGCATTGGTCTGTTGCATTTTTTTTTCTTATTTTACTTTGGGGTTGGCGGTTAATTTAACCATTGGGAAAAATTATTTGATTATAAATGGTGGTGTGTAATATATATTTGGTGTCTTCGATGGCAGGCCATCCCACCCCGCTAGCGTGAGTTCGATACTTGTCTACCTCCACAATCTCATGTTCGTATGTGTATGTAACAACCCCTACTGTATATATATATATATATATATATATATATATATATAAAGTAACAAGCTTGTGGGACACATATTCGAAGTTAAATGTTGGTAAAACCATCATAGTGGGTGTTCAGTTTAGTTTATATATATATATATATAGATATATATATAATACCAAGCTTGTGGGACACGTATTTGAAGCTGAATGTTGGTAAAACCATCATAGTGGGTGTTCAGTTCAGTGTATTAATGGTTAAGGAAATTGGCAAAGACATTTGAAAAGGGAAAGAGGCATTAATTGACATTTCAAATATGAAATAATAGAAAATATGAGAAAATGAAGGTGAAAGGTCTCAGGTTGCATGTGAGGAGGAAATTTAAGGGAAATGAAGAAATTAGAGGTCTCAATGATAAAAAAGGCTTCTAAGGATCAATTCATGGCTTTTGTTAGTGGAATATTTTGTTAGTTGAAGCTTTTGTCAGTTTAGTCTTTGGCACTCTCAATCTATTCTCTCTCTCTCATACTCTTACACACTTAGAGTTTCTTGGAGCATGGTGGCATACTTTGGATTTGGAGAAAGAAGGCAAAGGAAAAGTGGGAGAGTGCAAGGAAAGAGGTGGATCAGTAGCTACAATTGGATTTATTTGTAGGTATCGAGTTGCATGTATGATTTTCTTACTAGTTTTAGCATGCATGGTACATTCCTGGGGTTATTTGGTTATATTCTGTCATTGGCATAGAGGATTGCCTAGATTGATAGTGAGTTTGTCTAGCCTTTCCATTTCCTAGATAGCCATGGTGTTGGGGCTTTTACCTTTTGTTTTTTGATTGGTTCTCATGTTCCTTATGGTTGTGGGTTGAGTTATTAGTTCCCGGATCCTTGGTTGGACAAAGGATCTAGAAGACCTTGAACAACTTGGGTTGAGTTACTAGTCCTGGAAGCCTTGGTTGGACAAACGCTCTAGATCCCTTAGTGGGTTGATTTAGTAGTCTTGGTGCCTTGGTTGGACAAACACTCTGGAGCCCTACAACAACTATGGGTTAAGTTCCTATTCCTATAAGTTGGGTTGAAATAAACACTCTAGAGCCCTAAACAACTTGGATAGAGACCAATTTGGTGAAGGTTAGTGATATCCAACGGTGAGGTGGAATCACTGGTTGAGGGTTGAGGTGGTTTGGCCTCTGGAAACCCTGGTTTGGTTTTTCTTGGTTTATTCCATGAGATCCCACATTCATGCTTGGAAAATGGTGTGGGGGTCATTGATTGAAAGAAAGATTGGTTAAGCCCAATCTATGGTCAAGTGGTACGTGGAAGTCCCTGACTTGGTTGGATTTGATTATGTTAATAAGATCTCTTTCCTTTTGTGTTCTATGTGTAAACGTATTTATTATTATGTGGCTATGATGGTTTTTCTATTATTGTTTCTTATCTGGTTATATGTTGGTTACAAGCATTGTTTTATGATAGTCTTTAGTTATGGCTCTCATCATGTTTTGGTTAGTAAATGAAATGTTAATGAATGTATTACCTAATAGATGATAATGCAGTTATTGTGAGAGGGCATCAGACCTTCTTGAATAATCTCAGATAAGTATGAGGCCCCTATGTTCAAATGTGTATTTATGACCTATACAGTACATGTTCATGATGTGTTTTTTGAAATGTCTATAATGGTTAGGATGAGTCAGGTCAGGTCCTTGTTTAAGTTTTTATTTAGAGGCATTGTCTTCTTGTTATTTATATTTATGAGTGTTTCATGAAATTCTGGGCAGAGGTCTGAATCCTAGCCTTGAAAAAGTGGCTTAGATCTCGCGGTCGTTGACACAAAACTAGATGAAAAATACTACAGTTGTTGGGAAGCAAGCCTATGGGAGCGACTGCATGGTTTCAATCACATGGAGGCCTTGTCATGGGAGCGAATAAAGATTTAGTTCAGTGAAAAGATAAGCTAACTTAGATTTTAGGCACCTTGGGTGGCTGGTTAGCTCATGGGGGTCCTGTAGCAACTGAGGGAGGTCTGTAAATTTTTGGTTCATTAGTTCTACTTCCTTAACTGCACCTAGGGAGTTGAACCATATCATAGCAACTCTTTGTCACATATTTACCCCGATGGACTATTAAGCTTGGGTAAGTGTGGGAGGTGGGTGTCACAGAGTGGTATCAAAGCATGGTTCAACCGTTGAACTGGATTGGAAAAATGTGTTGTCATACATGCATGTAGGTTGTATATGTTCTTGATGTGTATGCATGGTGATGGTCATTGTTACAGTTGTGTTGTCATGTTGTTTTTCATGAATGCATGTTGATTTTATATGCATTTGTTATGCATGTCAATGTCTATATGTTGTTATGCATGCATTGTCATGGTTATGGTTATGCATGCATGGTAGGTCAGGAATGCGTCATAGTAGTCATTCTGTAGTTTGTGTCATTATGATGTTGTTGGTATTTTATGATGTTGATGTGTTGGGTGAGATAGAGGAGGAGAAGTAGATCATCAGAGTGAGGTTGCATCACTAGACTTCAGGGTAAGAGCAGATCGTCATACATGTTTGTATGTTGGGTATGCAGGTATGTTGGTTAATGGTTGTTACATGCATTATGGTTATGTACATGCCTTTCATTCTATTTCTATTGTGGTTACATGTTTGGTAGATGCTAGTTGATCAATGTAGTCATATGCACGTGCGTCAGAGAATCATGAATGGTAGTAACTTATTGTTATGTGCATTGCAGTCGTGGGACACATATTCCAAGTTGAATGGTGGAAAACCATCCTAGTGGGTGTTCATTTTAGTTTATTAATGTTAAGGAAATTGACAAAGACATTTGCAAAGGAAAAGACGCATTAATTGACATTTCAAATATGAAATAACGGAAAATACGCGAAAATGAAGGTGAAAGGTCTCAGGTTGCATGTGAGGAGGAAATTTAAGGGAAATGAAGAAATTAGAGGCCTCGGTGATAAAAAAAAAGTATTCTAAGGATAAATTCATAGATTTTGTCAATGGAATATTTTGTGAGTTGAAGCTTTCGTTAGTTTAGTCTTTGACTCTCTCATTTTATTCTCTCTCTCTCGTAATCTTACACACTTAGAGTTTCTTGGAGCATCGTGGCATACTTTGGATTTGGAGAAAGAAGGCAAAGGAAAAGTAGGAGAGCACAAGGGAATAGATGGATCGATGACTACAACTGGGTTTATTTTCAGGTATCGAGTTGCATGTATGATTTTCTTACTAGTTTTCGCATGCATGGTACATGCATGTGGTTATTTGGTTATGATATGTCATTGGCACGGAGGATTGCCTGGATTGATATGGGTTTTGTCTATCCTTTCCATTTCCTGGATAGCCATGGTGTTGGGGGATTTCCCTTTTGTTTTATAATTGGTAATCAGGTTCCTTATGGTTGTGGGTTGAGTTATTAGTTCCTGGAGCCTTGGTTGGACAAATGATCTGGAAGCCCTGAAACAAATTGGGTTGAGTTACTAGTCCTGGAAGGCTTGGTTGGAAAAATGCTTTAGATCCCTTAGTGGGTTGAGTTACTACTCCTAGATCCTTGGTTGAAAAACCACTTTGGAGCCCTACAACAAATGTGGGTTGAGTTACTAGTCCTGGAGCCTTGGTTGGACAAACACTCTGGAGCCCTACAACAACTGTGGGTTGACTTACTAGTCCTAGAAGTTGGGTTGAAATAGATGTTCTGGAGCCCTGAACAATTTGGATAGAGATCGATTTGGTGATCGTTAGTGATATCTGACCGTGAAGTGGAATCATTGGTTGAGGGTTGAGGTGGTTTGGCCTCTGGAGGCCCTGGTTGGTTTTGCCTATTTTATTCCATGAGATCCCACATTCATGCTTGGGCTATGGCATGAGGGTGATTGACTGAAAGAAACATTTCGTTCATCCCAATATATGGTTGGGTGGTACATGGAAGTCACTGACTTGGTTGGATTTGATTATGTTAATAAGGTCTATTCTCTTGTGTTCCATGTGTAAATGTACTTATTATTATGTGGCTATGATGGTTTTTCTATTATTGATGCTTATCTGGTTATATGCTAGCTACAAGCATGGTTTTATGACAGTCCTGAGTTATGGTTCTCATCATTTTTTGGTTAGTAAATGAAATGTTAATGAATGTATTACCTAATAGATGATAATGCAGCTATTTTGAGAGGGCATCAGACCTTCTTGACGAATCTCAAATAAGTATGAGGCCCCTATGTTCAAATGTGTATTTATGACCTGTACATTACATGTTCATGGTGTGTTTGATGAAACGTCTATAATGGTTAGGATGATTCAGGTCAGGTCCTTGTTCAAGTTTTGCATTAGAGGCATTGTCTTCTTGTTATTTATATTTTATGAGTGTTTCACGAAGTTTTGGGCAGAGGTTTGGATCCTAGCCATGAAAAAGTGGTTAAGATCTTGTGGTCATTGACATAAAACTATATGAAAAATACTACAGTTGTTGGGAAGCAAGCCTGTGGGAGTGACTGGAGGGTTTCAGTCACATGGAGGCCTTGTCATGTGAGTGACTGAAGATTTAGTTAAGTGAAAAGCTAAGTTAGCTTAGGGGTTGGGCACCTAGGGTGGTTGGTTAGCTCCTGGGGGTCCTGTAGCACCTAAGGGAGGTCTGTAAAGTTTTGGTTCATTGGTTCCACTTCCTTAACTTCAACTAGGGAGTTGAATCATATCATAACAACTCGCCATCACATATTTACCTGGTGGACCAATAAGCTTGGGTAAGTGTGGGAGCTAAGTGTTACAAAGTGGTATCAAAGCATGGTTCAACCAATGGACTGGATGGATGGAATGTGTTGTCATACATGCATGTAGGTTGTATATATGCTTGATTTGTATGCATGGTGATGGTCATTGTTACAGGTGTGTTGTCATGTTTTTTTTCATGAATGCATGTCAGTTGTATATGCATTTGTTATGCATGTCAGTGTCTATATGTTGTTATGCATGCATTGTCATAGTTACGGTTATGTGTGCATGGTAGGTCAGGAATGCATATTGGTGGTCATTATGTAGTTTGTGTCATAATGATGTTGTTGGTATGTTATGATGCTAATGTGTTGGGTGAGATAGAGCAAGAGAAGTAGATCATCAGAGTGAGGTTGCATCACTAGACTTCGGGGTAAGAGCAGATCGTCATACTGCTTTGTATGTTGGGTATGTAGGTATGTTGGTTAATGGTTTTTACATGCATTGTGGTTACGTACATGCCTTTAATTCTATTTCTATTGTGGTTATATGTATGATATATGCTAGTTGATCAGTGTATTCATATGCATGTGCATCAGATAGTCATGAATGGTAGCAACTTGTTGTTATATGCATTGCGGTCGTACACATGATGATTATGGTCATTGAATTTAATATCTTGATGCTATTATATATCATGCTAATCTAGATGGGCATCTACAGATGGTTATGGTTATGATATTTAGGTACAAGCTGATATATTTGTGATATTGTGTCATACTAATATGGACTGACTTGTGGAGATGTGGTAGCCTCCCCTATGATACATTGAGGTATGAGTTTGATTATGTCGTTTATTTGGTTTAACTAGCATGTTGTGTTTATAGGTTGTTTGAATGTTTGAGTAAGCGTCTGATATGAGCATGTGTCTTTAAGATTGAATGAAGGAATGATCTTGTTTTACGACGGTTGTACTAACACATTATGTGCTGAGACAACTGATATGCACTTGAGTACAAGTAGGCGCTAGTTGTAGTATTATGATTGATGACTGTGAGTTGACTTTTGATTATGACATGGCTATTAGGCTTGGTAAAGGTTGATTTCAAATTAATAAACATGATTTTTTCATCTTTGGAACATGTGACTGACATGTGTGAGCAGTTGCGGAGCAACATGCTTGGCATTAGCGTGACAAGGTAACATCTGATTTGTTTATATATAACTAATAGTTGGGTGATGTGACAATGGATAGTAAGACTTAATTGAAGCAAGTTAAAAGTTTAAAGAAAGGAATTGGGTGATAATTCCTTTGGCTGTGTTTGGAAACCACAATTCCAAACGAATGAGTACTTTGCATGAATACAAGAAGTCTTCTTAACTTTGATTTTGTCTGACATTATGTAGATATATGTTATATTCATGAACATGTATTTGGCAGGTATAATAACTAGTTTTGAGTTATAGCTAGATCCATCAAGGTAGTTGGAATCCCTTGAGAGATGGCATGGACGTGCCAAGTTACAAGGCTACGTGCTTGGCATAGAAAATTAAAGTAACCATATATTGTTATATTTATACACTGACAGTTATTTGTGTATGGTAGCATGATGCAGGGGGATTGCATGGAAAAAGAGACTTCCATGAAATCTTGAAGGAGGCCCATGTTGAGCTTTCCCCTAGAAGCATTGGGGAACCCATGGGATTGAATCATGGTGTTTGTTGCTAGTTTTGTGTTTTTGGTGCTTTTTTATTTGTTTGTGCTTTATTTGCAGTTTTTTTTATGTATTGTGCATGGCCATGCCACTTTTCTTGTGATGTTGTATTGTTATTGGTTTCCATGGGTTTCTTCTTGTTTTCCTCTTGTTCTTTCCTGTTATTTTTTGAGATTCTTCGGAATTAGTTGGGAAAGAGGAATTCAATGGAGATTAGGGTGAGCTGAATGAAATCCAACATGTAAGACTCGGATTAATCTCGGTGCATGTAAAGGGAAGTTGAAGGCAAGAGTATGTCAACTAGTTGGATTGGTTGGGTCCATTGGGATATATGGACGGTGGCAGGACAATCATGAGAAAGGTAACTAGTAAAGGTAAATTGAATGGATTTTAGGTATCATATGCCTTGGCTATGTTGGGGACTATTGTTTTAATGTTGTGCATGTTGTGTACGGATAAAGGGAGTTCTCTTAACCTTGGCCTTACGATATCTTGTAATTGTGTTGTGATTCTGATTATGCTGATGTGTATATGTGTATACATGTATGTTTGTATGTCATTGTCTGGCAGGGTCATCAAGGGTCATGATTGTTTTGTGATAATGTTTATTTGTATATATGTATGTATGTTTGTTGTTGTTTGACAGGGTCGTCACAAATCATTCTTATGGAGGAATGATTGTTTATGCAAGTGGATGGCATGAAGAGGTTCCTCGCTATAAGGAATCAAGTGGGAAGAGTAGCCCAATAGATTTATGAGGTTAGTATCATATGGATATTAATTGATATTATGTGTTTATACTATGCCTATGTCTATGCTATGACATGTAATCTTGAGGGATACATCAACGGAATGAAACCGGTGTGCTCTACGACATGCTGGGACAAGCATGGATAGTGGAAAGACACTAGAGGAAAGATTGCTTAGTAGAGTCAGTGTGGTCTCTGGATGTGCAGTACTATTGTTGTATATATGGTGTACATGTTGTATATGGGGTACATGTTATATATTGTAACACCCCCTCCTAGGTCTACCCAAAGTAACCATGCCAACCAGGGTAAACATGAGGAGAGATGGTACTATGATCAGAATCGACCTCCTATGTCACCTTAAGGAAGTGGAATCGACGGAACATAACATACAGTCATCCAACATCATCAATAGAACCCTCAGGAGACAAGTCAACCACTAAGACAGCCTGTCATTGGGTCCCACTGTTATTATGCATCTCTTAGGCCATAATTGCTCTCATGCTATGGGAAAAGGAGCGACCAGAAGCCCAAATTCACTCTCACAAGCCTGCGTGCCAATGACTGTGGACCAAAATTGCTAGTTCAGTGCTAGCGAATGCGGGATTTAAGCCACTTTTCTAGCCTAGAATCCTCGCCTCTGCCCATAACTTGTTGTAACTTCCATAATTCATTAAAACATAACAACAATTTTGATCAATCATAAATCACCCTCAAGACTAGGCCTGAGCATCCCCAATAGGGACTAACATTCTATCAAACACTTGGCATCAATGCAACCTACAGGCCTAGGATATAAGACAGAGCATAAACAACTGAAATAACTTATGAAACATAACCATAAGGATCACCTCCTTCTCCATTGAACTACTACATCATCCATTAGGTCTTGCATCCATCCATTTAAAAGTTACAAATAAATATATGAAATAACCATAACATAAACCAATCATTCAACCATGCTTATAAACAACATAAAACCATATAAATATCAGAGATATTACAGACATTAAATCCACATATAAATCAATACAAAAGTAAGAGAACTTAGCTATTATTAATCATAGGAAAATCTGACCAGATTCGAGACTTCCACGTACCACCTGACCATAGACATGGCTGAACCAAATCCATCTTTCAGCCAGTCACCTCCCATGCCATATTCCAAGCATGAATGTGGGATATCATAGAACAACCAATCCAATAACAACCAAGGGAATCCAGAGGTTAAACCACCTCCACCCTCATCAAACCGTGATCACAACAAAATCAATGCTTTGATCACAACCAAACCGAACTTGGAATGCCATCTGGAATCCATCATTACCCTTGAGGAATTTTTTGTCTCCTTGTCTCTCAGGCTTTACCGCAATCCAAAGCCAGATCACTAGGCCCTAAACCAAGACTGCTCCCTCACGCTTTACCATATATCCCTCCAAAACCATTCAAGGGATTCCTAGGCCTTTGGGAATGAACCTTGAGATCACCTCGGCCACGGATTCTGAAATCCATGTGGCAATTCCAAAGCTCAAAAATGATATCAACATCCCAACACACCATGACATCCGGAAAAATTCTAGGCTAGGCTAAAATCCACTATCATAACTCGGAAAAACCATGCCACCAACAACAAGAGAACCATACACCAACATTCAAAGCCATGCATATCAAAACCAATTATGAAATCACACATGCAAAAGCTTACCTGCAAGTATTCTTGCTAAAGTTGTGTAATACTTCTTTCCTTTCCTTGATCCTTGCTTTCCTTCCTTTCCCTTTTCTTGCTTTTCCTTCCTTGATCCTTGCTTTCCTTCCTTTTCCTTTTCTTGCTTTTCCTTCCTTGATCCAAATCTAGAGTGCTCCGAGAAAACTCTAAGTGACCAAGAGTGAGAGAGAGAGAGGGAGAATAATGAGAGAGCTCCAAACTTTCCCTGACCCAGAACTTACACTGTCAAGACCTGCCAACTGATCCTCAAAAATCTTTTTATGAATGAGGCCTCTATTTTCTTCATTTTCCATTATTTTCCTTCAATTTCCTCCTCACATGAAACTTATTACCTTTCACCTTCCTTTTCTCCTAATTTCCATTATTTTCATAAATAAATGTGCCAAAATACCTTTTTTCCTCTTTAATTCCTTAGCCATTTCCATTGCCAATCTCCTTAGCCAAAAAACACATCCAATGATTCCCACTAGGATATATTTTACCAACATTCAACTTGGAATAAGTGTCCCTTGCCCATGGTCTTATTTTTTTCCTTTATTAAATGAACTTTTCACCTGGGTTTTTACAGAACCCTCCCCTTTGGGGAACACCGTCTTCAGTGTTAAACGACACCATGACCTTAGCAAAATATCTGGAAAAAAAAACATATTGCCCATGGAGCTTTATAACTTAGCTCATTGTAGTATTTACAATGAATGACCTGCTCAAAAGCAAAACATCATGACAACATGACCAGATAACAACCATACCACATACTGGAGCTTTATAACACAACTCATTATGGTATTTACAATAACCACATATGCACATTTGCTAATCCAACAAATAAAAGGATATGATGCCCGTACCAATCAAAAAGGGAATTCAGAGGATCACACCTCCACCCTCAAGGTAATACCAAGATTCACCTCCTTCTGAAGAAGTCCAGAATCCACTACCACAGTCAAAGCTACATCTAATGTCCAGTGCTATAATCATGTTCCACTTGTCCCCCCAATGAACAATTACTGACTCATTGTTCCATGGCACACTCCCAATGTGTATTTGATTCCATCTAGCAATGCTAATGACCAAAACAAATATATTTCGACCTTCCCTTATCTGCTACACAGTCCCTTGTGACTACTCTTCCCATTTAATTCTTCATGAATGAGGAATCTCTTCATGCCATTCACCTGCATAAGAAATAATTGTTACACTAAAAAATGTCACCATGGCTATTTACAGTTGGTATGGCTCTATCAACAGTCATACTACCCTCCTGAGCAAGTCTTATGCCTTTGCTATTCATGTCAAAACTCCAAGAAAGAGAGAAAGTCTTTATAAATATGTTTATCTCTGGGTACGCAGGTTCTCTCAAGCCTTGCCTGCGGGTACGCACCTATTGTTCATAAGGTCTGCGTCCAAGGACGCTCTGTATCTAAAGGGGCAGGTGCGTCCCTCTGAAAAGGTTAAAATGCGCAAGTTTTATCTTCAAAAACTTACTTGTGGTCATTTCTAGAGCATTCTAGAAGGTTGTTTGATGTGTATTGAGCGCCTCCAGATGGTTCATGCACTCCTATCAAAGATGAACTTATCCCATCAATAAGGGAGTGATCCCATCCAAAGAGAGGACTATCCCATTGATGGTGGACCTGATTAACTTCCTCTTGAGCACTATAAAAACAGGCATTGGGCCAGAAGGAAGGAGGTTGAAAGCTATAGATTTCTAAGGGTAAATGCTGCAGGAATTAGGACTCCCATTTAGAAGCTTGTGAGGAGAGATTGCCATCTTTACTTGTTCTATTTGGAAGTGGGTGAGCTTTGTCAAAGTAGAGGAAGACTCTTGTGGACCCTGGAAGGAGCTTGCACAACACCAAGGCTCAGGTTGTAATGGTTCCTTTTGATTACCTTTAATGCAAATTGGTCCATTCTTCTCAATAACTTGTTGTTTATGGGTTATTTCATGTACTCCTTGGTCTATGTGTTGAATATGCTTTGTTTTATGTTATAATCAGGTGCTATTTAATTTTTTGACTGTTGGTGATTGCAGGTTTTGGAGAAAAGGAGGAGCTCATCCAGATCAACAAAGCTTGGACTTCTACAATAGCGTTTGGACAAAGGTAGGAACGAAACACTTGATTTCTCATATCATAATGTATGTTTAGTGAAGGATAGCTCCAGTTTGTTTTGTTTGTCATTAGAATGTCTTAGACTTCTAGGAAGGTCAGTTGTGTCCGCACCCTTGACTGATTCAGTGTGACAAATTGGCGACCATACTGGGGATAGATTCCATTGATGAGAAAAGTCTTTTCCTTTATGTGAACTTTGCTTTGAGAAAATTGGTTTATTTTTCTGGTTTTGGCTTTGTGATTCTGTCTCTGGGTGGGTTAGCTTAGGATTAGTTTTATTTTGGTTTTTCTTGAGTTTTTCAGAAGGACGCACCCTCTGAGTGCTGCACAGTGCGTCCCTGGACGCACTTTTGCTGTGTGCACAGAGCGGGTACGCACCTGTTCTAACGGGTTGCCTGCGTCCCCTGCTAAAATTTGAGAAAATTCCATTTTTTACACTTTTTCCTCTTAGATTTTGCTTTTTCTTAGTTTTTACTGCCCAGATCCATTAGTATCCTGTCAAAGATCCTTCACCTGAACTTGTTTCATTGGCATTCTTACTCTAAGCTTTCATCAATTGGGTGTTTTGAGTCTCTTTCTTGAGAAATTCTTGATTTGTTTTCCTTTGGTCATTACTTGGAGGTTTCTCTCAGTCTTTTCACAATTTTGCATCTTTTTGCTTCTGTTTTTGCAAAAAAATTTCCCCCTCATTCGTCGGGGGGGGGGGCTAAATTATGTATGAGTGTTAATCGCCTTTGAGTGTTTTTACTTTTGATCTTTGGAACTCTCACCCAATTTTCTCGACTTGCACTTGATTGGTTCTTAGGTTACATTAGAATCATCTTGTGTTTGAGAATTCTCTTGCATAGATCACATTTGCGTAATTAGAATTCTCCTTTTCGGAATATGAATGAAAAATGTGCATAGATTACATTTGCATACTTTTCAAGTGAATTGTGCATAGATGACAATTGCATAGTTTACATTCTGAAAAATCAATTGTAGATTTAGATCAGCTTTCTTTGATTTGAATTTACACAACAATAAAAATAAAAAAAGGGGTTGGAATTGATTTGCATTAGTTTGTCTTGATGAAATTAGTGCATTAGAGAATTTGTTATATTTTCTCTTAGTGATCAATTTTTTCATTGTTGGAAGTGAATGGAAACTCTCTCCTTACTTTAATTAGGATTCATCGAATTGAAAAGATTACATTATCATATTCGATTGCATTCGGTTGAGTCGGGTCATCACACCATTGGTTTCGTATCCATTTACCCATTTGATTAATAACAGCCTCAATAACACAGCGCTTAATTAAAATTCATCTAGTAATTTTTACATTTCTAGGGCTCTGAAACACCAACATAGCTTAGGCTAGTGTCTTGGAGTAGGTGAGTACTTAACTCTCCAAGACAGTAAAACCAAACAAGTAGCTGATCTTGTGATAGAATCAAATCCAATTGTTACATTTACACTCTGGGAAAGCTCCTCTTAAAGGAGAAGCACGAGCTCGTGTCCGAACCAGTGAGGGGATCCATCCTCCCTCGTTGGGAACGAGATTACAAACGGTACGTATTACAAACGGTAAACCTCGGATTAACCATTGTCGAGGAGCCAGGGGTCACTTATCGGTAAACCTTGGATTACTGTCAAGGAGCCGGTAAGGGGATTGAGCTTGCTACTCTGCCCTTGCGTGCTGTCGGAGTTTAGACTGTTCCCCCAGGTGTACTTGTTGCCGTTGGTAACCTTAGTGACCATAATCTTTAGGATTCTACCCAAGGTGACGGCGGAGGGAAGATCCCACTGTACCTGGAGCAGACGTCGGCTATACTCACTTGGATTTTCTGGGGGGTTCACTTCACTCGAGATGGGTAAAGTGGAGGAACTTGGTCCAGTCTATTCATTAAGCAGGTTGTCGGGGTAACTGTTCCACCCACTATTTCTGTACTGGATTCTGCGAGGTTGGGCTTAATCACCAACTACTGTTTTCGGTCCGGAGAGCTTACTGTTTGTGTGTGGTTTGACTCCTAGATTTGATAGCGCGTGTTAATTTGTTTGTTTTTACTTTTAGAGACCATAGGTGTGAATTGTGAATTTTAATTGTTAGGTGTAAATTGTGAATTGTTAATTTTAGTTTAAAATTGTTAATAAAATTCACTGAAGTTGAATATAATGGAAAATGTTCCGGAATTTATCAACCTAGGAACCCCTCCTAATGAGAATCCTAGTACTTTTCCTTACTTTGGGAATGTTGGTCCTCCTT
Source organism: Pinus tabuliformis (assembly GCA_031772625.1). Classification (NCBI taxonomy): domain Eukaryota; kingdom Viridiplantae; phylum Streptophyta; class Pinopsida; order Pinales; family Pinaceae; genus Pinus; species Pinus tabuliformis. The sequence goes on from CM062818.1 coordinate 1,683,165,971, forward strand.
ATATGGCTACTTTGTCATTACCTGGATTTACAATAGGTTTACCGATATGGTTATTTTCAACTTCGTTGGCCCAAAATACTCCAATTGTTCCACCTCAACCAGATGCTTCACCTCAACAGAGTTCACCATCTCAACATGACCAACTTTCTGTTGACCCTTTACCTTCTTCGCCTAATTTTTCTTCCTCCATTTCTTCCTCTTCGCCTGGTAAAAGCCTTGATGCTAGTAACCAGGAGGTTAAGAAGAAGAAGAAAGGGAAGAAGAAGAAAAAGAAGAAGAAGCAAGATAAGAAAGAAGTCAACCAACCAACCATGGCTGTAAGTGTTAGTTGTGTTGAGGAAAATTCCGACATGCACCGTAAACCCAGATACCCTTGCAGGCTTTGTAAGGGTGACCACTTCCTTGTGAATTGTCCTGGTATTCCAAAGGTCTTGGAAGTATGGTTAGAAAAATCTCATCAACTTTCCATTGATCCATCAACCAGTGATAGTCAGGTTCCTGGGAAAAAGGATAAAGTTAGGTTTCCTTGTAAGTTATGCAAAGGGAGTCATCAAACTCACATTTTCCCTCACATGGATGAAGCCTCAACATTGTTGGAAAACCTTCCTGTTCCACAGCAAGAATTTCCAACTGGTTACCGTAAACTTTCTCCCAACCTACCGTCAACTGACGGAGTGATTGATCTAAATTCAAGTATAGTCGATCACACTCTCCCATTGGAGAGCGAAACTCATGTCACTCAGGTTGATGATCCATTAGTTGATCAAGTGGTCGATTCAATTTCACATTCGGTCGATCCCACTTTCCCTTTGGAGAGTGAACTTCATACCGCTCAGGTTCTTCTTGTTACATCAGATTCTTCTATGCCGGGGGGCATTTCACCTGTTTCTACAGAACCCCCTCCAAGCACTGAGGTCTTTTCCTTTGATTGGAATAGAATGACAGAACCTCGTCTTCCTTCCTCCATCCCTTTCCAAATCGTTGTCAAGGCTGGTGGTAGGGACATACATCGTACTCAGGTAGATGAAGGTGCTTCTGTTAGTATTTTATCCTCAACTGTTTGGAAAGCTTTGGGTTCCCCTCAGCTTGCGCCTATTACGCAGAATCTGAAAGCTTTTAACAGAACCATTAGTGAACCTTTAGGGATACTTCCTAAGTTTTCTATTACCTTGGAAGGTAAAACTGTCTGTATTGATCTTATGGTAGTTCGAGGTCCCTTGGATTTCAATTTACTCCTTGGGCGAGACTATGTTTATGCAATGAAAGCCGTCGTATCAACACTCTTTCGCGTGATGTCTTTCCCTCACAATGGAAATATTGTGACTGTAGACCAGCTTTCGTTCCCTAGTCTTGTTTCAACTACCAATAATATGACACCCCTAAATGTTCCTGATTCTAAAGTGGTACCTACCCTGCCACGGGTTAATTATGTGGCAACCGGTCCCATGTTTTCAGTTACCGATGTAAGTGAGCCTCTCACTGTTGATTTAGATCCGATAATTGACATGGAAAACTCTACAGGATTATTTGAACACGATGTTCTTATCCCTTTTGAGTCCCTTGATGTGTGTTCCTTCCAAAAAACTATTCTTCCTTCGGATGAAGACCTCTTGGAAGCCATGATCAAGGTATGTCCATTGACATGTCTTTCTTCCAGTCGGAAGCCATGATCGGTGTGTACGAGGATAGTTTTTTCCTCTCTCAACCTTGTTAAAAAATGAAATTGGATGTGCTGAGGAAAGTTCCTTTTACTGTGTCGACCTCGTTAAAAAATGAATCAGTGAGGGCAAGGATAGTTCCTTTTACTGTGTCAACCTCGTTAAAAAATGAATCAGTGAGTGTGAGGAAAGTTCCTTTTACTGTGTCAACCTCGTTAAAAAATGAATTAGTGTGCCAGGAAAGTTCCTCTTACTGTGTCAACCTCGTTAAAAAATGAATCAGTGTGTGCGAGGAAAGTTCCTCTTACTGTGTCAACCTCGTTAAAAAATGAATCGGTGTGTACGAGGATAGTTTTTCCTGTGTCAACCTCGTTAAAAAATGAAACAGGCTAGCATGAGGATAGTTCTTTCACTGAGTCAACCTCATTAAACAATGAATCAGGTAGCTTTTAGGTTAAGTAGATAGATTGTAGAAAGTAGGATTTTGCGAGGACAGTTCCTGAATCAACCTCGTTAAAAAATGAATCAGGTCTGAGGAGAGTTCCTGTTACTGAGTCAACCTCATTAAAAAATGAATCAGGTATGAGGATAGTTCTTTTCTTGTGTCAACCTCCTTAAAAATGAAACAACTCCCTTTTCAAGTTAAATATTGAAAGTAAACCTTCATTTCATCCAGCCGGTTGAATGCAATGAAGCCTGGGGGGCATGTACCTCGCTTTGCATCATTATGCTGGGGGCATGCGAACATTTTGAGCATAGTTCCTTGTCTTGTGTCAAGCTCGTTAAAAAATGAAACAAGGGTAGGTTAAGTAGGTAGATGGTAGAGTGTAGTCATGAGCATAGTTCCTTGTCTTGTGTCAAGCTCATTAAAAAATGAATCAAGGATTTTAGAGCATAGTTCCTTGTCTTGTGTCAAGCTCGTTAAAAAATGAATCAAGGTTTTTAGAGTAGAGTTTTTGTTAGGAAGATTGTAGAGAGTAGAAGCGAGGATAGTTTTGTTCCTGTGTCAACCTCGTTAAAAAATGAAACAACTCCCACAAGTCTTTCCAAGATCTTGAAAGTAAAGCTTCATTCCGTCCACCTCATTGAATGCAATGAAGCTTGGGGGGCATGTACCTCGTTTTGCGTCATTATTCTAGGGGCATGTGAACTTATAACAAGCATAGTTTTTCGTTTCAAGCTTGCATAAACATGAAACCGAATCCGAGCATAGTTCTTTTCCTGTGTCAAGCTCGTTAAAAAATGAAACAAATCCTCCTCTACTTGAGTCGAGAGGTTGACTAGACCTCATAAATGTTAAGTTGTATATTTAGGTTAGTTATTTCAGTTTTTGCATAATTTTCTTACAGTTTTAGGTCGAGTCTTTCAAATTATTTCGTAACTCAACCTTCATTTCATCCAACTGATTGAATGAAATGAAGCTGGGGGGGCATGCGCTCTAGCAGTTATGCTTAGGGGGCATCAAGCACAGTTTTCTCTTTGTTTCAAGCTTGTATAAAAATGAAACTACTTTGAAGCATAGTTTTTATCTGTTTCAAGCTTTTGTAAAAATGAAACCTATCTCGAGTCAATTTCAGTTATTTTCAAGACTCGTTAAACTCATGAAAATACCGAGACTATTTTGCTATCTTTCATTCTCGTAAAACAAATGAAAATGCCGAGTTCTTTCCATCTTTTCCTGCTCGTAAATTAAATTGAAAGTTGGCCATATGAGTACATTTTTATCCCTTTTTTGAACTCATTAGAATTTACGAAAAAGTGAAAACCATGAGTACATTTTTATCCCTTTTTCGAACTCGTTAAAACTTACGAAAAAGTGAAACCTTGGAGTTCTCTTTTAAGCCCTTTTCAGACTCTCAAAATATGAAAAGATTGTCGAGCGTTTCTTTTACACTCGTTAAAATGGAATTAGAAGACGGTCCCCTTATAGCTCTTTTCTGACCGTAAAATCAGGAAAAGATTGCCGGGTTTTTGTCATTTCAAACTCGATACTGGAAATAAAACGACGTGTCCTTGATCGCTTTTTACTTTTCAGGTCAGTGGCACTAATTATGAAAGTACTCCTTGGTCGCAAGATCAAGCGGTTCCCCTAGGTATTATTTTATACTTTTTCGGGCTTGGGGGACACAAATCTACGAAAAAGTTCAACTTGGAGTCTTCTTAAGTTTTTTAGACTCTCTAAAATTGAAAAACACCGAGTTTCGCCTATACTGGGCTCGTTAAACATTTCACATTAGAGGACCTGTTCAATTACAAACAGGAACGAACCACTCCTTCCTAGGGTTCGAATCAAAACTGGGTTGGACTCATCCAAAGGATGAGCTTATAATCAAGCATATGTTATCCTCCTCAAGCTTGTTAAAAATAAAGAGGTACTTGCCAGAAATGGTGGGGGAAAAGAGAGAAGAATGAGCCTATTTGTTACCTTTTGTCTCAGAAGAAACTTTATTACCACTCTTGGACACGACACTTTTCATTCACCTGGGTTGGGAAATCCTTTACCTCACAGTTGATCAAACCACTTTTGAAAGTCTTCAACCGGGTTCCGGGGATTAACTTTGAGTTATTTAGCACCAAACCATCTGTCGTGTCGTTATGTGTCCAAGAGGTCTGCAAACAAAACTTTCATCTGCAAAATACTTGTCATCCATTTGACCATCCCTGAGTCAGTCCTTACAGCAACATTTCTTCAACTTGAACAATGATTTCGTGTTGTGGGCTTGCCTGCAATGGGTCACTTTCTATCGACATCAGCACATTATCTAGAGAGATGACTTAGAAATCATCAGTGCCTTGAAGTCTGCATGCATCAATGGCAGGTTTCTCGCCTTTGACGTCAGTTTACATCATTGACTTTCGATCGAAGGATTTCATGAAATGTTCGACATAAACTCATTCATTCACATCTCATGGATTGTACTGGGTACTTTGAGAACCATTGACATTACTGGTGGTCTCTCTCACGCTTGTTAACAGTTTACATCATCGACTGGTAATCAAGTGGTTTCTACCATGTTCGACATCGACTCATTTGTTCGCATGGCTAGAATCGTACCAATTCGAGAAGTAGGAATGAAGACCCTGGATCAAATCTTTACCATCCAGGCTGCGAGGAATTTTGTATTCATTATCTAAGTAGACTAACCATAAACAGATGGCTGCGCCCATACTGTGTCTACAAAAGTCTATGATTATGATGTACTGCAAAATCATTTCTGTATCAGAGTAGTTAGTCTGTTAGTTAAAATTTTAATCTGAGTATGGGAATGCCTACCTCAGTGATGATATAATCTTATACATGTATTTTGTGTTGAAAATTGCAGGTTCTGACCAGGTTCTCCACGAGATAATCCTCGAAATGATAAAGCGCTTCACCCTTCCTAGATAATACAAAACCCTAATCTATTCCAGGCTTCGCACTTTAGGGGGCAATCTATTACACTAAAAAATGTCACCATGGCTATTTACAGTTGATATGGCTCTATCAACAGTCATACTACCCTCCTGAGCAAGTCTTATGCCTTTGCTATTCATGTCAAAACTCCAAGAAAGAGAGAAAGTCTTTATAAATATGTTTATCTCTGGGTATGCAGGTTCTCTCAAGCCTTGCCTGCGGGTACGCACCTATTGTTCATAAGGTCTGCGTCCAAGGACGCTCTGTATCTAAAGGGGCAGGTGCGTCCCTCTGAAAAGGTTAAAATGTGCAAGTTTTATCTTCAAAAACTTACTTGTGGTCATTTCTAGAGCATTCTAGAAGGTTGTTTGATGTGTATTGAGCGCCTCTAGATGGTTCATGCACTCCTATCAAAGAGGAACTTATCCCATCAATAAGGGAGTGATCCCATCCAAAGAGGGGACTATCCCATTGATGGTGGACCTGATTAACTTCCTCTTGAGCACTATAAAAACAGGCATTGGGCCAGAAGGAAGGAGGTTGAAAGCTATAGATTTCTAAGGGTAAATGCTGCAGGAATTAGGACTCCCATTTAGAAGCTTGTGAGGAGAGATTCCATCTTTACTTGTTCTATTTGGAAGTGGGTGAGCTTTGTCAAAGTAGAGGAAGACTCTTGTGGACCCTGGAAGGAGCTTGCACAACACCAAGGCTCAGGTTGTAATGGTTCCTTTTGATTACCTTTAATGTGAATTGGTCCATTCTTCTCAATAACTTGTTGTTTATGGGTTATTTCATGTACTCCTTGGTCTATGTGTTGAATATGCTTTGTTTTATGTTATAATAAGGTGCTATTTAATTGTTTGACTATTGGTGATTGCAGGTTTTGGAGAAAAGGAGGAGCTCATCCAGATCAACAAAGCTTGGACTTCTACAACAGCGTTTGGACAAAGGTAAGAACGAAACACTTGATTTCTCATATCATAATGTATGTTTAGAGAAGGATAGCTCCAGTTTGTTTTGTTTGTCATTAGAATGTCTTAGACTTCTAGGAAGGTCAGTTGTGTCCGCACCCTTGACTGATTCCGTGTGACAATAATTCCTCCATAAGAACGAATCCTCACAACCCTGTCATACAATGACAACATACATACATACATATATAATCATTAGCATAAAACAATCATCATCATTTCAGATAATGACATACATACATACATGCATACATATATAAATATCAGCATAATCATGATCATGACATAATTACCAGATAACATAAGGTCTAGGTTAAGAGAACTTCCTTTATCTGTGTACAACATGTACAACATTGAGAACAATCGTTCCCAACATAGGCAAGGCATATGACACCTCATATCCATTTAATTTACCTTTTCTAGTTACCTTTCACATGTTTGTACTGCCACCATCCATTTACCACTATGGACCAACCAGTCCAACCGACTGTCATAGTCTTACCTTCCACTGTGCTTACTCATGCACAGAGCTTCATCTGAGCCTTACCTTACCTATTGGGTACCATACGACTCTCCCTGAGTTCCACTAACTTTCCTCTTTACCAACCGATTCCCAAGACTCAACACATAAAAGGAAACCTAAGAAACAAACAAGAAGAATATCATGAAAACCCATAACAACAATACGACACCGCAACAAAGTGGCATAGCTATGCACCAGACACATGCAAAATTGCAAATCAAGCGCAACAATCGCAAAATACAAAAAGCACAAGACTAACAACAGACACCATCACTCAATCTCCATGGTTCCTAGTGCCTCCAAAGGAAAGGTCAACCTGAGCCTTCTTCAAGATTCATGGCAATCTCTCTTGCCATGCAACTCCTTTCATTATATTGCCATAAACACATAATGTCAGTGCATAAATAAACATAACAATATGTCAGTTACCTTATCTTTTCGTGCCAAGCTTGCTGCCTTGGAATTGAACACATCCATGCCATCTCTCAAGGGACTCCAAATATCTTAACGAATCCACCTGTAACTAGAGACTAGCTAATATACCTGTCAAGTACATGTTCATGAATCTAGCACATATCCACATAATGCCAATAAAATGAATGTTAAGAAGACTCCCTGTATGCAAAGAACTTATTTGTTTGTAATTAGGGTTTCCAAACCTAGCCAAAGAAATTCTTGCCCAATTCCTTTGTTTTACCTTTTTTCTTGCTGCAATCAAGGCTTACTATGCAGTGTCGCATCACCCAACTGTTATTTATATAAACACATCAACTATTACCTTGTCATTCTAATACCAAGCATGTTTTCTAAAACTGCTCACACATGTCAACAACATGTTCCACATATCAAGACAATCATACCTATCAATTCCAAATCAACCTTTACCAAGACTAACAATCATGTCATAATTCATAGTCAATTCATAGTCATCAGTCATAATACATAATGCTACAACTATCACCTATCATACTCAAGTACATGTCAGCTAGCTAAACTCATATGTATTAGCGCAATCATCTTAAAACAAGATGATTTGAACACATACTCATATTATGCAATTCATCAAGCATTCAACCAACTTGCAACGTACCATGTTAACTAAATCAACTAGACGACATAATCAAACAGTCAAGCACCAAATATACAACATAAGCAAACTCGTACCTTACTGTATCTCAGGATCTTGTTTTCATAATCAAGCTAGTTAGCATGATAACTTCTCAACACATCAACTTAAACATAAATAATATCATGTGATCCATAAAAATCACTAACTAAGATGTCCTCATCCTAAACTCATAAACAATTATCATTTATGCATAGAAATCACATATGTACGATCAGTATAGATTAGTACAACACCATATCACAAATATGTCGGCTCATACCTGAATATCGTAACCATAACCATCTGCATAGGCCAATCCAACTTAGTGTGATACCTATAACATCAAGGTATAAATGATATAACCCTAATCATCAAGCTAACTATCATTTAACAACCACAAGTTAACCTATAAGATATTTCATCAACAACATATAACATAATCCTTAAGTTATCTAACCTAAAGAAACAATAGCAATGCATACAACCATAGGTTACTATCATTCTTGACTATCTGACACATGTTCATATAACTACACTAATCAACTAACATCTATCATGAATGTAACCATAACATCAAAAGACATGTGCGTAAACCTAATGTATATAAACCTAATGCATATAACAATCCTTAACTTATGTACCCATGCCAAACATACAATACGTGTATGATGATATGCTCTTATCCCAAAGTCTAGTGTTGCAACCTCATTATGATGCTCTACATCTCCTACTCTATCTCAGCCAACACATTAGCATCATAACATACCAATATCACCTTGATGACCTAAATTGCATACCATGACTTCACAAGGCATGTTTGACCTACTATTCATGCATAACTATAACCAAGACCATACATGCATGACCACAACCATTACTCCATTGTACACATTACCTCATGCAACTATCAACCTACATAAGCAATGCTTAATCAACTACACATGTGCATAACCACATGTAGTCGAGAATAAGCGATCAATCCTTGTAACCATCCTACAGGATTGATATATGTAATTAGACATACAAGAATGCAACCTAATATACAAGGATGTAATCAAGTTGCATACAATCATGTAACCAATCATATACTCTCAACGATGCATCCCAAAAATCACATCAAATTCCTCATGACAACCTTACTACAATCATGATCAACATGATGCAATGTAACAAGCACATGGAATGCAAGTGTAAGAGACACGCGTGAAACTGACATGCATGCATGACCAACACATTCACCCAAGGAGAGTGCAACCACGCTCTGATACCACTCTATGGTATCAAATATGACCCAAAGAGAGCGCAACCTGGTCTGATACCACTATGTAACACTCCCTCCCAGTTCTACCCAAAGTAACCATGCCAACTAGGGTAAACAATAGGAGAGATGCTACTACAATTAGATTCAACCTCCTATCTCAGCTTAAGGAAGTGGAATCGACAGAACATCAATACAGTCATCCAACATCATCAACAGAATCCTCAAGAGAGAAGTCAGCCGCTCAGAAAACCTGTCCCTGGGTCCCACTGCTATTATGTAGCTCATAGGCCATAGTCACTCTCAGTGCTATGGGCAAGAGAGCAACAAGAAACCCAAATTCCCTCTCACGGTCCTGCCTGCCAGCAACTGTGGACCAAAATTGCTAGTTTTGTGCCAACGACGCCGTGATTTAAGCCACTTTTCTAGCCCAGAATCTTGACCTTTGTTCAGAACTTGTTGTAACTTCCAGAATTCATTAAAAACATAACAACAATGTTGATCAATCAAAAATCACCCTCACGACTAGGCCTGAGCATCCCCAACCGGGACTATCGTACTATCAAACAATTGGCATCAATGCAACCTACAGGTCTAGGATACAAGACAAAGCATAAACAATTGAAACAACTTATGAAACATAACCAGAAGGACCACCTCCTTCTAGATTGAACTACTACATCATTAACTAGGTCTTGCATCCATCCATTTAACAATTACAAGTAAATATATGAAATAACCATGACATAAACCAGTCATTCAACCATGTTTATAACCAGCATAAAACCATATAAATATCATACATATTAGATCCATTAAATCCACATATAAATCAATACAAAAGTAAGAGAACTTAGCTTTTATTAATCATAGGCAAATCCGACCAGGTTCGGGACTTCCACGTACCACCCAACCATAGACATGGCTAAACCAAATATCTCTTTCAGCCAGTCACCCCGTGCCATATTCCAAGCATGAATGTGGGATCTCATAGAACAACCAAGGGAATCCAAAGGTTAAACCACCTCCACCCTCATCAAACTGTGATCACACCAAAACCGGTGCTCTGATCACAACTGAACCGAACTTGGAAAGTGATCCAGAATCCATCACTATCCTTGAGAATTTTTTTGTCTCCTTTTCTCTCAGGCTTTACCACAATCCAAACCTAGATGACTAGGCCCTAACCCAAGTCTTCTCCCTCAGGATTTACTGTGTATCTTGCCAAAACTGGTCAAGGGATTTCTAGGCCTTTAGGAATGAACCTTGAGACCACCTCCGCCTAGATTCTGAAATCCATCCAATAATTCCAAATAGCAGAACCGAGATCAACATCCCAACACACCATGGCATCCAGAAAAGGTTAGGCTTAGCTGAAATCCATTGTCATAACCCGGAAAAAACCATGCCATCGACAACAAGAGAACCATACACCAACATGCAAAGCCATGCATGTCCAAACCAACTAGGAAATCACACATGAAAAAGGTTACCTACAAGTATTCTTGTTGAAGTTGCTTGATCCTACTTTCCTTTCCTTGATCTTTGCTTTCCTTCCTTTCCCTTTGCTTGTTTTTCCTTCCTTGATCCAAAGCTAGAGTGCTCCAAGAAAACTCTAAGTGACCAAGAGTGAGAGAGAGAGAGAATAATGAGAGAGCTCCAAGCTTTCCCTAACAAAGAGCTTACACTGTCAAGACCTTCCAAATGATCCTCAGAATCCTTTTTATGAATGAGGCCTCTATTTTCTTCATTTTCCATTATTTTCCTTCAATTCCCTCCTCACATGCAACCTATGACCTTTCAACTTCATTTTCTCCTAATTTCCCTTATTTTCATACTATAAATGTGCCAAAAAACCTTTTCCCTTTTTAATGCCTTAGTCATTTCCTTAGCCAAAACACACATACAGTGATGCCCACTTGGATATCTTTACCCAACATTCAACTTGGAATAAGTGTCCCTTACCCATGGTCTTATTTTTTCCTTTATTAACTTTTATTACATGAACTTTTCACCAGGGTTATTACATATATATGGTGTTATGTGTGATGAGTCCCATCAGTAGGTACATTTTGAAGATCATTATGCCATACTCCAACCTTAAAACTATCCTTCTCTTACATTAATTCACATTTTTTCTTATATTATGCTTAGTAAGAGGAGCGAAAGGTGTTTGTCATAGTATGTGGCCTAATATGGTTTAATTTAAAGAAAAATAAGAATTTTTTAGGCTATTACTATGCATGGGCTTGATGGAGACAACTAGGACAGAATCTAGGGGTTTTTTCCACCTCCTTAACTCCTTAAACTCGGATTGGGATCATAATATCCTCTCTCACCAGTTCGAATTCATTGGCAATCGAGTGACTCATAGTCCAAATGAATACCAAGAGGGACAAGATCCACCATTTTGAAGATCAAAGAGGGAACCACTCCTACTTTCAAGGGAGATGCTTCAACTACCCTTTTGTATAAATAAACTTAGAGAAGAAGAGCTCATTAGGATTTGAAGTTTTTATTCATCTAAGTGTAGCTATTGAGATTAAAACTTGACATTGTTACTTTAAACTTTTATGTGATGTATTAAACCTGCATTTTTTGATAATGAGAAGTTGGATTTTAAGTTGCATCTGAGTTAGTTTCATAGGGCTGAGACCCTTGGGTTTGGTCCCAACCGAGAGGCTTTGGTCCCTCTTTTTGTACTTGTGTTTCTTCTTGATTCCAAGCAGTTCATAGTTTATGCATTTAAGTAGAGATTAATCCATAAAAAACCTGTGGTTGCAGCCTCTATATCACCTCTCTTGTGGGATAATGTAAATTAGGTGGATATTGGTGACCACCCTCCTATTCCACCTAGATCTCCAATCAGTTTCATTTGTTTCCTTGTTTAGTGCAAAACTTACTATTCTAGTAGTTTTTCGAGTCCTCAAATTCCAAAGTACTTGGAGAGACCCTTCTAACAAGGTGCCATACATGCAAAACATAGATAATATGATCAAGTTATGACCCCGGGAAGTTTGTTGCCCAACTAACCCCAACGGGGTCCACAAACTCTTAGCATTCCATCTCCTGGGGTTAGGGTTTTGGTTATTTAGGGTTTTCCCTTGTTATTCAATAATAAACAGGCCCTTGAGCCTCATTGTAACATAGTTCAGAGGTATGTAGCCACCATATTTCTTCTCAGAGATAAGCTACCATCGCTCGAGCTTGTTTATTTCCATTTTGTTTGTAAGCATATTTCAGTATTTTGATATTAATGAAATGAAGTGTTATTTATGCTGAATATTTGTATTTATGGTTATATCTGTAATTTTTTGCGTTCCTATTTAAGTTTGGATAAGTGGTAACAGAGCGGTCTACTCTTTCTCTATTTTTCTTTGCATGTCCCCAACAAGGTCAGGGTATATAGAGTTAGGGCACGAACTAGTTGAACCTTTGCAAGACCAACCTCGCAAACCCCAAAGAACTCCCATGGCTGAAGAAAATAAACACGAGGTGGCGGGATATCCTTTCAAAATATTACTCGAGGAAGCCCTTGAGCGACAAAGTAACACGATGATGGATAACTTTGTCCCTATCCTTCGATGGCTACCCACATGCAAGGCATTTTCATCCATTAACCACTCTAGAGGTGCCACTCCTTTTAAGGTACAAGTTAACTTTAATATTCCCATATTTAAGGGCTAGATAGATGCAAATGTCATCGATAAATGGTTAAATATGTTGGAAGGATATTTTTCAGTTCATGACTTTTCAAATCGGGAAAATATTACTTTTTCACTTCTCAAAGTCGCCCCACACGTCAAGGACTAGTGGGAATCCTCACTATTTTCAGTCGCACCCAATTGGAATTCTTTCCAAGATGCCATCATGGAACAATATTACCCTGTCGGAAAGCAGAGAAGAAGTGGACTGGAGAAAACGAGGGTTTCTGAGTAACTGTAACTGTTTCAGAGCTGGAAGTGCATAGATCACGGATAGCAGCACTGTTAAGCAGGGGACAAGAGCTGACTGTCCAGATGGGTGCAGAGGGGTCCATTGGGACCCCTACCTATAAACAAATAATCATGCAGAAACAGAGGCAGCAAGCGAAGGAGGGAGTCAGAATCTCGGGGAATGACAGGTTCAAGCAGAGCGGCAGGAAAAACAAGGAGAAAACACAAGTGGAAGACAATGAACCAAGCAGCAACACAATAGTCAAAGGAAAAGAAGATGAGGGTTTGGAAGATAATGAAGACAGAAACGCTTCAGGACAAAATCTGACAGAAAACAAGGAAAATAGGGAGCCCACAGACAGCAGGCGGGGGAATAAAGAGAAGGAAGGGGACACAAGCTCGAACCCCAACAAAAACTCAACAACAAACAGTATTTGTAAACCAAGAAAAGCTGAAAGTCTCAGAGTTGTAATAACGGATCCAGAGATTCAAGCCTATAGAGAGCACATGGCAGAACATGCAGTCATATGCAAGTTCATGGGAATGTGGCCAACTGAAAGAGCCTTATGTCAGTGGATCAGACAGCATTGGAAGCCCAGAGGAGATGTTAAACTGCACTTGGGAGCCAAAGGATTCTTCACAGTTGTGTTTACTAACCTGGAAGACAAGGACAAGATTTTCGATGGAGGCCCGTATTTCATGGCCTCAGCTGGTCTATACATGCGTCCATGGAAACCAAACTTCGTTCCAGAAAAAGAATCTTTTACTCAGGTTCCAGTGTGGATCCGCTTGTTCTCTCTCCCGATAGACTATTGGGGTCTGAATGCTCTAAAACAAATTGGAGATCAGTTGGGAACTTTTATCAAAGCCTCAGAGGCAACATTGCAGAAGAAATACACTTCATACGCAAGAATATGCGTGGAAATGGATGTATCAGGAGCACTGTATGAGGGGCTATGGCTCGAATATAGGGATGAGGATTATTTTCAGGCAATAGACTATGAGCAGATCTCGTTTCAATGCCGTAAATGTCATGAACACGGACATTTAATAAGGGAATGCCCCATGAACAAGAAGGAGGAAGATACTAAAACAGAACAAGCAAATAAAGGCAAAGATAACTTTATAACACCAAAGTCAAGGCAGAGAGCCAACAGAAGAAGGGTATACAAAGCAGGAACAGATAGAAACAACAACAGCAATACCTTTGAAATCTTGGATTTGGAAACAGACTCAGAGGAGATACAGAAAACCCTAACAGCAGATAAGGGGCTAAGAGACAAGGAAGAACAAACCAGGAAAGAAGAGGAAGAGGACAAAAACAACAACGAAATCCAAATGAGGGAGCGACCAGAAGTGCCGGAGGAGGATGCAGACATGCTGACCAGTGATGGAGGAAGCGAGGACATCGAGCTGGAGGAAGCTTTAGCCCGGGAAGGGATGAATCTACCCGTCATAGTGGAGAACTGGAAAACTCAAGGTATAGAAACTGCATCGGAAGAAGAAATCAAAAAAATCAATGATCTGTTCACAGCAAGGCAGAAAGCAGAACTAGAAAGGCAGAATAGGAAGCTAGGCATAGCACGAGGAAATGGTATCCACCCAAAGAGTCTTCTCTGGAACTCATCAAGCTCAAGGCAAAAGAAGAAAAGGGGCCGAAAGACAAGCAATGAAGCTTTGCAGGAGCTAGGAATGATATTGATCAACTCAGGGAAGATGAAGGCTCTTAGCGCCTTCCCGTCCTATCAATAATACCACAAGTTAGTCATGAAGATTATATCTTGGAATGTAAGAGGGCTAAACAGCCAAGCAAAGCACAGACTACTGAAACGCAAATTCCAGAAATATAGACCGGAAATCATGTTCTTACAGGAAACCAAATGTAGCAGCTCCAGTATGGCAAGGATTACCAAGAAGATTGGAAGGCACATAAACTTTCTAGAAGTTGAAAGTCAGGGCAGAGAAGGAGGCCTAGCAATACTATGGGACACAAGAGAGATTCAGATACTATCTGCAGAAGTGAACAAGCACTTCATTGCTGTGGAAGCTCAACCCACAGGTAATTCTGAATCTTTTTTATGTGTAAATGTTTATGGACCACAGAATATAGAAGATAAAATAAGTTTTCTGAACTCCTTAAATAGACTTATTATTAGGCATCCAATGTCCAAGTGTATTTTGGGGGGTGATTTCAACATGATAACAACCCTTCTAGAGAAGAAAGGGGGTCTAAGGAAACTTAACAAGGATGCAGAGTCTTTCACCAGTTTTATTGAGAACGCCAAATTGGTAGACATTCATACCAAGAGTGGCAATTTTACTTGGAATAACAGAAGAGGGGGAAATAGAATGATAGCCTCTCGCTTGGACAGATTTTTGATTTCTGAAAGCATCATAATGGATGGTATCCTTGTAGAGTCAGACATCCTTCCAAGTGGAGGATCGGACCATTGGCCAATATCGCTCATAGTTGTTGTTCATGGCACACCAAGGAATAAACCCTTCAGATTTGAAAAATTTTGGTTGGATCATCCCAACTTCCTTCAGCTGGTAGAGAACTGGTGGTTAGAACCTCTGGAAGGTAAAGGTTCTAAAATGTTCAATCTGCAGAAGAAATTAAGACTCATCAAAAATAAGATAAAAGAGTGGAATAGAACGGTTTTTGGAGATATCTTCAAGGAGAAAACCCTTATAGAAGATAAATTGGAACAAATTCACAGAGAGTGGGTAGCTGGGCAAAACAGTGAGGAATCTATCGAACAGGAAAAAACTCTAACTCAACAGTGGCACAGTCGATGTCGGCAGGAAGAAATTCTCTGGAGGCAAAAATCAAGAATCCAGTGGCTAAAAGAGGGAGAGCAGAATACCAAATTTTTTCACAGATCTGCTCTAGATTACAGAAGTACAAACAAAATTCTTGAGATGAGAAATGAAAATGGGGAGTCAGTGAAGAACCACCATGACATATCAGAGTTGCTCTCAGCTCATTTCAGATCCATAGCACAGGAACCGCAGATAAATAGAGAGGAAGCCATTAGGGAACTTCTAAAAGCCATTCCTAAATCTGTTACCTCTGAGCAGAACTGGGCCCTCAGTAGGGAAATCACATTGGAAGAGGTGGAGGAAGCTGTTAGAAGCATGCCAAACGATAAAGCCCCTGGGCCGGATGGGTTTACAATCAATTTTTACAAGGCTTGCTGGAACATTGTGAAGCAGGATGTTTGGGATGTTGTAGAGGACTCTAGACGCTCTGGAACAATTCTCAAATCCATTAATTCAACCTTTATAGCGCTAATCCCAAAGGTAGAGGAAGCCAACACTCCTGAAAAGTTCAGACCTATTGCTCTCTGCAATGTCATCTATAAAATAATATCAAAAGTTATTGCCAATAGGCTGAAGCCCATTCTTCCGGGCATCATCTCTGAAGAGCAATCGGGCTATGTAGAGGGAAGGCAGATATTAGACAATATTATTCTTGCTCAAGAGATGATCCACACTCTCCATTCAAGGAAAGAAGCAGGGATGTTAATGCAGCTTGATCTATCAAAAGCTTATGACAAGGTGAGCTGGAAATACCTTGAAGCTATTTTGGACGCTTTCGGATTCTGTAGGCAATGGGTTAACTGGATTCTGGCCCTCATCAAATCATCAAGGTTCTCGATCTTAGTTAATGGAGCCCCCTCTGAACCATTCTCACCATCGCGAGGAATAAGACAGGGTGATCCTCTATCCCCTTTCCTATTCGTTATCCTCATGGAGGGTCTCAGCAGAATCATAGCCAAAAAGAAAGTTGAAGGGGTAATTAAGGGTCTTCAACCAATCCATTCTATACCTGCTACCACCCATCAGCAGTTTGTGGATGACACAATGTTACACGGCATCCCCACAGTGAAAGAGGCCTTGGCATTCAAGGAAATCTTAGATCTCTTTAGCAGGGCTTCAGGAATGGAAATCAATTTTTCCAAATCAACGATTTTCTTCTTCAACACTCATCATGCTATTCAGGCTCACCTTTCTCAACTTCTAGGTTTCCGGATAGGCGGTTTACCTTCGAGATATTTAGGAGCTCCCCTTACTCTCCGACCTTGGCAGAAAGTGCACTGGGAGAAGATCATAGCCAACATGGAAAATAGATGCAAACACTGGACGCACAGGGCGCTCAACTTTGCCGGAAGATTAATCCTCACCAAGGTTGTGTTACAGGCTATACCGCAGTACTTATTATCCATGCTACCAGCTCCTAAGGGGATACTTCAACAAATCAGAGCCATACAGAGATCCTTTTTATGGAATGGAAATGGGGACAAGAGAAAATGGGCGCTCGTAGCCTGGAACAAATTATGCAAGCCGAAATCTATGGGGGGACTAAATTTAGTGGATCCTTCAGTCGTCAACATGACCTGTGGTGCAAAGCTATGGTGGAGATGGATTAAAGAGCCCAATTTGCCATGGGCCAGACACTGGAAAGAAAAATACATCCCAAACTGCAATTATCAGGATCTCATAAGACTGCAGGAGGTTCCGGAGGGCTCGCCCATATGGAACCTTGCAAGACAAAACCGTAGCTTAGTGCAGGAGAATAGCTTCTGGGAAATACGCAATGGAAGGTTGGCCCTGTTTTGGGAAGATGCTTGGCAGCAACTCCCAAAATTGGACACCCCAGAGCTAATTTCTCTCAAACAGATCAGCCAGAATGAAGGCAAAAACAGAGTCTGCCACTACTGGAATCAGAGCAGCAGAGATTCAAATTGGAGAGAATGGATACATCTCAACGTTGACAACAACATTGAGGGAAATGAAAGCACAAAGCAATTCAACGGTCAGATTCTTAAAAGAAAGATAAGGAAAACAGAGGAAGATGATCAGCTAAGGTGGGGTATGACAGGAAGTGGCAATTTCTCACTAAAAGAAGCAAGGGAAGTGATAGAAAAGGCAGAACAGGAGGAAGCAGTTCCCTGGTGCAACAAAGTGTGGGACAACTTACTTTGGCCGAAAATCAAAACATTCTGATGGCTACTATTGCGGAACAAAACCCTGACATGGGATAATCTGCGCAGAAAAGGGTTCGGTGGACCATCAAGATGCCCAATGTGCTTAGGAGAAGAAGAAACTATAAACCACCTATTTAATTCTTGTGACTGGGCAAACCATTTATGGAATTGGATGGAGGGAATTCTACGAAAATCAAACCGTGACAGAGATTCCATCCGAAATACTATTCTAAATTGGCAAAACAATTTTTCCAAAAACCAGAGAGTCAATAGCATCTGGAAAGCCATGCCAGGCTTCTTATTGTGGACAATATGGAAAGAGCGCAACAGGAGAATATTTCAGGATGAATACAGAAATACAGAGCAATCAAAAGTAACTATACTAACAAACATTAAACAATTAATTCAGACAAAATGCAAGGTGGATCCCAATGAGAAGCCATCGGTTCGGGACTTACATATCTTGAAGTGCTTTCAACTGGAAGCCAACCACAACATATCGACGCCGAGACACCAGCAACAACCAAATTCGGAGGCCAACAGATGGAATTGTCTGCCGGAGGGAGGTCTGAAGTTGAATTTTGATGGTGCATCCAGAGGCAACCCCGGGACGGCTGGCATAGGAGGTGTTATCAGAAACCAGGAAGGAGAAATTCTTCATATTTACTGCAGGGCGCTGGGAGAAGGCACGAACAATGAGATGGAGTTCGCGGCGTTAGAACAAGGGCTGAGAATTCTAAAGAATTTACAGAATAGCAATGCAGTGGTGGAAGGCGACTCATCCCTGGTCATCTCAGTCGCAAAGAAAATCCAGGGAGGCACTCAGGCTTGCAAAGCTACGAAACACTGGAGGCTAGCTAAGGTGACGGAGAACATTGCACAGTTAATTGGCGGAATGAAAGGATTAGTCTTTCAGACGGTGAGGCGTAAGGCAAATGGGCTGGCAGATTACTTGGCAAATTACAACATTGACAACCAAGACAGGGGATGGGACAGCTGTTGGCAGCAAGTGGACAGTCCAAGCCTTAAGGAGAGATGCTTACAGCTGGCAAAAGAGGACTTGGGCAATACAAACCGGGCTTAACCGGAAAACGGCAGAGTATTACGGCACCACAAAATGGAACACACTGGAGACGATATGAGTTGTGAAAGTTGGCACAGGACGAAAGGACAGGTTCGGCGGAAGCATTTATGGCAACAGAAGGCGCACACAGATTATATCTATAATATGATACATCGAAGGGACTACTGCCGCTGCCTCTTTAGCAGGATGGACACTTGGCACGAACACATTCATGAAGGCATAAGCAACATTTATTTTCAGATCTGGAGGCATCACGTTGCATTCACGACCATCTACAAAAACTATGATGATAGTACTCCCACGTCGTTTCGGAAGGTGAGGCTCATCATGGGAAACTTCAAGGAGAAAGGCTATTTAACAAATAGTCGTAGCAACGAATCCATCACTCTTTCTAAGGGCATTACTCTGGGTTACTATATTTCTTGGCTCCGAGCTGGTCATCAAGAAACGGATAACAGGGGCAACATGGATACTGGAAGCTGTCGAAGCATAAATGCAAACCAGGAGCTTCATACTGCGAGGAGCATGTATGAGACCCGATCGACAACGAGAAATAAACAAAGGATTGCTGATATGGAAGCTTCGGTTAAGGAGGAGGAACGGACGCACACAGAGGAGGACATAGCAAGGGAGGTCGACTGGTTGATGGACCCAGGCACTGCATCCAGGCGAGCTACGCAATTCGTGCGTACTCAAGCGGAAAGCTGGAGGATTAAAACCCTGTTGGCGAGAGCTTTGGAATCCAGGGATGAAGGGAACCAACATTCTCAAGGGGAGAACTTCATCTCTGAGGCCCAACTGAAAGGTCTGTTTGAGATCTATGAGGCGTTAGACCACAAAATCTCGGCAGTGCATGATGTTGCGGAATCTGTTAACAAAAAGTTAACTTTTCTTATTAGACTTCTACGGCAGACGCTGAGTCCAGATCCCTTGAGCTCTGATGGTCAGCAGCAGGCACCGCCGAAGGAAATTCATAATTATCGTTCCTTGCAGGAGAGAGTGGACAAGCACGTCCTGGAACAGGGTTTGGACACAGCAAGCAGGTTCGGGATGCCCCCGCAGTAAGTCGGGGCTGTCTGTTCCACCTCTTTTGTTTTTGCAGACTGTTTCGGTGGACTTCTTGGACTGTAACTCTGTCATTTCCTGAAAGTATTTTTGTTACAGTGGCGTAGTTTAAGGTTAGCTTGTGTTAACGCTATGCGCAGTAGATAAATGGCCATGCCACCCTGCGTGGTGTGCGGTTAGCATTTTGAACTTTTAGAGTATTTTGATGTCTTAGTGCTTGTGTCTTGTGTCTGTGGACCTGTCTTCCTCAGGTCTCGATCTGCAACAACAGATTTTTTGTACCATATTTTGTTTTATAATATATCTATCTGACTTACACAAAAAAAAAAATATTACCCTGTCGGGAGCTATGAAGATAAATACACAAAGTGGACCAAACTATGACAGGGAAGGGACCAAGATGTGTCGAAGTTCACAAATGTTTTCCATACCCTTCACACAAAGCTGGGTATCAAGGATTCTAAGCAGCATTTGGTACTCAAGTACCGCGACTCTCTACACAAGTACATCTAGGGTGAGATGGAGTTCCTGGACATCCTCTTTCTCATCATGTACTACCGATACACTATAAACATTAAGTAGACGTTTAAATAGAAGAAGCGAGACTTTGGATCTAGGCAAACCACAAAGCAAAGGAGAAAGCCAAGGTGGGGTGACTCAGAACAACCCGTTGAAGCCGCAAGCAAAGAATAACACCACAAAGACAAAGAAGGACACCGGAAAATGTTGTGAGTTCCATAAGAGCTCCACTCACAAAACAACTGTGTTGGAATATAATCCTAACATCTACATTTATTTTTTAGCCTAAGTATCCTTGACTTAGCCATATGCACTAAAAATCATGTTCACACTTGGTCTTTGGTAAACTAGCTCGGTGGACCAAATTTCCCTTGTTTTTTGCTTTTAAAGGCTTAATATTATGAAAATATTGGTCCAACCACTTTCCTAAACCATTTAGACATATAATTGCATGTTCACACCTAACCACACTTCATCCACTTGAGTTATTTGAGGATTGGCGCCCCACATGAAGATTCCCCCTTAAATCAAGGGATTTGGTCCCCTGAACCATTTTAGCATGTTTTAAAGTTGCCTTCCTTGGGAAATGTGCCCCTCCTCATTCTTTCCTCATGGCTGATAGATGTCATAGGTTGTCTTGAGTCGTTGTTTCTATTTTAGGCCTCCCTTAAGCTTTTCTTAACCTTTTCTAGTTTTTTACTGGTTTTTTCCTAGTTTTCTAGATTCGGCAATTTTTATATAACCACCTCCCTTTGGGATTAGAGATTTGGTTGCTCATGGATTTCTATTGTTCATTAATTTAATACATTGATTTTATGGAGCAAATTCTTTCTCTCCTATCTTGAATATCAGCAAATTACTTGTGTTTAATTAACTAGAATTCTAGATCTATTAGAGTTTCTACAAGAATTCTACATGGTATCAGAGCTAGTTCGAATCTAGTGGATTGTACACGGTTTCATTTGCTGATATAGATCATCAAGAGGCACAGAAAGAAGCAATGGATCATATCTCTCAGCCCACAAAACTCGTTCTAAATCCTTTCAATTACTTCGAATGGAAGACAGAGATTACTCTGCTCCTCCGAAGCAAAGGGATTTACAGGGTAACAATGGGAACGCAGACTAAACTGACTTCTGTAGTAGAGAAGATCAAGTATTTCGATAAATTAGATGAAGAAATTGGGCTGATATGCCTATCAATTTCCAGAGAACTCCTCTTTCATGTCAACGGAGCCACTACTCCCGATGCGATCTGGACCACATTAGAAGGACTATTTGGCAAGCGGGATGAAATGAGAGTGCATCAACTGGAGAATGAACTCATATCCCTCAGTCCAACTCATTTCAGCAACCTGCAAGAATACTTCACCAAGTTTAAATTTCTCCTCATTGAACTTGATGCATGTGGAGTCAATAAAGAGGAAGATCAACTCATCCTTTCGATTCTCTCGAAATTAGGCCCTGAATATTCCATATTTGTATCGTCTTTTCAATCATCTAAATTGATTCAAGAAAAATGGAAAATGCCTCCATTGAATGACTTCATTGCAGAATTGACTCAAGAGTGAGCTAATTTATTCCAAATGGGTGCCATCAAGCATTCAAATAACTAAGCAATTGCGGCTACTGATGCTCCAAAGAGCAGTGGAAGAGACATGCAAAAAGGGAAGGGTAAATTTAATGAATCGAAGAAGGAGAGACCCATACAATATTCAGAGAGCTCTTCTTTGCCTAAGGGTAAGAATAAGAAGGAAAGAACACTTTTCAGCTACTATTCCAAAGGTTTTCATCCCGAAGAAAATTGCATGAGGAAAACAATCGATGAGATGGCTAAGCAATTGTAGCAACACAATCTCACTGTGCCCGAGAATGCAAAGAAGAAGGATGATAATAGAATGGGAGATGGGAGAGGGAGAGCACGAGATGGTCATGCTTTAATGGCTGTCACATCCACTCCATCAACTTGGATCCTTGATTCAGGTGCATCGAACCATATGGTTGCATCAAAATATGAATTTTCCTCCATCGAAGAAAGCACCAGATCCCCAATTTACTTGGGAGATGCCACACCTGCAAAGGTGTGCGGAGAAGGAATTGTAGACCTTGAAGGGGGCTGCTTCAAAAATGTGCTTCATGTTCCCTCTCTGTCCACAAATCTTCTCTCAATATATCAAATCACTCATTCCGGCTCTAGAAGGAAGGTGGAGTTCACTTCGGACTCCGCAGTGATTACCGACATTTCCACGGGCTCACAGCTTCCACATGGAATTGTAGATCATGGTTCTCGTTTGTATTTCTTCTCCAAATTTGTTCCTAAATCTATTAGCACTGTATTTCTGTCACAATCTAATGATATCAGTAGGTTATGGCATGAAATATTTTTCCATCTAAACTATATGTACTTGCATCAAATCAGCAAGAAAAACATGGTAGAAGGATTGCCCGCTATTAAATTCACAAGCGGTGTATGTCAAGGATGCATTCTTGGCAAGCATCCAGAGACAATTTTTGACAAAGGGAAGGCACAGAGAGCTTCTTCACCTCTTGGGCTGATTCACAGTGACATCATGGGCCCATTCCCACATCTTTCAATCATTAAGGCTCGATATGTACTCACCTTCATAGATGATTTTTCTCACTTTACTTGGGTATTTTTTCTGAAATTAAAATCGGAAGTATTTGAATGCCTTATAGAATTTAAAGCACTTGTTGAGAATGAGTCTGGGTGTAAGATTAAGGTACTTTGTACTAATAATGGGGGGGGAGTATGTCAACAAAGATGTGCAGCAACATTGTATTGATGCAGGTATAGAGCTACAACACACAGTGCCATATACACCACAACAGAATGGTGTCGCGGAGAGGAAAATCCGGTCGTTAAAAGAGATGGCCAATTGTATGCTACATTCCAAATTATTAGCTCCTAAGCTATGGGCTAAAGTTATTAATTGTGCAGCATACATTCATAACCACATTCCTCACAAAGCACTCAAAGGCACCACTCCATTTGAATGTTGGATCGGTAAGAAACCAAAAGTGTCGCACTTTCGCATTTTTGGTTCACGAGCATGGGCTCACATTCCGACAGATAAGAGGAAGGATTTGGAGCCTCAAAGTGTTGAATGTATACTTGTTGGATATCCTGACAGTGTCAAAGGATATATATTTCTGGACTCTTACACTGAAAAGTTCCTTGTAGCTCGAAGTGTGAAGTGTGAAGAAGAATCACTGCATGATTTTTCAGCAAACCCTCCCGAGGAACCGCTTGTTGCCACTGATGAGGAGGAGTCTAAAACTTCTTCGAGAACTTCAAAGAAGCCATCAAAGAAGCCTCTTGGGTCTGATTCAGAGGATGAGGAGTAGTTCATGGCTTCTCCAACTCAGCTGCCAACTTGGGCAGAGAAAACCCTACAAGATGTGGGTGAACTAGTCGGTGATCCTACAGATGCGAGAAGGACTAGATCACAGTTTTTTGGGGCTCCTCAAGCTCTGGCTGCCACAAAACCATTGCTTCCCATACATTTCTATATGAAACTTGGTTCAAATCCACAGTCACACTCTGAGGCTGCTGGAAACCCGCTTTGGGAGGCCGCCATGGATGAAGAGTACTCTGCTCTCATGGAAAACAACACATGGGGCTTGGTTCCACTTCCGAAAGGAAGAAAGCTTATTCGATGTCAATGGATCTATAGAACAAATATTGCTGCAAATGGTGAGATCATCAAGTAAAAATCTCGACTCGTTGCAAAAGGATACTCAAAGGTACATGGCATAGACTACACAGAGACATTTGCACTTGTTCCAAAAATGGACTCCATTCGACTAGTTTTAGCCATTGCTGCTTCTCGCATATGGGAAGTTCATCACATGGATGTGAAGAGTGCATTTCTTCATGGATATCTCAAGGAGGAGATATATATGGAGCAAACATAGGGATACATTCAAAACTCTTCCCTCGTTTTCAGATTAAAGAAATCTTTGTATGGCCTAAAACAGGCTCCCAGAGCTTGGTATGCAAAGATGGATTCTTTCCTGCTTTCCATTGGATTCATTCGATGCAAATCTGATCCAAATGTGTATTTTATACAATATTATGATTCCCTTTTGATGATATTACTTTATGTAGATGATTTACTGATGACAGGGAACCTTACCTCCGCTATTGATTCGGCAAAATCAGCATTGCACAATCTATTTTCCATGACAGATTTGGGACTTTTACACTACTTTCTTGATCTTGAAGTTTCTCAGTCTACTTCAGGGTTCAATATGTCATAGTATAAGTATGTATCAGATCTACTTGTCCACTTTTAGATGATAGAATGCAAGCGAGCAACATCTCCCTTTATTTTGGGGATCAGATTTGAGGATGCGGGTACTACACCTTTGGTGGACAGTACACTGTATCGACAGTTTGTTGGAAGTTTGTTGTATCTTACTCACACTTGATCTGATATATATTTTGCAGTAGGAGTTTGTTATAGATATATGCAGGAGCCCCATGAGATTCACTGGAAAGCTACAAAGAGAATCCTTATATATGTGAAAGGTACTTTCAGTTTTGGTATCTTTTATGCTGCAGATTGCCCACTTTCACTGATTGGGTACACAAATTATGATTGGGCTGGCGATGGTATAAACCACAAGTCCACCTCTGGTTATGTTTTCAGCTTTGTTTCAGGGCCTTTTTTCTGGTCTAGCATGAAGCAATCCACGATTGCTTTATCTATAGCTGAGGCAAAGTATAGAGGTGCAGTAAATGCAGCTACACTGGTTGCTCGGTTGCAGGGGCTTCTCTCCGAGTTTGGTATTCAGTATCCACTTCCGAGTGTGATATTTTGTGACAATTAGGGGTCCATTCAGATATCAATTGATCCATTTCAGAGGTAGATTACCAAGATGGTGAGCACCAATATTGCAGCGATAGTGCTACAACTCCTGGGATGCCTACTTTACTCTTATCAACCCGGTAGTTCGTAACAAACTTGGAAGTGACGATGTTGTATGCACAAGTACTAGTTCTTACTGCAGGTTGTCACTTGGTCAACCGGCGCAAGATCACTAGGAGCTCAAGCCAACTTCTATGGATTCCAGAGGAAGCTCTATATGTGATGAAAGGAAAAAGAGAGATTACTCTATAGATGTTATTCTACTTGTAGAAAGGAAAACTGAAATGTAAAGCAAACCAAGGAGATCCTAATTAACCAACTAATGCTACTTTTGCAGAAAGCACTATGAAAACCATGAAAATAATGCCATTACCTATTCAAGGAATTAAACAACATCTAACTAAACTATTTATGGAAGAAAATGAACAAAAAACATATTTTTGGATTTTTATGTATTTTTATGTGAATTTGTCATGTTGGTAATTTATTGTTTGTGAATGTGGCAGCGAATAGGTGGCGTTGGAGGGTGGTTTTTGGACTTGAGAGGATGTAGGATGGTGTGGATGGGTCCTAGGAGGTCTCAGGTGGCCTCCTGGAGGCTTTTCCCAAGCTTGGCCTTCAAAAGAAAGCCTACAGGAAAATCTACAAGAGGACATAGGAAATCTACAGGAGGAAAAACAACGTTCTACAGGAGGCCTACAGGAGGAGGCCGAGAGAATTTTTGGTTGTTTTGAGGGTGTGAGAGTGGGTGGAAAAGATGGATGAGGGTTGGAATGAAGTGTTAGGGCGCCTAGGGTTTACCAAGAATCATTAGGAGAGAGAAAGATGATTGGATTTTCTCAAGGAGAGAGGAAGAAATTCTATGGAAAATGCAGGAAACTAAGGAAGAATTGAGGGGAGGCTTGGGCGACCTCTAAGGTATGGATCAGATGGAGTATGGGATGGACAATAGGCTATCCTGCTGCTAGAAGATATCTGCTGCATAAACAACTGACATTCAACCAATGAGATTAAGCAAGCAAGGAAATAAGTGCATCTAGAAAAACAGAGTTTTTGCATCAAGTAAACTATGATCTATGAAAGGAAATGTTGATAACCATTGCAGGAAAATAAAGCATGAAAGAAGACTGTTGAAAATAAGGAAATGAGCATGATGAAGAAGTTCTGAAGCAAAGCTAAACTAGACTATGAACCAACTAGAAAGCTGCAAACACTAGAAGTCCTATGAATGAGGAAAATCTGTGTTTTTGGGGCAGCAAGAGGGTCTTTGCCTCAAATCATTGTCCCAAAGGGAGGAAGAGAGGCCAAGGCACTGTTGCTATCCTTTTGAATCTTTTCTTTATCACTACTTAATCTTCTATAGAAAGCACAAATGGAAGCAAACTACTAAATCATCAAAAGAAACCTATTCTTATCCATAAAAGAAATGCATCTAACAGCACCCTAAGATACAAACTGAAATGAAACATACAAATAAAAGTAAATAGGAGCTTCACTACTTGGATTGGGCCCTAACCCAAGATCTTCAGCCCTCTGACGTAACTCAATGCTAACTCAAAAAATGATTCCATCTTTATTCTCAAAACAATAACAAGATTACACGAACTGTCAAGATAATAAGCTCGAAGTTGAGCAGAGTTTACATAAGCAAAACTGTAGCAAAAATCCAACAAAAATCTGACCCTAGTGAGGCCCTAGGCCTCTCTACTTATACAAATGAAGCTACCAATAGCTTCCTTAAAATCAGGGAGTCTTGGCTCCCAAAACTCGAGATAATCATCAGTCATCCTCCACTTGCTCGGTTTCCTGCTAATGCATGACTTGGCTGCTTGTACTCCGAGCTGAATGAAGGGGAATTTGAAGTGAGGAGTAATAAATGAGGGGGATTCCCTCCTATAATTCCTCTCCTTTGTCCACTTTGAGTTATTGCTGCCATTTGTCCTCTGGATCCTTGACTTTGACCACAAAATTCATCAATAATCTCCATGAAACACATATTAGACCACATGGCGTCATAAATAACTCAACTCACTCTATAAGCATAAATACAATTAGAAAATCATACAATAAGCTAAGATAATGGTTGATTTGACTAGGTTAGGAGGTAAAATGAGCCCATATAATTACCCATTTATGAGGCTCATCATCACCCCCCTACTGAAAGTGTTGCTCATCCTCTGAGCAACTTAGTCCATCTCCTCATCTTTTATGGCCCTGGTGGCCTCCCTAGCATCCCATGCTTCTAATGTGGTCTCCTCTTCCTTGTCATAGAATCCTACCTTACTGTCTATCTCTTTCCACTATTGTTTCTCTTCCTCTTATTTTTTGCCTTCTAGCATTCCTAGCAGTAGTGGGGGACTCAATTTGAGGCCAATCCAATTGACCTTCAGCCTCTGCATGGAGCGCTTGTACATTGGCACTCTCCTTAATGCCTCTTTCATCCTTATTGGGGAATGATACTCCCTGATCTGCAGACTGTGTGGTAAGGTGTTCCATCTCCTCATACATGCATGCACACAGTCATCCCCAAGTAACCTTTCCATATCCTCAAAATGTGCAATGACTTGTTCCTAATCACTGATATATCTAGGGGAAATCTAAGGATTATGTGCAAGCAGGTTATGTGTGCTGATGAGTGCCATGGGGTCTGATGGCTCAGCTCTGATCATTAAGGGCTCATTATGTTCCTTTATCATCAACCTTCTTATTTTTGTTGCCCTTAACTCTTCATGTTTCATCCATGAGGCCATGGCCATTAGTTGCAGGTCCCCTAACCTAACATTGGGGTCCCACACATTCATGTCTGTGAGGGCCATGTTATGCAGATAGAATTCTGCCATCTTTGCCTTATCTTCTGATGTGCTTTGGTCACACGGGTCCATAAACTGCCTGTAATCTTGGAAAGGCATTGTGCCTCTTTGTGCCAAAGTATTTATCTAAAATTTCATCCATTGGTCCTTGAGATACAGGCCATAGGATTTTGCTGGTGTCCTACATTACAATGCCTCCATGGACTAGTTGGCCATGCATGCCAGTTGGGTCTTTCTCTTGCAGTTGTCTTCTTAGCAATTCATTTTGAGTTTCAAGGTGACTTCTTGTGATTGCTTCCCTATGTCTGACATCACTTAACTCTCTACCCATTTTTCTGAGTTTTTTCTCCATATGGCCAATATCCTCAACTCCCTTAGATTTGGCTATTTGCATCCACCTATGGGTCCTTATTCTTTCTTTCTCTAATTCAAAGAATAGGGGAATTGCAAATTTTTGGGGAATGATTCTTCCCCCCTCAAGAAGATTGTAGTAGGAGCCAAGACTAGGCTGGGGATCAGGTTCTTATGCCTCTGTTTCTTCCTCCTTTCCCTGTGGTTGTCCTTCTACCCTTTTTTCCAGCTTTTGGGTCTCATGTAGTTTTGACAGGGTCTCCTATAGAACAGCTTGTGCCTCCTGTAGGACTGTTTTTGAGTCCTGTAGTTCTACTTTTTCTTTCCATGTGGGAGATCTAGGAGTCCCCCTTTCATAAGTGATAGGTGCCTTGGAAGGGGATTCTTTTCCTTGGCCAAAGGGTGAATCTTCAATAATAATTGGCACTTTGGAAGAAGGCCGGGGTTTCCCTGTTTTGATTGTTGTGCTCTTCCTAGCCCTGAAATACATTGAGGTCTACCTCTTCCTCTTCTGTTTTGGCTTAATTGGTGTGTTGAGGGAAGTGAGAGCAGTTGTTGCCTCTCTTTCTAGGGTCTTAGGGGACACTTCTGTCTTTTCTTCCCCTTTTTCTCCTCCTTCTGTCTCTTTCTCTATCTCTGTTTGCTCTATTTCTCCCTGCTCTGTTTCTTCATCTTTCTCCTCCTCTCTTTTGGTTTCTTCCTTCTTCCCTTCTTGTTCCTCTAAATCACCAGTTTCTTCACCTTCTCCCCCTTGCTGCTCTTCCTCCTCACTACCAGTAGGGCTAATATCATAGGTCAGGGTCTTTATGTCATCTTCAGCAGTCATGTTTCGGAAGATTTCCCATGCTATAGGGAGTGTAAATGTATGAAGGGCTTCTTCCACTAAAATTTTGATTAACCCATGGTGAGCTAGCTACTCTGGATTTCCTACTTTTACTTTAGTACTGGAGTCAATGAGGGACTACAGGAGGAAGTAGGGGATGCTGAGCTTCTGAGGGGTTGGAGTGTCCATGCCATACCTTAATTCATGCATGATTCTAAAGTGGTAACCATAGACAATGTTGTACCTCCCCTCACAGGAAATATACTTGATTATTTGATAGCTAACCTCATCCCAAGGATATGGTATGCTAGCCCTTCTTATGCCATTTTTATCTTCTATAGGGGTTTCATTATTTTGGAAGAAGTTTTTCTTGGTAGCCTAGCCAATTGGTTTTTCATCCTTACTCCAAGGCAACCCAAGAGGAAGGGTAGTGACCCTACTGATAAATTCAGGGGTTATCTCCATGGAAAGGCCTCTAAAGGTGACAGTGGCATGTGTTCTGGTGTGAGGGACCAAAGAGTGGGCAAATTCTTGAGCAATTTCCTCATCAAACCCTCAGAATTTCTCAAAAAAGTTCATCCAATTGGCTCTTGTGAATATGTCCACTACTTGGGGATGTGCATGGAGCCTAGAGGAGTTGGTGGGCTCCTTCCTCATAAAACCTCCTGTCATTTTGTTTATGCTTCCTTGGAAAACCAAATATGGAAATGGAGAGAACAATTTTTGAAGAAAAACAGAGAGACAGAGAGACTGTGTTTTTTTTTTAAGAAATAAGCAGCAATTTTTTTATGAATTTCCTCCACCCAAAAGTTTTATTTCCTCCCCAAAATTAAACCACTGCTTGCATATTTTGATATTCAATGGAGGTATGCCAAGAACCTACCTCTTTAGCCCAGGAATTGAGCTAAAACCCGTGTTTATCCTCTCCAAAACAGCTCACTGGCCCTCCTGTAGAAGATTGCTAGCCCTCCTGTAGAATTCCTGTAGGTTATTGCTAGCCCTCCTATAGAATTCATGTAGGTTCTCCTATAGAACCTATAAGTGCTCCTATAGAAAATGCCGAGAGAAGGGATATGGGAGAGATTAATGGAGAACGATGGTTACAAGGATGTGGAGGCACGAGAAGGTTGCAAGAATAGAGTTTCAAGGAGAGAATGAAGGAAAAGGTGGTGAGAGTGCTCGGGGAGGAGTACTTATTGCTTTTTATGGATATTTCCGGTGATGGATGGTGAGATGGCCACGTGTAAGCTGGCCATATTAGGACCATTGGTCCCCACCTGCCTTTTCATCATGGCCCTTCCCTCATAATCATCCCACATGATTGCATCGGAGTTCACACTGCCTCCACTACCTGTCCTTGACATTCCTCTTGAGTTGACTGTGCGCACGTGTGGGTGACATCTTCGGATGAGTGGAGTCAACTAGATGAAGGTGGCCCAGTTAACTGGCCACCTTTCCCTCATTCAACCTCAACCATCTCATTGTTTTTGCATGCCTTCTAATTACACAAATGCAAACAGAGGAGCGGGTTAGTTACTTACCTGAGATCCGAATGCATTTGTTGTGAGGTGTTGTGGCCCTCTCCCTCTACTACATGCCTTTATTTCCTTTGATGCATGCTTGTCTGCTTGCTAATGTGTGGTTGTGCTTTGTGCAGGTTCCTCTCTGGCTGGATCTGATCTTCAGGTGTCTTCCTCAACCTTCATATTTGCACCTTCTTGCTGTTGATGTTGGATTTTAATGGGATCAGCTACTACAGGAATTCCTACAGGAGCTCCTGTCATTGCTTCTCCCTTTGAAATTTTAGCTTCTTTCTATGCTTGGAGTTGTGAGGCTGATGCCAGATATGTAGATAGAGATGGAGAGGTAATGGGTGGCTTCAAGTGAGGTGGATGGTGTTGTTTCTTTTCTCATTTTTTGTTTTTTTTTTTTTCTTTTTCCTAAAAACTGTTTTTTCTGTGTTTTTTCTTGGGCAAGAAGAAGAATGATGCTTGGGATGTGATGCAGGCTTGGAAATGATGGCAAGGAGGTTTGAAGACTGCAGGAGGATTTATAGACCTTTTATGAAGCTTCCCTATTCCTCAAACTGCTTTTTATGTCCATTTCTGGCTCTCTGTAATTCCTACAGGAGCCTCTTGTAGAAAACACAGAGCCTCTTGTAGAAAACACAGTTTTTGGAAAAGAAGCACAGTGAGGTGGAAAGAATGCTAAGAATGATGGAGAAAGGTGTGGGAAGGTAGGATAGGTGCTGGTATTGGTTTCAGGGCTCCCTTGGCACCTTCTGCTGCTTCCTGTAGTCCTCCTGCAAACCTGCAATGCAACTGGAAATTCATTTTCTTTCTCCTTTTTTTTTTTTTTTGAAAACAACCAGGGCACCTCATGGAGGTTTTCACCCTAGTTGCCTGCCCTGGGCACCTCCAAGGGAGGTTTTCACCCAAGGATCTTATTTTTTCTCTTCTCTTTTTTGACATCACTAGGCCGCCTCAGAAGAGGTTTTCAACCCAATGATGGGAACCAAGCGCCTCATGGAGGTTTTCACTTGAGTCCTTATTATTTTATTTTTTTTATTTTTCTTCAGAGAGTGGGTGAAGTGGATGCTAAGACATGCTCCACTACCATCAATGTTTTATTCAAATCTTCAATGAACTCTCGCTTGGAGAGGGGTTTCTTGTAGACTTTCAACCAGTGTCCATTGACAAGCATGGGGATGGCTTCATCATCAATGGTTCTAATCAGAACTGAACCATTGTCATTGCATTTCTCCACAGTGTAGGGTCCCAACCATCTTGTCCTCACCTTGCCCTTGAAATCTTTGTATCTTGAATCATAGAGTAGTTCCCAATCTCCCTCTTTAAATTGCTTCTCCTTGATGTTTTTTTCATGCCATATCTTTCTCTGAAGCTGAACTACCTCTGTATGGAGAAGGGCCTGCATTCGGTGTTCATCCAATCCATTGAGCTGGAGTAATATTTCTATCTATGCATGGATGAGTTCTAGATCTAGCTGATCTGTCGTCCTCAGGGTATTGAATTCAAATTCTATTAACAACAAAGCCTTCTTCCCATAGACCAGCTCATAGGGTGTGAACCCTGTAGTGGTCTTCCAAGTTGCATTGTAGGCCCAAGTGGCCTCAACTAATTTTCCCCCCCAGTCTTTCCTGCTGCTGCTCATTACCTTTGTCAGGATTCCTTCCAGT
The DNA here is from genome assembly GCA_031772625.1 of Pinus tabuliformis. Classification (NCBI taxonomy): domain Eukaryota; kingdom Viridiplantae; phylum Streptophyta; class Pinopsida; order Pinales; family Pinaceae; genus Pinus; species Pinus tabuliformis. The sequence goes on from CM062818.1 coordinate 1,683,198,548, forward strand.
GCTATGTTAGTGACCTCCACCTGCCCATTGGCTTGTGGATGGTAAGGGGTTGAAGTCATGTGCTTGATTCTATGATGTGTGAGCAGGTCTTCAAACAACTTGGAAGTGAACTTGTTGCCTTGATCTATGACCAACTCTCTTGGATACCTGAACTTGTATAATATGTTCTCTCTCAAAAATTCAGCTACTTTTTCCTCTATTGTTGCTTTGATTTCTTTTGTCTCTGCCCACTTTTTCAAATAATTGGTGGACACAATGATGTATTGCTTCTGCTTTGAAGGAGGGCTGATAAGCCCCACAAAGTCCATGCCCCACTTCTCAAATGGCTCAAAGGTCACTTGAGGTTGCATGGGCATTTCATCCATTGGAGTAGGTTTTCCCATCCTTTGACACCGATCACACTGGTTGGTGTATCTCTTCACATCCTGATGAAGAGTTGACCAATAGTAGCCTGCTTGCAGTATCTTGAAGGCAGTTCTTTTTGCTACAAAATGACCATCACAAGGCCCATCATGACAGGTCATGAGGATTTCAAAAACTTTCTCCTCCCTGACACATCTTCTCAAGATCTGATCTGGGCCAAGTTTGAAGAGATTGCCCCAAATCCAAGTGAAAGGGGCACTTTTCCTTACTATCTTGCTCTTCTCTTTTGAGGATAAGTGTGGTGGCAATTGTGATGAAACCAAGTAGTTTGCTATATTAGCAAACCATGGAGAGAGTACTGAGATAGCAAACAGGTGTTCATATAGCATTTGATCATCCACCATTCCTTCTTCACCTACAGGCAAATTTACTCTAGACAAAAAGTCAACAACAACATTTTATTTACCAGGCTTATCAACAATGGTCATATCAAACTGCTGTATTAAAAGCAACCATCTAATAATGTGGGCATTTACATACAGTTTTTTCATTAAATATCTGATTACAACACAATCATTGTGCACAAAGGTTTGATGGCCTGTGATATAATGTCTGAATTTGTTTAAGGAATGCACTACAGCTAGGAGTTCCTTTTTGGTGACTGTATAGTTTAGCTCTGCCTTTGACAAGTTTTTGCTTATAAAGTATATGGCATAAGGAAAATTTTCATCGATTTGTTCCAAGGCTGCTCCTATTGCTTTGTTCGAGGCAACTGTGTGAATGTGGAAAGGTAGGGCCCAGTTTGGGCCTCTCAAGATTGGGGCAGTCACGAGTTTTCTTTTCAAGGTATCTAGGGCTTCTTGACAGTTTTCCAACCATATAAACTCAACATCTTTACCTAAGAGGCCAAACAAAGGAGAGGCTAGCTTGCTGAAATCTTTAATGAATCTCTGGTAATACCCAGCTAAGCCTCGGAAACATCTGACATATCTCACCGTTTGAGGAGGTGGGACCCTTTGGATGATGGCAATTTTGTTGGGGTCCACCTGTAGTCCTTGTTGAGATATTGCATGACCTAGCACGGTCCCTTCAGTCATCAAAAATTCACATTTTTCTGGATTGAGGGACATGTTCATCTCAATACATTTGTCTAGAACTTTCCCTAGATTAGATAAGGCTTCCTGAAAGTTAGAGCCATAAGGAGTAAAGTCATCCATATATATCTCTACTGCATCATGAACTAATTTAGAAAATATACTCAGTACCGCTCTTTGGAAAGTGGCTGGAGCGTTACAAAAACCAAAAGGAAGGACTCGGTATGCAAAGGTACCCCAAGGACAAGTGAAAGTAATCTTATCTTGGTCTTCTGGGCTGATCTGAATCTTATTGTACTCGCTGAACCCATCTAGGAAAGAGAAAAAAAAATTCCCTGCCAGACCGTCTAACACTTGATCTATGAAAGGTAAAGGGAAATGGTCCTTTTTAGTGGCTTTGTTCAATTCCCTATAGTCAACACAGATTCTCCACTTACCATTTTTCTTTGGCACTAGCACCAAAGGAGATACCCATTCACTATCAGAGATGGGATAGATGAACCCTACATCAAGCAATTTCTGCAGTTCTTCCTTAACAATTATTTAAGCGTTGGATTCATCCTCCTTTAAGGCTGCCTGACTAGCTTGCAACCCTCCTTGATGTATGTATGATGAGTACAGACTGAAGGGTGCACTCCTTTCATCTCCTTATAACTCCAGGCGAAGGCATCTAAGTGCTTTCTCAGCAGGCTACACAGTTCCTTCTCCTGGGAAGAAGATAGGGATGGATTGGTTTTCAAGGTTATTTTTGGACCGAACTCTATATTCTTAATACGGAGAGAAGTGGAGTCGGCCACACAGAGATCAGTCAAGGGGTCATTTTGGGTTTCTCTTACTATGTCCTCTAAAGGTGATACACTGGGAGGTGGATTCTGAATCAGATTTTCAATCATATCATCCTCATCTTACTGTTTTCCCCCCATGGAGATTCCTAATGTACAAAGCAGTGCAGAATAAACTTCATCCTCATCTTCCTCCTCCAACCAGAGAGGTAGATCATGTTCTAACGAGGGTTGGGCAGGAGGATATAGGATTAACTGTTTGGACATATGCCCATTCTTTATGGTCATGTTCCTAGCTTAGCAGCTGATGTAGGCATCAGTGGTAGCCAACCAGGGTCTTCCCAGAATGAGAGGATACCTTGTGAGCTTTGCCTTTGGCTGGAGAACTATGAAATCAGTAGGGTACTCCCAAGAATCAATGGAGACCATCACATCTTCCACAATCCCCTCAAGGGTCACGGTGGAGCGGTTTGCTAACTATAACACGTTTGTGGTCTTCCTCAAGGAAATCTGAAGGTTGAGTTTGAGAATCGTGCCCTTTGTCATCACATTAATGGCAGCTCCCAAATCAATCAAAGTGTGTGGGATCATGGTGCCATTGATGTGGACATCAACTACTAGGCTTCCAGGGTCTAGATATTTTGGACAGATTACCTGCTCCAACATCAAGTTAGACAGTTGCCATATGACATTGATTGTTGGGGCATCTCTCTTGCACCTTCCTGGGTGCCTAAAGCACTTCTCTTTTATCAACCTATTGTAGATAAGAACATCTTTTATGGCTTGGAGAAGTGGTATCTTCACACATAAATGTTTTAATTCCCCCAAGAGTTTAGTTTCTTCTGGGGTAGGTTGAACTTTCACGGATAGTCTTTCAGGAAAGGGTGGAATTGCTTTCGGTTCACTTCCCTCTTTATATTCCTCAACCTCCCTAGGTAGAGGCTGACTGTCTGGGAGAAATTTCCTAGATCGTAAGTTAATTTCCTAACTCTCCACAACATAGGTTGGGCATGATGGTTATACACTTGCTGAGCCTGTCTGTTGTTTGGGTTCAGGTTCGACTGGGCAGGCATTTGGGGTTGCTTTGGAGGAGAAGGAAGTAACGGTTGTGGTTGGGCACGTGGTGGAGGAAAAAGAGCGAGAAGAGAGTTGTATTGGGGCCTCCACCCCTAATGAAGTGCATTCCACTGAGGTGGTGGCTGAGCATAGGATTCAAATGAATGGTTGGTTGGTTGGGCATGATATTGAGATGTGAAGGACCAAGGAGGAGGCGTGGTCCATGAAGGATGAGTAGGGGGACCCCAAGAAGGTATGGAAGTGACTGGGTTGGGGCTGTAGTAGGCATGGGATGATCTGGAATTTATCCAGGACAAAGAATTAAAGGTATTACAGACTCATGTGCATGGATGTGCCTATGTTACTTTATGCAATGGATCGATAAGGTTGCAAAATACACAGACACTGAGGCAGTTAGAGAAAACACAACAGGAAAACATGTAATACAACAAGTTTAATAAGGAGTTCACTCAATTCTCCTAGGCTACATCTCCTGGTCTAGCTTTCAATGGTGGCCTCTCTATTATTTTTTCAAAGCAGAGTTTCTTTACAACAGTGAGCTCAATTTGAGTCTCACTCAACAGATATGAATCAATAGGATTGGAGTACACAGACTCTCCTTACTGGTACTTGACCTCTACTGGTCACAGTAGTATGAGCCCAAATCTGAAACTCATACACGACAGGCCTATGCCGAAGAGCTCACTTGAACCTCTTAAGCTTTCTCTGGGGTGCACAAACTCTCTGGCTCTCTCTGGCTCTGTCTGGCTCGATGCTACCTTCAGGTCAGCTCAGATTTTTCTCTCTGTTCTTTGCTCTTAGCATTCTTCATCTAACTAACTCCTCTTTGTGTTGTCTCTATGTGTTCTCTGCTTCTGTCAGTTCATGGCTTTAAAGTCGGTCTGCTTTCTATCGGTTTGTTTCTGCTTCCCAGTGTTCTAGTTTCCCTGCCTCTGTCTGTTCAAACTCCCCTATTTTGTGTCATCATCGCTGTGTAACGCTTCACAGGGAGGTGGCCACCTATTCTGCAACAAGTGAGTGTGTCAGGTCCCTTGGACACGTTTGAATGGTCGCTATTTCTGTTTGCTCCAAGGTGCCTGTGAAACACGAATCTCTTGCCAACTCATTATCCATGTCAGACTTAAAATCCCATGTAATCTTTCTTTTTGGACTTGTCAAATCCAGTCATTTATCGGGACACGCCTCCACCATTGATCTGGGCCCCCCAGATCCTATGGTTGTCATTCATATCGGGGGGGCAAGTTGCATGACGTTTACTCGTTTGATGTGGGCGGTTTTCTCTCTCATCCACTGGATGCGTGTCGCTCAATGTGTGGCATCGAGCGGGACTCAGTCAAAACTGCTTATCACCTTGAGGCCTTCCGATATACTGCCGGTTTATGGAATACTACACTGCGGAACCGAATGCATTACTTTTCCGCATTTTACAGTGATTTCGGGTCCGAGCGCTTCGGGGATTTTCCTTTACTGAGGGGGATTCCCTGTGATACGCAATTAGCGCTCGGACCCGATTTCTTGATTTGGCCTCTGGTTTTTCCAATTTGCGCTAGTGTGCGTTACCATGGGCCGACGGTCTGCGCGCTCGACCGAGGGTCCTCGTTGCTCCGCGCTGATCACAATTGCATCCGTCACGAGGATTTCTTCTAATAGCACGATCTTTCTAAGACTTGAATATTTTTGGCATAAGTTGAAAGGGTTTATGAAAACTTAGATAGTGTTTAGATCCAATTTGAATCACGGCCTTGCCACTGAAAAATATTTTGGGCCACCAAAAGTTTATTTTCAAGCATCAATCAAGTGAGGGTATAGATTCCTCGCTTGCACAATTTTTATTCATTTTGCACTGCTTGGTTTTGAACCTTTGAGTCCAATCCTGAGGTACCAATATCCCCCCTGTGCATAGTTCTTACCTTCCTATCCAGAACTGTATCTTCCTGTAACTCATTAAGATATTCAGGCAATAGATCATCAATATAAGGCAATTGACTCTGCTCTTTGGGATCTTCAATTAATGAAGGTTCAAATAGCCTCAAGCTGTCTGCATTAACAACTGAGTAGATGTGCATGTAAGCTGGTAAATCAAGGCGAAAAGCATTTTCACCAATTTTCTCAAGTATCTTGAAATGTCCATACCTTATTGGCTTCAACTTCTTACCTTCACCTTGCATTCTATCTTTGTTGATATACAGCCAGACTTGATCACCAACTTGGAAACTATGCTCCATCCGATGCTTGTCATGCCTTGCCTTGTACTTGGCTTGGCTCTTTTCCAGTTGTTCCTGTATTGCCTGGTGAATCTCTTGGATTTGTTCAATGAACTTGGTTGCCTTGTCCACATCACTGTTTCCATCAACTGTTATGTCTTTACCAAAGACAAAATCCAAGGGAGACCTTGGTGTGAAACCAAATCAGGTCTCAAAAGGAGATCTTTATGTAGAAGAATGTTTAGCTCGGTTGTAAGCATGTTGCACATAACATAAATGTTCATCCCAAAGCCTGGGATGCTTGCTGCAATAGCCTTTGAGCAACTGGATCACTGTCATGTTCACCACTTCTGTTTGGCCATCTATTTGCGGATGAAAAGTTTTGCTTTTCTTCAGCCTGGTGTCTATCAATTCCCACAAACTCGACGAAAATTTGCCAACAAATCAGGTATCTCGATTAGATATAATGGAAGTGGGTAATCCAAAATGAACCCATACATGCTGAAAGAATAACTTGGCAGTTTGTTCAACTGTAATATGTTTGTTACAAGGTATCAAAATACACATTTTATTGAACCTATCCACAACAACATATAAATAGTCATGACCCTTCTTAGATTTAGGAAGTCCTCCAACAAAGTCCATGGAAACACTTTCCCAAGGATGAGAAGGAATTGGTAGTGGGGTGTACAAGCCTAGTTTCCTATTGCTGGGCTTGCTTTTAGCACACATAGTACACCCTCTTACATATCTAGAAACTGTCTCATTCATTTTTGGCTAATAACAAAATCTTTGCAGCTGTGCAACTGTTTTACTTACACCAAAGTGACCTGATATTAGAGAAGTGTGCGCCTCTCGAAATATCTTTACTCTTTCAGTTTGTGGAATGCATAGCTTCCCAAAATGATATAAGAGTTGTTCCTTAACATGATAGTCCAATCCTCCTACTTGTTTGCCTTGACTTAAAGTTGCATATACATCTTTAAAATCTATATCTTGAGCATATTGTTCAATGTAGCTCTCATGCAATACCGAATTATGCTTAAGTATAGTAGATGCATTTATAATTGGTCAGGACAACATATCTGCAACTTTATTGTGTATTCCCTTTTTATATCTAATGACAATATGAAACTGTTGTAGAAAACCCATCCATCTATAGTGTCTTGATTGCTGCAACTTAGTTTGGGAGTGTAAATATTAAGTGGTTGATGATCAGTATGTATAACTATCTCTTTGCCCATTAAATAATGTTTCCACTTTTTCACAGTCTATACTAATGCATACAATTCTTTATCATATGTGGGATAGTTAACTACTGCATAATTAAATGTCTCAGAATGATAACATATGGGTTTACCGTGTTGCATCAACATTGCTCCCATGGCATAGTCACTGGCATCAGTTTCAATCTCAAATGGTCTTTGAAGATCAGGCAGTGCTAGTACTGGTGCTGTACTAATCTTTTCTTTCAAGGTGTCAAAGGCTTTCTGTTGTTTTCCTCCCCACTGAAACACCTTGTTCAATCCTGTTAAAGCATGTAAGGGAACTGTAATTAAGGAAAAGTTAGAAATAAACTTTCTCCAATATTGTGCTGCTCCTAGGAAGCTTCTAACTTCTATAGCAGATTTGGGTTTAGGCCAATTTACAATGACTGCAACCTTAGAGGGATCTATCTTTAATTCACCACTCCCTACAATATGACCCAAATAATTCAAAGATGTTTTGCCAAATTCACATTTTGAGAGCTTAACATAAAGGTTTTCTCTTTTCAAAACATCTAGAGTCTGCTTAACATGCTTTAAATGTTCTTCCCATGTTTTACTGAATATAAGAATGACATCCAAATATACAATGACAAAATCATCAAGAAAAGGTCTTAGTACATCATTCATTACTCTCATGAAAATAGCAGGAGCATTAGTTAAGCCAAAAGGCATACCAACCTTTCATACAATCCCTGCTTTGTTTTGAAAGCAGTCTCCATGCATCTTGCTCCGCAACTCTGACTTGATGATAGCCACTATGCAAGTCCAACTTGGAAAAATAAACAACTTCCTTTAACTGATCCAATATATCATCTATGCAAGGAAGGGGATAATGATTTTTTATCGTTATCTTATTCAGTGCACGGTAATCAATGCACATTCTCCACGAGCCATCTTTATTTCTCACCAAAACAATTGGAGACCCACATGGTGATGTGTTAGGTCTGATGAACCCCTTCTCGAGCAGCTCCTGTACCTGCTTCTTGATTTTTGTATTCTCTAAAGCGGACAACCTGTGCATTCCGATGTTAGGCAATGGAGCTTCTTACTGCAAATTAATATCATGCACTATTTCCTTTTTGGGTGGCAGACCTTTAGGTTCTTGAAACAATATATCATATTCTGAAACAACTTTTTCTAAATCAACTTGCAATTTAGCATCACAGCCCTCAAATACATTGGTTTTATCAGGTTTCTTTTCCTTTACAACCATTAGTAAAAATTGTTTTCATGAATTTACATTTCATTTCATATGACCTGAGTTTATGAGAGTATAATTATTTTTGAGTTTATGAACTTTTACAATATATTCGATTCCATCTTTAACGAGTTGATACTTGTTCTCATCTCTATGGAAAATAGCTTTTCTATCATACAAGTAAGGACTTCCTAAAACAATTCCACATATGTCCAAAGGAACTATATCTAACTCAGCCTCATCTACAAATGTTGATCCAAAAGAAAACCTAAGTTTACATTGTCTAGTCACTTGTAGATGTGCTTTATCACATAACCAACCTAATGGATATGGATTTTTGTGAGGTGTGGTTAGTAATCCCAACTTCTTTACAATTACTTTGGAAACTAAATTTAGTTGTGAGCCACTATCAAACAAAGTATCAATTTTTTGATGCTTGGAAACAACTCAAATATGAAAAATCTCATGTCTTTTCCTCTCACTTTCTTCATTATCAGTAGAATGTGTAGAATTACTAGTAGATGCTTTAGAATTTTTACCTTTTATACCTGTGGCTACGATTGTTGTTTCATCTCCTGAGTCTGACCCCAAATCCTTTTGAATAGTTACAGCAATCTTCTTCTTCTTGACCTCGAACTTCTTAGGTTTCAGCTCTGGATGCAGGATCCAGCAGTGTTCATCATCATGCCCATCTTTCTCACAGTGAGTGCATGAAGACTTGGTCTTTTGTATAGTATTGGCCTTCCTCTCTTTCCATTTTTGTTTTCTCTTTTCCTTGCTTTTGCTTGCAATGGGTTTTGATGATTCCCCAACTTCTGGGTTCACATTCTTTCCTCTAGCCTCTAGATGTGTAGCCTGAACAGATACCTCATCTATGCTAGTGGGATTAACACGAGAATAGTGTGCGATAAGTAGCTGTGTAGACCACCTATATACTTCAGCAAAGTTTCAGGTGAGTCTAAAGAAATTCCTAGAATCAAAGCACTTTTCCTAAATTCTTGAGTGTAATTTTGTACACTTTGCCCTTTTAATTAGTGAAGAGTTTTCTAGCTCATCATGGCTTGTTGCATATAGGCTAGTGGATAGAATTTCTTTTTAATTGCAGAAACAAATTCACTCCAGACAGAAAGAATTTTACCATGTTTATTCATGTCATCTTGTGTCCTGCCTTCCCACCGTACCAAGGCAGTGCCCCCAAGGCGTAGGCTGGCCAGCTGAATCTTACTCTTGTCTGAATCGATGCTCTGCACTCTGCAATAAACATCAATTTGTCTAATCCAATTATCCATCTTCTCTGCATTCAACTCTCCATCATATATCGATAAATCAAATTTAACATCTAATTTAATCAAAGATGTTTTCTTTTTGTTTTCAGGGTGTTAGGGTCCCACCCTAACCCCCTTATTTATGTAGTGGGATCGAGTCATAGTAAAGAGTCAATAAATCCCATATTAATAATTGTAAGTGGTTAACCCGCAATTAATGACGGGACCACAGTTTGTTGCAAATGGTCCATGGTATTAGATAGATGGTATTAATAAAACCCATGGTATTGATCCATGGTATTGCATGTATGAGTCATATATAAAGGATAGGGACTCCCTGCGAGGATCATTGTGTCTTATTTTTGTATCGAGCTCTGCTCTATTGGAGGTTGCCCCCTCGAAGAGGCCAGTGAACATTGCTTTCTGAATAATAAAATATTTGTTGTTGTCTCTCACTATTCGATGTTCTGGGTATCTTTCTTCGCATATTCTGTATTTGGGTATCTTTTTGCAGGTTAAGAGCATAACAAGTGGTTTCAGAGCACTTTCCAGGGCCGGTGGGATCTCCATTTCTTAGCAAAAAAAATTTGGCTAGAGACGTGTTCCAGCGTCTTTAAACCACGGGATCTGTCGTTGAGCGCATAAACCTGCAGATTTGGGGAGGCATGTGTTAGCACCTAAATCTTTCTTAGGCTGAAGGAAGGCAAAAATTAGGGTAACCACAAACCACGCTCAGTCTGGTAGCTAGCCCTACCAGAGCAGGAGAGGGCTCTCTCTGAGTCATGCTCAAAGAATAGATAATCGAAAAAGGTCTGAGATGACTTACAATGAAATATTTACCTTAGGCTGGTAAGTGAATAGGGATTCGGGAAACAATTTTCATGAATGACTGAGCTTCTGGGATGTTATGGGACCAGTGCTCAGCAAAGAACTGAGAATTTAATACAAAGGCACAGATTATTCCGTAAGGCAAGGTAGGCAAAAAATGTAACAATTTAGTTTGAGGTACCGTGGCATGAATAGATTGCTGAAGAAAGTGAAAAGGGCATAGTGACATGAATCCTTTTCAACAGAAGAAATAACACTGAACATGAAATTTTCCCACAGGCAGAGCAATAAAATTGAATTCCACCTAATCTCACTCAGAAAATTTCACTGGAAATGAACATGAATTGAACTATGAAACATAACGAAATACATATGAAAACATAAGAAACACATTTGTTACACTCACAACCACAAGAATCTCACGAAACAACGCCGCTGCCTTTCATTAATTCTATATCAAAAATACACAGTGAAGAAACAAAGTTTCTTTCCCACAGTCTCCCAGAAGTTACAAGCCAACCAACCCTTTGCAAATAACTTGCATACAATATATAGATTGTGTGAGGAAGAGATAGAACGCCCAAGGGTTGGGGAGTTACTCGAATCATTGCAAAATGGATATGGAGAGCCAACCATCAGCTACAGGTGCAGCGCTGCAAACATGACATTTGGCTTGGGGTGACCGTCTGCATTCCTTCGCCACTTGGATAGAAGCCAATCTGGAGAAAAAACTCTTTAAATGCCGCCTTTGGTGCCAAAAAACCGAAGTGTAGTTGAGCGGGCCAACTTGGAGAAGTCGTGAACTGAAATTTCGCGAAACGGAAGCAAATTTGCAATTTTTCCTCTGTGTGTCGCGCTACTTTGGGGCCTATTTTGGGGCACTTGCAGGTGTCCAAAATGTGCCCAAGTGGGCTTGATAGAAAGCCTGTCCTGTCTACTTCCTAACCCAACTGGAATTTTCAAATTTGGTGCTCATTTTCCCCTCCAATTCTCCATTCTCCCAAGACTGCTTTCTGTGTGTCAAAAAAGTGGCAGAGAGGCCATTTTTGGGTGTTTTTTGACCTTTAGGAGACCCAGATTTTGCCCAAATCTCTTGCCTGGACACCAGTAGTCGTAATTTTCCATGATGAATCCAAATCTGCAAGCCATTCCTCATTTGGAGCCCTAGAAATTTAGCGTCGCGCCAGTGGCACGGCGCACAGGGAGAAAATCCCTATTTTTTACCCAAAAAATTACCAAGTGACCAAAATTTCCCCAATTTTTTTGAAATTTGGGCTGGAGGTCCTCTATGAAGTGCTATGCTATGCCAAGGAAGCCTCAGCCAAGATTCGAAGCCGATCTTGCTCTTTTGCCTCTTTTGCCTCTTTTGTTGCTTTGCTCAATTTCGCCTTTAGGCTCCTGATTCTTGCTTTGGAGCTCATGTTTCGGGCCATGTAATGGTGAGTCATGCACCTCAGCATGTATTTTTCCCTGTTAGCCTTATCCAACCACTGCTCCAAGTGGACATTCACTTTCTCTAAAACATACTCCCGGTCCTCATCTCTTTGCTCCATAGGTCTACCTTGTGCTGCCATGATGTGTTGTCGGTTTTCCTTGATCAGTTGCAACTCTATCTCAGCTAGCCGATCCTCAAGTTGTTTGTTCCTCTGCTCCAGATACTTCATGTTCCACTTGGCCCTCTCCAAGTCAAGGGATAAGTTCTCAATCACTGATTGCTGCTCCTGGATGATCTCTCCAAGCTCTGCATTTGTAGGTTCTACATCTATCTCATCATCTTGAAGGAGAATGAATTCTGTCTCTCGTTCATCTGATGGCTCACCTGAAGGCCCCTCATCATGCGCTGGCTCCTTACCTCTACCCTGCTCCTGTGATGTTGATATCAGAATCGAGGCCCCTTCCACCCCGGGTGGAGATAACACTCGCTTTGCTGCTGTAAACAAAGGTCTACTGCCTTTCTGATAGGTGATGTATACTGGCATAGTAGCAGTCTCATGTCGCTCATACTGATGAGATGGGCCACCTATCTCATGCTCTGCCTCTGATACCACCTGTGGAGCGCTGAAGAAGTCACGGGAGATGAAGTCCTCCCAAGCAATACCCTACAATCCCAACTGATGGTCCACCAAAATCCGGATAAGGGCAAAGTGATAAACACTGTTGAGCTGCTGTCGAGGGGTCTTGTGCTGCATGAAATTTCTCATCCTCTCTATGTTCCCGCAAATGAAAAATGGGAGGCTCATCATCCACACCCTGGTAAAGTGCATGAGCAACTTGATGTGATAGGCATAAAGGCGAGAAAACCTCCCCCCGCAACTGAAGTACTTCATGATCAATTTCATGAGCAGGGCATACTCATCTTTCAAAACTCTGAATGGAAAAACTCTCGTGAGGTGGCTCAAACAGCTGTCTTTGATGTAAGGCTCATAATGATGCCTCTCTACCTTCTTCTTCTTATGCCACTACTCTCCAATGTTTGGTATGCCTGTTGCCACTGATATGGTTTCGGGTGTCAATGTGAAAGTGACCCAGCCAAGATACACTGTCCTCCATGTAGGTGAAGTGCAAAAATATGGGCCAACTCATGATGGACTCTGACATTTGCCACCCTCTGAAAAAATTCAAAACATGCTAAGTGTTGGAAACAAGACATATCAAGAGGGCATGCCTGCAACTCGGTGAGGGTGTTTGGTTCATCTCTAAGATGTCTGCCACTCCGGTGATGTCTCCTGTGGGCCCTTTCTCCTGAAGCTGTGTCACTGTGGGTCCCCTCCTCATATTCTGATGAAACCTCAGATGCCATGGCTGCTGTTTGGTACCCTGAGTTTTATGCTGCCCTTTGATTCCAATGAAGCTGGTAGTTGCTCTGTCAATCTGCCACCAAGGGGACAATAAAATAGGGAATATTAGGAAGGGAATGATGAAATGGGAATAGGGGTTAAAGGGAGAGATTTGTTAGGGATTTGGGAGTAGTTTGGGTATAGCGTTGATGGGGCAGGGTTTGAATCACCTTAGCAACACTGTCACTGTAGCACAAACCCTAGGATCATGTTTCCTTTGTGTCTTCTTTTGTTGGCTTTATAAAAAAAAATTGCATTTGTTTTATAATCCTAAAACCATGCTACTCCTTTCAAGTTTGATGCAAGAGTGGATGTAGTTTGCCTACCTTTCAAATTTGACGAGCATCCAAAAAATTTTATGCAAATTAATTGTTTTCTGGGCTTTATATCTCTGTGCGCCACGCGCAATGCCCAGAGTGCCGCGTGCTCTGAGTGCACCGCGTGCTCTGAGTGCGCCGCGCCAGTGGCGGATTTACACAGTGGACGGGCTCTGTGTGCGCCGCGCCCAATGAGTGCACCGCGCTCCTTGGTGTGTGCACCGCGCGCTCTGAAATCACCCTAAATTGCTACTAATCATTTGACTCCTCAACCCTTCGACCATGCACCCCTCTTCCACAGCTTTGCTTGCACAATGAGCTGGTCTTATGGTGATTTTGAGTTGATCAAATAGTGGAGGAATAGGGAGAGGGTTTGGTAGTGACTTAGGGCAGGGGTTTAGGAAAAATGATAAAGGGAGGATGGGAAAAATGATAGGTGAGGGGAAAAAGGTGAGTGGAGTGAAACCTTGGCACTAACAACACGTTTTGACAACCCCAGCCATCATTTTCTTGGTGATTTTCTTATGGTTGACCTTATGCTTTTTGGTGACATTCAAACATCTCCACAAACACCATATCCTTGATAAAATTTGATGAACAGGTGAGGTCGTAAGGCTTACCTCTCGATTTGATAGCCTTCACCAAAATTTGGGGTGGTTTGGCAACGTTTCTCGGCCCCTGGTCTGTGTGCGCCGCGCGCAATTCCCAGTGCACCACGCGCTGGGTGTGTGCCGCGCCTGTGTAAACCTTCAACTGTGGGCTGGCTGCATGTGCGCCGTGCCCGATGAGTGTGCCGCGCTCCCAAGTATGTGCACCGCACCCTCGAAAACCTGCTCCCACTCACTCAAACGCTCCAATCTCACACTCACACCTTTGCAATGTCTTCTCCAAGTCTTGTAATAGCACAATGCCTTTGATTTGGGTCAAAACATGTATTTATAGCCTTGGAAGAGATGGGTTTAATTTTTGCTTCCTTGAAAACCCATTTTTCTAATGTTGTGTTTTGCACTTTTTCACTGATTTTCACTTTCCCTTTGACATTTTGGCTCAAATGATGAAATTTTCGGCACATCTTTGCAGGGACTGTATGACAGGGTATTTGGCCACAGAAACCATGACTGTATTTGAAAAAGTCAACTGGCGATTTTTTGGAAAATTTTGTCATAAATGACCTTGTTTGACTTTTCTTCAAAACAGATTTTTGAAGAAGAGTCGAAGTCTATCCATGTGACGATGAAGCTCTCTGAACCATAGCTGTGTAAGGGCCTCCCTATGGTCTGCATGGCTTTACTGGACATGTTTCAAAGACCAAATTGATGAATTCCTAGACCCAAACATAGAAAATGACTTTGTCCTGTAAAGGACCATACCTTGACTGTCATGGACTTTGGTGATTGTTGACAAAAGACCTGAGCCAGCAGGAGCCCGACATGAAGGGAAATGATTAGCATGACTTTCTCCGTCAGATCATGGCATGCCCCTAGCGAAATGCAGCTGAGTGAATGGAGCTGGACACCTAAAATTGAAATGCACAAAGAGTTTTGATCTCTGACGGAGGGCTGACCAGACCGACTCTAACAGCATGCACGCAGGAAATACAAGAGGTGGTCACGCTTGTTGGACTCCCTTGTAACCCCTATGGGTACCCCTTCGAGTAGTAGCACATTAGACAAAACCGCGTACTGACTGTCTTCCAAGTACCTTCTGGGTATATCGGAAGCCCCTTAGCTCCTCTACAACCTAGCCATAGATAAACTGTCGGCCGTCTTGCTGCTACAGTACACCGAGAACAGCACTCAGAGAGATTACTCGCCCGTACGAGATCTCCCGGGGCGCTTATTGGTGATCTAGCCCATCAGAATCAGGATGACGAGCTGAGCACGGTGGTACCATTCAATTCTTAGTGAAAACAAAATGGGCGGTCCCAAATTTCAGGAACATCAGGTCGGTGCATGGTAGAAACTAGAGCTCAAGCTATGGCCAATGAGAGGATGGACAAACTTGAACAATCCTTGCAATCCCTCCAAATTCAACTTGACAGACTAACTAGCATAATCCCAAGCATAATCCCGAAGGGCAAGGAGGAAGCCCATGAGGAGGCGTATATTAGCAATGGACACAGTGAGAGTGAGTCTAGCCACTCTCTTCACCTCTGGGGCCCCCACCAACAATCCTGTCCGCGACCTCCCAAGTTGGATATGCATAAATTTGATGGTTCTCACCTGGCAGCATGGATAGCACAAATGGAGCAGTATTTCAATCTGAATAACATCTTAGATAATTAGACTCAGCTTATGGTGGGGAACATGTACTTGGACAATGAAAGGTGGAAATGGTGGGAATGGCATCAGTTGCAATGGAACTTTTGTGACTTGGACCACCTTCAAAAAAGCTCTTACAGAATGCTTTGACCAGGAATCTTCTTTTTTGGGTCGTCTTACTAAGCTCCGACAAACTGGCATAGTGGATGAATATATTACAGCCTTTGAAGCCTTAGCCTTCCGCACTATGGGTCTCTTAGATGTGTTCTACACGGAATATTTTATCAGCGGTCTTAAAGAAGCCATAAAATCCCACGTCCTACTGGACCACCCTCCCACATGGACGGAGGCTTGCAAGGTAGCTCATAACGTGGAACGTGCGTTAGCAGCCCAGTACAGTCACCCAAATTTCACCGCTAAGGGTCTCCCCCCACAGGCTCACAGCACGACTCAAACACTTAAGGTTCAAAAGGTGTCACCTGCAGAAATGGCTGAAAGAAGAAAGCAAGGATTATGTTATTACTGTGATGAAAAATACTCCCCAGGTCATAAATGCAAGGAGCCAAATTTTTTTCAAATTGATGCCACTGATTACATCTCATCGGAGGAAGATCCACCACGGGAGGAACATGAGGCAGTAGAAGAGGAAAACCAAAAGGACAATGTCCCTGACGAACCAGTTATTTCGCTGCATGCTTTGGCAAGGATTTCTTCACCTCAAACTCTCAAAATTAGAGGTTTTATTAAGCATCGCCCAGTAGTAGTCTTGATTAATAGTGGAAGTACACATAATTTCAACCATCAAAAAGTCGCGGAAGCAGTGCATTGTTTTGTACGAGCAGTTTCTAACTTCCAAGTCCAAATTGCGGATGGGGGCATAATGAAATGTGAAGGCCACTATGAAAATGTCAAACTTCAAATGGGGGATTATCAGTTGAAGACCCACATGTTTGCCATACACATGGGAGGGTGCGACATTGTCCTCGGTGCTGAATGGCTTCGCACTCTTGGGCCAATCACAGTGGATTTCCAGGAGTTATATATGAGTTTTAAGCAGAACAACTCCACACATACCCTTCGTGGACTCCAGGCGGGAGCTCCCTCTATCATCAGCTCGCATAGGATCGAAAAATTGCTAAAAAAGGGCCATCATGGAGTTATAGCTCAATTTAGTGCCATCCATGCAGTCGAAACCAAGTCTCTATCGATTCATCCTGAGATGCAACAGATTTTAAATAACCATCTGTCGGTCTTTGACAAGCTTCATGAGCTTCCACCCTCGAGAGGGGAACATGATCATAGCATCACTTTGGTTCCAGGGGCCCAACCCCCAAATGTGCGCCCATACAGATATCCGTTCACCCAAAAGAATGAAATAGAAAAAATAATCAAGGAACTTTTGGAAGCAGGTGTCATTCGTCCCAACATTAGTCCTTATTCATCACCGGTGGTCATGGTGCTCAAGAAATATGGGGAGTGGCAGATGTGTCTAGACTTCAGGGCCCTCAATAAGTTGATAGTCAAAGATAAATTTCGCATCCCGGTGGTTGATGATTTGTTGGATGAACTCAATGGGGCTCAATTCTTCACTAAGCTGGATCTTCGCTCAGGCTACCACCAAATTCGCATGAAGGAAGTCGACATTCCAAAGACTGCTTTCTGAACTCATGAAGGCCATTATGAGTTCCTGGTCATGCCATACGGTCTTTGTAATGCCCCATCTACTTTTCAGAGCCTTATGAACCACCTTCTTAAACCATATCTCAGGAAATTTGTCCTTGTCTTCTTCAATGACATCCTCATCTATAGTTGCACTTGGGCACACATCTTCAACATGTAGATCTACTCTTGCAACTGCTCCGCAAGCATAAATTATTTGTCAAGATGTCCAAGTGTTCGTTTGGCATGGAAGAAGTTGAGTATTTTGGCCACATTGTGGGGCGTGAAGGTGTCAAGGTGGACCCCAAAAAGATCGAGGCAATGCAGGATTGGTCTCAACCTAAGACCTTGAAAAGCCTGAGAGGATTTTTGGGTCTCACAGGCTATTATCGCAAATTTGTCCGCAATTATGGTCGCATAGCAAAGCCCCTCACTCAACTCCTGAAGAAAAATTCATTCTTTTGGAATGAGGAAGCACAACAGGCATTTACAGCTCTCAAAAATGCCATGTGTTCCACTCCAGTCTTAACACTACCTGACTTCACCAAATCTTTTGTCATTGAATGTGATGCTTCGGGTACGGGTATTGGGGCGGTCTTAATGTAGGAAGGGTGACCTTTGGCCTTCACAAGCCAACAAACAAGTGGGAAGAATCTGTGCCAATCTACCTATGAGAAGGAAATGATGGCAATTTTACATGCAGTAGAGACCTGGCGACCTTACTTATTGGGGCGACGTTTCCAAATCCGCACAGACCATCACAATCTTAAATATTTTTTGGAGCAACGCCTATCCTCCCCACAACAAAATAAATGGCTCGCCAAGATTCTAGGATATGATTATGAGATCATTTACAAGAAAGGGCAAGAAAATGGTGTAGTAGATGCATTATCTCGCCAATTTGAGGAGGGAAGTACCCTGCTAGCAATTTCCCTTCCCATTCCAGAATGGATTGAAGAGGCTCGCAGGGAATGGTTTTCACATCCTGCGCTCTCCCAACTCATTTCTCAATTGCAGGCGGATCCAAATTCCATCAAGGGCTACTCGTGGCAGGATGAGATTCTTCACTACAGGGACAAAGTTGTAATATCACCAACATCCACCCTCAAAAATCGCATTTTTTCAAAATTGCACTCATCCCCCATTGCAGGACATTCAGGCTTTCATAAGATGTATGCTCGCACCAGAAGATCATTTTTTTGGACAGGCATGAAAAAGGACATCCTCACTTTTGTAGCAGAATGTGATGTCTGTCAATGCCACAAAGGGGAGACCGTCAAAGCACCAGGCACATTACAACCGTTGCCCATCCCAGCAGCAATATGGACGGAGGTTTCTATGGATTTCATTACAGGTCTTCCAAAGTCAGGAAACAAGTCAGTCATCATGGTGGTTGTGGACAGACTTTCGAAGTATGCTCATTTCTGCGCCCTACCCCACCCGTTTACACTGACTTTGGTCGCTCAATATTTCATGGATCAGATCTTCAAATTGCATGGCATGCCCACTTCTATTGTGTCCGATCGCGACCCGATCTTCACCAGTAATTTTTGGCAGGAACTCTTCAGGCTACAAGGCACCCAACTAAAACTCAGTACTTCTTATCATCCACAAACGGATGGTCAAATGGAAGCCATCAACAAATGTCTGGAAACCTACCTTAGGTGTTTCACTTCAGAAAAGCAACATCTTTGGGTACAGTGGTTACCTCTGGCTGAATGATGGTGTAACACCAACTATCATGCCACCACCAAAATGACTCCCTATGAAGCAGTATATGGTCAACTCCCTCCTTCCCCTACTTCTTATATCAAGGGGGGCTCAAAGGTACAAGCAGTGGATCAACTCCTACAAAACCGCGCAACCATGCTCGCCCATCTTAGAGAGAATCTTCATCAAGCTCAAAACCGCATGAAGCAACAGGTAGACCAGCATCGCTCAGAGCGCCAATTTCAAGAAGGGGATCAGGTCTTTTGAGGCTGCAACCATATAAGCGAACATCACTCAAAGACAAGGGTTGTCAGAAACTATCTCCAAAATTCTACGGACCATATCAAGTACTTCAGCGCATTGGAGAAGTAGTCTACAAGCTGGCTTTGCCGCCTATTGCAAAAATCCATCCAATTTTCCATGTCTCGTGCCTCAAGAAATTGATTGGGAACAATTGCAGAATTCAATCCAGTCTACCTGAATTAGATGAGGAAGGGTCAATCTGGCTCCAACTTGAACAAGTCCTAGACACACGAGAAAGGCATCTGCGTGGCCGCATGATTAGGGAAGTTCTCGTCAAGTGGAAAGACACCTCTTCGGAAGATGCAACCTGGGAACCAGCCACTATTATTTAGCCATTTTCGCAGCTTCAGCCTTGAGGACAAGGCTATTCTTAAGGGGGAGGTCATGTTAGGGTCCCATCGTAACCCCCTTATTTATGTAGTGGGATCGAGTCATAGTAAAGAGTCAATAAAGCCCATATTAATAATTGTAAGTGGTTAACCTGTAATTAATGATGGGACCACAATTAGTTGCAAATGGGCCATGGTATTAGATAGATGGTATTAATAAAACCCATGGTATTGCATGTATGAGTCATATATAAAGGATAGAGACTCCCTGCGAGGAGCATCATGTCTTATTTTTGTATCGAGCTCTGCTCTATTGGAGGTTGCCCCCTCGAAGAGGCCAGTGAACATTGCTTTCTAAATAATAAAATATTTGATGTTGTCTCTCACTATTCTATGTTTTGGGTATCTTTCTTCGCAGATTCTGTATTTGGGTATCTTTTTGCAGGTTAAGAGCATAACACAAGGCTACTAGGAGGTGTGGGAAGTTTTTCTTCTTTCCCTATGCCTTTAGAGTGGTCATGGAGGAGAGATTCTTCTACTCCTTTATCTTATTTGGAGTTTGATGAATCTTCAATTCTACCTCTCTTAAATTATCTATACATTTCCTCCACCATGGCTTTCATTGTCAGGAAACCATCCATGAACTAGAAGTCTGATTCCAAGGGGTTTTCTTCTGACATTTTCCTCTTAGAGTGGACTCTTCCGATTTCAGGGTTAGCTTCAACCAACTCTCCTTCTCCTAATTTTAGCTTTGATCTAGTTAGCATTCAACAACAGAATCCAGCACAAGATTTTCTAACCTTAATAACCTAGAGCTCTGATACCACTTGATCTGGAATTTATCTAGGACAAATAATTAAAGGTATTACAGACTCATGTGCATGGATGTGCCTATGTTACTTTATGCAATGGATCGATAAGATTTCAAAATACATAGACACTGAGGCAGTTAGAGAAAACATAACAGGAAAACATGTAATACAAGATGTTTAATAAGGAGTTCACCCAATGCTCATGGGCTACGTCTCCTGGTCCAGCTTTTAGTGGTGGCCTCTCTATTATGTTTTCAAAGCAGAGTTTCTTTACAGTAGTGAGCTCAATTTGAGTCTCACTCAACAGATATGAATCAGTAGGATTGGAGTACACATATTCTCCTTACTGGTACTTGAACTCTACTGGTCACAGGAGTATGAGCCCAAATCTGAAACTCATACACAACAGGCCTATGCCGAGGAGCTCGCTTGAACCTCTCAAGCTTTCTCTGGGGTGCACAAACTCTCTGGTTCTCTCTAGCTCGATGTCGCCTTCAATTCAACTCGACTTTTTCTCTTTGTTCTCTGCTCTAAGCTTTATTCGTCTAACTAACTCGTCTCTGTGTTGTCTCTGTGTGTTCTCTGCTTCTCTTAGTTCATGGTTTTAAAGTCGGTTTGCTTTTTGTCCGTTTGTTTCCGCTTCCTGGCATTCTAGTTTCCCTACCTCTGTCCATTCAAACTCCCCTGTTCTGCATGATCATCGTTGTGTAACGCTTCACAGGGAGGTGGCCACCTGTTCTGCCATGAGTGAGTGTGTCAGGTCCCTTGGACACATTTGAATGGTAGTTATTTCCATTTGCTCCAAGATGCCCGCGAAACATGAATCTCCTGCCAACTCATCGTCCATGTCGGACTTCAAATCCCATGTAATCTTGCTTTTTTGACTTGTCAAATCTGGTCATTTATCAAGATGCGCCTCCGCCGTTGATCTAAGCCCCCAGATCCTACGATCATCGTTCATATCGAGCGGGGAAGTTTCATTATGTTTACCCGTCCGATGCGAGTGGTTTTCTCTCTCATCTATCGGACGCGTGTCGCTCGATGTGTGGCATCGGACGGGACTCAGTCAAAACTGCTTACCGCCTCAAGGCCTTCCGATATCCTGCCGATTTGTGGAATCCTACGCTGTGGAACTGAATGCATTACTTTTCCGCATTTTATAGTCATTTCGGGTCTGAGCGCTTCGGGGCTTTCCTTCACTGAGGGGGACGCCCTGCAATACACGATTAGCGCTTTTAGTGCTAATCGTGTATCAGAAACTATGCCTGTTTCTTGATTTGGCCTTCGGTTTTGCCAATTTGCGCCAGCACGCGTTACCATGGGCTGACGGTCTACGTGCTCGACCGAGGGTCCTCGTTGCTCTGCGCTGATCACAGTTGCATCCGTCACGAGGATTCCTTCTGATAGCGTGATCTTTCTAAGACTTGAATTTGTTTGGCATAATTTGAAAGGGTTTATGAAAACTTAGAGAGTGTTTAGGATCCAATTCAGATCATGGGATGTCCCTTGCATCCCCTACTGGTATGGTCTAGGTCCATGCGGCCTTCTTTGGTTTATGTAATAGAGTTGTTCAGTGACTCCCTCAGCCCCTTTAAGTCTAGGCAAGGAAGGCCACTTATCTGTAGAATGATATTCTTCACAAACTGAACAAACATCTATAGAGTTCAATGGGCATTCATTCCTAGGATGCCTCCTGGTGCATCTAGGGCAAGAGATGGCCAAATCCCTCTCTGATTCCTCTTGTTTCCTTTTGATATGCAAGGTATCCATTGGCATGGCAAGATTCTGCAGCTTCTCACTCTTGAAGTCTTCCAGCATGTATCCAATTTCTCCCTTAATGGATGAGTTAGAGGAAGAGGTATTGGCTATGGGTTGACTCCCCCTACCTTTCTTTCTGGTTGCTCTAGAATGGTTTCTGAAAATAGTCTTTATGTCCTCATATGATAGTTGGTAGATGTCTCCCTTGGCTAGTAGATGGAGGGTGTCTAAAATATCTTCCCGAATTCCCCTGAGCAGGACCAGCTTCAGAGACTCAGGGTCAAGTGTACACCCGGCCCTTTTGTAACTAAGCTGGAACCTCTCCTCATAATCTTCCAGGGACTCATCACTTCCTATAGTCATTCGGAAAATTTCTTCTTTAGTATCTTTTGACCTACAATAGTCTCGATACTTGTTGTTAAAGGCTTGCTGCATCTGAGCCCAAGTTGTGATGTTATTTCCAGGTAATCCCATGAACCAGCGCAATGCTGCATCCTTGAGAGTGGAAGGGAACAGTTTCAACTTTTGCTCATCTTCTGCATAGTCATAGGTTCGACAGATAACAACAAACTCAAACAAAAAGGTGTCAGGATCTTCTGTAGTCAAACCATGGAAATGAGGTAGGGCGGAAGGGCTTATATTCTTCATTTTGGTGTCCCCATTGGTCTCCTGAATGGGAAAGGTACCCTCTATTCTTTCTCCATTCCCCCTAGCATTTCTATGTTCAGCCATTGGCTCTAAAGGAATGTCTTCTTCTTCTTCTTCCCCTATAGGTTCTTCAAATATGTCTGGTTGTTCTCCTAAGGGTTCTTCTTGATTGCGACCACCAAAGAAGAGAGAAGGTTGGATGTGTGAAGCAGTGGGGGTGTTAGGCAAAAAATTTCCTGAATTATCTCTATTCTTACGAGGCATGAAAGGAAATCTTTTTGGTTAGTATTTGTTTCTTTTTCCCCACACTCATAGTACCTGCAAAACTGAAATTGATAGAACAAAACAATTTGAAACTGACTGAAATGAACTTGCTGAAATGAAATTTGCAGAATTGAAGAGGAAAGCAAGGAAATGTAGAACTTGAAGGAAAAGAATGACTAGTCTACTCTTGCTAAAATGAAATTTGTAGAATTGAAAAGGAAAGCAAGGAAATGCAGAACTGAAGGAAAAGAAAGGACTAGTCTACTTTTGCTGAAATAAACTATTAGCAGAATGTTGCAAGAAGAAAATAGAAGAAAGAAGTAATCACAGAATACTCTGACGCTTCCCTGGAAACGGCGCCAAAAAGTGGTGAGCACCAGTATTGCAGCAATAATGCTGCAACTCCTAGGCTGCCTACTTTACTCTTATCAACTCGGTAGTTCGTAACAAACTTGGAAGCGATGGTGCTGTATGCACAAGTACTAGTTCTTACTGCAGGTTGTCACTTGGTCAGCTGGTGCAAGATCACTAGGAGCTCAAGCCAACTTCTATGGATTCCAGAAGAAGCTCTATATGTGATGAAAGGAAAAAGAGAGATTACTCTACAGATGTTATTCTACTTGCAGAAAGGAAGACTAAAATGTAAAGCAAACCAAGGAGATCCTAATTAACCAACTAATCCTACTTTTGCAGAAAGCACTATGAAAACCATGGAAAGAATGCCATTACCTATTCAAGGAAGTAAACAACATCTAACTAAACTATTTATGGAAGCAAATGAGCAAAAAACATCTTTTTGGATTTTTATGTGAATTTGTCATGCATGTAATTTATTGTTTGTGAATGTGGCAGCGAATAGGTGGCATTGGAGGGTGGTTTTGGGACTTGAGAGGATGTAGGATGGTGTGGATGGGTCCTAGGAGGTCTCAGGTGGCCTCCTGGAGGCTTTTCCCAAACTCGGCCTTCAAAAGAAAACCTACAAGAAAATCTACAGGAGGACACAGGAAATCTACAGGAGGAAAAACAACGTTCTACAGGAGGCCTACAGGAGGAGGCTGAGAGCAGTTTTCGTTGTTTTGAGGGTGTGAGAGTGGGTGGAAAAGGTGGATGAGGGTTGGAATGAAGTGTTAGGGCACCTAGGGTCTACCAAGAATCATTAGGAGAGAGAAAGATGATTGGATTTGCTCAAGGAGAAAGAAAGAAATTCTATGGAAAACGCAGGAAACTAAGGCAGAATTGAGGGGAGACTTGGGCGACCTGTAGGGCATGGATAAGATGGAGGATGGGATGGCTAATAGGCTAGACTGCTGCTAGAAGATGTCTTCTACATAAACAACTGACAGTCAACCAATGAGATTAAGAAAGCAAGGAAATAAGTGCATCTAGAAAAACAGAGTTTTTGCATCAAGTAAACTATGATCTATGAAAGGAAATGTTGATAACCATTGAAAGAAAATAAAAGCATGAAAGAAGACTGTTGAAAATAAGGAAATGATCATGATGACGAAGTTCTGAAGCAAAGCTAAACTAGACTATGAACCAACTAGAAAGCTGCAAACACTAGAAGTCCTATGAATGAGGAAAATCTGTGTTTTTGGGGCAGAAAGAGGGTCTTTGCCTCAAATCATTGTCCCAAAGGGAGGAAGAGAGGCCAAGGCACTGTTGCTAGCCTTTTGAATCTTTTCTTTATCACTACTTAATCTGCTATAGAAAGCACAAATGGAAGCAAACTACTAAATCATCAAAAGCAACCTATTCTTAACCATAAAAGAAATGCATCTAATAGCAACCTAATCTACAAACTGAAATGAAACATACAAATACAAGTAAAGAGGAGCTTGGCTTCTTGGATTGGGCCCTAACCCAAGAGCTTCAACCCTCTGAGGTAACTCAGTGCTAACTCAAAAAGGATTCCATCTTTATTCTCAAAACAATAACAAGATTACATGAATTGTCAAGATAATAAGCTCGAAGTTGAGCAGAGTTTACATAAGCAAAACTGCAGCAAAAATCCAACAAAAATCCGACCCTAGTGAGGCCCTAGGCCTCTATACTTATACAAATGAAGCTACCAACATCTTCCTTAAAATCAGGGAGGCTTGGCTCCCAAAACTCGAGATAATCATCAGTTATCCTCCACTTGCTTGGCTGCCTGCTAATGCATGACTTGGCTGCTTGTACTCTGAGCTAAATGAAGGGGAATTCGAAGTGAGGAGTAATAAATGAGGGGGATTCCCTCCTATAAGTCCTCTCCTTTGTCCACTTCGAGTTATTGCTGCCATTTGTCCACTGGATCCTTGACTTTGACCACAAAATTCATCAATAATCTGCATTAAACACATATTAGACCACATGGCATCATAATTAACTCAACTCACTCTATAAGCATAAATATAATTAGAAAATCATACAATAAGTTGACAGAATGGCTGATTTGACTAGGTTGGGAGGTAAAATGAGCCCATATAATTACCCATTTATGAGGCTCATCACAAGCACATCGAGATTCACATGCATTACATCCGCGAGCTGATCCGTGACCGATTCATATCACTACAGCACTGCCCCACTGAGCAGCAGGTTGCAGACAGCTTCACCAAGTCTTTCACTGAAAAGAAATTTTCAGAACTGAGAGTTATGCTTGGAGCGGGGGAGACAGCTGAGTAGGCCCTTCTGGCCACTTAGCCCTTTTTTCCTCTTTTGGGTGGGGGGGGGGTGGGGGTGGGTTCCCATGAGGTTTTCCCTCTTTCTTCATTTTATGAGGATCTTTTATTTATTGTACCTAAGTACCTAACATGGCATCTTGGCCAGGACTCAGTTTAGATAAGTGAGTTAGGATGAAGGGGGGGTGTTGGAATATAATCCTAACATCTACATTTATTTTTTAGCCTAAGTATCCTTGACTTAGCCACATGCACTAAAAATCATGTTCACACTTGGTTTTTGGTAAACTAGCTCGGTGGACCAACTTTCCCTTGTTTTTTGTCTTTAAAGGCTTAATATTATGGAAATATTGGTCCAACCACTTTCCTAAACCATTTAGACATCTAAGTGCATGTTCACACCTAACCACACCTCATCCACTTGAGTTATTTGAGGATTGGCACCCCACATGAAGATTCCCCCTTAAATCAAGGGATTTGGTCCCCTGGACCATTTTAGCATGTTTTAAAGTTGCCTTCCTTGGGAAATGCACCCCTCCTCATGCTTTCCTTGTCGCTTATATTTGGCATAGGTTGTCTTGAGTCATTGTTGCTATTTTAGGCTTTTCTTAGCCTTTTCTAGTTTTTTACTAGTTTTCTAGATTCGACAATTTCTATATAACCACCTCCCTTTGGGATTAGAGGTTTGGTTGCTCATGTATTACTATTGTTCATTAATTTAATACACTAATTTTATGGATAAAATTCTTTCTCTCCTCTCTTGAATATCAACAAATTACTTGTGTTTAATTTAACTAGAATTCTAGATCTATCGGAGTTTCTGCAGGAATTCTACAAACTTAGTGTCAGACCAAGAAGTCACTAGTGGTCGAGCTGAGGGCTTCCAAATAAAACGCATGTTCCGACTCTAAGTCAGAACCCAACAAGGGGAATGACAAAGGAAATCATATCATTGACGCAGAGCCCAGTTCCACCATGGCCACCACCAATATCTAGAAGAATGAGCCTGAAGATCTAGAAGAGATGTAACACCTCTTTCACTCATAGATATGGGTGAAGGGTTCTCCGTTGTAGTTCATTGTCGACAGTGGGAGACAAAATAACCTCATTTCATAAGAGGTCGTGAAGTGTCTAGACCTAACAACTACATCACATCTGTAACCGTACACCATCGGATGGCTTCACCAAGGATTAGATATCTGCATCATCTAGGATGGTCGCCTTCCCTATAGAATCAAGCCCTTCACGAATGAGGTACTGCGTGATGTTTCTCCTCTTGAATTTGGTGATGTATTACTAGGACAACCACACTTGTGGAAGCGACATACAGCTCATCGATGTCTCGGCTCTGCACCTTCTCTGCTTTTGTGCTTAAAATAGCACAATATTCTACATCCAATTTGTATAATTTCTTCACTCGAACCCCGATCCCCTTCATTTTTCCTAAGGCTACGTGATGAAGGAAAGCCTTTCCTTTTCTAAATATCACATCGTAGCCACGGTCCTCCAACATAGCAACTGAAACCAAATTCTTCTTCAGACCCGAAACATACATGACATCTTTTAATGTGAGAGGAGAACCAAACTCCCTCTGAAAAGTAATAGTACCGATGTTGGTCGCATTATACCTTCCATCATCTCCCATTTTGATGTGCATCTGGAGGTCCTTATCCTCCAAGTCACTGAAGAATTCTTTTTTGTCGTTCATATGGAATGAGGCTCCACTATCTAGATACCACACACTACCCATCACCAATGTCACCATGCAAGCGATGAGGGTGAAATCCAACTCGAATTATGAAGCAAGATCTTCATATGCACTCCTCTTGAGGGATTATTTCTGACCTTCTTGTGCAGACACTTCATGGCATAGTGTCCCAACTCATAATGGTGAAAACATTTAATCTTCAACAAGTCCTTCTTATTGTCACTCTGACTAGAATCTAATTTGGAATGGGATGACTTCCTTTTCCCTTTCTTCACTTTTCCAGCAAAGGCACAATTCTCCTCATCATCATGCTTAGATGAATATCCATCTCTGGTGTTCCACCAAATCTCTTCTTGCATCAATTCAGACGATAAATTCTCCCACTCTGGTAGCTTCTCCCTTCCATTTACTGAGTCCTGGTCGTTGTGCCAGCTCTTGGGAAGGCCTGAAGTGTTTGGCTGACTATAAAATCTTCAACAACTGTAATAACAACACTTACAAGCTCATTCCGACATTGGGTGAACTTGGTTAAGTACTTTGGTATTGTGTCGCCCTTCTCCATCTTGTTTTTTCTAAGATTTTCCTTCAGTGCCAGCTTCCTATGGTTAATTTTGTTTTGAAATAGATTTATCAAGGCCTTCGACATTTCATATGGAGTCTCCTTACCATGGAGGTTTGAGACAATATGATCTCAAACTCCTTCTACAAAAATCCATCTTGCCTTTGCAATACATTTTCTCCGCTCTGCCAGATCTTGAGCATCAGTTACTAGAGGCTTAGGAATATATTTATCTATGAATTACTTATGACCGTTGTCTTCCAACACTACCTCCATCCTATCCTTCTAAGAAATAGATTTCATCTACAAAATAAAAAATCATATTCTCCTCTTCTAGAGTGATTTCTGCTCTGATACCATATAATTGCTATTTGTAATTTACTAAAACAATAGAATTGAATCCACTATACTCATCAGCGAAAAAAATTAATCGATCGCGAAATCACAAAGCATACAAGAAAAATAATTCAATCAACACATTACACAATGATTTCCCGGGGAAAGCCACAGCTAAAAACCCTTGCTATATGTATATTGCATTAGTAAAAAAATATGATAATATTACAATGCTTTGCTCAAGCCTGAGCATCCTCTGCACTATCTCTAGCAGTCTCATTACCTCCTGGACAAGCCCAGGCCAATATTTAACCAATTTATCACTTGCCCAAGTCCCTATTTCCTTGTGTTGTTTCTAGGGAATTAGCCCCCTATTAATTAGGGAAATTTCTCAAAGGAATTGGGCAATCAATCATAGGCCTTCCTCTTATTGCATGCATGACCTTTACAATTCAGATGATTATACAACTGATAGTACATTGTCCATGAACTCTAATATCAATTGGGTAACTCTAAGATGTGACATGCATGAGTTATTTATGAGTGAATCATAATTTAACTTGTTGATCATTGTAGGCAACGCCACACTACTAGACCTCCCACTAGTTCCCCCAACAATTGGAACTAGTTTATCTGACTTTAAATCATTTAAACTGGGTTAATTAATTACAAATCAAAATAAACTCAACTAGGGATCCTATGAAGTAGGAGAAACTAGACATGACTCAAGTTAAACCCTCAACTCAAATGAAAAAAACCCGAAATAAACATCCCAACATACCATGACATCCGCAAAAAGGTAAAGCTAGGTTGAAAACCACTGTCATAACCTGGAAAAACCATGCCACTAACAACAAGTGAACCATACACCAACATGCAAAATCATTCATGTCCAAACTAGCTAGGAAATCACACATGCAAAAGGTTACCTACAAGTATTCCTGCTAAAGCTCCCTAATCCTGCTTTCCTTTCCTTGATCCTTGCTTGCTTTTCCTTTCCTTTGCTCCAAAACTAGAGTGCTCCAAGAAAAATCTAACCAAGCGTGATAGAGAGAGAGAGAGAGATAATAATGAGAGAGATCCAAACTTAAACTGAAAAAAAGGATATCAAAAGCTTTCTGACTGATCCTCATAAGCCTTTTTATGAATGAGGCCTCTATTTTCTTCATTTTCCATTATTTTCCTTCAATTTCCTCCTCATATGCAACCTGTGACTTTTCACCTTCCTTTTCTCCTAATTTCCTTTATTTTCATAAATAAATGTGCCAAAATTCCTTTTTTTCTTTTAATGCCTTTTCCTTAGCCTTTTCCAATTTTCCCTAGCCAAAACACACATCCAGTGATGCCCACTAGGATATATTTGCCCAACATTCAGCTTGGAATAAGTGTCCCTTGCCCGTGGTCATATTTTTCCTTTATTCACTTTATTACATGAATGTTTCACTAGGGATGTTACAAGAAAATGCCTCAAAGTAATGGTGAAGAAACTATGAGGCATCCAACCTTGTTTTGGGCTTTGTTATCTCTTGACCAGTTTTTGTGAGATCGTTGTAGCCTAAGGGTGGAGGTGGTTTAATCTCTAGGTAGCCCTGGTTGTTTAGGTATTGAGATCCCACATTCATTCTTGGAATATGGCATTGGTGTGATTGGCTGAAAGAAAGATTTGGTTCAACCCAATCTATGGTCGGGTGGTATGTGGAAGTCCCTAACTTGGTTGGTTTTTGCAAAAGTTAACCATAGCTATTTCCTATGGTAATCTATGAGCACTTGTACTTGTTATTATTATTATTTGACGAATATTATATCATGGTTAATATTTTGGTTATTTTCTAGTTATAAGTGTGGTTCTATAATGTGCTCCAGCTACGGCTTTGTTAAAGATTTGATAAGTATGTTATGTTTAATGAATGCATGATATATAAAGTGTTGTTGTGGAAATTATGAGAGGGCATAAGACCCTCTTGGTGATTCTCAAACATGGTTTAGACTCTGATGATCATATATGCTTTCATGACCTATAGTTTACATGTTTACCATATGTTTGACGAAATGGTTGTCATGGTTAGGCATGGTTAGGTCAAGTTTTTATTTACGTTTGATTGAATGGCTTTGTCATCATGTCATTTATGATTCTGGAAAGTCTCAGGAAATTATGGGTAGTGATATGGAGGCAGGCCTGAAAAGGTGGCACTGATCCTAGGAATTGCATCCGTTTTCTTCCAGTTTTGGCCAATTGATTTTAAATTAACAACTAAATTAAGGATTTTTGATAAACAAAGTGAGGGGATGGGTCTGCCCTGGCCCAGAAACAAGTAGCTATGTGCTTCAGACTCTCTAATAAATAAATAAAAACATTCATTCTCTTTCGTCTTGCTAGATGAGCAAATAAATGTAAATGGTATAAATTTACTAGGTTAAAACGCCATTCACACGTGAAATATGACTGGGTAATGTGTAGCATCCCATGCCATTTGTATTCCAGTTAGGATATTTTCACCCCTTCCTTCTAGTTTCTGTCTTTGAACTCGGCTTTCAGGAAAAATGGGACATCAATCCCAGTTAGAACGTGACTTCTGAAAACTTTTTCCCCATCCGTAGGTAGAGTTGTAACCTCTACAATTAGTTCCTCTGTGACCAGGAATGAAAGCCATCCTACCTCCACATGTTGTCCATCAAACTCCTGGGTGAATGCTCGAACCACAACGTTATGGTAATTAGTGCATCGTTGGAAAAATTCTTGCCACCCAGCCCGCTGGAATTGCTACTAAATATCTGGGTAAATATCCAGGAGGTCGGGACCTTTAGTTTCATTTTTTTTAAGCTTCCCACTTTTCCCCATTATCACTATAGTTTAGAGATTATGCACATGAGAGAACAAGATCCGATGTTGTATCTCTACTGAGTAGTTTGAAATGAATAGCTCTCCAGCGATAAAGCTAACAAAACTTACAAATGAAATAGTGAAAATACTATGTGGGAAAAACAATGATCTTTTTCAGGTAGAATAACTAATTAACAGGTGAAATAATGTTTTAACCCTTCGATAATTACAAAACCACATCATACCTCTTCGGCGGCGGAAAAACTTTTCAACACATACCTTTCACTTTCATATTTTTCGTGGCATGACCAGGCAATGATTATTTTGTTGTTGATGTGTAGTGTGTCAGCGCGTTTCAAAAATCAAAATTCAAATTTTAATTTTGGCACTGATACTGTCGTTATCAGCCAATACCTGATAATGTTGACACCCCCATTGTTAGTGTATTCCTCCAATAACTTTATGAACTCAAAAAAACGTTGATAGTCCCATTATCATCATTTCTCCTATTTATTACAATTTTATTTTCTTTCGCTAACACTATAATTGTCAATGTTTCTTAAACAATTTCAAACTCAAAACAAAATGTGATAACACCTAGCTCCACAGGGATGTTGTCGGTCATTGATGGCAGCAAGAACCCCACAAACAAGAGGCCTACTTATTACAAAAAATCTTGCTAAAAGCAATACTCTGACTCACTCTAAATAAAGAAAAACCATCTTTCTAAAATATGTTCTTTTTACAGACTCTGGGATTTTTAAAACAAAAACATAATTGCTACAAAAAAAATTAATCTTTGATCAACATCATCATAACCATAGGGCCTTCTCCCCAGGTCTCAATTTCCACATAATGCTCATCCACACCTGCAAGTACTTTAAAAAATACGGATATTTACAATGAAATTTGAAACATTCTTTGTTCAAGAAATGTAATGTTTTAGGAAATGTCCATTGACTGGACCTCCCAGCAGCAACACTCCTTCCAAATATTCTAAAATGAATATGTTCTTACCACGGAAAGTTGTAATTCTGTATGGACCTTTCTAGATGTTTTCAAACTTCCCATGCTTACCTTTATCCTCAATGCGAGCATCCCACTTCAAAACTAGGTCTAGGCACTTAAAATCATATTCTTTTGCCTTTTTATAAAAAAAAATCTTGATTTGATTCTGAACTTCTTGAGACTTTTCATACACCTTCTCTCTATCCTCTTGTACCTCTATTAACTAATTTATCCTCCTTTGCATATGATTCGGTTCTTCTCCTAATTCCTGTAAATATCTCATAACATGGATTCCAATTGAAACTGGGAATGTTGCATCAACATTGTATACTAACTGAAAAGGGATAGTACCTATTGACCTTTTAGTACTAATCCTGTCTACCCACAAAGAAAACTTAAGTTTTGTATGCTAAGCCTTTTTGTTGTCTTCTAGGTACTCATCACATAATTTTATTAGTCTTTTGGATTTGAAACACTATGCATTATCAGTAATAATTATTTTTGGACTACCAAACCTAGAAAGAATGTTTTCTAAAAATTGAATAACAACAAGATCAGTAGCTTGCCTGCTTGGAAGTGCCTCAATCCATTTGGTAAAGTAATATGTTCCTGTTAAGATCCATATGTGTTGTGCTGAGGATGTTGGATGAATTTCTCCTATGAAGTCAAGGCCCCATTGCTGAAATGTTGATTCCACTGCTGAAATGTTGATTCCACATAAATGGGTTTCAAAGGTAGAGACATTAATTTTGCTTTGCCTTCAAATAAATAACATTTATGGCAAGCTACAACTTCCTTTCTGACATCAGAAAAAACCGTAGGCTAGTAGAATCTTGCTCTCAAAATCTTATCAACAGTAGCCTTCTAGTAATGATGTCCTCCACAGGCTCCTTCATGAAATTCTTTGATCATTGTTTTGGCTTCATCTTCTAATAGGAAGTTCAATAAGATGCCTTGTGGGTCTTTCCAAAATAGATAACCATCTAGAAGACAATATTTGATAGATTTTAGCCTTAAAAATCGGGCCCGAGCTTTATTTGTCCCCAGTGGAACTTGTAGATTCTATAGTATGTAAATGACATCAGTATACCATGCACAATTTCTGAAACGGTCATCCACTTTAACCATTGACTCATCCTCTAGAAAATATGATAATTCCATAATTGAATTCACATCAAAAGTATCAAGATTTGTTTCAGTCATTAGCCTAGCTAAACCCTGTCCTTTGATTAATTTGGTAGGCTTAATTTCCAAATCAAATTCTAACATCTTAGAAATCCACTTCCCCCTCCTGCCATCACTATCAGGCTGGATCAAAATACTTTTTATTGCAACATCTGGTACATAGGCAATCACGTGAGAATGCAGTATAAAGACCCTAAAATATTTAAGTGATTTAATCAATACATATGCATGTTTGTCCATTATGTTGTATTTTAGTTCAACATCTCTCAATGCCCTACTAAAAAATGAAATGGGTTGTTCTTGACCTTCCCCATTCTTCTGAAGTAAAACACCAGAGATAGTGTGCTCGGAAGAAAATGAAAAAATTACAAAATCTTTAGAGAAATTTGGACTAGTGAGTAAAGGAGCTTGACCTAAAGCCTTTTTGATATCACTAAAGGATGCCTTAGCTTGTTCAGTCCATTTAATCTCATTTCCTTTCTTAAGCATGTTTGACATTACCTTCAAAATCTCTACAAAATTTGGGATAAATCTTTGCAGAAAATTTACCTTACCTAGAAATGACTGCACTTCTTTCTTGTTTCTTGGATGTTCAATATTTTGTATTGTTGTCACTCGGCTGGGATCTATCTGAATGCCCTCCTTTGATACTATGTGACCCAACAACTTTCCCTCCTTCACAACAAAATGGATTATTTATTTATTATTTTTATTTTAAAAGAAACTCTGAACTTCCTGCACTTAGTGAAGATTGTCCTCAAATGTTTTAAATGAGAAAATTCAGATTTTGAAAAGATAGTTATATCATCTAGATAAATTACAACAAACTTATCTCTTTCATCAACAAAAGTGATATCCATCGCTCTTTGGAAGGTGGCTCCGACATTCATGAGTCTGAATGGAATTTTTGAATACATAAATGTGCCCCATGGCATGGTGAAAGTAGTCTTGTCCTAATCTTTTGGATTAACCAAGATATAATTATATCCATAAAACTCGTCCAACATGGAAATCCTTTCTGAGCCAACCACTTTTTGTAGAATGTGATCCATTTTTGGTAAAGGATAATTATCCTTCAATGAGACTTTATTTAAATTTCTGAAAATCCACACAAGGTGAATTTCCCCACTCTTTTTCCTGATTGTTACAAAGTTTTCTATCCAATTTGAAAATCTTAGTGGGATGATGATTTTTGCAGCAAACTATCTCTTCACCTCTTTTTCAATCAGCGACATCTTTTAGGGCCTTCGTTTAGAGTTTTTTGCGGAAATAGGAGCGAGGGACAGGTGGCGAGGACGCCCGTTGGGGTTGCGGAGCTAACAACCGAAGGGGGGAACAAGAACTAGAAGTGAACCAATAGTTTTGGGAAGGTGGCAAAGAAGAGAAGGAGAAATTGAGCAAGGGGAGAGAAAAGGTAGCCAAGGATAAAGACATTCGACTAGAAGACAAGCATAAGTGGCAGTCTAAGCACAGGGAAGAGGATAAAAAGTAGAAGGGTGAGAAAAGGTTGTTGTTGATCAATCGAGTGAGCCATCCTAAGTTGCAGAAGGGTGTGAACTGCTCCAAGGCCCTGTCTGCGTCTGTTCCTATTGGTTATGTTACTTATGTTATTGATGATTAGGCTTCGAGCCTCTTGTAATTCCTTATGTATTCCCTTATGTTAAGGTTAATGAAAGAGACAGTTCAAATCAGTAATGTGTTCTTGAGCTCTGTATTAGTTCTTTAAAAATTTTGAAGGTATGTCTATAACTGTATGGTTTCTTGAGATGATATGAGTATAATAGTATGGTTGGATTAATGTGGATGATGGATTTTTATGAGTCAATATTGGCTGTCTATTTCAATTCCCTCAGTGCCTAATTCTACCCCCATCTAACCTCAGTTGTGACATGCATCGGGTGAGACTCCTTACCCTCTACGGGTAAGGTGAAAATGTCAGTGTTTCTACAGACTACAGCGGATCCATGTTGGCCCCTTGTGCCCGAACCCAGGGTCTCTACCCTATTGTCATTTTCGGGCCAATAAATGGTTCCATTTTCGAGACCTAAAATAAAAAAAGGGGGGTTCAAAATATGGTATCATGGATTTTTAAGAAGGAGATATGAAACTAGTGGGACGATCAAGTGGATTGACTTGTATCCTAACAAGACATACTTCACAACTGAGTTGTTGTTAAAGTGAAGGCCAAAATTTTATATTCAAAAGTTGCAAGTGATCAGTACGAGATCTTCTGGTGTAAGTTCCTATAGGAACTGTAATTGGTTGTGGAGACTGCAAGTGAAGGATAGGCTGGGAGGACAGAAGCTATCTCATTGCGATTGGATTCCCGCAGATTTTACGGTACTCCACCGTCTTGAAATAGATCTGACGAGAAAAGTAGATTTTTGGGTGTAGACTACCCTGGAAGGATACAGGGTCGAGTTCACAACAGAAAGCTACCATTCCTTCTCAAAGGCTGACTTTGTGTTCCGAAACAGGCTAAGAGGGGACTTTTTGAAAGAAATACCTCTCTGGATTAAGGTTTTAATGGTGGAATAAGGCTTGATTCCATTCCAAGGGTTAAGCATGGCAGCGTAAACCCCTAGTACTGGGGGAAGGACCTAAGGGGAGAAATGCTACTGAGCGGGGGACCATGATGTTGATATATGGATGGATGAAAAATATTCATGGATGGCTAGGGAAGTAAGATCACAGAGGAGGGTGCAAATAGCAGAGAAATGGAAAGAAAGAGCCATGCAAGTGATCATAGGGCAGCCAGAGGGACTACACCAAGGAGTGGTGTTCAAGAGTCCAGAGGAGAGAGACGGAATGGAGGAGAATGTGGCGAGAGGGATAGAGATAACAAGGCCATTGGAATTCTAAAGGGTGATATAAGCCCTCCCTCCCTAGTTGCGGGGAGGGGTCCAATGGAAGTGGTCACGGTAACCTCGAGGAAACCATGGAGGATGAGATGTGTTTTTCGATGAGAAGACTATTCGCAGAGGATGTTGCATCCGAAAGAATCAAAGATCCAAACCCCTGAGGCTCAGGTAGCATCCCCCCCCGTTACAGATCCATTTGGGCACATCAATCCTAACTTACATATCAATGCTTTTAGGGCCCATCAACCCCTAGTGCAGTTGTTACATGCCCTAAAGAAGTTAGTCATTAGAATGCCTCACTTCCCAAGAAGTTCCATCACTAAAAACATCCAGAAACTACCTCTAAGAAGATCAGCGCAAGTAGGCCTTCATTAGAGTGTGTTGTAATGCAAACCATACACTGA
The DNA here is from genome assembly GCA_031772625.1 of Pinus tabuliformis. Classification (NCBI taxonomy): domain Eukaryota; kingdom Viridiplantae; phylum Streptophyta; class Pinopsida; order Pinales; family Pinaceae; genus Pinus; species Pinus tabuliformis. The sequence continues at coordinate 1,683,235,070 of CM062818.1, forward strand.
CAGGGTGTTATGCAGCGCACTTGGTCCCTCTTTGGCCTGCGCCAGGCGAATTGGAGAAAACTTTCGTGAGGGTTTGAAGATTCCTTATCCATTGGAAGCCTCTAGAAGTTTCTCAATTCCACCTACTCCTTTGAGTTCACATTTGGATGAGGAAGGGAGTTAAGGAACATCAATCCCCTATCCCTTCTTCCATGGAACTGATTTCTAAATTTAGAAAGGCATTCATTATCACCATTGATGGCATAACCTCCTTCATTCACCTATAAAAAGATCACTCATCTAAGAGATCAAGGGCTGGAAATTATTGAATTGTAGGGAGATGTTGATGATATGAGATTAGAATTGATTGCAAGTATTTTGATAGTTTTGAAGTGTTTTGCTTGTCATGAGGTGAAGAGGATGGGATTGAATTGGAAGAGTTTCATTGGATCGAGCACATATGGGTTGTAATTCTTCCTCTTATCAACAAAGTCTTCAAAAAAATTTCCTTATGCTTGTGTTATACGTTGATGCTTTCATATGTATACCATGTTCTCGATTCCACGTTATTTATCAGAAATATATCATTATCATTTTCTTTGATGGGTTCTTGTTTCTGTCTATGTGCGGGTACTTCTCAAGCAGCATAAGGTCCATGAGGATAGTTCTTTTACTGTGTCAACCTCATTAAAAAAATGAAACAGGTCCATGAGGATAGTTCTTTTACTGTTTCAACCTCATTAAAAAAATGAAACAGGTTCGAGGATAGTTCGTTGTCTTGTGTCAACCTCGTTAAAAAATGAAACAAGGGTCTATGAGGATGGTTTTTTTATTGTGTCAACCTCACTAAAAAATGAAACAGGCCTATGAGGATAGTTCTTTTACTGTGTCAACCTCATTAAAAAATGAAACAGGCCACACGAGGACAGTTCCTAGTCTTGTGTCAACCTCGTTAAAAAATGAAACTAAGGAGTATGAGGATAGTTCCTTGTCTTGTGTCAACCTCGTTAAAAAATGAAACAACTCCTATGAGGATAGTTCCTCGTCTTGTATCAACCTCATTAAAAAATGAAACCAAGGAATATGAGCATAGTTCCTTGTCTTGTGTCAAACTCATTAAAAAATAACACAAGGTCCCAAGTTCTAAGTCGAGTCTTTGATTAGATCTCGTAAAATCCCAATCGAGTCTTTCACTTGATCTCATAAATGAACCTTCATTCCATCGACCTCATAGCCGCGAGTAGGCTACTTAGGTAAATGTAATGAAGCTTAGGGGGCATGCACCTAATGGTAAAGTTAAGTTTCCCTATAGTTTATGTGAAGGGAATCACCCCATTCACCTTTGTCCCTATCTGGACGAAGCCAAAAAGTGTTGGATAACTGTCCTGCTTCACTGCAGTGATTTCCATCTGGTTACAGGAGACTCTCCCTTTCATCATGCTAGGGGCATGTAAACCAATTTCAAGCATAGTTTTTCCTCGTTTCGAGCTTGTGTAAAAATGAAACCAGTTTCAAGCAAAGTTTTTTCTCGTTTCAAGCTTGTGTAAAAATGAAACTAGTTCCAAGCATAGTTTTTCATTTTAATCTTGTGTAAAAATGAAACTGAACCCAAGCATAGTTCCCTATGGTTCAAGCTTGTGTAAAAATGAACCCATTTCCATTTTTAACCCTCGTGATTTCCATTCTATCAACCTCTTTCATCAGATGAGCCTTGGTTGTTTTCATCCCATCGCCACCATCCCTTTGGCTGGTCATATGCTTTCACTTGGTTGTTTTACCCTTTTTGAGGAACAGTTGCAATGAGTGGTCTTATTAGCCATCCTCTTCACATCAATCAACATGTTTTGAGAGGTTCCAACATCACCGGAACTAGTTGCTATCCTAGACACCACTCATTCCTCAAAATGGAGTCCTCTTTAAGCTCTTTTTAGAGACTCTAAATATGGAAACATTGTCGAGCGCTTGTCCTTTCCAGCTCATTAATAGATTGGAAATGATATCTATCTTGTATTATTTTATGCTTTTTTGGATTTGAGAGATTATTTTATCAAAAATAACTTGCGGAGTTTTTTTTTTGTCCCTTTTCAAACTCTCTAAACATGAAAAGGACCGAGTTATCTTTGTCGTTAAACTCATGAAAAACATAAAAAAGTGACAAAGTTTTCCATCTAGACAAGACCAAGTTTCACCTTCACTAGACTCGTTAAAGCATCAAATAGTGATGGATTCACCTGAAGGGTGGAATTATACAACAAGCATATGTTATCCTCCTCAGGCTTGATAAAAATAAAGAGGTACTAGTCAGTAATGACTGGGGAAAATGGGAAAAAGGGGATAACACTTTATGGTAGCAAGTCGCTCTTGAAAATGACACTTTCACTTCATCTCCGTGACTATTTGGTTTGGGTTATTTGCTTGACGGTTATCATACTCATGGTCTATCACACCATCCATCACTTTTGTTTTGGGTCAATGTTGCCAATTCATTCAAACTATTTGGGTTGGGTTATCTTCTTGATGGTTATCACACCATTGGTCTATCATACCATCCATTACTTTGTTGTGGGTCAATGCTACCAATTCATCTTAGTGTCATCGACATGTTCAAGAGAAGTCATTCAGATCAAACTTCATCCTTTGCAATACCGAAAACCTTCATTTTCATGACTGCCATTCCTGAACCTTGTGTCGTAAGTCGATTCTCATCTCCAAAATAATTTACCTCGTTTCATGTCGTAGATGTGGGATACATCAAGGCCCTCCTGCAACAAGTCGCTTCTTGTCGACATCAACAAATCATCCAAGAAGTTGACTTAAAAACACCCCTTCAGTACCTTGAACCTTGCATACATCAATGGCAGGTTTCTCGCTTCCGGGAAAATTTAGTGTTCTTGGACAAATGCCTAACCCTCTAGACTTAGTAGCAGGTCTAGAAATAACAGAAAAAGTAATCTCTACCTTTTCTATAATCAACAGATAAAACAAGAGAGAAGAGAAACCTACTTGTAGTTTTCGCTAACTCCTTGTCTCCCTTGACCAATCTTGCTACACCTTTCCATACTTAAGCCACTTGGAAAGTACCTGCACAAACACAGAAACAAAAACCCATCAAGGTGAATGATAACGATCTATTGCTTATAAATAACATGGAATCGAGAACATGATATACATATGAAAGCATTAACATATAACACAATCATAAGGAAAAGGTCTTGAAAACTTTATTGATAAGAGGAAAGATTACAACCTATATGTGCTCGATCCAGTGACACTCTTCCAATTCAATCCCTCTTCACCTCATGACAAGCAAAACACTTCAACACTATAACAATACTTGCAATCAATTCTAATCTCATATCACAAATGCACAGACAGAAACAAGAACCCATCAAAGCAAATGATAATGGTCTATTGCTTGTAAATAACATGGAATCGAGAACATGATATATATATATATATATATATATATATATATATATGAAAGCATCAACATATAACACAAGCATAAGGAAAAATTTTCAAAGACTTTATTGATAAGAGCAAGAATTACAACCCATATGTGCTCGATCCAGTGACACTCTTTCAATCCAATCCCATCTTCTTCACCTCATGACAAGCAAGACACTTCAACACTATTATAATACTTGCAGTTAGCTCAAAACTCATACCAATAGCATCTCTCTACCATTTCTAGCCCTTGATATCTTAGATGAGTGATCTTTTTATAGGTGAATGAAGGAGGTTATGCCATCAATGGTGATAATGAATGCCTTTCTAAATTTAGAAATCAATTCCATGGAAGAAGGGATAGGGGATTGATGTTTCTAACTCCCTTCCTCATCCAAATGCAAACTCAAAGGAGCAAGTGGCATTAAGAAACTTCTAGAGGCTTCCAATGGATAAGGAATCTTCAAACCCTCATGGAATTTTTTTCAAATTCGCCTAGCGCAGGCCAAAGAGGGACCAAGTGTGCTACATAGCACCCTGTCAATGTATGGTTTGCAATGCAGTGCACCCTAATGAAGGCCTACCTGCGCTGATATTTTTAGAGGTAGTTTTTGGATGTTTTCAGTGATGGAACTTCTAGGGAAGTAAGGCATTCTGATGACTAACTTCTTTAGGGCATGTAACAACTGCACTAGGGGTTGATGAGCCCTAATAGTATCGATCTGTAAGTTGGGGTTGATGTGCCCAAATGGATCTGTAATAGTTGCCACCCTAAAGCATGAAGTTGTAAATATATATGTCAAGTGAAATGCTTTATCACGAGGAGGAGGTTTCGAAACGGAAGGTGACCTGCATCACTTAAATACATATATAATGATAATTTGATTTTTCTCATGAACTAGCTGAGGGAAGGCATACCCATGCTCAGCTTATAAACTTTCATTACATGTACAAATATAGTCATCTACAGATATAGACCCATGAATGGTTGATCAGGAATGTAAGGCCATTGTACATTTGATTTAGTACTCCTGAAAATATCGCAGCCCGGATGGATGGAACTAGATCTGGGGTCTTCAATCTTGTTCAATCTTTTGCTCAATTACAAGTCTAACCATGTGAATAGATGTTCTGAAGTCGAACATGGAAAGACATCGTCTGATTACCAGCCAATGATGTAAGTCGTTAACATACACGAGAGGAATCACCGATAATGATAATGAATCTCAAGGTACTACAGTACGTTTCAGGTGGTGTGAATAAATGATTTGATGTTAAACACCATACAAAGTCTTTCGGTTGAAGGCCATTGATGTCAACCTATCGCCGGAAGCGAGAAACCTGCCATTGATGTATGCAAGCTTCAAGGTACTGAAGGGGTGTTTCTAAGTCAACTTCTTGGATGATGTGCTGATGTCAACAAGAAGCAACTCGTCGCAGGAGGGCCTTGATGTATCCCCCATCTATGACACGAAATGAGGTAAATGATTTTGGATATGAGAATCGATTTACGACACAAGGTTCAGGAATGACAGTCATGAAAATGGAGGTTTTCGGTATTGCAAAGGATGAAGTTTGAACTAAATGACTTCTCTTGAACATGTCAGTGACACTAAGATGAATTGGTAGAATTGAACCACAACAAATTAATGGATGGTATGATAGACCAACGGTGTGATAACCATCAAGCTGAATAACCCAACCCACATAGTCACAATGATGAGGTGAAAGTGTCATGTTCAAGAGAGACTTACTACCATAAAGTTTTCTAGGATTTTTCCTTTTTCCCCAGTCATTGCTGACCAGTACCTCTTTATTTTTTATCAAGATTGAGGATGATAACATATGCTTGTTGTATAATTTCACCCTTCAGGTGAATTCATCACTATTTGATGCATTAACGAGTCTAGCGAAGGTGAAACTCAGCCTTGTCTTGATGGACAAGTTTGTCACTATTTGATGTTTTTAACGAGTTTAACGACAAACACAACTCGGTCATTTTCATGTTTAGAGAGTTTGAAAAGGGACGAAAAGGATACTCCACAAGCTCTTTTTTGCAAAATAATCTCTCAAGTCCAAAAATTCGTAAAATAATACAAGAGAGATATCATTTACAATCCGTTAACGAGTTGGAAATGACAAGCGCTCGGCAATCTTTTCATGTTTAGAGAGTCTGAAAAGAGATTAAAGAGGACTCCATTTTGAGGAACGAGTGGTGTCTAGGATAGCAACTAGTTCCGGTGATGCTGACACTTCTCAAAACATGTTGATTTATGTGAAGATCCTAGCTAATAAGACCTTTCATTGCAACTGTTCCTCAAAAAAGGGTAAAACAACCAAGTGAAAGCGTATGATCGGCCAAATGGATGGTGGCGATGGGATGAAAACAACCAAGGATCAACTGTCTAAAGAGGCTGATAGAATGGCAATCACGAGGGTTAAAATGGAAATGGAAAAATTTAGTGTTCTTGGACAAACGCCTAACCCTCTAGACTTAGTAGTAGGTCTAGAAACAACAGACAAAGTAATCTCTACCTTTCCTATAAACAATAGATAAAATAAGAGAATAGAGAACCTACTTGTAGCTTTCGCTTGTTCCTTATCTCCCTTGACTGATTCCGTTGCTCCTTCCTGTACTTAAATCACTTGAGAAGTACCTGCACACAGACAGAAACAAGAACCCATCAAAGAAAATGATAATGATCTATTGCTTATAAATAACATGGAATTGAGAACATGATATACATATGAAAGCATCAACATATAACACAAGCATAAGGAAAAAGTTTCGAAGACTTTATTGATAAGAGGAAGAATTACAACCCATATGTGCTCAATCCAGTGACACTCTTCCAATTCAATCCCATCCTCTTCACCTCATGACAAGAAAGACACTTCAACACTATTACAATACTTGCAGTTAGTTCAAAACTCATACCAACAACATCTCTCTACCATTTCCAACCCCTGATCTCTTAGATGAGTGATCTTTTTATAGGTGAGTGAAGGAGGTTATGCCATCAATGGTGATAATGAATGTCTTTCTAAATTTAGAAATCAGTTCCATGGAAGAAGGGATACGGGAAGGAGTTGCCAATTTGTTTTGGAAATATTGGTGCTCCTTATATGGCTACATTGTCCCTTCTGGGGTTTACCATTGGCTTGCCAGTATGGTTGTTTTCAATCTCCTTGGTTCAAAATGTCGTGTTTTCTCCATAATTGAGTACACCTCCAACTGGACAAAATCAACCTCCAGTTGATCCTAAGGTTGACCCTTTGCCTTCTTCCTCGGTCGTTTCTTCGTCCCCTTCTTCCTCTTCGCGTGGTGAAAGTATTGGTACTAGTAACCAGGTGGCTAAGAAGAAGAAGAAAGGAAAGAAGAAGAAGAAGAAGCAAGTTCAGCAGAGGGAAAACCAAGCAACCATTGCTTTTAATGCAACATCAGATGAGAAACCATCCATCAAACCTCACAAAGTTCGATATCCATGAAAACTTTGTGCGGGAGACCATCTTCTTTGAAATTGTCCTGACATTCCTTAGATCTTAGAAGAATGGTCTTCCCATTCACATCATCCTATGTCATCAACTTTTGGAGATCATGTTGGTGACACACCATCAACTAGTGGTAGTAAAGTTCATGGAAAGAAGGGTAAAGTTAAGTTTCCATGAAGGTTATGTGAAAGGAATCACCCCATTCACCTTTGTCCCTATCTGGATGAAGCCAAAAAAATGTTTGATAACCATCCTTCTTCACCGTAGCAACTTCCATCTCGTCACAGGAAACTTTCCCGAAATCCTTCACTAGTTAATAAATTAACTGACCAAATTCAATAGTCTATCGAACCCGCTCTCTCTGAAAGTGAATCCTATGAGTATATACCCGACCCAAATCAATAGGTTGAGGTAACAGTTGACCCGATTTCACCTTTAGCAAGTCGTACCTTTTCCGAAGAGAGTGAATATGATACTACTCAAGTTCTTTTTGTTTCTTCAGATTCAAAGGAGTTTGGGGGCAATCCTCCTATTCCATCAAGACAGGAAGAAAATCCCCCCACTCTCATAATTCAAGGGGTTAATTCTCTGGTTTCTACGGTACCCCCTCCAAGTAGTATAGTCACTTCCTTTGATTGGAATCAACTAGTAGGATTTTGCCTTTCCTTCTTATGTGCCTTTCCAAATCATAGTACAAGTTTGTAATATGATCGTATCTGGTGCTATTATAGATCAAGGTGCATCAGTGAGTATCCTTTCCTCAACTGCTTGGCAAGTGCTTGGTTCGCCACCGCTTGTGCCTGTTACACAGAATCTGTTGGGTTTTAACAGAGGAACCAGTCAACCATTAGGGATCCTTCCTCAGTTACCTATTACTTTGGGGGGTAAAATCATTTATCTGAACGTGATGGTAGTCCCAGGCCCTTTAGATTACAACTTACTTCTGGGGCATGACTATGTTGATGACATGGGAGCTATTGTTTCTTTCAACACTCTTTCAAGTGATTTGTTTCCCGCATGAAGGCAGGATTGTCACTGTTGACCAGCTTTCATTTCCTGGTCCAAATATGGCTCTTATTCAACCATATTCCCTAAATGGTCCTTTTGTGCCAATGGTATCATCCCCGCCACAGGTTAATTATGTGGCAACCTGTTCCATACTACATCAACTAACGATCAATTCAGTGATGTTGTACAACATGTACTGGGGGAATTGGAACTAGATCTCTCCTTCATGACCACTTATGAGTTGTGATCCCAGGAATTCGAGGATAGTTCTTTTACTGTGTCAACCTCGTTAAAAAATGAAACAGGTCCATGAGGATATTTCCTTGTCTTGTGTCAACCTCGTTAAACAATGAAACAAGGGGTCCAAGGATAGTTCTTTTACTGTGTCAACCTCATTAAAAAATGAAACAGGCCCTATGAGGATAGTTCCTTGTCTTGTGTCAACCTCGTTTAACAATGAAACAAGGAATCCGAGGATAGTTATTTTAGTGTGTCAACCTCTTTAAAAAATGAAATAGGCCTATGAGGATACTACTTGTGTCAACCTCGTTAAAAAATGAAACCAAGGATATGAAGATGGTTCTTTTACTGTGTCAACCTCGTTAAAAAATGAAACAGTACCCTAGGATAGTTCGTTGTCTTGTGTCAACCTCATTAAAAAATGAAACAAGGGTCTCCGAGGATAGTTCGTTGTCTTATGTCAACCTCGTTAAAAAATGAAACAAGGGTATCCAAGGATAGTTCGTTGTCTTGTGTCAACCTCGTCAAAAAATGAAACAAGGGTATCCAAGGATAGTTCATTGTCTTGTGTCAACCTCGTTAAAAAATGAAACAAATGGTTTGAGGACAGCTCCTGGTCTTGTGTCAACGTCGTTAAAAAATGAAACAAGGAGTATGAGCATAGTTCCTTGTCTTGTGTCAAGCTCGTTAAAAAAATGAAACAAGTAATATGAGCATAGTTCCTTGTCTTGTGTCAGGCTCATTAAAATATGAAACAAGGTCCCAAGTTCTAAGTCGAGTCCTCGATTAGATCTCGTAAAATACCAGTCGAGTCTTTCACTTGATCTCGTAAATGAACCTTCATTCCATCCACCTAATAGCCACAAGTAGTCTACTTAGGTGAATGTAATGAAGCTTAGGGGGCATGCACCTAATGGTAAAGTTAAGTTTCCCTATAGGTTATGTGAAGGGAATCACCCCATTCACCTTTGTCCCTATCTGGACGAAGCCAAAAAGTGTTGGATAACCGTCCTGCTTCACTGCAGTGATTTCCATCTGGTTACAGGAGACTCTCCCTTTCATCATGCTGGGGGCATGTAAACCAATTTCAAGCACAGTTTTTCCTCGTTTTGAGCTTGTGCAAAAATGAAACCAGTTTCAAGCAAAAATTTTTCTCGTTTCAAGCTTGTGTAAAAATGAAACTAGTTCCAAGCATAGTTTTTTTCTTTTAAGCTTGTGTAAAAATGAAACTGAACCCAAGCATAGTTCCCTATGGTTCAAGATTGTGTAAAAATGAACCCATTTCCATTTTTTAACCCTCGTGATTACCATTCTATCAGCCTTTTCGTCAGATGAGCCTTGGTTGTTTTCATCCCATCGCCACCATCCCTTTGGCCGATCATACGCTTTCACTTGGTTGTTTTACCTTTTTTGAGGAACAGTTGCAATGAGTGGTATTATTAGCCATCCTTTTCACATCAATCAACATGTTTTGGGAAGTTCCAACATCACCAGAACTATTTTATACCTTAGACACCACTCGTTCCTCAAAATAGAGTCCTCTTTAAACTCTTTTCAGACTCTCTAAATATGAAAAGATTGTTGAGCGCTTGTCTATTACAGCTCATTAAAGGATTGGAAACGACATCTCTCTTCTATTCTTTTACGCTTTTTCAGACTTGAGAGATTATTTTGAGAAAAAGAACTTATGGAGTTTCCTTTTCGTCTCTTTTCAAATTCTCTAAACATGAAAAGGACTGAGTTGTCTTTGTCATTAGACTCGTTAAAAACATCAAATAGCGACAAACTTGTCCATCTAGACAAGGCCGAAGGGTGAATTATATAACAATCATATGTTATCCTCCTCAAGCTTGATAAAAAATAAAGAGGTACTAGTCAGCAATGACTAGGGATAATGGGAAAAAGCCGAGAAAACTTTATGGTGGCAAGTCGCTCTTGAACATGACACATTGACTTCATCACCGTGACTATGTGGGTTGGGTCATTCAACTTGATGGTTATCACACCATTGGTCTATCATACCATCCATTAATTTATTGTGGTTCAATGCTACCAATTCATCTTAGTGTCGTCCACATGTTCAAGAGAAGTCATTCAGTTCAAACTTCATCCTTTGCAATACTGAAAACCTTCATTTTCATGACCGCCATTCATGAACCTTGTCTCGTCAGTCGATTCTCATCTCCAAAATAATTTACCTCGTTTCGTGTCATAGATGTGAGATACATCAAGGCCCTCCTACGATGAAGTTGCTTCTTGTCGACATCAGCACATCATCCAAGAAGTTGACTTAGAAACACCCCTTCAATACCTTGAAGCTTTCATACATCAATGGCAGGTTTCTCACTTCCGGCGACAGGTTTACATCAATGGCCTTCGACCGAAAGACTTTGTATGGTGTTCATTATCCCTTCTTCCATGGAATTGATTTCTAAATTTAGAAAGGCATTCATTATCACCATTTTGTTGGGTTGTGTTATATTCTTTCCACGACTAACCGACGTAGTTAAACGGGGGGTTAGAGGGGGGCGGTAGCCCCCCTTCGTTGCGCCGATTGCGCAGCGGGGGGGTCACAGGGGGGTTTGAGGGGGGCGGGTAGCCCCCCTCTACGGGGTCCGGGGCAACGGCCCGGGAAATTTTTTTTTGGACCCTATATTAGGTTGGGCGAACCTACCTATGGTTTTGTGCATGATTTTGGCACATGGTATTGGACGCGATGGTTTTTCGCTCCATTGTATTGGATGCTTCGGCATGTATAAATATGTATTGTAACATTGAAAGGAACATAATGAAAAATCAAGCTGGTAGTCCCGGTTTTGGGATCCAGGGAAAAATCTCTGTGCATATGTGTTTTATGGGTTATGCTCTCGCATTGTTTATTTTCTTTGTTTAAGAATTCGTATGCAGGTAATTTCTGTACAGGGTTAAAACCTACATTTGGTATCAGAGCTGTTTTGGCTTCAAGGGGACGCCTTTGTTGCTGAGGGGTTTCGCTCGGGCCTGTGGTAGACCCTGTTCAGTGGGAGATCTGCGAGATCGATTCTGGTGGTGAAAGAAGATGGCGACAGTGGAAAGATCGAGATTGAGAAGTTCAATGGTCAGAGTTTTGAGTTGTGGAAACTCAAGATGGAGGATCTGTTGATCGATAAAGATCAGTGGATCGCGGTAGATCCGGGTACTAAACCATCGGGAGTGACCGATGAAGAATGGAAGAAATTGGATCGGAAGGCAAAGAGCACAATACGATTGTGTGTCTCAGATTCAGTATTGCTGAATGTATCAGGGGAAGCTACGGCAAAGGCTTTGTGGGTCAAGTTAGGGACTTTGTACCAATCTAAGTCTCTGGTGAATAAACTGTTCCTGCGGAAAAAGCTGTATAACGTGAGGATGAAAGATGGAGACTCGGTGACAGAGCATCTGAATGCGTTTAATACTGTGGTAAGTCAACTATTATCTGTTGATATTAAAATTTCAGATGAAGATAAGTGCATCAGTCTATTGTGTTCTCTACCAGATTCGTGGGATAGTCTGGTTATTGCAATAGGTAGCAATGCAACTGCTTTGCAGTTTGATGAAATAGTCTCAGCCTTGCTGATGGAGGAGATGAGACGGAAGAATATGGACAACCAGAATGGTGATGCCTTGTCTGTACGAGGACGGTCCCAGAACAGAAACAAAAATAAGTCATCGAGTGGGAGATCTAAATCTAGAGGGAGATCTAAATCTCCAGGAAAACCTACAAAGGTGGTGTGCTGGAAATGCGGAAAGGAAGGGCACTTCAGAAGGGATTGTAAATCTAAAGCTCCTGATAAAGGAAAGGGATCTGATGATGCTCCTTCTGCAGAGGTGAAAACCACCTCAGATGAAGGTGGGGATGTGTACTTGGCTTCTTCAAGTACACATGTAGATCATGAGGCATGGTTGATTGACTCAGGTGCATCCTTTCACTTCACTCCCCATAGAGAGTGGTTCTGCGAGTATGAGAAATACGATGGTGGTGATGTATTCTTAGGAGATGATAGGAAGGCTAGAATCATTGGTCGGGGAAAAGTAAAGTTGAAGTTGCAAGGTGGAAGGGTTAGAACACTTCCGGGTGTTCTACATATTCCTGCATTGGCCAGAAATCTGATTTCTGTAAGCAATTTGGATGATGCAGGTGTAAAGACAGTGTTCGAGAAAGATACCTGCAAGATGGTTCGAGGAGCACTGATATTGATGCGGGGAGTTCGGACTGGAACTCTGTACAAGCTGCAAGGTAGCACTGTTGTTGATGGGTGCAATAGTTCTATGGTTCCTGAAAATGGAGTAGAAAATCTAGTGGTCTCTGGAGAGAAGACCATGTTGTGGCATCAAAGGCTTGGACATATTGGAGAGAAGGGCCTTCGAATACTTCATGGTAAAGGTATGGTAGAAGGTATGAATGATAGCTCTCTGGATTTCGATTTCTGTGAAAATTGTGTGTATGGGAAGCATAATCGAGTGAGTTTCCCCTCTGGTGGTAAGAGGACGAAACAGATATTAGAGCTTGTGCATAGTGATGTGTTTGGACCTGTGAAGGTTCCATCACTGGGTAAGTCTGTGTACTATGTATCATTCATAGATGACTTCTCAAGGAATACATGGATATATTTCCTTAAGAAGAAATCTGAAGTCTTTGACAGGTTTAAAGAATTTAAGGCTCTGGTGGAAAATCAAACAGAGAAGAAGATAAAGGTGCTGAGGACAGATAATGGTGGAGAATTTTGCAGCAAGGAATCTGAAGAATTTTGTAAGAAGTGTGGTATAGCACGGCAGAAGACTACTCCATATACACCTCAGCAAAATGGAGTCGCAGAAAGAATGAACAAGACGTTGATGGAAAGGGCAAGAAGCATGCTCAGTGGTGCCGGGTTAGGACAGGAATTCTGGGCAGAGGCGGTGGATACTGCACGTTACCTGATCAACAGATCACCCTCATCAGCGTTGGAGGATAAGACTCCACAAGAAGTATGGATTGGTAAGAAACCCTCTCTTTCACATCTGAGGGTATTTGGATGTGATGCATATGTACATGTTCCAAAGGAGAAACGAACCAAGTTGGATAGTAAATCTGAAAAGTGCATCTTTATTGGGTATAAGGATGGTTTAAAGGGTTATAAGCTTTGGAACCCAGTCACACGGAAGGTTGTGTACAGCCGAGATGTGGTGTTCAGAGAGGTAAAATATGTTATTCAATCTGAAGTCCAACCAAAGGAACCTGAGAAGATAGAGTTTCAGCCAAAGGAGGAAGAATCAGACTCTGCAGCAGAGGAGGAATCAGAAGATGAAGAGCCACAAACTCCGACTGTGAGAAGATCAGGTTGAGAAAGAAGGCAGCCAGAAAGGTATAGTCCATCTGCTTTCAGTTCAAATTTTTCTTTGTCTGTTACTGATGATGATCCCAGAACTGTGAAGGAAGCAGTGGATTCAGAGGATGGAAAACTCTGGAAAGAGGCCATGGTTGATGAAATGGCATCTTTGCACAAAAATGAGGCTTGGGATCTGGTAGAGTTGCCGGCTGGAAGGAAACCCATTGGCAACAAATGGGTGTTCAAGAAGAAGACTAATGCAGAAGGAAAGGTGGAGAAATACAAAGCTCGGTTGGTAGCAAAAGGTTATTCCCAGGTGCCGGGAATTGATTTTGGTGATATTTTTTCTCCTGTTGCCAAGGTAGCTTCTATTAGATTACTTTTATCTGTTGCTGCTACTTTTGATTTTGAGGTAGAACAGATGGATGTGAAGACATCATTTCTTCACGGGGATTTGGAAGAGGAAATCTACATGAGGCAACCTGAAGGCTTTGCGGTGAAGGGTAAGAAAGAACTGGTATGCAAGTTAAAGAAGTCTCTGTATGGGTTAAAACAGTCACCAAGGATGTGGTATCAGAAATTTGATACATTTATACGGGGACTTGGCTTCACCAGAAGCAAAGCAGATCATTGTGTGTATTTTAAATTAATTGGTGACCGTGTTATTTATCTGGTCTTGTATGTGGATGATATGTTGCTGGTTGGAAATGACAAAGAAATTATCCAGGATTTGAAGACCCAATTGTCCTCCAAATTTGACATGAAAGATCTTGGTGCTGCAAACTATATTTTGGGCATGGAAATTAAAAGAGATCGGGCAAAGAGGAAGCTCTGGTTAAACCAGAGGAAGTATGTCGAGACAATACTGCAGAGGTTTAATATGCAGGATAGTAAACCGGTGAAGGTTCCTATTCCTGTAGGTCTGAGGTTATCTGCTGAACAGTGTCCCAAGACACAAGAAGAGGAAGAGGACATGTCCCGTGTTCCATATGCAAGTGCAGTCGGTAGCCTGATGTATGCAATGGTCTGTACTAGACCGGACATTGCACATGCAGTGGGAGTATTGAGCAGGTTTATGTCAAAACCTGGGAAGGAGCACTCGACAGCAGTGAAGCGGGTTTTCAGGTATTTGCATGGCACTAGTGATTATGGTTTGTGCTACCAAGGAAGACCAGGATTGGACAGAGTGTTGGATATTCATGGTTTTGTTGATGCAGACTGGGCTGGAGATCTGGATCAGAGAAGATCTACAAGTGGGTATGTGTTTAACCTATTTGGAGGTGCAGTCAATTGGATGAGTAAGAAACAATCTGTAGTGGCACTATCAACTATAGAGGCAGAATATATGGCAGCCACTCATGCAAGCAAGGAAGCAGTTTGGTTGCAGAGATTGTGTTCAAGTATGGGATTAGTACAGGGAGCTATAAGAATAAACTGTGACAGCCAAAGTGCAATTTTCTTGGCAAAGAACCCTGCTTATCATTCAAAGACAAAGCACATTGATGTTCAGTATCACTTTGAGGGATATGATAGAAGACAAAAAGGTGTTGCTGGTAAAGGTGGACACTTTGAAGAATACTGCAGATGCATTGAAAAAATCTGTGAGCTCTGAGAAGTTCTCTTGGTGTAGAGAAACAATGGGTGTTTCAGGGCTGGAAAAATGACTAAGCTCTCCTATGGCCCCCTGTGGAAAGAAAACAACAAGTGGGAGATTGTTGGGTTGTGTTATATTCTTTCCACGACTAACCTACGTAGTTAAACGGGGGGTTAGAGGGGGGCGGTAGCCCCCCTTCGTTGCGCCGATTGCGCAGCGGGGGGGTCACAGGGGGGGCGGCAGCCCCCCCTGTCCGAGGGGTTTGAGGGGGGCGGGTAGCCCCCCTCTACGGGGTCCAGGGCAGCGGCTCGGGAAATTTTTTTTTGGACCCTATATTAGGTTGGGCGAACCTACCTATGGTTTTGTGCATGATTTTGGCACATGGTATTGGACGCGATGGTTTTTCGGTCCATGGTATTGGATGCTTCGGCATGTATAAATATGTATTGTAACATTGAAAGGAACATAATGAAAAATCAAGCTGGTAGTCCCGGTTTTGGGATCCAGGGAAAAATCTTTGTGCATATGTGTTTTATGGGTTATGCTCTCGCATTGTTTATTTTCTTTGTTTAAGAATTCGTATGCAGGTAATTTCTGTACAGGGTTAAAACCTACACATTTATTGCATAACCTCCTTCATTCACCTATAAGAAGATCACTCATCTAAGAGATTAGGGGCTGGAAATTATTGAATTGTAGGGAGATGTTGGTGATATGATATTAGAATTGGTTGCAAGTATTGTGATAGTGTTGAAGTGTTTTGCTTGTCATGAGGTGAAGAGGATGGGATTGAATTGGAAGAGTGTCGCTATATCGAGCACATATGGGTTGTAATTCTTCCTCTTATCAATAAAGTCTTCAAAACTTTTTCCTTATGCTTATGTTATATGTTTATGCTTTCATATGTATATCATGTTCTCAATTCCATGTTATTTATAAGAAATAGATCATTATCATTTGCTTTGATGGGTTCTTGTTTCTATCTGTGTGCAGGTACTTCTCAACCAGCTTAAGTATGGGAACGAGCAACTCAAGGGAGATAAGGAACAAGTGGAAGCTACAAGTAGGTTCTTTGTTCTCTTATTTAATCTATTGTTTATAGGAAAGGTAGAGAATACTTTGTCTATTGTTTCTAGACTTGCTACTAAGTCTAGAGGGTTAGGAATTTCTCCAAGAACACTAAATATTCCCGAAACAACCCCCCCCTCCCGACCTTCCCCCGGTAGTGTTAGCCTTGCTGGCAAAAGGCCCACAAATGGATCCATATAGGCTCTTAGAGTCTCCAAAGTTGCTTAAAAACATTCCAATGAGTCCATTAATGCCCTTGAAATCTTCAAATTTTGCTCACAAATTATCTAATGATCAAAATCAGCGCAAGAGGAAAGCCTTTGAAAGGGCAGAAATGCACTATCGGGAGACTAAAGGGCTTAAAAAACCATGAAAAACCCACAAATGCAGGCTTGAATAGTGAATGAACAGCCGACGTTAGATCTGGCCGATCAACGGCCTAGATCTGGGCGGCTAATCACAATCGGCCGAGCAGAGGGGACAGTCTAACGGCGGGCGCATGACACCGCCGATCAGCGATCGCCGATGATCGGATCAGCGGGTCGCATCAGCAGTTGTTGAGCTCCAAAACTGCCCTTTCCTTAGCAACTTTTCTCATCCATTCTACATTATACATTGCCTCAAGGAGAAAATTTTAATGATTTACATGTTATACTTTTATGTTTGTTGTTTGAATAAGTTTTTTTCTTTTAGCTACGAAACGCAGCCACATTCTACAGCTAATCGGTTGTTCAGCTACCTCCACACTTTTGCAGGTTCCAGGTGTCAAGAGGGGAAAATGACTGCATGGGCAACTTGGAAAACATCAGGGCATGGATCGTGTCCTATTGACCGGGCCTAGATCGACAACGAAGACTCCAGTCAAAGGGAAGTCAAACATATAAACCTAAGGCAAACAGGACTTTATTTTGTACATGTTTCTCAATAATGGGATCCGAAGCAGTTTCCTGAGGCCACGGACTTCATCAGCCACTTGTGCAAACTGAATCCAACAGCCATTACCTTAGATTTATGTCTCCAGAAACTAAGGAGGAGGATTCTGTATGCTTGTCTGCCTACGTGTTTTGTTGTAGCTCATTTTTCTCCTAAAACAGTTGTATAATTTCTCTATAAATACCTGTGTGAAGAATGCAGATCAAGTTCAAATTTGCTCATGTGTTAAGTTCAGATTACCACTCTGTAGTTTTGAGAACTCATTCTCTGTTTTCAATATAAAGATTGTGTGTTTCATGGATACCTGAAAGCGTTTGTTGGAGTGTTGATTAAGTGCATATAACCTGAGCAGTTACAGAGGGCCCCTACGCTGGTTAAGGTTACATTTCATTTTGTTTTGTCTTTCATAGTTGAACGTAAATTCACTGTGTTTTTCCATAATGTTTATAATAATTTTCTAACCTTGTTCATAATGCAGTTTTTTTCATCTTCTTACTAACACAGAATAGTTTATTTTTGTACATGATAGTTCTTTTGTTTCATTTATTTCTAGTTTCTTATCAATAGCTTGAAGTTGAGTTCAGTAGTGTAGAGTAATCTATTTCATTTGTTGTTCATTAGTCTTTAAGTTGTTAGTTAAAAATGATCAGTGTCTTTACTGTTATGTCATTTCATTATTAGTTTAATGACTCATATTGTGGGTGAATGTTTCTAAAAGCCCTTCTAGTTGATGGTTCATCTCAAACTAAGTGGTGGAATATTTCACTTATGTAATGAGTCTTTTTCTTCATTTTTGTATTTATTTTCTATTAGAATGATGAAGTATGGAATTCCTCAAAATGTTATCACAAGGAGGTTGTTATCCCAAATCGTGTAGCAGAGTGACAAAGCACTTCATTCAGTTTCAATAGTAGATTAGTTGCAATTTCACTTTCAGTCTTAGTCTTTCATTTAATTTTGTTGCAATTTCATTTTCAGACTTCCATTAATTTTTGATTCTGCAATAGACTAAACTATAGTTGTAATCTCATTTTTAGTTTCAGTATTTCATTTTAGTTTTATTTCCATCATAGATAGTTGAAATCTCATTTTCAGAACTAAATATTTCATTTAGCTTTGGTTTTTGATTAGATAGTAGTTGCAATTTCACTCTTAAGTTCTTTTAGTTTATGATTTGGAATCAATAATAAATAGCATAATTAGAAACTCTATTTTTCTTTTCTTGGATAAGCTTTACTTCCAAATCTAACTTAAAGCATTCCTCATTTCATTTCTTTAGCAGAAGTAGATTTAAGATTTTTGTTAAGTGCATTGTAAATCATTAGGAATTAAAGGATCAAAACCCCAAAACAACATAAAACTCAAAAACACTAAAGTAAGAAGGGTCATCTATCACATATAGTGCACTACACTTCATCAGTTTACGATACTCGGATCGATAATTTATGTAGAGAAATTTAGGACACTAAATTGACCAAACATTTTGGTGCCGTTGCCGGGGAAGTGTAACTAGGCAGCCTTATCTCTTACATTCATAAAAAAAAAACAAAAACAAAAAACAAAACAAACAATGACATGCATAGAGAAAGAGAATCTAGGGGTAGATTTATAGCTAGGGGCAGAAGTTCGATTCCTACAACTCCACCTACTCCACCAAGAGTTAGAAAAGGCACACCTCCATCCCAGACTCATACTCCAAGCCATAGGATTCCTGGAATTCAAGGGGAAGAAATTCAATAAGAAGATTCTCCTACTTCATTTACTAAAACAGACCTTAAGTAGAGAAGACCTTTTTCACCTCTACAGGAGAGCCTATTGTAGTTGAAGAAGTAGGAATACCTAGTGAGGAATAAGAAGTAGGAACTCCCTCTCATAATCCATTAATAGGAGAACCAGAGGAAGAGGGAATAACCTTGCAGGTTGAGCCCTATACTAACTCTGAAGAAACTATAATGGCAGAAGCAGAACAAGATGGAGAATTGTCACTGTTTGGAGGAGGGGGTAGAGGGAGAGGTAGAGGAAATAATGGAGGAGGTAGAGGTAATAATGGAGGAGGCAGAGGAAATAGGGAAGTAGATAACTCATTTGTATTCCCTATAGTGGACGAGAAAACACATACCACAATGAAAAATATTTCACCATCTGTCCTCCCAAACTTTTATGGGTTAAGAAGTGAGGACCTTGAAACATTTTTGTTTGAGTTTTAAGTCTTGTGCAGAACATATGACTATCTAGAAGATTCTCAAAAAATCAAATTGTTCCCTTCAACACTAAAAGGGGCTGCTTTGAAATGGTTTATGGGGTTAGTCACTCAATCCATTAGAACATGGAATGACATGAAACAGACATTTTTGTATAGATACCTGGATTATTTTATGCCTACCAATCATAAAGATGAGGTGTTCAAAATGATGCAAAAAGAGGATGAAAACTTAGAGGATTTTCTTGAGAAATTCAACTATAATTTGAAAAGAGCAAAAATGAACAATTTAGATGAAGAAACTTTGAAATCTCTTTTGTTAAAGGCCATTAGAGATGAATGGATAGGTATCCTTAACATGATGGGGAAGAGAGATATCTCTCAACTTCCATTGAGTGACCTAGCAGAACTATGTGTTCATCTCTCAAGAGGGAAATCTAAAATCGGGAAAGGGCCAAGAAATCCTTCTCTTGTTAGAGCAAACAAATCTACAACCGGATCTGTAAGTAGGGAAGAAATTGGCAATATGCTTGATAAGTTTAAAACTGACATTTTAGGGAGCCTTAGTGAGAAACTAGACACCCTTAAAATTCAAAACAAGCAGAAAACAGAGGCTGATGCTTTAGCCATCTTTTGTCCAAAATGTAGAAATAAACATGCTCTAAGGGAATGCCCTTTAGATGCAAAAACTGTAGAAACTTGTATGATTTGTTCAGAAAATCATGAGACCAAGGGTTGTCCCTCAATCCCAGGTCGTAAGGTTGTCTTTCAAGAGGAAACAGTCCCAAATTCTACAGAACCTCTTTGTTTTGTTGCAAGAAGACCTTGGCAAGGGCCACAAAATCAAGGATTTAACAATCCCATGTATCCTTAGTCCCCACTGTTGGATACCTATACCAATAGGTTTCATATTTCATGATTGGCAAGGGAAAGGCCCAAATATGCTCTGCTTTGATTTCACAAAGATCCCATATTTCCTATAAGAAACAAGGTGTGTAAAGTGTTTCTCCTTGATTCAAATTTGATGGCCTTGTTTCAATTTTGATGGATGATCCAACAGTCTAATCTGGGTCATGCCATGTTTTCAATTTCCTGTTATAGACTAGAGAAAGAAGTCTGTCCAAACTGCTTAATCTTGGCAGACAATTAGCCTAGGTAGAGAAAGAAAGGTTTCCAACTGTTTAATCTGGGACCTTGGAAGTAATAAGGTTAGAAGTAGATAGAAAAATAAAAGAAAAAGCCAAAGAAAAGAAAAGGCAAGTAAGGGTCTGCAAGTCCAAGTGCACCCTCCAAGAAGAAATAAAAAATGCTAGGCAAATAGCTGGGTAAGTAGTGGTGGTTGCAGAAAAGGCCATCTTCTCCATTACAGGCATGCTGACTATGATTACCAAGGCAAAGTCTATCAAGTGACAAGGTGTGCATATTCATCAAGTGGCAGCAAAGACCATAACTAACCTCTCTCCTTCCCTCTTCCATGTCATTCACTAATATCCCCTTTCAGTGGGCATTCCAAGGAACTATTTGTGGTTTTATGATTGAAATCAAATCTTTTGGAAGCCACATTTCTTGTCTAAAATCTTTTCATTTTGATCTACTCTTAAAACCAAGTTTGTTTCAAATGAACTTAATGGTTTCCCCTTTATTCACTTCCACTATCCATGCTAACACTAACCCTATTATATAAATCCCTTACATTACCTTTTTTCCCTAATATTACTAACACCATGGTGTATAAACCCCAACTCTTATATAAATATCCTCCACTTGGTATTATAGCCAATAAGTTACATGTCAGGGATCAGATGGCAGCTGGTCATCTTGATGAACCTAAGCTAAATCCCCCTTCTCCCTTGCAAATTCATTTCCTCACTTTTTGATCCTCATTTGCACATGAAAACCCCCTAAAAGCCCAGTTTCTACCCTTACCCGCTTCAAAATGGCTAAAAACATCAAAAAACCAACATTTTTCGTTTATCCTAAGTCTAAAGGGCGGGTGCATTCCACTAAAAATCGTAAAAAACCCACCTTGCCGAGGTTCCCCGCCCTTGCACAGATCCCCAGAATTATTATTAAATAACTCTGCCGCTCCCCGTACCCGCCTATCGCTTCACCTTCCCGACGACCGTCCGATCGAGGAACGCCAGATCCGACGGCCTTTATCCCATTGGACCCCTTCCGACGCCCGATCATTAACTATGCTACCTTCCTGTCATATCAAATTCCCGATAACTGTTAGATCTTACCCCTTCAGATCCGACGGCCATCGCGGCATCGGAGCGCATCTGCTGTACGAATGATATCGTCCGATGGCCGTATTTTGACTACGTCATGCGGCAGCCACGCGTCCCCTCCTCAGCCCATCGGAGGTACCACTGACGCATACCACCACCGTACCGTAGGCGGTGCGATATGAAACCACCCCGGTTTCCGGTTTTACCGTTCCCGCTTTTATTACCTCACCGCCACCTCACCGCCGCGTCACTGCTCCGTCACCCCACGTACGCCGTCACGTCATTTCTCCACTCAACCACTGGTCCACCTGTCCTGCCATCTCACTGTCCCCGTGGACCAACCAGAGGCCGCCACCTGGCCGAATGACGTCCTGCTGACGTCATCCGACCCCGACCCCACCTGTGACGTCATGCTGACGTCAGCACGAAAACGCGCCAAAATTAACAAAAGTTATATTTATGCCAAAAATCGCGTTTTTTTTGCTATTTTGGGCGCAAGCTTTGTTGTCTGTTCTGCATGCAAATTCACGTCCAAACCTGCACCAGCCGTGGAAACGACCTCCGGACCGCTAGAACCTCCATCCCTCAAAGTGCTTGCAAGTTCTAACCGACCAGATTCTACAGGTACTTATCATTTGCACTCCAAAGCTCCATTTTTTCACTGAATTTCGGGTACAACTATTAGCAGACCTCCAAACTCGAAATCCACCATTAAAGGACCACTGAACTAGCATTTACACCAAACCACAGCTGCCAATACACGTTTATAGGGCCACATTGGGCAAGTTGAACGTAAACTTATCACTGGTTCGCGCAATCGTGAACCAGTCACCTGCAAGAAGCCAATTTGCCTCAAAAACGAACTCTGCTCAGGTCTGCAACTCACCTGTTAACTCAAAGGCAGTATTTCAACTGCTGCAGCCTCTACATTCACCCTTTTCTCAGAAATTTTCATTCTTTGCAAGAAACTCCGGTTGTGTTACTCTGCATTGTAACAACAGTCCTTGAAAAACATAATCTTAAAAAGAACCATGGATCCCCCTGTGGCTCCCATAGCCCTCAATGTAGCTCCTCTGAATGCCCCTCACAGAGCATTGGGCTGGCAAGCATTAGCTGACTTAGACTATAACATATCAGAAGAAATGCTAAGCAGGAGCAGGTTCCATCTTCAAATACTGAATGAAATTAAAATCAAACATCAAAATGGGACAGACATCTTGGGAATTTGGGATTCCTCTCTCCCAATCTTCAAGCTACCTCAGGTCAACCAATTCCCAGAACTCATCCACCTATGTGCTGAGTATTATGATGCATCCCAGAGGGCGGTGCTTGATTCTTCAGGTACAATTCTGTTTCTCATCACCCCTGAAGCCATCAGGGAAATGCTGCAGTTTAAAACAGAGAAGAAGTTGGTCCCTCTATCATTAGCTGATTTGATAATGGAGGGAGCCAGAATGACAGAGGCCCAGATTACAAAGCTCAACCAGTTATTCATCAAAGCTGACACTGTACAAACTCCTCCCATCAACTGTGTCTACCTCAACCAATTGGGCCTGGACCTTGTTGACATGATCAGTCCCATCCTGGGATATGATTCAGTGGAACATGTGGATGAAACGGTTATGCACATAATGCTCATGTTTTCTCCAGGTAGAAAACCAGTCTGCTATGACTATGCCACATACATCTCAGACAAGATGCATGATAAGTTGATGAACCTATCAAGAGATAGGGTATTTAAATACACTTCCTACATATATCATTTGCTTCTATACTTCCAGCATGAGAAGTTCTCCTTCCCAATGAAGAGAGAAGATGCTCAGGGGAATCTCAAATCTGTGGTGTACTGGACCTCTGTGTTCCATCTCCATTGCTATTCACCATACACCTACTGTGAGTTCATTGATCACTTCATTCATCCAGCCATGACTCTACTTGTGGGCTCACCTCCTCCCAGATTGACAGATGAGATGCAAAGACTCCTGCAGTTATCAAAGGCTTATAGTATTGGGGATTGGTACTTCTACCAACACCACACCGTCATCAGAATATATGGGTGTGAGTTGCCCCCATTTAGACTACCCAGATTTGTGCCTATGAGGCTATTTTCCTTAGAATACTTCAGGCAGTTTGGCTTTGTGGATATGCTCCACTTTTCAGGCAAAGGTAAGAAGGCACAGCTAAAGGTTAAAAGTCAACTTGGCCATTTCCTCTATAACGAAAGGGATGAAGGGTGGAAGGAAGCAGATAGAATACTTGGGGGCTTTGGTCTCAAATACAGCTTCCTATGGAAACCTTATGACCCTAACAACTTCATAACCATGAGGAGGCTTAAATACAAATTGTCTGCCTATGATCATTGCAGCCTTCCTCACATAGAAAAACATGCCAATCAAAGCAAATGGAGGAGAGGGACTTTGGAAGAAGCTGTTACTCAAGAAGAGCTTAATCAAAGAGCTCTAAGAAACCTAAAGAAGATGGCTGACCTTGAGTTTTATTCACAGGTCAGTTCACTGCCGAGCATACAAATTGGAGCAACAGCATCCTCTTCAACCACCCAACAGCAAACTACAAAAGTTGCTGGAAAGATATCAGAGAAGGGAAAAGAAAAGGAGATGGAAGCAGAGCAGGAGCAGCAGCAGCAGCAGCAACAAGAAAAACAGCAACAACAACCCTTACAGCAAGAAAAAGTGGTAGATACCCCACCTATCACCGAGCAGCAGGCCCAAAATGTAGAACACTCGAGGCCTGAAAACATCACTGATGCCTCGGTCCTTCAAACTCCACAGAAGGAGGACCTAAGTAGGAAAAGAGACAGAGAAACACCCATGACTTCATCCATCAACCAGCAGGAGAAGAGACAGAGATTAAATGACTGATCAGAGGATGATGCTGCAATCAGACAAGCAATGGGTATGGGCCCACCCAGTAGGGAAGCCTCGGTCAGTTCCTTCCACCAAGAACAAGACAAAATCATAGGAGGGGAGGTCACTTCTTCCAGCCAGCAGAGGGAAGGAGAGGTAGGCATCAAACAGCAATTCATAGACATTAAAAGAAGGAGTGAGCCCATGAAGGTCAAGTTATATAACCATTTGTTGAAATTGGCTCCCTCCAACCAACAAAGATTAATGTCTGCTTTTGATGTGGACGAAGGCAAGTTGACAATGAGTCACTTCATACCCACAGCGCTCCAACCACAAACTACTGCAGATTATCTCAGGACTAATCTAGAGGTCCTGGCCAAGGATATCCATCCAATGGATAAAATAGAGCTGCACAAGCAAACTGGTGAAATGGTGTATGCCGCCTTGGCAGACAAAACGTTGGATAATTACAAATTAACAAGCAGCCTCAATGCTACAGCCTCTCAACTGGAATTGGAGAGGGCTTCATCTCAAGCCAAAGATAACAGGATAAGATCCCTAGAGGAGATCATCGTGGAAATTGGGCATAACCCAAATGACATCAAAGGGATACAGGAAATTCTGAAACTAAGGGATGCTGACATGGCTGCATTAAGGAAAAAGGTCAAGCTCCCAGCTACCATTCACCCCCAGACAGATGAGGTAGCTCAACAAAGGATGGAGAAGGATGCCACAGATCTGCTAATAGCTATATACAAGCAGCTCCAGTAGACACAAGAAAAATTAGGAGAGTCTGAGGCTACTCAAGCGGCCTTACAAGCAGCACTAAAGCAAAGACAAGAGGGTCAGACTTCTCAGCCTCCTCCTCAAGTCATCAATCTAGAGGATGCTGCTCCTACCACAGTGCCTCCACCTCAACAACCAGAACAAACAGCTACATCCACTTCAGCAGCACCTACAAGCACCGAACAGGCACACACTCTAGACATGCAGAAATTAAAGAATGAAATACAAGTCTTGGAAGCTCAGATGACAGAGCTGCATGAAACCAGAGATAAGCTGGCCAAGGTCAATGAAAGGCATGATAAGACAAAAAGAGAGGTGGGAGAAAAGGCCAAGGAAATTAAGGCCCTTAAAGATAGGATCAAAGAACTTGAGAATGAGCTCAAGTTAGACAAAATCATATCTGGGATCAGAGCAATGTTATGGTCTAATATTGGCCAATCCATCACCAACCAATGGTCATATATTGAGACTATCCATGAGCAACTAGAGCTCATCCCAAAAGCGCAGAAGGAAGTCCGAGCATCAAGAGCCTTGTTGGGAAATATGCCTGAAATTGCTACAAGAATGATCAATGTGCTCAACCACAAAACAAGTTCTCAGTTGGCCACCATGGGAATTACAAATAGAACTGAGACTATTCAAATGATCAAGAGGGTTCTTACTCTTAGAAATCTGGTGCAGACATTGGACAGAAGAACCCAGGATATGCAGACAGAGGTAAACAGGTTCATGGAGAGATTCCAGGTATTGCAGAGTAGAGGACTCCCTAGCTTACTGAATAGCGGAGGGAAATTATTCACCCATGAACAGTATGCTAAAAGAGTAAATGTTTTTGCCTCAGCACAGATCAATGAGAAGGCCAGCACTTTAGAAGACACAGGGCCTATTACAGGGCAGATTTTCTATAGTAAGATAGAAAATCTATTTTATATAATGAATGAAATTAATCACTTGTTTGATGTGGCCCCAAATTTTTTCAAATATACAGAAGCAAAAGAGACAATGGAGGCCATCCTCAGGCATCAGCTCCCTACACAGGAATGGTGGACAGATGCAATCCAGAGAATTTTGTAAACAGTAAGTCATTCACCAACTTCTGTTTTTTACAAATTATTATGAAAAGAACAGTTCAGCAAAGTCAGCATGTAGCATAAATCAAAGCTGAGCCAACTCAGCGGATGTAGCGGCCAACAAAGCAGTGATAGAAGACCACAGCTGGCAAACCCGAGAATGCACTGCGCAGACAAAAGTAAATGCGTATTTCCAGAATTAAAACAGAGTGATGCAACCGACTCAGTGACTCTCAAAAGTCAAAACAATCCTCTGACAGACATAAAGAGCATTTACGCTGCATTCAAAGTTGTAATAACTTCTTGCCTACTTTCTGAATGTTACTGAAGATATTTTCTCTCTCAGATGACTCAATGCCTGAGATATTTTGTATACACATTTCTATAAAATCCCCTTCGCATGAGATAGCAAGGGTTGTTGTTGATTTCTCCTGAAGAGTTTCTTATGCTGTAATCATTTTCTGAAGTTAATAAAGAAAGCAATGGAATTTCTTGGATGTCTGAAGTGTTGAAAACGTTCTGTGCCTGCTGATGACTGCTGGATCCCCGTGTATCTCACCATGCAATAAGTCTCTGTAACTCTCTCCGTTATTTACTTGTTTTGTTATAAATCCATATACGTTATCTGATTCCTAATATTAAGCAACATAGAAAAAGAATAACTCCCAGGATTTACTCACTGAGTACCCTGAGTTCAGTCTCTGTTGTTTATAAATGTTTTCTTCAGCTGTAATCTATATAAAGTGTGATTCTTAACTGCTGCACTTTCGAAATACATCTTTCACATTGGCCTTTGTCACAGGAATTCAAACTTTGCTCCTGTGCAGTACGTCCACTTCCACTTCACCAACTTAACAGAAAATTCTCAATAGATTTCTGTTGGTTGACATGCATCACCACTCAAGTTTAAATTTGTCTGTTTAAATACACAATAGGCCTTGCAGTTAGAGCACCACCCAACGTATAAGATTCTTTCACAGCATCCAGACTCCATTGCCCAATGGCATCTCATTATATAAACACTACATCATAAGACCTGAAAGAAATCCTTCAACCAAAACATAAACAAAACCTGAGCATCATAGCTAGCCTAAAACACAATCATAACAGAGACAAATCATAAAGAGAGAGCCCTCTCTAGTTGCAGTTAGGCTAGGAACTGTAACCCAAAGATTGGTTAGTGGTTACCCCGGCCGTATTCCCTTGGGAGTCATAGGGAACAACCTGGGTGTTAACACCCACCAAACTGGAATTCTTGGCAGCAACCTTGGCCTCAACCTCAAACACAGTATCAATATCAACCGTGGGCACAAGGGGTACAAAATCCTTATGGGAGATTCGCCCAATATTATCAATACCCTCCATCCTATCAGAATTATCCTCTCCCACAAAATTAACAGCAAAATCAGCAACCACAACTTCAAAATCAGAACCCTCAACTTTCATTACCCTTTCCACAACAACCTCCACAACAAATTCAAAATCCTCAACTCTTACTTCCATTTCAACAAAAACCAAATCAACTACCTGCCCAACCATTGCCAAACCCCAATAAAAAAACCCTCAGAATGCTTACATGGTAGAAGGACAACAATTTCCAACTTACATGATTACTCCTCTAGATCTTAGTGATGTTCAACTTAGATCTGGTATGATATTAGAAAGGAAAAACCTTCTATAGTCATTCAAGAACAAGATATATCTGAGGAAGACTCTCTAAAAGTCAATAAAAGTTTTGAGGGAACATCCCTCAAAAACCAAAACAATGAAAAAGAAAAACAAAAAGAATTAATAAACACAACTCCTGTCATTGAGAAACCAATATCTACTTCTACACCTCCTTTTCCTGAGAGATTAAAAATTGATAGAGGGGTAGAGAAATAGATCTTGTTGCCCAATTATGACTTTCTAGATGAATTGAAGAATGTCTATATCAAAACTCCTTTGTTACAAGCCATTAGAGAAATTCCTATTCTAGCCAAGACAATAAAGGAGTTGAGCATTAAAAGACCAGGAAGAAAACCAAAAGAAACAAAAAGAATTCACCTGGTAGGAAAGATAACAGATATCATGATGGGAAAGATTACCATGCAGAAATATTTGGATCCAAGAAGTCCACTTGTCAAGACACATATAAATGGAATTGAAATTCCAAACACATTGATTGACTTAGGGGCAGTAATAAACATTATGAGTAGACAAACTATGGAGCAACTTAAACTTCATAACCTTCTTTACACACCTACCTTAATGAAACTTGCAGATAATCAGTAATCAAACCAGATGGTGTGCTAGAAGACATTTCAATATCCTTAGATTCTTGGAAATATCCTGTTGATTTCATGATTTTAACTCCCAAGAATAATCTAGGAGGACACCCACTCATATTAGGAAGACCTTGGTTAGCCACAGCTGATGCTTTTATTATTTGTAGATCTGGTGACATGTATATTTCTGATGGTAATTCAACAAAGAAATTTACTTTGCATCCTCCAGAAAAAGCAATAATAGAAATAGATGACAAGGAATGGATTGATGATGAAGATGATATTCAGCCTTTCTTTACTATGTCAGAAATTAGTGAAGATAGTCAAATTTTGAACACATTGGAAAATTTTGAAACATCTTCAGAATATGATCACGCACAATTCCAAGAAAAATCTAGTGTTGAATACTTTTCATCTAGGCAAATGTCTCTTTATTATATGGAAGATTTTGGTAGTTCTACAATTGAAATTTTTCCAGGTAGGACATTGAACATAAACAAAAACTTGGAGAAACTACAACAAGAAGAGCTAACTAAAACATTACAAAAACATTCTGCTACATTTGCATGGGAATACACCGACATGAAAGGTATTGATCCTAAGACTTGTATCCATCATACCTATATTGAGGAAAACAGTAGACCAATTAGACAACCTCAAAGAAGGATGAATCCAAATCTTAGGGAAATTGTGAAAGAAGAGCTCCAAAAATTACTCAATGTAAACTTCATTTACCCAATTTCAGATAGCCAATGGGTTTCTCCTTTAGTAATTGTGCCTAAAATAATGGTAAATGGAGGGTGTGCATTGATTACCAGGAATTGAATAAATCAACCTTGAAAGATCACTTTCCTTTGCCCTTTATAGATAAGGTGTTAGACACATTACCAGGCAAAAAGTATTTCTCATTATTGGATGGTTTTAGTGGTTATAATCAAATTCAGGTAACACCTGAGGATCGTGATAAAACCACATTTACTTGTCCATGGGGAACTTTTGCCTACCGAGTACTTCCTTTTGGGTTATGTAATGCACCTACAACATTCCAAAGAGCAGTACTAGGAATTTTTTCTGATCTAATACATGATTGTGTAGAGGTATATATGGATGATTTTACAGTCTATGGAAACACATTTGAAGAAGCTTTGGAAAATTTGGAAAAAAGTCCTTAAAAGATGTAAAGAAACAAACCTTTCACTAAGCCATGAAAAATTCTTTATGATGTTTACAAAAGGTATTGTTTTAGGACATCACATTTCAAGAGATGGGATTAAAGTTGACAAATCTAAAGTTGAAGTCATCTCTAATATATCAATTCCAAGTTGCCAAAGGGATGTTAGAAGTTTTCTAGGATTTACAGGATACTATAGAATATTTATAGAAAACTTCACTAAACTAGCATCTCCACTCTTCAAGTTTCTTACAAATGACTGTTAATTCAAGTGGAATCCTGATTGCCAACTAGCATTTGAAACCTTGAAAGCAAAAATATATGAAGCACCTATTTTAAGAGGACCAAATTGGAAACTTCCTTTCCATATTTCTACAGATGCTTCAGATACAGTTCTGGGAGTTGTACTAGGACAAAAAGATTTTATTCCTTATGCCATTTACTATACAAGTAAGAATTTGACTCCCACTGAGTTGAATTATACTGTGACTGAAAAAGAATTCTTAGTTGTTGTTCATGCAATTAACAAGTTCAGACACTATATAACAGGGTATGAAACCTTTGTTCATACAGATCACTCTGCAATTAGATATTTGATGAATAAACCTATTACTAATGGCAGAGTTACAACATGGCTTTTACTTTTGCAAGAATTCAACATTACTGTGCTAGATAGACCTGGAAAACAAAACACAGTTGTTGATTTCTTGTCTAGGATTTAGAATATCAAAGAAGACTCTCCATTTGAAGATAAGTTTCCTGATGAATATCTCTTTGTAGTAACTACTCAAACTCGGTTTGCAGATGTTGCTAATTACTTGGTTACAGGGAAGTTACCTTCACATTTGTTTCCTAGAGAGAAAAGAAAGATTATTCAAGATAGTGCAAGATATTCATGGATCACTAACAAATTGTATAAAACGGGGCCATATCTTATGATCAGAAGGTGTGTCAGGGAAGATGCAATGCCTAATATTCTCAAAGCATGTCATGATGAACCATGTGGTGGACACTTTGTTGACAAGAGGACAGCATATAAAATCCTTTCCTTAGGATATTATTGGCCATCCATCTTCAAAGATGCTAAATAATATGTCAGGAGGTGCGACAGCTGCCAAAGGGTAGGGAAACCTGCTCCCTCAAATGAAATACCATTACAAACTCAGGTACTTATCGAACCCTTTTGAAAAATGGGCTTTAGACTTTATTGGACCTATTAATCCTCCATCCAAGTAGAAAAAGTATATATTGGTATGCAATGATTATGTCACCAAATGGGTAGAGGCCAAAACATTACTTTTTACTAACGAAAAATTTGTAGTTAGTTTTCTTTTTGAGGATATCTTTACTCGCTTTGGTGTTCCAAGAGAAATTGTGACAGATCAGGATCTCAATTCACATTCAACATGATGGAAAGGCTTATGGAGGAGTACAAAATCAATCATAGGAAATCCACTCTCTATCATCCAGAAGAAAATGGTCAAGTGGAGTCTACAAATAAAGTGATTGAAGGAATCCTCAACAAGACTGTGCATCTACATAGAAGAGTTTGGGAAAAAAGGCTTCCTGAAGCCTTATGGGCCTATAGAACTACACGGAGGAACACAACTGGACATACACCCAATGAACTTGTTTATGGGAAGCAAGTCCTATTCCCTATAGAGTTCCAAGTCAAAACTTTCAAGATGACAGTTCAGTTGGGGATGGATTTATCAGAAGCTCAAAGACATAGACTAGAGCAATTAAATGAACTTGATGAAATCAGACAAGAAGTGGTTCAAAGGAATGGTCTAGTCCAACAACAGAGGGCTAAATGGCATGACAAATACATCAAGGACAAGAAGTTTCAAGAGGGAGATTGGGCACTGTTATTTGATTCAATGTTTAAAGATTTTCAAGGGAAGTTTCAAACTCATTGGCTTGGGCCATATGAGATTGAAAACGTTTTTAGTAATGGAGCAGTAAGGATCAGAACAATATATGAAAGTCAAACTCCTCTCCTTGTGAATGGTCACGGATTGAAAATCTATTAAAAACCAATCTCAAAGGAGGAGTTCATCAAGATCTTTCAGAACAATTCTGAAATGAAGTTGGTGAAGAAGAATCCTTCTTCTCCACCAACTTAGTCTTTGTTTTTCCTATCTAAAAAAAAAATTGTATAAGGTTGAAAACGAATCACTAATTGGCATGCTTATACATAAAATACAAGGTGAAAATCAGAAGACTCTGACACCCTATATTTTCCATTTCTTTTCTGAAAAAAAAAAAAAAAAAAAAAAAAAAATGATGACTCATTATGCATTCTGCAAAATTCATTGTCTTATCTCATTTCACTCTGTTTTACTTTTGCAAATTTCACTTCACTCCATTACCATATTCCACCAATAAATTTTTCTTCTCCAGTATTTCTTTCATCTCCATTTTCATTTATCATCTTGTCATATTCTCACTCATACAGCCATTTCCATTTCATTCATTCATAAGACATATTTTACTCTCTGTTTTACATTCTGCAGCTATTCTGCAGCTATTTCCACGTTTTGCAGCTAGTTTCGTTCTGTAGTTGATCCTGTTCTGCAGCTAATCTGATTCTGCAGCAACAGTTTGATTATCAGTCCAAGCACAAAGAGGCCAGTTCATAATAAAATCTCATATGCAGGTAATTGAAGAGAAAACAACTTTGAAGACAAATCACACCTAAAGCACCTATGGAAGCAAACATCAAGATATTAGCAAGCGGAAGGTAAGGTTCCAAAGGTAAAAACAAAAACTTATTTCAAAAATCAATACAAAATCATAAGTTTGTATAACTTGTATGATCATATGTCTCCTTGATTAATCATGATGTGATTTGACTGCCACGATTACCCCACCATACCTTCTATCTTCAATGCCAAACGTTCCAATGATGCCTTCATAACTAATCTTCGTTTTTAACTCCATGACTCGTACTTAACCGGACTTTTATAGCCACACATGTTAGCGGTTATATTAACGACATGACCTATTTGTATACGACTCTTCAAAACCATAATTGTTCATTTATTACACTAAGTTTTCCTCTCATACTTCCGCAGCCTTTTTGTGCATACAGTCACTCTGTTTTCGTATACTTTCTGCATATAGTGATTCTGTTTTCCACACAATCCACATATATAGCTACTTTGTTTCCATATATACAGTCGTTTTATTTTATATTCACAGTCAACCTGCTTCCATATACTCTTTCATCCTGTTTCCATATCCATAGTCATTTTGTTTCTATATACCAGTTGCTCCATTTTCGTATACATAGTCCTCTTTACGCAGTCACTCCTTTTCTCAGATAGTGAAGGGAATTTTGAAGAGTAGCCGAGAACATAGGTGATGGGGTTCATTGCTAGAACTGAACCCATAGGAGTGAAGTACATGGAGGGTTATCCGCAGCTGAGAGGAATGTTACAGAAGGCTGGTTGGTTGAGTTTTATTGAAAAATTCAACGGTTACCATAAAGGAATCACCAAATCCTTTGCCAGGTCATTTGATGGAATGGACAAGGAAATAGGTGACATCAAATTTGAAGTTACCAAGTCCTTTATTGCTGAAGCAACAGAACTCCCAAGGCTAGGAGAAAGGTGGTTTAAGAACAAAGAGTTTCATGATGAATCCTGGAAGGTCATTCTTAAAAATCCAGGTATGGACGCTTCAGTTTTTAAAAAAGGGATTCCAATCTCTGCACTTAAAAACAAATGGAGTAGCATGTTGTTAATTTTGCAAAATTTTATTACATGCGAAGGGAGGTTTGGTTCTATGTATGTATATCATATACAACTATTAATGAATTTTCTAGAAGATGGAACCCTCAATCTACCATTTTTCTTGTTGAATAGTCTCAGAAGAATGGCAACTAATGTTCAAAAGAAAGTTGAAGCAATAGAAACCACTCTTTATCACCATGGACTAGTAAAGATTTTAGTTGAATTTCATTTAAGAATTGTAGGGAACACATGGGAGGACTTTTTGGTGAGAAACTTCTTCCAAGATGCTCCAAAATTTCCTGAGGGAAGTCCTGTAAAAAGAAGTAGTAGAAGGAAGACCAGTCTCACCATTCAAAACATCCCTGAAACTTCAACATAGAAAAACGATGAAGAAGATCCAATCTCTGAGAAATTAACAGAGATCAGAAAGCAAACTAAGCAGAGGAGAAAAATGAAAGAAAAGGTTGAAGAAATCCACAAGGATATTCCTGAACCTGCATTACCTAAGGAGGATGAACAACTGCTTTCTGAGAGACTAATCAAAATTAGGGAACATCTCAAGAAATATAAGGAGAAAGGAAAGAGGAAACAAGTTACAAAAGAAGAGATCATAGGCTCCCAAAACTTAAGGAGGAGTTCTAGGCTCAGGGGAAAAGTGAAGAAGACAAAATCAAAAGAGGCCCAGTTTATAAATTTGGAGGAAGAAACTCCAACTCAATCCCCTGACAATATTTCATATGAACAAAGCCCACAGAACTCTCCTCCACAAAACTTTGAGAGCAGCCCAAGTAGAGTTTCTCCTGGCATTGATCCAATCCAACAACAAATTTATGACTACATAGAGTCATTGGAGAAAAATAGTACATCAGTAGACCCAGGGACTTCAGCTAATCCTAAGAAGGCTACCACCTCATAAGAAACTTTAACTAGCTTCCTTAAGCAGGAGATCTATCAGCTAGAAGTTATAAATAGGCACATCCAAAGAGAAAATGAATCCTCAAAAGAACAGAACAAGTTGGATAAGATTATCCATGATAACACTATGCTTCACTTGGGTTTATGGCACAAGAAGAACATAAAACTAAAAAGGAAGAATAAGAAGCTAAATAGGGCACTTATTAACCTCAAGTACAAATTTCTCATGAGGAATGTTGACACCTAATCCTTGTGATTGGGTGAATATATGTAAATAGATAAATAAGACATATGAATAGTCATCGGGAGATGAACTGAACAGCCTCTCCCTCATGTATATAATGAAGACCTACCTGATGGAATAATACATGAATCATTTTTGCCTTATGGATTTACTGCCTGGCCTGGCATGGTATCAGAGCTAGCTCCTTTTTTTAGCTTTTATGCCCTTTGTAACTCCCTATTCTACTCCTCTGCTCCTCTGCTCTCCATTCAAAATAGCCTTCCATACAAAGCGCTACCTCTCCATTCAAAAACGTTGCCTGTTCATAAATGTTGGTAGCCCGCTCCACGCAGTCACCTAAATGCTGCTACCACAGTCACCAGAACGCTGCTCCACGCAGGTTATTAGGTTCCTCTACTGAATATTCCAAAACCAATTTTAGTTCCAATGCTGAGACGGTTTCTATTTCTCTGTCATTTTTCTCTATCACGACATCTTCCACCTTTTTTCCATTGATGTCCGATGAACCTTCTCCTGTAAACTCTGGAAACTCTATGTTAATTCTTTGAAAGAAAATTTCTAAAATGTATGAAGTCGATTTTTCCCTAAGTAATGAGTTGAAGCTGCCATAACAATCGTGCACAGTCGTGGGGGTGAAGATCATTTTATTTTATTGAATGAATGCTGGTTGAAACTCCTGCTTTGGTTCGTATGTGCTGAAGAGAGCAACGTATGATGGAATGCTTCTTCTTTGAAATGGAACGGTTCATTCAATTCACTGTGTGAATCCTGCGTTAATGTTATGCTGGGAAATTTTAAATGATATGCTGCATAAATCCTTGAAAGCCATATGATAGCTGCAATCCTTTTATACATGGTCGTCGTGTGCTGGTGTTCCTTTCTTTCTTAAAGGTCGTTCTGTGAGTGAAGTGGGTATTTTATATGGTATTCGATATATATTGCAGCCAAACATATTCGATATATATTGTGCATTGAATATTTTTAAAAGGGTCCATATGATAGCTGCAATCTTCCACCTTTTTCTGTTGCCTTTTCATGTAAAACAATTCAAGAACGTTGCAGAAAAATGATGAGGATGTGTTAAGTTTTGGGTATGTTCTATGCTAGAGAAATTTATTTAAATTTTCACAGTTAGCAATCACATCAGCATTAAGATAAACTACAGATAGAACACAAATATAAATCGCATAAGACAAGCCAAGACAAGAGGACACAAGATATGGAGCGAGCCAAGGACAAACCCCACAATGTGTGGGGAAACCCTTTGATCAAATCTTCTTTTATCTTCAAAGTTCAGCAGAGAAAGAGAGAGAGAGAGATAATACAATTACAACAGAAGTCAACACTTTGACTTATCTGGATCTAGGCATAGATCATTTCCTATAATGATGATATCAGTTGAATACATTCTGCTTCAACTGAATCTCCTAGGTGACTCCTTCACCTATCATCGTGTTGCATCTGGTTCTCTTGCTGTACCACTCATACTGCACCATACTGCACTAATCACGCTGCTCATGTCCATGATCTTATCACCATGTTGTTGTTCTAACAGATGGCATTCTATTACTGTTGTTTATCATGCTACATCTTTACTTCATCATTCCTTTCGCTGAGATCATCTTGTTGCACATTCATATTAGAGCCATCAAGATCATATTCCTTATATACTTATTGATCACCAAGTATAATTCATATCCCTACAGATGACGAATTTTGAGATATATACAATGATCTTCTATGCTATAATAGTTATGCAGAGAACGTAGTCCTTCTGCTTCAAACCCTAACCACTGCTGGCTTGCAGGTTCCATACATGACTGTGTTCTTCATATATGACCTGCGTTCACTGCAGGCTTCATGTATTACCTGTGTTCCATATATAATTCAGTTGCAGGCTTCATGTATTACCTGTGTTCCATATATAATTCAGCTGCAGGCTTCATGTATTACCTACGTTCCATATATAATTCAGTTGCAGGCTTCATGTAACTACTGCGGCTTCCATTCATTAATATTGTGCAGCGTATATGTTAGTGCTATGACTGTGTATACATACATATTATATCAGTCTCTCTGCGGCTACATAACAGCATGTATGTAAATGCCATGACTGCGTAAGATATCAGACTTTGCGTATACATAACAACGTATTCATAACATCGTTGAGTTTCCATGAGAGCGTTGAACTGCATGTAACTATGGCTATGACTTGCGTTCCATTACAACGTATGTATCTCTAATTGAATAGCGTATGACCAGCAAGTATATATATGTGCCATCGCCTGCCGATATATATATGCCTTGCTGCGTTTTTGCCTGCATATATAAATATATTGCTGCGGATAGGTCACAGCATGTCAGCATACATTGTTCTTTGATCAGCATCGACCAGCATATACATACATCGTATCACCCCAACACATGAACTCACGTATTGCGTATAAGAGTTGTACTACCAGATCCACTATAGATTAGGGCCTGCGTGCCTCGTATCCGACTCTGTCTGCTGCTCATCCTCATATGCATGCGGCTTCCTGCGGTTAGGGCATCACCCTTGGGCCAACGTATCTTTTGGTTCTCTCCTTCCAAAAGCATAGACGTGGAGAGGAGATCACCTTAAGAATATGTGTACCAATTGACATCAAAACTCTTCTATTTATACGAAAGCGAGGATGATGAATATACACGTCGGTGGGCTTTTAGAGCCTACATAATAGTTGGTCGGCTTGATAATAATTTCATAAACAAAATAAATTCGTATCTCCATAAATACTTATTGGAATCGGATGATCTTTGGATCAATCCTACACCTCTCGACGAGAAGGATCCAATAAAAATATCAGCTGCCATAAATAAGCCGACCCACATGGAGTTTGGCCCTAGTTGCCAATTTAACAGGATGAAATTTGAAAATTTTCTGAGAATGCATAACTAATCTATGTTTTATATTTTCATGAAAGACAAAGACTGTACATGGAGAAAATTCCCTTTTCAAATGAAAAAAAAAAAAATTACCACCAAAAGTACAATTTTACTGTATATTGGCAGAAGTATTTTTTTCTATCAGAAGAAGTTTTTTTTACAGAATGCATTCAATCATATCCATGGTGGGAATAGTTCTCACTGGCAAGGAGAACTATCCTGAATGGTCCCGGATGATAAAACACACCCTCATTTTCAATGAGTTGTGGAAAGGAGTGTGTGTCGAAGACGGAGACAATGAACCAGTACAGCCTAACTTAGACAAAGAACTCATCATTTGGGAAAACAAGAACAGCAAAGATTATGCATTAATCACAACATCTGTAAATGAAGAGGTGAGTCGCCATATTTCATCATATTCTACTACCTTTGAAGCCTTACAAAAGCTTAAAGAACTCTATGACTCACATTCTGCACTTGAAGTTGTTCAACTCATGATTAAACTCTTCACTCTTTAACTGCAAAATAATGATCCTCTTGCTCTTGCATCTGAAGTAAAGTCTATAATGCATGATATCAAATCCACTAAGGTTGAATTGGATATTCCTCTTATTTCTTTTCTCAAGGCACTTTATCCTACTTACTCCAATTATCTTGAGTCATTGCAAGCAAATGGAAATCTCAAAGATATAACCTTTAACTCTCTTGTGAAAAAGTTTGTTGAAAGAGAGAAAGATTTTGGAAAGAAGATAGCCCCTGAATCTTCTGAAGAGGCTGTGTGCCTTGCTCATAAAGAAAAGCATCCTGCTCAAGATTCTACAAGAGGAAGAGGTGGTCGAAGAGGAAGAGGAATATATTTCAGAGGCAAGGGGGGAAGACATTCTCAAGGAGAAAAGGCAGATTTGCACTTCATACGCTACAAAAGAAATGGATCACATGATGCCTCTACATGCAAGCTACCACGGGACAAAATTGAGCAGAAAAGAAACCAACAAAAAGGTAAAATTGATGATACAGACAAAGGTAAATCACCTGAATCCGCTCACTATGTTGTGGCACAATGTAACATTGGAGTAAATGAAGATTTATTTAATGCTTCACTTACTTCTTGGAAAAATGATTGGTTGCTTGATTCAGGAGCAACCTGCCACATGACTCATAGAAAATATTTTTTTGAAGATTTCAATGATAATGTTGATGGAGCAGTATACTTTGCAGACCAATCAAAAATCAATCCATCAGGGCTTGGCACAATCATGCTTAAACTGCCTGGTCTTCCAGACTTTCTTCTGCATCATGTTCTATATCTCCCACAGCTCAAGAGAAACTTGCTGTCCTTGGTCCACATCTGCCAGCAAGGTCACTCCATTCATATGTTTGATGGCAAGCTTGAGGTAAGAAAAGCATCTGACCACTCACTTGTCATGAGGGGAATAGAAGAAGAAAGGCTTCTCAAGCTGCAAGGAACCTCTGCTCATACACAACATTTATCATACAATTCTCATCATGAAGAAGGTACACTTCCATCAAGTTTATTATGGCATGCTAGATTTGGACATTTGGACTATGACAGTCTCCGCTTATTGAAGAAAAATGGTGTTGCTGGTTTGCCTACAATTCCTAGGAAGCTTAAGCAATGTGATGCTTGCATTCTAGGAAAGCATAGCAAACAGTGTTTTCATGATTCACATTCAAGAGCACATAGAAAACTTGAACTCATTCATTCATATTTATGTGGTCCAATGCCTATTGCTTCTGCAAATGGAAATAAATATATCATGACATTTATTGATGACTACACCAGAATGTGTTGGGTTTATTTATTGAAGAACAAATCTGATGCTTTTCAAACATTCAAGAATTTTCATAAATGGATTGAAAATGATGCACAATCTCATATTGGGTCTATTCGCACTGATAATGGAAAAGAATACACATCAAATGAATTTGAAAACTATCTTCGCCAACATGGGATCAAACATCAAACAACTGTGCCTTATAATCCCCAACAGAATGGTGTAGCTGAAAGAATGAATAGGAGAATTTTAAATATGGTACGATCCGTGCTCTTCTTCAAAAATGTAAAGATAATGTTTTGGGCTAATGTTGTGGAATGTGCTGCATACATAAAGAATAGATGTCCATCTAATGCTATAAGAAACAAGACTCCATATGAAATGTGGTATGGACATGTTCCTTCAATAAAGCATCTCAGGGTCTTTGGTTCCACCTGTTATGCCTTGATACCAAAGGTACATAGAAACAAACTTGGTGCTAGAAGTCGTAAGTGTATCCTTCTGGGGTATTCAAACACCTCCAAAGCATACCGCCTCTATGATGAAGTAAATAGAAGTTTGTTGTATCTAGAGATGTAATTTTTCTTGAATCATCCAAAACTGATAATGTTGTTGAGCGGCAACTTGATCGCTTGGATAGATTCGCAAAAGCAAAAACATTTCAAGAATTTGATAATCATATTCCACATCTTGAAGGGGGGATTCCTATACTAGATCAACATGTGGAATCTTCTTCTGAATAACACTCTCCCCCACATGAAACTCCAACAACGGATGATGCTTTAAGTGATGTGATTGGTAGAATTGGGAGACTCAATCTTGATTCAGTCCCAACTCAATCAACAGAGCATCCTGGACCATTTGAAAAAGGTCCCCCAAAGTGGCTGACAAAGACACTTGAAAGTGTTCATCCTGATGAGGTTGGAAAGACAGGAACTAGAAATGAAAACCGGCAAAATGGAGGTGATGTGGATGACTCTAATTCACCTGTTGATATGGATGTTTCTTATGATTGTGAATTGAACTTGTCTACAGATTTTGAACCAACTTCCTTCAAGGAGCTGCTTCTCATGATGAATGGAAAGAAGCAATGCAAAAGGAGTATGATGCCCTCATAAAGAACGACACTTGGAAGCTGGTTGATCCTCCATTAGGAACCAAACCAATTGGCTGCAAGTGGGTCTACAAGAACAAGTGTAAAGCTGATGGCTCACTTGACAAGCACAAAGCTAGGCTTGTGGCAAAAGGTTTTCCACAGAAGGAAGGGGTCGATTATGAGGAGACTTTTGCTCCCACAACAAAATGGGCTACCATCCGGACACTCTTTGCACTAGCAACTCAAAACGGTTGGAAAGTCCACCAAATGGATGTAAAAACTGCTTTCTTAATGGAGATCTAAAAGAGAATGTTTTTATGTCCCAGCCTGAAGGATTTGCTGTGAAAGGACATGAACATAAAGTATGCAAACTGGTGAAGTCCTTGTATGGCCTCAAACAAGCACCGTGAGCTTGGTATGAAAAACTAACTGAGCATCTTCTGAAACTCAATTTCAAACATTATGATCTTGATGATGCAACTTTATTTGTCAAGAAAGTTGGCAAAATAGTTGTATATCTTGTGGTATATGTAGATGATCTTTTTATGACAGGGAACAATGAAAGCTACATTGCATCCATAAAGAAGGAATTGGGGAAAAGTTTTGAAATGATTGATTTGGGCTATGTTCATTACTATCTTGGCATTAAAGTAACCCAACATCTAAAGTCCATATTTCTTTCTCAAAATAAATACATTGGAGATCTGTTGAATAGGTTTAGCATGACAGAATGCAATCCTCTTACTACTCCAATGGAACAAAACTTAAATCTCACATCTATTGAAGGAAAAGAATTTGAGGATGCAACAACGTATTGACAGCTTGCAGGAAGTCTCAACTACCTAACTACTACCAGACCAAACATTTCGTTTGCTATTGGAATCCTCTCCAAGTTTATGCAAAAGCCTTGTGAGGGACATTGGTCTGCTGCGAAAAGAGTTCTAAGGTACTTGAAGGGAACTCAAGACTTTGGAATCAAGTATACACAGGTGGACGACTTCAGCTTGATTGGATACTCTGATTCAGACTTCAATGGAGACAAAGAAACTGGGGTATCTACTTTAGGATATGCTATGAGTCTTGGATTAGGAGTTGTCTCCTGGAGATCACGCAAACAATCAGTTCCAAAAGAATCCACAACAGAAGCAGAATACGTGGCAGCAGCTGAAGCAACAAAAGAAATTGTGTGGCTCAGGAAAATTCTTGAAGATTTGCAGGTAAAACAAGTACAATCAACTCCACTCATGATTGACAATAGCTTTGCAATAAAGTTGGCCAAGAACCCAAAGTTCCATGATCGAACGAAGCACATCAATACTAAATATCATCTGATTCGACATCATGTTGAGGCCAAAACAATCCATCTCCGTCATTGTTCTACAAATGAGCAAATTGCAGACATCTTCACCAAAGCACTTGGAAGAGAAAAGCTTGAATGATTCAGAATGATGCTTGGACTCACGAACATCCCTTCAGATTAAGGGGGGGAATGTTGACACCTAATCCTTGTGATTCAGTGAATATATGTAAATAGATAAATAAGAAATATGAACAGTCATTGGGAGATGAACTGAACAGTCTCTCCCTCATGTATACAATGAAGACCTACCTGATGGAATAATACACGAATCATTTTTTCCTTATGGAGTTACTGCCTGTCCTGACAAGGAAGCCATGGATGGCAGTTGGTGCAAATAAAAACAAGAATAGGTTGGATGTCTTGGCTGAAGTCTCAAAACAAATGCAGTAGGAGGAGGAAGTTCACAATTTTGATTGCATGGGGACATGCAATAGTCTTGCAGTGGGAGTATGTTGAGCTCCAAAACTGCCCTTTCCATAGCAACTTTTCTCATCTATTCTTCTTTGCTTTTCCATGAAAAGTGCATCCTTCTCATCAATAACCATTATACATTGCCTCAAGGAGAAAATTTTAATGATTTACATGTTATACTTTTATGTTTGTTGTTTGAATAAGTTTTTTTCTTTTAGCTATGAAACACAGCCACATTCTGCAGCCTATTGGTTGTTCCGCATCTACCTCCACGCTTTTGCAGGTTCCAGGTGTCAAGAGGGGAAAATGACTACATGGGCAGCTTGGAAAACATCAGGGCATGGATCGTGTCCTATTCACCTGGCCTAGATCGACAAGGAAGACTCCGGTCAAAGGGAAGTCAAACATAGAAACCTAAGGAAAATAGGACTCTGTTTTGTACACGTTTCTCAGTGATGGGATCCGAAGCAGTTTCCTAAGGCCACAGACTTCATCAGCCACTTGTGCAAACTGAATCCAACAGCCATTACCTTAGATTTATGTCTCCAGCAACTAAGGAAGAGGATTCTGTATGCTTTTTTCCTACGTGTTTTGCTGTAGCTCATTTTTCTCCTAAAACAGTTGTATAATTTCTCTATAAATACCTATGTGAAGAACGCAGAACAAGTTCGAATTTGCTCATGTGTTAAGTTCAGATTACCGCTCTGTAGTTTTGAGAACTCATTCTCTATTTTCAATATAAAGACTGTGTGTTTCATGGATACCTGAAAGCGTTTGTTGGAGTGTTGATTAAGTGCATATAACCTGAGTAGTTGCAGAGGGCCCCTGCGTTGGTTAAGGTTACATTTCATTTTGTTTTGTCTTTCATAGTTGAACTGTAAATTCACTGTGTTTTTCCATAATGTTTATAATCATTTTCTAACCTTGTTCATAATGCAGTTTTTGTCATCTTCTTACTAACACAGAATAGTTTATTTCAGTAGAGGATAGTTCTTTTGTTTCATTTCTTTCTAGTTTCTTATCAATAGCTTGAAGTTGAGTTCAGTAATGTAGAGTAATTTATTTCATTTGTTGTTCATTAGTCTTTAAGTTGTTAGTTAAAACTGATCAATGTCTTTACTGTTATGTCATTTTATTATTAGTTTAATGACTCATATTGTGGGTGAATGTTTCTAAAAGCCCTTCTAGTTGATGGTTCATCTTAAACTAAGTGGTGGAATATTTCACTTATGTAATGAGTCTTTTTCTACATTTTTGTATTTATTTTCTATTAGAAGGATGAAGTATGAAATTCCTCAAAATGTTATCGCAAGGAGGTTGTTCTCCCAAAATTGTGTAGGAGAGTGACAAAGCACTTCATTCAGTTTCCATAGTAGATTAGTTGCAATTTCACTTTCAGTCTTAGTCTTTCATTTAATTTTGTTGCAATTTCATTTTCAGTCTTCCATTAAGTTTTGATTCTGCAATAGACTAAACAGTAGTTGTAATCTCATTTTTAGTTTCAGTTCTAAATATTTCATT
Source organism: Pinus tabuliformis (assembly GCA_031772625.1). NCBI lineage: Eukaryota > Viridiplantae > Streptophyta > Pinopsida > Pinales > Pinaceae > Pinus > Pinus tabuliformis. Next base: position 1,683,278,752 of record CM062818.1, read on the forward strand.
TAGATTTGGTTTTTGATGAGATAGTAGTTGCAATTTCACGCTTACGTTCTTTTAGTTCATGGTTTGGAATCAATAATAAATAGCAGAATTAGAAACTCTATTTTCCTTTTCTTGGATAAGCTTTACTTCCAAATCTAACTTAAAGCACTCTTAGTCCTCATTTCATTTCTTTAGCAGAAGTAGATTTAAGATTTTTGTAAAGTGCATTGTAAATCATTAGGAATTAAAAGATCAAAACCCCAAAACAACATAAAACTCAAAAACACTGAAGTAAGAAGGGTCATCTAGCACATATAGTGCACTACACTTCATCAATTTACGATACACGGATTGATAATTTATGTAGAGAAATTTAGGACACTAAATTGACCAAACAACAGTTGCGACAATGGAGAACATATGTTATGTTATATCAAGGCCCGAGCATTGAGCGATTGCGATTTATCACATCGCTATGTCACATCAGCAATATACCATGGGCAGGGCTTAGGCACAGGCATGTGTGCAACCCGATGGGCCGGATCTGCCGTAATTATATGCGATATTTAATAACTTTTGTAGTCCGTTCCAAAGCCATTTTAAAGTGTTTTTTATTTATTTTCATTGTATAATGAAATACAAATGGAATGGGGGACACCGCCGATGCGATATAACCCGGACCCGAAAGGGTTTCGGGAAGCAAAGTGGATATATTTTCAAGTCCGTGGAAGGCCCATTTTTAATGTATTTCATATATTTTTGTTGTATAATGAAAATACGAAGGGAGCATTGGCCAGTGCGATTGCGATGAGCCCCAGACCCGAAAGGGTCCGGGAAGTGGAATATATGATATTTGAAATCCACCAGGGTCATTTTTCATAAATTTTCAATGTTTCGACATATTTCCGATATGAAGGAAAAATCACAAAACATGCAGGATTTCGGGTGGGCAGTAAGTGGTTTAGGCCGAGCTCTGCCCGATGCCATACAGCTGCTGCCACGTGTCCAAGACGAGGAGAGAGAAAACCGCCCTCATTGGGCGGTTAACTCTAGTACAAAAGAGGCGCCCGAAATGGATCATCACCGTTGGATCTAGGACTCTCAGATCAACGGTGGAGATGTGTTGTCACTGCAAAGGTGGACCCAAGAGGAGAATAAGCCATTTCTAAGGATTTCTTAAGTCCGAAAAGGACAGAGATGGGTGGGATTTTCACAGTGTCGCTGCGTTTTCTGTTTAAAATAGAAAACAGTCATGTATTAATAGAGAGGGGCCATTTAAAGGGATTATAAGGGCCCAAAGACCCATTCCACCATATAACAAAGCCCGGGAGACATATTGCCGGAAACAGGATCCCGGAAAGGGAAAGAAAAGGGCCACAGCACGCTACAACCCGAAACAGAAAGATCAGGGAGCATCAACAGCACAACACATCCAAATCAAACAAGATTAGGAAGCATCAATAGCACAACTTAACCAAAGACAACATAGATCATGGAATAGATAGCGCAGCTGTCCAAAACAAATAGAAATATCAAAGGCCACAACACGACTCATCAAAACAAGCATCATGGGGCATCTCTGGCATGAGAGAGCTCCCAGACAGCACATCAAGCTACCCAAAATATCTGAATGCAGTTACTCTGCTGTCAGAAGCAGAAAAATCTAATCCCATGCTTGCCTAGAGGGCATCAAATCAATTAACAATGCATATCAAGCAGATTAAGACTCCGAGCCTCTTAGAGCTCAGGAGCATTGTAAATAGGCTATAAATAGCTAAAAGTAAGATGTAATATGGGTTCAACTTCTGGAGACTGATGAGACTTTGCTACTCAAGCTTCTCATATTCATTCATTAGTAGTACAATCTTCTTTTGTTGCTATATGTTCAATGTCCATTTTCTCTTCTGCTCTAAGCTTGCACTTGAACAGGTCATTCATGTTTCTTTTGTGTCTAATGCCAGATAGCTGTCATCTTATCTCTGCATTGATGAATTAGATTTGCAAGCTTCTTTACTGCCTGTAGCTAGCCATTCATATGTGGTCATATATGCATCTGCCATTACAGTCATTATTTTCTTTTGTTGCCTGTAGCTAGCCATTAATTTATGTTTATGTATGCATCTGCTAGTATGGTCAGTATTCTCCATCCATTCATTGAAACTACAAATTGTTGAGCATTAGTGGTCTAAATCCTTGTAAGCTGAGGGTGTTCATGCATGTCTAAGTAAAAACATAGTTGAAATGGTTATCTGGCTTGATCCAAACCATCATTTATTCCAATAGTTCAGAGAACAATATTGAATATTATAATTTACCAGGCATCTCCGATCTACAACCTAGGAGAGTTTCTTGGAGTGATAACATAAATGGCGTCATTGCCGGGGAGAGGAAACTAAAGCTTAGCTTCCCTGGGAAATGACATAGATCCAGCTTTGAGGCCGAACCTCTTGGCGACTCCACATCATAGTTATGGCTCAGTTTGTGAGACATACTTGAAGACATCCTCAGAAGCTACAAGCTGACCCAGTACCTGACCCTAAAAAGATCATCAAAGAAAGAAAGTTATTGCAGAAAGGAGCATCAGGTTCAGGTAAACCTAAACAATCTCCTATATCTCTTCAAGAAAGGCCTGTGATAGAACAAATATATGTTGAGAGTATAGCTTCTTATACTAGCAGCAAAGAAAAACTTTCAAAGATTCTTAAAGCTCCCTATTCTTTAGGTTCTCCTTTTGCTTTAAGCCTAAAGGAAACCTCACCTCCTATCCATCATACTCCTTTAGTCTTATCAGTCACTCCTCAACCCTCTATCATTCAAACTGCCAGTACTCTTTTAGCCACCACATCTATGGCAGGCCCATAAGAACCTACCAAAATGGAAAGAATCATAGCTGCTAGATATGGACCTCTAATACTGCCCACTCCTTTGAATGGCATGCCTACTGGAAAATATCAGAAGTATATGCCTAAGTTCACTGGGACTGAAGGTGTTTCAACTGAAGAACATCTTGAGTCATTCTATAGCTATGCTGATAACTTGGACATTAGTGAAGATGATGTCTGGATGAGAGTCTTTGTGCAAATCCTAGATGGAGAGGCTAGGAAATGGTTCAGATAACTAACCCTAATATCTATAGCAGATATTGAAGCTTTAGATGATGCATTCCTAAAGCATTGTGGGGATAAGAAGGATCTCCTATACTACCACACTGAGTTTGGGAACTTACAGAGGGAAAATGGTGAGCTGCTGCCTAATTTTCATAAGAGATTTAACTGCATGTATAGCAAGATACCAGCTGAAGTGAAACCCAACACTACCTCTGCTAGACTCATCTATGCCAATGCCTTTGATTCTGAATTTTGTTTACTGTTGAGGGAGAGGCGATGTGCTTCTTTGGCTGATATGCAAGATGTAGCCTCGGAAGTAGAATCAAACATCATGGCTACAAAAAAGCTCAAAGGTAATGCTGATAGAAGTAGACAGAGGGGCGAACCTTCATCATCTTCAGATCCCAAGATCGATAAAATGGCCGAGATGATAGAGTGATTAGCCTCTGAAATTTCCAAATTTAAGGTTGAGCAGCATTTTGGGAAAGGAAGGGTTCCTAATACCTTTGCTCCTCCAAATCCAAATCCATATAAAAGAGCAAATGAGCAGTTGCGGATTTTGCAAAGAAACAAAGATGCCAATGAAGACCAAAGGGTGAAGACCCCTTTTCAAAATGCAATCATGGAAGAAGAGCAGTTTGAAGAAGATGATGAGATCCATTGTATGGAAGACAAAGGCAACGTCACTTTTTTAACCAAAGCTGCCTATGAGAAGTCATTATTCAATGGCTAGATCAACCAAGAATGGGATGGTGAAGCTATTCTACAAACTGTAGATCAGCACCAATATAATCTGAGGTCTATGATGAATAATGTCAAAGAAACTCCTGTTCATAAAGCTATTGTCGTTGCAGAATAGCAAGCTAATAAGCAGAAGCAACTAGCAGTTGATCCTATCATCCTCAAAGCTCCAGCCATAGATGTAAGAGGCCTTGACAAGTCCCCTTCTTCTTTCAGTTTTCAATCAGAAATCCAAAAGCCAAGAACACCTATGCCTCTTATTGAACTAGTGAAGAATGAGTCCTTCAATAAATCTATCCTTGAGGCTCTTGAGCCTAAAACCATCCAAGCCTCCATTGACTATGTAAATCTGGAAAATGACCAACCAGCTGTTATTCTTAGCCCAATGATTGTAAATTGTGAAGACAACTCCCCATCATTCTATGCTTCTTTGTCTATTCATGATGAAATCCTCCACGGTTGCCCTCTAGACACTGGAGCCAGCCATAATTCAATGCCCAAGGCTGTCATGGATAAGCTCGGTCTTGACATTACCAAGCCTTATCAGTTGGCCTCTACGCAACTTAAAAAACCAGTTTTCTAGATCACAGAGGAAGAAGACCCACATATTTGGGACATGTTCTTTGATGGGGCTTGCTCTGAGGAAGCTGCAGGAACATGTGAAGTCCTTGTGTCCCCCACACAAGAATGCATTGATTCATCTTTCATATTAACTTTTCAGGTCACAAATGACACAACAAAGTATGAAGCAGACCTTATTATTCAACAGGTGTACAAAACCTCCCAATCAAAACATCAAAGGCTGAAAGAATACAGAGAGGAGGTGAAAAATAGACCATCTCTGCCTGATAATATCAAATGCTAGAAATTTTTTGAAGTATAGGATCAAATCAATAGGCTTTTGCAAGTCTTTGATGAATTGGCTAATATACACATTGACCAAGAGAAAGGAACCTTTCGTAGAAAGGTAAAAAGGGTCAATTTTCAGTTTGGTGACTGTTTTCTCAAAGGGAATGCATCAAAGGAAGGAGGAGATGTTTTTGATGGCCCATTCAATGGGTTGTTCTTTGAAATTTATTTCAGTTAAGGCTTTCAAGCCTTGGTGTTGTAAATATGTTGTTTTCGAGTTTTTATTTCATGCTAAATAGACTCCATGGCCAATGCAACACTAGGAGGAAGATTAGATCTTGTTTTTTATAGGAAAGGCATTGATCTGTAGTTCTTGAAATCTCACAGGGAGGATTCCATCCCCAGAAGGAGCCAGTGTTAGCCTTGCTGGAAAAAGGCCCACAAATGGATCCATATAGGCTCTTAGAGTCTCCAAATTTTCTTAAAAACATGCAAATGGGTCCATTAATGCCCTTGAAATCTTCAAATTTTGCTCATAGATCATCTAATGATCAAAATCAGCCCAAGAGGAAAGCCCTTAGAAGGGCATAAATGCACTATTAGGAGACTAAAAGGATTAAAAAACCATGAAAACCCCACAAACGCAGGCTTAAACAGTGAATGAAGAACCATCGTTAGATCTGGCCGATCAATGGCCCAGATCTGGGTGGCTAATTGCAATCGGCCGAGCAGAGGGGACAGTCTAATGGAGGGCGCATGACATAACCGATAAGCGATCACTGATGATCAGATCGGCGGGTCGCATCGACAGTCGCGACGGTGGAGAACATATGTTATCTGATATCAAGGCCCGGATGTTGGGCGATTAGCGATTGCAATTTATCACATCGCTATTTCGCATCGGAAATATACCACATGTTGGGCCTAGGCATAGGCATGTGTACGACCCGATGGGCCGGACCCGACGTAATTATATGCGATATTTGATAACTTTTGAAGTCCGCACCAAAGCCATTTTGAAGCGTTTTTTAATGTATTTTCATTGTATAACGAAATACAAAGGGAACAGGGGACAACACCAATGCGATATAACCTGAACCTGAAAGGGTTTCAGGAAGCAAAGTGGATATATTTTCAAGTCCACAGAAGGCCCATTTTTAATGTATTTCATATCACTCTAGGAAACTCTCCTAGGTTGTAGATCGAAGATGCCTGGTAACAGGTACTCCACAATAGCCCTGGTAAATTTGTTGTTAAGTTGCTTAAGACGATAAGAGTGAATAGTAAGCATGTTAAATACAATACTAGTACTGATAAGAGTAGTGGAAATAATAATATGGGATTACAAGGATCTCAACTACCAGGAACCCAAGGCTTTGTGCTTCTAGCACGAATGAAGTATAATATGGCAGGATCATTTATAAGATATCCACAATTCTCTGGCAGAGGGAATGAAGACGTAGAACAACACTGGTACTCATGTGAGGCTATATGGAGGACTCATCAGACGACTAGAAACGTGAAGTTGATAGAGTTCCAGACAACTCTTAGGGAACGAGCCCTTTTAATATGGGCGGAGTTACACCAAAACCCGACCGTAGATGAGATTAAGAGGAACTTTCTACAAGAGTTAAAACTCCCCCAGACGGATCAGCAAGGGTTGTCGGAGTTGTGGGAGATATAGAAATGGGAGGGAGAAACCATGTGGGAGCTAAGGAAAAGGTTAAAATATACAATCAATAAGCTCAACTACACTATAGATCCAAATCATCAAAGGGATTGATTCATCCAGGAATCACTACCCCTCGCCCGGACACAATTGACACAACAAAAGATCGAGACACTACAGGATGCCCTGGAGCAGGCGACTTGCGTAGAGGGTATGGTGAGATATCTGCACAAGTATCGGGGGGGGGGGGGGGGGGGGGGGAGATGCATCACATGATCCCTCTATCTTGGGTCTCCAACACCAGATTTCTAGCTTAACAGAGAAGATGAAACATCTACAACTAGCCCACCTTGCGAGACTAAATGTGTGGTGTACCAACTTCCTAGTGGGGGGTCATGACACAACAGAGTGCCCGAGGTTGAGAGGCATGGGTACCGTATCAAGGCCAATGGGACCATCGAGGGTCCTACTTAGAGCTGGGGTTGTGATAGTAGGATAGCAAGGTGCATTCACGGGCTGCAACCCACTAGAATATTGTGAAGTGTGTAGGGGATATGGACACTCGTTGCGCTTATGCTCGATACTGTAAAAGTACTTGAAAGTATCGAATAATAACTATTGTGAGTTATATGCATTTACGACCCATCATACGGACCAGTGTTGAGCTCTGAATGCGCTAGCTGATTAGCTACACCGTTTGACGTTCAAGATCAACGAGACTGCTCGCAGTGGGCAAGGAGGAGGAAGAAGAACAGGGGGCAGGGGACCTGTGTGCCACTATAACTATGATCAAGAGGGACATGTCGTTCGAATCTATCCCCTACTAAGAAGACCTTGGTGCTCACAATGCAGGGTCAATGCCCATGCAATGGAGGATTGCCCAAAGTTGATCACAAGGTGGGAAGAACGAACTAGGCAACGAGCGATGAACCTAATCAATGTGGAACCAAGGGTTACAAAGATAGCCCCACTTTCCAATATAAACATAGTCACCCATGGGGGTAATAATACCAAGGATGAGCAGGGTGCCCCGGACCAGCCAGCAATCATTTGGATGGCCTCACCAAAACGATCATACAACCCTGGACAACAGAAGCAATACTACCAGGAGGCGGAAAAATTGTTTGAAAATTTGACAGAATCTAAGAAGGATAAGATGCCTAACCTTACAAAATCCATTGTTTCCTGGAAGATTGAGGAATGGTTTAGATTATTCCTACGAATTGTTAACAACGTTTATATGCTAGGGGAGCTGCTTAGAAGTCTGAAAGCAGTTTGCCAGAGGAGGAGACTGGAGAAGGGAATGTCTCGGTGAACTTGCCTAAGAAGCAGACAAGGAGATTCAGGAGAAATAAGAAGAGAATGGGAATAGAGATCAGGATTGATGCGCAGGTCGCAGGATTTCAAATTAAGGATACTATTTTAGACCTGGGTTCCAATATCAATATCCTACCAAGGAAGACGTGGGAGGCACTAGGAAAACTGCAATTGAAGTTCTCACCAATCCAATTGCAGATGGCTAACTAATACTATATACTTCCGGTCGAGAGACTGAAGGACATAGAAGTAGATGTCGTGGGGGTGAATACACAAATATTTTGAAGTGATCGATATCATGGGAGGAAAAGATCATTACTTGACACTACTAGGTATTGATTGGGCCTACAAGAACTATGCCATTATTGATCTAAAGAGGGAGCTGAAAAATCTTTGAAATGGAAGGAGTATGAGTCATCTAGCCACTAGACTTGTACTAGGGACCTAGATTCACAGAACCGATAGACGAAAAAGATGACCCAGGGATGTTAGACCAGCTCTACCGATTGACAGCGGGAAAGAGAGAAGATTACATCAACCCCACAACAGAAGGATCGGTCAGTTGGAGGAGTATAGAGAGCTCATAAATTGGCTCTAAAGTTGCATGGGACGCTTGGCATCAAGGCGGATATGAAGTTGATACCAAACAATGTGCTACGATATGCCACATCAACTTGATTGGAACATAGGTAAGGGATTTTCCCACTTTCTATGGCATATATTTAGTAGATATATTTCTCAATAAGGTTGAAAGAACTGTAAGGGAAAGCCACAAAATACCCTTGCTAGACATTACACTACAAGCGACCCCTGCACGCTGATGGGGAGTTGATCTGGAATTCATCCAGGATGAAGAATTAAAGGTATTACAAACTCATGTGCATGGATGTTCCTATGTTACTTTATGCAACGGATCAATAATATTGCTAGAATACATAGACACTGAGGAAATTAGAGAAAACATAACAGTCAAACATGTAAAGACAACAAGTTTAATAAGGAGTTCACCCAATGCTCCTGGGCTATGTCTCATGGTCCAGCCTTCAGTGGTGGCCTCTCTTTTATGTTTTCAAGCAGAGTTTTTACAACAGTGAGCATGATTCGAGTCTCACTAAACTGATAAAAATCAGTAGGAATGGAGTGCACAGACTCTCCTCATTGAAACTCGACCTCTGATCATCACAGTAGTATGACAGGCCTATGTCGAGGATTTTGCTTGAACCTCTCAAGCCTTCTATGGAGTACACAGACTCTCTGAATCTCTCTGGCTCTCTCTGGCTCGATGTTGCCTTCAGGTCAGCTCGGCTTCTACTCTCTGTTCTCTGCTCTTAGCTTTCTGCATCTAGCTAACTCTTGTTTGACTTTCTCTGCCTCTGTCAGTTAGTAGCTTTTAAAACCAGCATGTTCTTTGACTGCTCGTTTCCGCTTCCCGGCCTTCTGGTTTCCCTGTCCTCTGTCCGTCCAAATTCCTTTGCTCTACGTCATCATCACTGGGTAATGCATCGCAGGGAGGTGGCCACTTGTTTCCTAACGAATCGGGTGTCAAATTCCTTGAATCATATTTGAATGGCCGTTAATTCTGTTTGTTTCAAGATCGCTCGCGAAATACGAATCATTTTCCAACTCATCGTCCATGTTGGATTTCAAATCCACTTTAATCTTTCTTTTTGACTTGTCAAATCTAGTCAGTCATCGAGATGCGCCTCCGTCGTTGATCTGGGCCCCCAGATCCTATGGTCGTCATTCATATTGGGCGGGCAAGTTGCCTGACGTTTACCCACCTGATGCGAGCGGTTTTCTCTCTCATCCACCAGACACGTGTCACTCGATGTGTGGCATCGGGCGGGACTTAGTCAAAACTGCTTACCGCCTCGAGGCCTTCTGATGTCCTGCCTATCTCTGGAATCCCGCGCTACGGAACTAAACACATTACTTTTCCACATTTCATAGCGTTTTCAGTTCTGGGCGCTTCGGGGCTTTCTTTCACTGAAGGGGATGCCCTACGATACGCGATTAGTTCTTTAGCACTAATCGTGTATCAAAAACCACCCCCGTTTCTTGATTTGGACTCTGGTTTTGCCAGTTTGTGCCAGCACACGTTACCATGGGCCAACGGTCTGCGCACTCAACCGAGGGTCCTCGTTGCTCTGCTCTGGTCACAAATACAACTGTTACGAGGATTCCTTCTGATAGCTTGATTTTTCTAAGACTTGAATCTTTTCGCATAATTTGAAATAGTCATGAAAACTTAGAGAGTGTTTAGGATCCAATTCGGATCACGACCTTCCCACTGAAAAAGCTTTTGGACCACCAAAAGTTGGTTTTCTTTTAAGCATCAATCAAGTGAGGGTATTGATTCTTCACTTGCTCAATTTCTATCCATTTCGCACTGCTTGGCTTTGAACCTTTGAATCCAATCCTGAGATACTCGACATTCCCTGTGCGCGTGGCTCTCACCTTCCTGTCCAGAACTGTATCTTCCTGCAATTCATTAAGATATTCAGGTAACAGATCATCAATAGAATGAAATTGACTCTGCTCTTCGGGATCTTCAATTAATAAAGGTTCAAATAGTCTCAAGCTGTCTACATTAACAACTGAGTAGATGTGCATGTAAGCTGGTAAATCAAGGCGAAAAGCATTCTCACCAATTTTCTCAAGTATCTTGAAAGGTCCATACCTTATTGGCTTTAGCTTCTTACCTTCACCTTGCATTCTGTCTTTGCTGATATACAGCTAGACTTGATCACCAACTTGGAAACTATGATCCATTCAATGCTTGTCATGCCTTGCCTTGTACTTGCCTTGGCTCTTTTCCAGTTGTTCCTGTACTTCCTGGTGAATCTCTTGGATTTGTTCAATGAACTTGGTTGTCTTGTCCACATCACTATGTCCATCAACTGCTATGTCTTTACCAAAGACAAAATCCAAGGGAGACCTTGGTGTGAAACCAAAACAGGTCTCAAAAGGAGATCTTTGTGTAGAAGAATGTTTAGCTCAGTTGTAAGCATGCTACACATAACATAAATGTTCATCCCAAAGTTTGGGATGCTTGCTGCAATAGCCTCTGAGCAACTGGATCACTATCCTGTTGACCACTTCTGTTTGGCCATCTGTTTGCGGATCAAAAGTTTTGCTCTTCTTCAGCCTGGTGTCCATCAATTCCCACAAACATGACCAAAATTTCCCAACAAATCGAGTATCTCGATCAGATATAATGGAAGTGGGTAATCCAAAATGAACCCATACATGCTAAAAGAACAACTTTGCAGTTTGTTCAGTTGTAATCTGTTTGTTACAAGGTATTAAAATACACATTTTGTTGAACCTATCCACAACAACATATAAATAGTCATGACCTTTCCTAGATTTAGGCAGTCCTCCAACAAAGTCCATGGAAACACTTTCCCAAGGGTGAGAAGGAACTGATAGTGGAGTGTACAAGCCTAGTTTTCTGTTACTGGGTTTGCTTTTAGCACACATAGTACAGCCTCTTACATATCTAGAAACCGTCTCATTCATTTTTGGCCAATAACAAAATCTTTGCAGCTGTGCAACTGTTTTACTTACACCAAAATGACCTGATATTAGAGAAGTGTGTGCTTCTCAAATTATCTTTACTCTTTTAGTTTGTGGAATGCATAGCTTCCCAAAATGATATAAGAGTTGGTCCTTAACATGATAGTCCAACTCTCCTACTTGTTTGCCTTGACTTAAAGTTGCATATACATCTTTTAAATCTATATCTTGAGCATATTTTTCAATGTAGCTCTCATGCAATACTGAATTATGCTTAAGTATAGTAGATGCATTTATAATTGGTCTGGACAACATATCTGCAACTTTATTGTGTATTCCCTTTTTATATCTGATGACTAAATGAAACTGTTGTAGAAAACCCATCCATCTATAGTGTCTTGATTTCTGCAACTTAGTTTGGGAGTGTAGATATTGAAGTGGTTGATGATCAGTATGCATAACTGTCTCTTTACCCAATAAATAATGTTTCCACTTTTTCATACTCTGTACTAATGCGTACAATTCTTTATCATATGTGGGATAGTTAACTACTGTAGAATTAAATGTCTCTGAATGATAACAAATGGGTTTACCGTGTTGCATCAACACCGCTCCCATGGCATAGTCACTGGCATCCATTTCAATCTCAAATGGTCTTTGAAGATCAGGCAGTGCTAGTACTGGTGTTTTACTAATCTTTTCTTTCAAGGTGTCGAAGGCTTCCTGCTGTTTTCCTCCCCACTGAAACACCTTGTTCAATCCTATTAAAGCATGTAAGGGAGCTGCAATTAAGGAAAAATTAGAAATAAACTTTCTCCAATATTGTGTTGCTCCTAAGAAGCTTCTAACTTCTGTAGCAGATTTGGGTTTAGGCCAGTTTACAATGACTGCAACCTTAGAGGGATCTATCTTCAGTTCACCACCCCCTACTATATGACCCAAATAATTCAAATACATTTTGCCAAATTCACATTTTGAGAGTTTAACATAAAGATTTTCTCTTTTCAAAAAATCTACAATCTGCTTAACATGCTTTAAATGTTCTTTCCACGTTTTGCTGAATATAAGAATGTCATCCAGATATACAATAACAAAATCATCAAGAAAAGGTCTGAGTACATCATTCATTACTCTCATGAAAGTAGCAGGAGCATTAGTTAAGACGAAAGGCATAACCAGCCACTCATACAATCCTTGCTTTGTTTTGAAAGCAATCTTCCATGCATCTTGCTCTGCAACTCTGACTTGATGATATCCACTATGCAAGTCCAACTTGGAAAAATAAACAGCTTCTTTCAACTAATCTAATAGATCATCTATGCGAGGAAGGGGATAATGATTTTTTATCGTTATCTTATTCAGTTCTCTGTAATCAATTCATATTCTCCACGAGCCATCTTTCTTTCTCACCAAGACAATTGGAGACCCACATGGTGATGTGCTAGGTCTGATGAACCCCTTCTCGAGTAGCTCCTGTACCTGCTTCTTGATTTCTGCATTCTCTAAAGCGGACAACCTTTTATACCTGTGGCTGCCATTGTTGTTTCAACTCCTGAGTCTGGCCCCAAATCCTTTTGAATAGCTGCAACAGTCTTCTTCTTCTTGCCCTCGAACTTCTTACGTTTCAGCTCCAGGTGCAGAATCCAGTAGTGTTCATCATCATGCCCATCCTTCTTACAGTGAGTGCATGAAGACTTGCTTTTCTGTACAGTATTTGTCTTCCTCTCTTTCCATTTCTATTTTCTTTTCTCCTTATTCTTGCTTGCACTGGGTTGGGATGATCCCCCAACTTTTGGGTTCCCATTCTTACCTCTAGCTTCTAGATGTGTAGCCTAAACGGATACCTCATCTATGCTAGTGGGATTAAACATGAGGATAGTGTGCCTCATGTAGCTGTGTAGACCACCTATATACTTCAGCAGAGTTTCAAGTGAGTCTAAAGAAATTCCTAGAATCAAAGCTCTTTTCCTAAATTCTTGGGTGTAACTTTGTACACTTTTCCCTTTTAGTTGTCGAAGAGTTTGCCAACTCATCATGGCTTGTTGCATATATGCTAGTGGATAGAATTGCTTTTTAATTGCAGAAACAAGTTCACTCCAGACAGAGAGAATCTTACCATGTTTATTCATGTCGGCTTGTGTCCTGCCTTCCCACCATACCAAAGCAGTGCCTCCAAGGCATAGGCTGGCCAGCTGAATCTTACTCTTGTCTGAGTCAATGCTTTGTACTCTGCAATAAACATCAATCTGTCTTATCCAATTATCCAACTTCTCTGCATTCAACTCTCCATCATATATTGGTAAATCAAATTTAACATCTAATTTAATCAAAGATGTCTTCTTTTTATTCTCAGGGCTATTAGGAGGTATGAGAAATTTTTCTTCTTTCCCTTTGCCTTTAGAGTGGTCATGGAGGAGAGATTCTTCTACTCCTTTGTCTTGTTTTGAGTTTGATGAATCTTCATCTCTATTTTTCTTAAATTCCCTATACATTTAATCCACCATGGATCTCATGGTCATAAAACTATCCATGAACTAGGGGTCGGATTCCAAGGGATTTTCTTTTGACATTTTCTTCTTAGAATAGACTCTTCCAATTTCTGGGTTAGTTTCAACCAACTCTCCTTCTCCTAATTTAAGCTTTGATCTAGTTAGCATTCAGCAACAAAATCCAGCACAAGCTTATCTAACCTTACTAACCTAATGCTCTGATACCACTTGATCTGGAATTTATCCAGGATGAAGAATTAAAGGTATTACAAACTCATGTGCATGGATGTGCCTATGTTACTTTATGCAACGGATCGATAAGATTGCTAGAATACATAGACACTGAGGCAACTAGAGAAAACATAACAGTCAAACATGTAAAAACAACAAGTTTAATAAGGAGTTCACCCAATGCTCCTGGGCTATGTCTCGTGGTCCAGCCTTCAGTGGTGGCCTCTCTATTATGTTTTCAAGCGGAGTTTTTACAACAGTGAGCTCGATTCAAGTCTCACTAAATAGATAAAAATCAGTAGGAATGGAGTGCACAGACTCTCCTTACTGAAACTCGACCTCTGATGGTCACAGTAGTATGACAGGCCTATGCCAAGGAGTTTGCTTGAACCTCTCAAGCCTTCTATGGAGTACACAGACTCTCTAACTCTCTCTTGCTCTCTCTGGCTCGATGCTGCCTTCAGGTCTGCTTGGCTTCTACTCTCTATTCTATGCTCTTAGTTTTTTGCATCTAGCTAACTCTTCTCTGCCTTGATCTGCCTCTATTAGTTCGTAGCTTTTAAAGCCAGTCTGTTCTTTGACTGCTCGTTTCTGCTTCCCGGCCTTCTGGCTTCCCTGTCCTCTGTCCATCTGAATTCCTTTGCTCTGCGTCATCATCACTGGGTAACGCCTCGCAGGGAGGTGGCCACCTGTTTCCTAACGAACTGGGTGTCAGATTCCTTGAATCATATTTGAATGGTCGTTAATTCTGTTTTTTTCAAGATTGCCCACGAAATACGAATCGTTTGCCAACTCATTGTCCACGTCAGACTTCAAATCCCCTTTAATCTTGCTTTTTGACTTGTCAAATCTGGTTAGTCATCGGAATGTTCCTCCGGCGTTGATCTGGGCCCCCTAGATCCTACGGTTGTCATTATATCGGGCGGGCAAGTTGCTTGACGTTTACCCATCCGATGCGGGCGGTTTTCTCTCTCATCCACCGGAAGCGTGTCACTCGATGTGTGGCATCAGGCGGGACTCAGTCAAAACTGCTTACCACCTTGAGGCCTTCCGATATCCTGCCAGTTTGTGGAAACCCACGCTACGGAACCGAACGCATTACTTTTCTGCATTTCATAGCGTTTTCGGGTTCGAGAGCTTTGGGGCTTTCCTTCACTGAGGGGGACGCCCTATGATACGTGATTAGTAATCGCGTATCAGAAACCACCCCCGTTTCTTGATTTGGCCTCCGGTTTTTCCAGTTTGCACCAGCGCACATTACCATGGGCCAACTGTCTGCACACTCGACCGAGGGTCCTCGTTGCTCCGCTCTGGTCACAACTGCAACTGTTACGAGGATTCCTTCTGATAACTTGATTTTTCTAAGACTTGAAGCTTTTGGCATAATTTGAAATAGTCATGAAAACTTATAGAGTGTTTAGGATCCAATTCGGATCAGGAGTCCACCACAATAACCTCCAGGACTGGGGAAGGATCAAGAGTGCCATGAGGGAAAGATTCAAGCAGGCAGGGGATCGCCCGCAAGATATTGTGAAATACAGGGGGAACTCAAATCCCTGACAACACCTGGACAACTACACATAAATATGGAACAGAGAAAGAGTTCTAAAGTAACTATGGGTACACATGTTCATACACACCTTAGGCATAGTCCCTCAAGCGTGGTACATACATGAAGAGCTACGAAGACAAACGTGGGATTGGGATGCTCTGGCTGAATAATTCAGGAGCAGTTTCTCATTCAAGGATAGTAATAGACGACTAATCGAGGCTCTGTATGCCATTAAAAGGATTCTCTTCACATCAGGCCAATTGTGGGAAGGATGCATCGATGAGAGGTTCCAATAGTACTATTATGAGTCAGGATACTCAGAGGCCATGGCCTACGGGAAGGTGAACCCAGATCCAGAAGAGGACGACCTGGAAGGGTTGAGGCACCTTACGTTTCATGAGACCAAAGGGGAGAGGGATATTTTTTAGTCAATTAACACAAGTATTAACACAAGAAGCATGTCCAAAGTCTATGGATTCTAATGGTAGTCAATTTTAGAAGATGAATTAGAAAGATTAAAAGAAAATCATATTACAAATATAAACTCTAATTAAGTAATTTCTAATTCACTTAAATAATATGTGGGATGAGGCTCCTAACTTAGGAGAACCTAGTTATCCTTCCCTACAATATTATTTCCATGAAGAGAAATCTAAAAGAACTAATTAACAATGGTTTATGATGCAGAATATGTAAAAGAAGAGGTTTCTAACTAAGGAGGACCATATTGTCCTTCTTCACAATTCTACTCTATCATAATCACCATCGCTTCAAACCAGAAACACAGAAATAACTTCAAATAAGAAAAGGAGAATGAAATTCAGTTTTAGTTCAAGATCAAATAGAAGGGGAATTTAACTTAAATTCATGTGTGTCCCTTCATATGTAGATTAGAATCAAACCAATATTCATTCAGCAATCATCACACATCTAAATACATTTGAAACAGGAACTAATTTATGAAAACTATGAAAAGTTAACCAAGAAGTGCACTTAGCTTGGTGTGAGGACCCTCCACCCTTGCCTTGCACACTTGAAGAAATATAAGCTACAAAAACTTCAGTAAATCAACCAAGCACGAACAACAAATTGAAATGAAACGGGTTCTTCAATTAACTTTCAGTCTTCAAATAGTCTCAAAATCAGATTACATAAATTCTACATCCTTAAGCCTTCAATAGTCTTGGCTTAAATAGAGAAATAATAAACAAACTTGACTAAAAAGTCTCTAACAACCTTATCTATCCTAATCCCATCTATCCTGGTCGAATCTGTTATCACCTGGATTGAGCCTTAGGCTGAAGGAAGGCAATGCCAGGGTAACCACAAACCACGCTTAGCCAAGCAGCTAGCCCTACTAGGCCAGGAGAGGGCTGTCTCCGTAAGGATCTCAGCCAAGATGACTGGATCAAGAAAATGATATTAGGCTAAGTATAGTATCACAAGGTTTGATTTGATTTTGAAGGGTTTTGCTGGATCAGGAGGAGCCGGACAATTAGGGCAAGGAAATTAGGTCAAAATTGCAGGGTTTCGATGGGGCAAGGTAGGCACAAGGCTCAGCACTCTAGGGTTTGATGGGTGAAGTTATTCAAAGACAGGTGAGGAGCTAGAAAGAGCATGTGAGCAACATGGATTCTTCCTAAACTGAAGAAAACATAGATAGTGAAAATTTTCCGAAAACAGAGCATAAATGTTATGGGTTTTGCCTATCAACTTGAAAACATCCACTTAAAGAGTATGAAATGATGAAATGGAGTCAACAATACATTCTAACACATGAAAACATAAGAAAA
The DNA here is from genome assembly GCA_031772625.1 of Pinus tabuliformis. Taxonomy (NCBI): domain Eukaryota; kingdom Viridiplantae; phylum Streptophyta; class Pinopsida; order Pinales; family Pinaceae; genus Pinus; species Pinus tabuliformis. Next base: position 1,683,295,998 of record CM062818.1, read on the forward strand.
ACTGAACTAAACATCATACCACATGGATCCCAAAGAAATAGCTGCAACTTTTCATTAATCTCCTGCTAAAACTGATACAAAATGATGTCTACTCAAAGCATAAGCATCCAACTGAGTCCAACTTGTAAAATGACTGAGAAAATACATAATATAGGCCAACAACCAACTCATCCTAGGCATCAGGGGTCGAATCCATGAGTGGAGGAGCAGTTGCAAGAAAGGTTGAACTGATAGTTGGAGTGTAGGGTGGTCAAAGTGACTCATCCCTCACTCTAGCAAACTGATTCATTACATGCCACATAGGCCATCTAACTGATGTATCTACCCTAGGTAAAAGTAAAAACATGATAATTACATCATTTAGATCAATTACATAGGTAAAACTTGAATTTCCCATAGATAAAAGTCAACCTGGAATGAAACAGTGAAAATTGTGGAAAACTATCAAACACGTAGCAACCCTGGTAAACGTGCAGCGACCCTGGTAAATGCGCAGCGACCCTGTTCAAACGCGCAGTGACCCTGGTCAAACGTGCAGCGTCCTCTTCAAGATGACTTTTGACCACCTTCCCGATGTCCAAATCTAGCCCAGGATAGTTCATTAGAAAGCTTATCCTATCTATTTTCTAGAACTTCCCTTGGTTTTCAAAATGGGCTTCATTTACCCCTCCAAAATTTAAATCTCCCAAGACTACTCAAACGCGCAGCGACCAGGCCAGAAAAGAGGCAGAAATGTGATTTTTTGGTAGTTTTTGACCCTTTTGGCTGACCATTTTTGCTCCAAATTCTTATAAAAATTATAGGGTGCATGTACTCATCATTATGAATCCAAAAATGCTGACCATTTTCTCATTGGATGCCCCAAACAAAAGAACAATGTCCTAGGTGCTGCGCATTTGACCATTTCACTGTCAAGAGCGCCCTCACAGTGTCAAACACGCTGCGACCTCTTCAAGACTGCTTTTGGAGGTCTTCCTGGTGTCTAAAGTTTCTCCACAATAGCTCGTTGGAAATCCCTTCGAGTCTACTTTCCATATATACCTTTATTTTCAATTTGAAGGTCATTTACCCTGTCAAAATTCCCATCTCCCAAGACTGGTAAACACGCAGCGACCTGGGTGCAAAAATGAAGCGTTCTCTTGCAGGAAACTTTTGGAGGTCTTAATCAACTCCAAATTGAGTGCATGATATCTCATTGGAAATATAATTTTGTCTAGTTATCATTTGACTCATCAAGAAAGTCATTTAGAGACTCCAGATAGAAGAAAACGTGATTTTTCCAAAGTCACTCCAGAAGTGCAGCAACTCTCTTGTAGCAATTGTATTTTTGACATTTCTCTAAAACCATGAAACTTGTGTAAAACGTGAAGGAGGTTTTTCATCCTTGGCCTATTATGGACAAAAACCTCTCTCACTTTTTCCAAATTCATCCCTGTTTGGTCTAAAACATAGTTTGAAGAAAAATCGGCCCTATGTGTGGCAAATGATTTGTCTCTTGGACTGACTTATTGAAAAATGATGGAGACATGATGTGTATGAGTTGGAATGGCCTCATACTTGCTGAAATGACCTCCCTTATGCCTCATATACTCATATGTCTCTGATTCCATAACCAACCCTAGCTCAATGGGTGAGGAAATTAGGGTTTAGTGCTTGTGGAAAATGATGATTTGGACACCCTTGGGAAAAGACAACTCCCTTTGGCATGCACTTAACCCTTTGAAACTTTACCCTTTCACTTGACTATTTCCTTTGAAAAATTGATATTTTGATGGTCTGGCATCTTTGGAACACTGAGTTAACAACTTGGGATGGTGAAATTATTACATTTGAAAGACATAAAGTTACATAATGAAATAAGCATTTATCTTTACAAATCATCTTCACATGTTGAAGGGATGTTATTTGATCACCCTAATGACCTAATGAAACCTTGAAAAACCCTAAAAGACCTAATGAGACCTTGAAGGACTAAATTTCAATATGACATAATGACCTCATGACTGATACAAATGGCATGATAAAAAATAACTTTATGGATGATGTATAGTCAACAAGATATGAAACTATGCCAGCAAGTAATCACATTTAGGGAAGAGTGATGTTTTTGGACTAGGACTACCATCAGTGACTAATTTTTTTGCAAGACCTAGTGGAATGATAAAAAAATTCTGAGTGGGACACCTAAAATGAATATGAAAAGAGAAATTTTGATCACTGATGGTAGTATGCAAATATTGACTCTAACAGAATCCACCCATTCAGTTACACAAAATTTGGAAAAATCCAAAAAATCACTAATTTTGGCCTATTTCCTAGGGATTTCCTGAATGACTGGTCTTGTTTGATCAATTTTGACCGGGCCTGTTTAAGCTCAGTTTGACCAAACCAATAGGAATTAATTCAATCTTAGTTCCCAAGCTTTCTAGAAATTTTCTCATCTTGTGCCCAGGTGTCCTGCAAGTATGACATTAATGAAGCCATTATGGGAATTTCTAATCCTGTCCAATATGCACTTAAAATCCATTTTTTGTAAAAACATCTAAAAATTGGAAAACATAATTTATATACCTAAATATGCAAAAATTGGTCAAAATAGGGTGTATATGGGTGGTAAATGGATGGATAACATGGAAATTAGGTGTATTTTAATAAGCAAAATTTGATTAAAAAAAACGAGGGCCAAAATCTCCCCCTTGCTTACTCTCAAACATGTCCTCATGCTTGCCTCTGTCTCCTTAACCTTTTGCTTCTATATGCTGACTGGCCTGCTAATGTACCTGTGGCTCTGACCCTTGAAGATGAAGCTTCCTATTGAGCTACCTATAAAAGGATATCTATGCCTTCATGTACTTTTTCTCCTTCCTTGTAGATGGCATTCTTTACTTTTTTTCCTTTCCTTTTCTCTGTTTTTCTAAAAATAAATTTCATCCTTTCTCTTTGAAGTGTTGTCCTTTGTAGTATTCTTTACCTATCAATGGAAAACTTGTGGCTTGGGCTATGTATTCTGGAGTGATGGGAACAAAAATGTCTTTGATGTGTGATGAGGTTTCACCACCAACAGATAAATACAAAAACTTTACACTATTCTTCCTCTGATGATAAAACACCATAAATAACACCAATAAATCGGGATGAGCAGCTTCAGAAAAGACAACAAATACAACTTGAATTTTGTAGTACATTCTGCTACAACATTCTTGTCCGTTTTAGATTAGCAATATCAACAACTTCACTTAAAGGAGCCAATATCCATTTGCCCTCACATCTTCACTGAAAGAATCCAATCTTGTAATGTCGCACAGTCACAGAGAAAACAACAATCGAACAAATCAAAGCTTATTTCAGTTGTGCAGGGGGCTTTCTTCTTGTATAATTATACTACAAAATAACTTGTGCCAATCATTTTTATGACTAGGCATTCACTTTCAATTTAGCCACTGTTTTACCTGTGCAATCTGCAAAATAGGGTCGAAAGAACAAGGAAAATATCCAGAATAGAAATGAATTTGAGAAAATTGTCCGCTTAATGCCTAAGTGGGTTAATTCGGAAAAAATCGCATGTTTTCATTTTTCAAATTTCAATTTAGTTTGCTCATAAAAAGCAATTAAAAATAGTGGCTTCATAAAAATCGAAATGCATTTCTGGGATTGAATAAAATTTCATGATCATTCAATTTGAAATCAATTTCTAGAAGATTAACCAATGCATGCATTCAATTGGAAATTGATTTCTGGAGACAAAAATCATTCTACAATTTTGAATGTTGCTTTTAAATTTAATAGCACCACCACTCACTGCTTTTAAAAAAAAAACAAATTCTGGAAATGGGCTATTTTCATAAATATGAACAAGTTTTTTTTTTTTTTGAAATTCATCTTCTCAGAAATTGAATTTTTGGGATTTACTTTATGTTGGAGAAATCAAAATGTTGAAGGTGATCTTATTTGGAGATATTGAATGCTGGAGAATGCTCAAGGTAACCACTGCATGCAGCATAACCACTCATTCATTCACTTTTGAGAAATCAATTCTTGGAAAATGAAAATCAACCTACAAGGCGATCATAATTATGCTCAGCTACATAATCTTCCTCAAAAATCAAAATCTGGGAAATAAAAATCATCCTTCTCTTCCTTCAATTTTTGTGTCTTCTCTCTTCTGCTAAAAAAGGAGTCTGTTGCTCTGATAAAAAAAAATTACTATGTAAATAAACAAAGTTTTTCCTGTATGTTTATTTTCTCTCTTCAAATGCTTCTCCAGTATCCTGCTTACCTCTTTTATGATGCCCTTGACAAAGAGATGAAACCAATCCTAAAAAAAAATGAACTTACTGCTTCCACAAACACAAAAATTTGATATAGAAAGATTATAAAAACATAATAAACATGTTTTTGTTAATCTATTTCTTATATTCTATCCTTTGTTTCATCAAAAAATAAAAAAAACTCCTCTGTCTTTGATGTAGAATTCTCTGTTTTTGAATTGACTGTGTAGAAAAATTTAAAAAAATTATGTCAAAGTGTCTTTTTGTTCTTCAAGTTCTCACATAATTTCTCCTCTCTTTAAGACAAAATCACCATCCAGTCATTCTGCAATGATCTAAGCTCACTGTGTGCAAAACATTTCAAAGAATGGCTCATTGTATATATGTCAACATTCATTAAATAACTCATGAACTAGCTTCACTGCGTTTTCAAAATCCATAAAAGAATTGCTCTCTGTATACAAAACATTTTGATCATGTTTGTATTACTCCTTAACTTATAATGCAATCCCTGTTTTTGCTAAAATTCATCAAAAATCCCTTCTTGGTTTCAAAAATTCTCACTATGCACATAAATGAAATGAATTTGCCCACACAACCATACATGAATGTAATGAATTATGCCCACTGTGTTAAAAATAAGAAGAATTATGTTCTCTGTTTGTATAAAAATTGAAATAAAAAACTATGTGTGTAACCATGCATGAGAAAATTACGGGATTACCTGATCTGGAAGTGATTTTTGAGATAACTTGAGTTCCTGTGTTTAGACAGCACCATTTCAATCAGAAATCTCCCTCAATATTTCCAAGGATTCGTTCATTAAATCAATGGAAAATACATTGGTGGTAGAGTTTAAGTGAATGGTGGCAGTGATAAGTTTTAAACAGTGGTAGAGGCACTAGTTTATAACTTGAAGTTAACTCGTGTTTGCATAAAAATCCCGAGATTTATTTATCTAAATATCCATTGCATTTATGAGAAAAATTTTGGTTTTTCTCTTACCTTCTTGCTTCACGAGATCTCTGCACTTAGGTGGTGTGTTCTTGCTACATGACTACCATATCTCTTGGCTTAAATCCCAGTTAGCTCCGCCTGCTCCATTTTTCAAAAAAAATCACAAAATTCTCCTCTCTTCTTTTAAAAATTATCTGATCTGGAAGTGACTTGAAGACGATTCTGAGTTATTAAGTCGTGTTCCTCTTCATTATGCGGATTTTTTGGAATTTGTTGGTGAGCTTGGTCAAATTGGCATGGCAAAGATCTCGGCTTGTAATCCTATTCGTTAAAACCAATGTTCAACTTACCTACTTATTTCCACACTTCTTCTTCAGCATTGTGCTCTGCATTTCTCTCAATTCTGATTTCTCTCACAAGGTTTTGACTATACTCAGCGTTGAAATCTCTTTCATGGGCTTACCTTGAGTTGTGATGGTGTGATCCGGATTTAAACAGGAACACAACAAAATACACATATAACCATATACACAAAGATGCAGCGGAAATAATACTTCATTTCATTAATGGAAAATATTGAAATATGCTTACAACCAGAAATGGAAATAAACCAGCTAGGGCGATGGTAGCTTATCTCTGAGAAGAGATGTGGTGGCTGCATGCCTCTGAGCTGTGTTACAATGAGGCTTGAAGGCCTATTTATTGTTGAGAAACAATGGAAAATCCTTCACATCCCAAAACCTAACCCTAGAAGATGAAACACCAAATTGTGGGCCCCATTTGGGTAAATTGGTACATCAATTTCCCGGGGTCGTAACTTTGGCATACGATCTCTATTTGACGCGTACAATAGCTCTTTAGAAAGATCTATCTGAGCACTACCACTTTGGGAAGGGAAACATCGGTCCATGGACCCATGTTGCCCCCAGATTTCCCAAAAAACGTCGTTTAGGGCCTCAAAACGGCTCCAGAAGTTCAGGCCCCGAAAAACTGCTAAAAATAGTAAATTGTGCCACAATTTAGGAAACTGAAAAAGCTGAAAGAGATAGTTGTGGGGGTCCAAATGGGATAGGTGGGTGGATCATTCCTCCCCCCTTAGGAAGCAATGGTCACCATTGTGTTGAGTTCCTCCCTGAGATGAGGAGGCTTTTGCTGATATGGGTCTTTGGTGAGTTGTTCTGCAATCTCTGATGTGTCCAGAAATGGTGGGAAGCATGGTCGATGACGGTCTACATTGAACACTCGGTGTAAGCGAAGGAATGGAGAAATGTTGTGCTTCAAAGCATTGTTTCCTGTAGCCCTGTTACTGGTGTAAGGACCATGTCGAAGTAGTATGAGTTTCTGATGGGTTCTGGTAACGCGTTCTCTTTGCAGATGTAACCAAACTTTGTCACCCACCTGAAACTTGTGTGGTACCCCTGTGGGTGAGGAGAAGTTGTTCCTGTGTTCTGTCATGACCGTATCCCTTTGTTGTTGCTGCTGCATGGAGGAACCCTTCATGGGGGTCATGGATGTGGTGACGATCTTCCCCTTACTTTGGGATTGTACTAGACAAATGAATTTCCTGGTCTGTGATATGAGCTTGCTGCCTTTCTTGGTAGTGATCAAAGAGGTGGCGATAGGTGGGGCTACCTCCGGTATCTTGCATAATGAATTATCCAAAGAAATAATGACAGCGCGAGGCCTTGACTCATACACAGCATGTCGCCTCCACAAGTATGGTTGGCCTAATAGTACATTGCAAACATCCAGAGGTGTAACATCACACAATACCTTGTCTGTGAAGGGATTGATGCTGTAGGGAAGGCGGCACTGCTGGCGAACTTTGAGATCTCGTCCTTCGTGAAGCCACCCGATACTGTACGGCTGCGAGTGTGGTGTAGTCGGTAGGCCCAACCGCTTCACGACCTCTGCTGAAACGAGGTTCTCTTGGCTACCAATGTCGACAATGAATTGCAACGGTGAACCCTTCACCCACATCTGTGAGTGGAAAAGGCGCTCCCCCTCCTCTGGATCTTCGGGCTCATTTTTCTGGATCTTGGTGGTGGTAATAGTGGCACTGGGATCCGCATCAATGATCTGCTTCCCTTTGTCATTCCCCTTGTCGAGTTCTGGCTCAGGGTCGGAACATGCATCTGATTCGGAAGCAATCAACTCGGCCACCAGCAACTGCTTGGTCCGGCACTCACTTGTGTTATGAGTGGGACTCTTGTGGAACTCACACCACTTTCATGTGTCCTTCTTCAGCTTCGTGGTGTTGTTCTTTTCTTGCGGCTTCGACGGGTTGTCTTGGGTCACCCCACCTTGGCTTTGTCCTTTGGTCTTTGGATTTACAAATCCAAAGTCTTGCTTCTTCTGTTTGAACTTTTGCTCGATTTTGACAGCGTATCGGTACGCCGTTCCGAGCGAGGAGATGTTCAAGAACTCCATCTCTTCCTAAATGTATCTGTGTAGGCAGCCGCGGTATTTGAGTATCAGATGTAGCTCAGAATCTTTGATACCCAACTGTGTGCGAAGGGTATGAAAAATGTTTGTGAACTCTGGCACATCTTGGTCACGTCCTTGCTGCAGTGTGGTCCATTTGATGTATTTGTCCTCATAGCTTTTGACAGGGTAGTACTGCTCCTTGATGGCATCCCGGAATGAATTCCAGGTGGGTGCGGCTGAAAATAGTGAGCCGGTATTTTCATCCTTCTGTTCGTAGTAGGTTTCCCACCAGTCCTTGACGTGGGGGGCTACTTTGAGAAGAGCGAAAACAATCTTTTCTCGACTCGAAAATTCATGAACAGAAAAATAACCCTCTAGCAGATTTAACCATTTATCTACGACCTCTGCATCTATTTGACCCTCGAAGACGGGGATTTCAAAATTAACTTGCACCTTGAAGGGCGTGGCGTTTCCAGAGTAGCTGTTGGAAGTTGATGTGTCGCTTCTGGGTAGCTACTGAAGGATCTACGCAAAGCTATCCATCATCGTGTTCCTTTGTCGCTCGAGGGCTTCTTCGCACAAGATTTTGATAAGATCTCCTGCCCCCTTGTCTTTCTTTTCATCCGCCATGGGAGGCCGTCGGGATTTGCAAGGCTGGTCTTGCAAAGGTTTGACTAGTTCAAGCCCTAACTCCTTATATCTCGACCTCGTTGGGGACATGCAAAGAAAAACAGAGAAAAATCAGACCGCTCTGATACCACTGATCCGGATTTAAACAGGAACACAACAAAATACAGAGATAACCATATACACAAAGATGCAGCAGAAATAATACTTCATTTCATTAATGGAAAATACTGAAATATGCTTACAACCAAAAATGGAAATAAACCAGCTAGGACGATGGTAGCTTATCTCTGAGAAGAGATGTGGTGGCTACATGCCTCTGAACTGTGTTACAATGAGGCTCGAAGGCCTATTTATTGTTGAGAAACAATGGAAAATCCTTCACATCCCAAAACCTAACCCTAGAAGATGAAACACCAAACTGTGGGCCCCGTTTGGGTAAATTGGTACATCAATTTCCCGGGGTCGTAACTTTGGCATACGATCTCTGTTTGACGCGTACAATAGCTCGTTAGAAATATCTGTCCAAGCACTACCACTTTCGGAAGGAAAAAATCGGTCCATGGACCCATGTTGCCCCCAGACTTCCCAAAAAACGTTGTTTAGGGCCTCAAAACGACTCCGGAAGTTCAGGGCCCGAAAAACTGCTAAAAATAGTAAATTGTGCTACAATTTAGGAAACCGAAAAAGCTGAAAGAGATAGTTGTGGGGGTCCAAATGGGATAGGTGGGTGGCCACCAACATCCACCTGGATCATGGTGAAAGAAATATGTAATGCAGGTCTGGACTATGAAAAAAAACGTAATACAAAGCACTGTAATTGTTTTTCAGAGCATTTGAACTTTATTTGTTCGTTTCAATTATGCCAACTCAATGCTCATTGTACCTACCATGACCGCATCCTGCCCGTGGCTACGTCCTTCGGATTACACGGTGTATAGGCCTATCTTGTCACTGCAACATCATATTGTTTTTTATCATGGCTGCTTCATACATGCCTTCCATTACATTTCATGCCCACTTTGTATTATATGCCCATTAGTTCCTTTTTCATTTTTTCTTTGGCATGTTTTTTATTGTAATTCTTCGCATATATCTTTAGGTATATGCCTTAGCACCCATACTTTGTCTCTTATGTCTTAAAAAAAATTTAAAATGACCATAGGATAGGTCATTTAAAATCAAAAAAAAATTCGACATTTAACCATTGTATGGTTCATGTAGGTCGACAAAATTTCGAAGGGGAAAAACATTGCCCTTATTTTTCAATCAAAATGCTTATAAAAATGTATAGGAAAATGATTTTTTTATATGGTAGGATAATGTATAGGGAATTGATTTTTGTATGGTAGGGGTAAATGATAGTTTGTAATATATTCTATTATGATTAAGTTAATGGGATAAATGTGGAATGGTGAATGTAGTGGAATGCATATCAAGTTAAACTAGTTTTATCAATTTCTAGAAATTTAAAAAATAATTGAAATTTTAAGAGCAAAATTTTCACTTACTGTACTTGTATTCCCATAAGATTTTTGATGTCAATTATGTCCTTCAGTCAAATGATGGTCGATGATGTCGATGGCTCTTCCAAGATGTTTTTTAAATGTAGAGACTTATTTCTGCTTCATGTTTTTTGCTTCTGACATTGATTCAAGATCTTTAAATATTGATGTTGTTAAGGTCCCTTCTGCATAATATTTTTAGTGATGTCTCAGGTCCCTTCTTCCATGTATTTGAAGTTCCTTCTGCAATTTAGTGGCTCAATTATTCACATAGTTTTATTGCAAACTTCCCCCTTGCTGATGTTAAGACTTGTCCTCAAGTCTTGCATTTATTGGAGGTTTGTTTCTGCAAAATCAAACACAAGTAAAAGTAAAACCAGATAAAGAATTCATATCGGCCAAGCTGGTTCGTTTTCCTATATGAATTTGGGTTTGTATTGTGCCACTTTCGTGGATTTTCACAACCAAATTCCTTTATTATTTTGATCTTTTTCTATTTTTTTTCTTTTCTTTTCTGGATGGAGGTAGGGTGTAATGTAGTAGGGAAGTATGGAAAGCTTATGAATAGAAGATAGGTTGAAGTCTTGATCTTGTAGTAAATGGATAGATAATAAGTCTGGACTTCAACATGCATGATCGCGGAGCTTTACATACAATATGGATGATGGATGAAATCATGAACAATATGGCTTATGAAAGGCTTCTTTGGAAATTTATGTGACTTGACATGGTACAAAACTTGACTTCTTCTTCTGATTATTAGCTTCATGTCTTTTGTCTCAATCTCGATCATGTCATAGAGTGATTGGTGTTGTTGGTCAGTATCTAAAGACAAGCTTCAAGAGTTTGAGTTTCATTGGATGAACTCAACGTCACATGAATTTTCAATTTTCTTTGACTTGAACATTTGTATATATATTCTAAAATATGAATTTAAAATTGACTTTGAAAATTACTTCATCCATGGAGTTCACTCCTTCATTCTTCCTATGACCTACAAAAAACATAGCACTTGCTTGCAATACAATATTAGATGATGGAGGAAGAGAGGTCTACAGTCTCTCTTCTTCCAAGAAATATGTAAATCATTACAAGCATTGCTTAGAAAACAAGTCCAAATATGATATACAAAGAAAATGCATTCGTTTACCCCTTGAGGAATGGTGACCAGCCTAGACCTCCTAGCAGTATTTTGTTCACAAAATATTTGTTCTGTATCCAATTAGAGTGATTCCAAAGTCAAGTTAAAGTGAATTCATATGGATACTTCTAGTATAAATAGGTTTTCAAAATGGTTTAAAATGATATGGTAAAAATTATAAGGAGTACCATGTTTGATAGAGCTGCTTGTGAATTGTTTACTAGACCAACAGTAACTATTTGAAGTGTAACTTTTTAGTTAAATATCGGATCGATGTGATTCCATTAAAGTAGATTCATTTTTGTCTTTCCATTATAAATAGATTTTTAAAATAATTAGGTTTGATATCACAAAATTGGTGATGAACAGACCTAGGAGGCAGAGTTTTACTATGTTGATTCGAAGACATGCAGTCATTAAATGCAGCATATCTTTTTCATTTGACCTCAAATTGAGATGATTAAAATTGTGTATTGATATAGAATTGAATATGTATCTCCCATTTAAAAAAAAAATTGAAAATAGGATGATTTGATATGTTAAATATGCCAATGAACAGCCAAGATCTAGAATTGTCACCATGCAGATTTTTCGACAAGCAGTTAGTATTTCAAGAATAACTTTTTCATATGATACCAAATTGAGGTTATTCAAATTGATTTGGAAACTATATTCCAAGGGTTGTCTTCCTTATGAATTTCAGGTAAAAAAATTTCCATTAGACACCTCAAATCAAGGTTGTACTAAATTTGTCTTCAACATTTCACTTGAGACCTAGCTTTGATTTTGATCACATCTTTATTTGTGATATAAATTGAAAATTTCAAAATGGATTTAAAAACTAGATTTCAAGAGATATGTTAAAAAGACATGATTTCAAAATGATCCTATATGGTTACCCAAAATAGGATTGTTCTTACTGCATTTTTCCATGTAATCCTTTCAAGTGAGTATTGAACGAGAAAAAGTCTTATTTTGAAATCATTCTACCTATTTATTTATTTATTCTATTCTACTTTATTGTATAAAAATAAGTCATTTTCTCAAGTATAATAGAATTTCCAATGCATCTATTCGTGTAACAAGATCATAAGTAGACTCACATCCAAGTTTGAAAAATATACCTTAATGAATACTTGGACTTGAAAAATTAGTTGATCATAAAGATTTGATGCTAAAGGATGTTGAAAAATGGAGTGGTATTGTGGCCTAATGACTAGTTGAAACCAAGTTTGAATGTGATCTTTAAGTTTTTGATTTTTCTCAGCTATCATAGCACAAAGTCCTTCTTATGGAACTTTTTCAAAATCATGAATGCACAAGGCATCTTGTGATACATATTCTAGATATTCTTCAATTTCTAGCTCTATTGTTTGAACTTCATCTCATGTGATCCATAATTCATTAATCTCCTTACAAAGATAACTAGAAAAAGCTTCTAGGTTCTCTTCTTGTGGATCCTCTTGATGGATACTTTGTTGCTCTTCTATCCTTTGAAATGAAGATTCATCCCTAGTGAGCATTCTAAATTGTGGACAAGGATTTGAGAATAGTCTTGTGGTGGCATACCCTCCTTCTCTAAATGATTTCTTTAACATCATGTTTTGTAAATCTTGTTTTGCAAATGGATTTAGTAGTTAGTGTGTTTTTATTAGTGGTTTGGGGGTTTTGTTTTGGAATCTACCTTCCTAATTTCTATGTTTAAGAATGAATAGTCGTAATGAAAAGTTTTTTTTTTTTTTCAATCTTCCTAATTGACTATATTGAAGTATGCTTCCCCCACAACGGCGCCAAAATGTTGGGTCAATTTATTGAGTAAATGTTGGGTAGCAGAGGTCCCGCGTAACAATTTTGGGTTTGATAGCCTAGAAGTTAAGATAAAAATATTGTAAACCTCTGAAATATGCGGAGTGCGAAATGAAAAAGGTCGAGTAAAAGGCTTGTCCGCCCAAGAAATAATATAGAATAATAGGAAGTAAGCTGATCTGCGGACCATAGGAAGGTATAAATAGAGCGAGGCTCTATGGGTAGAAGGCAGCTTTTTGGTATGAAATCTTGGATCTGATATGTAATGGGTTTTTGAAGAGAAAAGTCTTGAAGCATCTCTAAGTACGAGTTGAGGGATTGGGTAGTAGATAGAGGCTCTGCAACTATGTACACAGAGGCCTAGAAGAGTCCGCACTTGTGTGCGCAGACCCCTACAGCTGAGTGCGCAGGGTGGATCTAAATGTATTGGTGAAGAAATTGAATAAAGATAAGTTGATTTTGAAATTCTGTGTTAAATCTATATTATCGCGGATCTGGCTATTGCATGGTTAACATAACTATTTGATCTGTGTGCATATGATTATGTTATGAATATATGTGAATTTTTGTTTATTATGTTTGCGTGAACTGGTTTATTCTGATAAATGTTTGCTTAAAGACCGTAAAAGTAGATTAAATCTATAAAAAGTGCATTAATAAGTATTAAGGAGTATTCTGGGCCCGAATCTGCGTGAAGCGGAGTGGTGCGAAGCCACGAAACGGTGCGCGAAACCTCCAGACCACATCAAGACATCCCGAGGGTGCGGAAACTTGGTTCCAACACCCTCCCCTGCTACCTCGGGTGAGACCTCAGTCTGCGCTCCGCGGCCTGTTGCTGAAAGGGCCGGTAGCTACGGGATTTGTTTGGCTAAATAACTCTTCTGAACCTGGGTCAAACCCCTATAAGCCAACAGTAAAATAAAAAAGTATTTAATTATCAATACAGGTTTGTAGAACTTAGAATAATGTCCAAAGTCTATGGATTCCAATGGTAGTCAATTTTAGAAGATGAATTAAAAAGATTAAAAGAAATTCATATTCAAATATAAACTCTAATTAAGTTATTCCTAATTCACTTAAATAATATGTGGGATGAGGCTCCTAACTTAGGAGAACTTGGTTGTCCTTCCCTACAATACTATTTCCATGAAGAGAAATCTAAAAGCACTAATTAACAATGGTTTATGATGCAAAAGATGTAAAAGAAGAGGCTCCTAACTAAGGAGGACTAGATTGTCCTTCTTCACAATTCTACTCTATCATAATCACCATTGCTTCAAACTAGAAATGCAGAAATAACTTCAAATAAGAAAAGGAGAATGAAATTCAGTTTTAGTTCAAAATCAAATAGAAGGGGAATTTAACTTAAATTCATGTATGTCCCTTCATATGTAGATTAGAATTAAACCAATATTCATTCAAAAATCATCACACATCTAAATAAATTTGAAACAAGAACTAATTTATAAAAATTTAACCAAGAAGCGCACTTAGTTTGGTGTGGGGGGCATCCACCCTTGCCTTGCACACTTGAAGAAATCTCAGCTACAACAACTTCAATAAATCAACCAAGAATGAACAACAAATTGAAATGAAACAGGTTCTTCAATTAACTTTCAATCTTCAAAGAGTCTCAAAATCAAATTACATAAATTCTACATCCTTAAGCCTTCAATAGTCTTGGCTTAAATAGATAAATAATAAACAAACTTGACTAAAAAGTCTCTAACAACCTTGTCTATCCTAATCCCATATATCCTAGTCAAATCCACCCATTCAACTACACAAAAGTTGGAAAATTCCCCAAAATAACTAAGTTTGGCCTATTTTCTAGGGATTTCCTAAATGACTGGTCATGTTTGACTAGCTTTGACCGGGCCTATTTAAGCTCAGTTTGACCGAACCAACAGGAATTCATTCAATCTTACTTCCCAAGCTTTCTATATATGTGCTCATCTCGTGCCCAATTGTCCTGTAACTATGACATTAATGAAGCCATTATGGGAACTTCTGACCCTATCCAAAAAAGTACTTAAAATCTAATTTTTGTAAAAACATCTAAAAATTGAAAAACATAATTTATATACCTGAATATAAATAAATTCGTCAAAACAGGGTGTATATGGATGGTAAATGGATGGATAACATGGAAATTATGTGTATTTTAATAAGAAAAATTTGATAAAAAACGAGGGCCAACAAATATCTAGGAAGGACTCGTAACAGATGCTCCACACTTGCTCCCAGTGAAGTTGTGGAAGAACAACATTGGCACAGAGGATAAACCTAATATGGCATCAATAGGGGACTACTGGGATGAGAATATGACAAGGGAAACTTTTGATCTCTTACAGGAGTACGAGGATTTGTTCCTAGCTTTGTTTTCAAAGTTAAAGGGAATTAAGGGGGACATCAAGGAAATGAAGATTGTATTGAATCCTGACGCCAAAGCACAGACCATACAGGCTAAACCCAAGAGTAAGGAGAAGGTCAAGAAGGAAACAGACAAAATGTTGGAAGCAAGACTTATTTTCCCGGTGGATGAGGCAAAATGGGTCAGCCCAATAGTGATACAGAATAAGAAGGATGCCATGGAGATAAGGGTATGTGTAGACTATTGCAACCTTAACAACGCTTGCATGCACGACCGATTCCACACACCCTTCAGCGATGAGGTACTAGAAAACATTGTGGGGAATGAAACATACTCCTTTACGGACGAGTTTTCAGGGTACCATAAGGCCAGAATAGCTGAAGATGACAAGAAGAAGACCACTTTCACAAAAGAGTGGGGGTCATATGCTTACCACATGATGCCATTTGGCCTCAAGAATGCACCTTTTGTATTCTCCTAGATTGTCATCACAACATTCAAAGATTACATTCAAATATTCTTGGAGGTATACATGGATGACTAGATAATATACAACCTGGTTAAGAAGCACGCCAACCTACTCAGGGTAATGTTTGATCATTGTCGACAATTACGTATCTCCTTGAACCTGAAGAAGTGTATATTCACAGTTCCATTTGGCACACTACTGGGTCACATTGTATGCAAGGATGGAATCTACGTGGAACTTGCCAAGGTTGCGACAATTGTAAACATGGACCCACTAGCCAATGTGAAGTCGTTGAGATCAACATTGGGCCACACATGGTACTATCTCAGATTCATCCGTAACTATGCTTCCATCATCGCCCCAATGGAGAAGCTGCTCAAGAAACCGAAAGAATTCACATGGTCGGAGGACCATTAAGCTGCATTAAACATACTGAAGGAGAGGCTGATAAGTGCTCCAATTTTAGTATATCCTGATTGGAATAAGAAATTCCATGTACATATCGATGCATCCAGAATTTCTCTCGGGGTAGTGTTGGCGCAACCAAGAGAAAGGAACTTGGACCATCCCATCTACTTTGCCAGCGGGAAGTTGTCCACTACAAGGAATGACTATACCATGACCAAGGGAGAAGCATTAGTCATGGTATATTCCTTGCAAAAGTTTAGGCACTACTTTCTTGGGGGGCCATTCAAGTTCTTCACAGATCACTCGACATTGAAATATCTAGTCAACAAGCCAGTATTAGAAGGGATAATATGCAGATGGTTGCCATTGTTCCAGGAGTTTACATTCAAGGTAATCATCAAACCAGGCTGATTGAATGTCGGGTTGATCACCTATCTAGATTGGAATTGGGGGAAAGTCGGGGCTCCCTAGACGGCCAACTACTTAATGTCAATTTATTCATAGTGCAAGTGATACCTGATTACTTAGAAGAGATTGCAGCATTCCTGGCCACAGGGAAATGTCCGGAGGAGTACACAGCGGTGCAAAGAAGATACATGGTCATGTGAGCAGCCGACTATCAGCTTATTGCAGGACATTTGTATAATTTGGGGCTAGATAAGGTGTTTCAGTGATGTGTCCTCCAACATGAGCCTCATGATGTTCTATGGGAATGCCACTCCAGGGTTGCAGGTGGCCACGTAGGGGGGAAGGAAACCGCAAGGAAATTTTTGCAGGTGGGGCTATGGTGGAAAAAAATATACAAGGATGTTAAGGAGTACAATAAAGGATGTGATGTGTGCCAGAGGGTTTGGAAATCATTGCATCATGATAAAATCCCGCTACAACCAGTACGCACCTTACAGATATTCGAAAAGTGGGCAACTGATTTCATCGGTCTAATCAATCTGTCAGTGGGTCACACTCAGGCCAGGTACATCATCACGATGACTGAGTATCTCACGATATGGGCTAAGGCAGCACCAGTGGAAGACTATACAACAGGCACAACCACAAGGTTCATTTTTTAAAATATCATCTCAAGGTTTGGTTGCCCAAGAACCCTGACAAGCGACTAAGGAACTCACTTCATTAATGAAATGGTCACTTCTTTGTTGCAGAACTTCCTGATCCAACATCACAAGAGCAACCCATATCATCCATAGGCTAATGGAACAGTAGAGGCATTTAACAAGATACTTGAGAAGGGATTAATAGAGGTGTCTTCGAAAAATCGAGATGATTGGGATGAAAGAGTGTTAGCCATGCTATGGATGTACCTCACAACAGTGAAGAGATTACACAAGAAAACACCATTCCAGTTGGTATATGGACGAGAAAGTATTGTGCCTACATAGTTCACAATCCCTAGCATCTTCATCACTTAGGCCACAAGGATGACAAAAAACGATTCACTACAAAAGCAACTGGAGGAACTATTGGAACTGGACGAGGCCAGGTTCTTAGTATACTTCCACCATTCAGTCAAGCAAAGAAGATAGAAGGCATGGCATGACAGACACATCAAGAAGAAATCCTTCACAGTTGGGGGACAGGTTTTTTTATATGACATCAAATTCCAAAAGTTTTTGGGCAAGCTAAAAATGCACTGGTTGGGGTCATTCATAGTTGTGGAGATCAGGGAGTCTGGAGCGGTGAAGCTTGTGCAACTAGACAAGATACTACTACCAGGTTGGGTGAATGATGCACGCCTAAGACCCTTCTACCAATCAAACATTCATATTCAACATTGATGAAGTCTCTGCAAAGAGACTGTAGGTAGGATTAGGAAAAGGCAGTAGGAATTAGTCAGTGAATTCGTTAGTTATTTTATTTTCAATAAAACAAACCTAGGATGTCAATTTTGGTTGCGGCTTCCATGTCACAACACCACAACTGATTGTGGTCGGGGCGAGGTCAGTCACATGTACCAAGTGTATTTTCTATAATAATTAGGCTAATACCGTTGTCAAGATAATTTTTCATAGGATCTTTCCCGTTATAGAAAGAATTAACTCTTAAACATCTGCGATTACGCTAACATTATTACCCATCCACTCCACCTTGTCTTTTCCAAAAGCCAAGTCAGTTACAGATCAAACAACGGCGTATTAACATGTTCGAGTCTAAATAGGGAAATTTTTCGTAGTAATTAGTTAGCAAGTCTTGTCGGAAATGTCGTCTTGAAGCTGGTCTACTTAATTTGCATGGATATGCTGAAGTTCTTAGAGTTTCAAGTTCAGGTGGTAGATTTTTCTGATTCATAGTCCGATCCTCAACACTGTCACCCAAGAATTGATTATCAGCCTCCAATGATTGCAGTTTATCAGTGACGCTACAAGATGACAAAGCAAATAATTTCAATTCCTAAAGACGGGATGGATGAGAGAATTACTGTCACATAGAGCCCATATGGAAAATATGACAAGGCCATGCTTGTGGACAATGACCTATTGGATTGCTTCCAATTCCCGGCAGTGAAGCGAGAAGTGTACACAGAGACAATTAAAAAGGAAGATGGAAAAAAGGCGACCAAAGCCAAGGTGGCAGTCACGGGAATTCAATGATCAAAATTACTAAATTTGAGAAGTTGGCCTGTGTTCGACATGACTTTGGCTGTGATGCAATTCACAAAACTTTTAATCAATAGGATGCATGAGGGGTCACTTTGGTTGGACAGAGAATACTCAGTTCATGTAGATGATATTCAACGGATTACAGGGTTATTGGCCATAGGGTATGCAGTCTCAACGAAATTTCAGACAACTTCTAAAAGAGCAAAGAAGGAAGGTGATAATGACTATTATGTCAAATACAAAACCAAGCGAGGTGGGAAGGGAGAAAATATCAACTTAATCAACAAAGAACACTTTATATTTTCCGGTTATATCATCTCGGGGAAGGTGATGCGTCACTTCTCAAGAAATGAATGCACTTTGGACACCATCTTAGTTGCATAACATTGCACAGAAGGTGCACAATTGAATCGTTGTGCATTCCTGTTGAATGAACTATTTGAGGCATGTGAGGATGTGTACAGAAGGAGCACTAATTTTATTTTCGGCTATCTGATCATGACCCTAGCAATGTGGAAGTGGTGCCCCCCGACAGGAAGGGTCTTGGCACAAATATCTGAAGACCAGCCTTTTCCTCTCAGATACACACCATGGCAGATGTCAGGGGACCCCAACAACAAATAAATCAACGAAGCGTCCTTCATCGAGTGGTATGTTAAAATGCTTGGGGTCATAAGGGTTGCTGAAAGGATTCTCAGGGCACTGCTCGATGAAGACTCAGAGGTAATCTGGTTCGGGGTGACACACGACAACACTTTCCTCACTGCACATTGTGTCCATCCACTCACTTTCCAAATGCGGGAACAAAATTTCATATTATCGACTGAAGCATTCCACAAGGAAGTTGGGTCATGGTCAGGAATTTCCTACGAGATAAGAGAAGGAAGATGCAGATACTCATTTGGGGGAATGGTTCCACAACCACTAACAGGATATGTAGGCTTGGATACTAGGAAGTGGGTGGCACAACAAGACTTGCATCCAATGTTCACCTAAATGAAGAAACAAATGAGTTCCCTCAAGTAGACCATTGCGAGTTTAATTGGTTCATCAGGTGAGGTCTCTGATTCTGTTGAGCTGCAAGAATTTTCGCAGCATAATCCTCTAGTCACTACACCCCTGGTTGTTACTATCCCGCATATAGGGCCCCATTCGTTATCCAAGCCAACAATTCCCAAGCCCAGGCAGCCAAAAATCACCAAGCCCCCCACTGCAAAGAAGAAAAAGGTCAAGTGCACCATTCTTATCATTGACCTCACTAGCGAGGTACCCCAGACCACCTAGGCCTCCCCGATTGTGGAAGAAATTCCACCTTCCACGTCTATTGTTTCACCTATCTCGTGAGATCCATCCCCGCATATGGCCTCAACCTCTGCAACATTGTCAGATCCCATTCTCTCTAACACTCGAATAAGCACTGATGATATGGAGGTCAAATCGGTCGTTTAATCAGCCATGACACTCCCCAAGGGAGAAAGCAACACCACACCCATGATATCACTGCTATTGGGGTCGGGCCCACTGTTGAGCGTAATTCATACTGCCTTGCAACCACTGGTTACAACTATTGAACCTTTTTCCGCTCCATTTTCTTTAAATTTTCCTATTGTCCCTAACCCAATTCTGATTCCTCCAACACCTCAGTTTGTAGAACCCTTGTAGCAAGAAACCTCATCCTAAGACCACTCTTATAGGTCTATTTCTCGTGGCCAACCATTGTAGAGTAGAATGCCGCACCCATCCACCATGCAGCAAGATAATCTTCAGACCTGGTCCTCTACATAGTTGTTTGGGTTCATTATGTAGGAAGCACAACAAGAGGAGAAGATTCACAATGAACTTGTTGTCGATCACAAGCAGCAGAAGCAGCAAATCACCACTCTCACAGCAAAGAGAGACCAGCTCCATCAGAACAATCAACAACTACATACACAGGTTGACCAGGTAACATTTTCAAACACTTTGGCCTACCATTACCGATGTGGTTATCAAATCCCCATAGGACTTTTTTGTGTGTACCCTGGTCGAATGTTGAGACCGTATTCAAGCTATGTGCACTGGGGGTATCTCTACCAACAAGGAACTAAATCAGAGCCTCGATGCTGTGAAAATGGCTCTACATGATCCATACACTAGCTACATTGTTGAGATCGAGAAAAATCTCACTGTTGTTACCACCCTAAAAGCTTTTATTGTCAATGCCCTAATCGAGGGGTACATTCTGATGGATCAAGTTCATGGCTGGTCAGGCATCTTGGCCATGAAAAATTAACCAGTATACCCACTTCAATAAAAAATTCAATAACTCCTCGCCGACAGTCGAAACTACAAGGACAAATACCAGTGGAAGAGGATCGAAGCAGAGGTAGCCTCTCTGGAAGCCCAAGTTCAACATATTGAGGATGAGTTGGCAAGGACTAAAAATAAGATCTGGGATCTCCAGCCACCGGTCGATTCTCATGTCAATGCTCTATGTGAAATTTCTGATGAAATGGAGGAGAAATGCGACTCCCTACTGAACAACTGAACTGACCAACCAACCTCCAACATGGTTGCAAAGTTCCTCAAACAAGTTGACACAATAACCGGCACCTAGAAAGCAACCCTTAATGAGTACACTCGATTATGCCAGGAGACAGTTGTTGCGGTGCCTGAGTTGGGGCCTTCGTTTGGAAAAGAAGGCCAACAAGAAGCAGAGGTAGCGCCATAAGATGCAGGATCGACAAAATGGGAAGCAACATCAGCATCAACATAACTCCTGATGGTGGCAACAATAAAGGCATCGACATAAACATCAACAACGCTGACAACAACAACGCATACAACACCCAGGGTAGATTGACTCGAGGACGAGTCAATGAACTGTAGTCAGGGCCTGTTGGGGCCTTTGTTTTGAGTATTTTGCGAAAAGAGCAGCCAGGGATAGGTGGTTGGGACGACCGTTGGTGTTGCAAAGCTGACATCCGAAGGGGGGAATAAGAACTAGAAGTGAACCGATAGTTACGGGTAGGTGGCAGAGAAGAGCAGGAGGACTCGAGAAAGGGGAGAGCAAAGCTAACCAAGGATAAAGATAGTCGAGCATAATACAAGCAGAACTAGTAGCCTGAGCTCAAGGTATAGGATAAAAAGCAGAAGGAAGGGCAAGAAAAGGTTTTTGTTGATCAGTCGAGCAAGCCACTGATCGATGGATCTGTCCTGGGTTGTGTAAGGGCGTGAACCACTCCTCGACCCTGGTTGTGTATGTTCCTGTGGGTTCTGTTACTTATGTTATTGATGGTCACGCTTCGAGCCTCTTCTAATTCCTTATGTTAAGCTTAATGAAAGGGACAGTTCGGATCAGTAATGTGTTCTTGAACTCTATGTTGGTTCTTTAAAAATTTTGAATGTATGTCTATAGTTGTATGGCTTCCTGAGATGATATGAGTAAACAATGTGGTTGGATTA
This sequence comes from Pinus tabuliformis, assembly GCA_031772625.1. Taxonomy (NCBI): domain Eukaryota; kingdom Viridiplantae; phylum Streptophyta; class Pinopsida; order Pinales; family Pinaceae; genus Pinus; species Pinus tabuliformis. The sequence goes on from CM062818.1 coordinate 1,683,318,039, forward strand.
ATGTTGATGATGGATTTTTATGAGTCAATATCATCTACCTGTTGTGATTCCCTTGGTGCCTAATTCTACCCCCATCTAAATTTAGTCACTGAACGCCTTGGGTGAGACTCCTTACCCTTTCCAGGTAAGGTGAAAATGTCGGCATTGCTCTAGACTACAGCAAAGCCTTATTGGCCCCTTGTGCCTGAACCTAGGGTCTCTACCCTGTTTTGATTTTCATGCCAACAACAACAACTTTGGATCGATCCTTCTTAACTTCTATTTAAATGGATTCTCATTTTCCTTGAGTGGTATAGTATGTTGGATGACAATTTTTTCATAGACTTTTAAGTCTTCATATCTCCAAGAAAATACATCTGCAAACTCCTTTAACAATTCTACATACTTCAACTTCTATTTTGGTTTCAAAGTGTTAGAAAATTTGACCATCTTTGGATTATCTTCAGTTCCCAAATTGTAGTCTTCCATCTCCCCATCACTTGGCAGGATTCTAGGCTTAACTGCCACATCATTTGAATCAAATAATCTCTCTAAAGGAACTAAACCTCTAGGGATTATATTATTACTTAACTAAATTATATTCAAGAAGACTATTGTTTCAATATCTTTCTCTGTGGTCTCATCTTCATCTTTGTCAATTGGAGTGCTAATAAATTCATCAGTTCTTTCAAGAAATCTTCTAATTTTTTGATCATCTTCAAACACCTGCCAATGCCTAGTATTGTCCGGAATAGAAGGCCTATGTCTCACATTGATCTCATATTTTTCATTAGGATAGATAGGAATTCTAAATGCACTAGCAATTGTTGCTAAAGAGTCTGCAATTCCATTTTCTTCTCTAGGAACGAGAGAGATTTCATGCTCAGAGAAAAAATTTGAAAACAAATCCCATACCTCATTCTGGTAGGCTCTCATCCTTGGGTGTCTGGTTTGATAAGTGCCTTTGACTTGGTTCACAATTAACTCTAAATCTCCAAAAATATGAATTTTCTTCGATTTCTTCTCTCTTAATAGGTTCAACCCAATAATCAGAGCTTCATATTCTGCCACATTATTTGTACAGTCAAAATAAAATTTGTATGAATGCAACTGACTGGTACAATCTGGCAGAACAATCCAAATTCCTGCCCCAGAACCCTTCTCACAAGTGGAGCCATCAAAATACAAATTCCAGACTTCATCTGAAAATGTTTGAACCTGTTTTTTCTGAACATCGACCTCAACCTGTTCTGATACTTCTCCATCAATACAAAAATCATTAAAGAAAATTTGTGATCCTACCTCTGTATCTACTGCATAAATGGGATGATTATTTGGCTGAGTTCTACTGCTTACCATATAGGCCATTTGGACTTCCCTATATAATATTTTCAACTCACCAAACAATGGGATTGATGTGTAAGACATGTCCATCTGCAATGTTCCTCCTAATCTTGTTGCCCAAGACCCAAATCTAGTTGGAATATATGCTACCACTATGTCCATCATTACACTTTTGGCAGGTATCTATGCCAAAGTTACAACTAGATCTTTTATCAGCCCTAAACATTTTACTTTTCTGGAATCAAATGAGAACAAGTCCTTGTAAGGTCTGGTAATCTGAAGTCCTAGATGGTCCATGATTGATTTAGGCATCAGGTTATGCGAAGCTCCAGAGTCTAACATAACATTATGAAGAATCATATCATGTATGTTCAGACTTACATAGAATGGGGGAACATCATCATTTATGCTAGTGACATGTGGACCAAAAACAAATTCAGGAGCATCATCATCTAAATTTAGGGAATCTTGTGAGTTTATATTAACTTGATCACTCTCTGAAACTCTTAACCATTGTAAAGATTCTTTTTTTGTATTGTTCATTTCTTAAAAGTTCAGCAAAAGGAATGGATATTTCAACTTACTGATTTCACTTTCCAGATTGAAAATTGACTGTGTTTTTTCCAATTCTTTAATCTCCTTCTTAGCTTCTTCCGCTTTTCTTGGACTGTCCTTCTTAGGCTCCTCTGGTCTCTTCAATATTTCCTTCCTTGAATCAACTTGTTGCTCAACTGTTGTCTTTTGTGGCAGAGTCTTAATAGGAACAATCTAGCCCCTGAGATTGTACTCCCTTTGAAAATATGCTATTGCATTGTTATAGCCCTATTGATAAACTACTAAATCACAAATGTGAATGTTGTCCTTTTCGCTTGAGCACCCAACAGAAATGTCATGCTCCTCCTTGGTAGCAAACACTTGTGTTTCTTTATCATCAAAACATCCAATTTGATGATCTTCTTCCTTAGTGACCTCCTCATCAACAAATCCCTCTAGAAAAGGAGGTCGAACAACAACTTACTGATCTTCAACACCCTTCTACTCTCTTGGATGATTTTGAGCCCCTTGAGGTCTCCTGAAGTTTGGATTTCTCACCTGAGGTTGATTTTCAGCCCTAGAAGGAGTTAGCTTATCAACCATCTTTTCCATCATCTTCAACATCACATCAAATTTCAGATCGGGTGAAGAAGATGATTCTTCTTTGAACACCACTCTCTTCTTAGTTTTCATTTTTGCCTTCTTGGCCAACAAATTGGCTTCTACTCCAATTTCATTACTCTGCATTTCTTCTAAAGTGACAAGATTTCTCTCCCGGAGTTGATAAGCCATTTCGGCATCAAAACCGTTAAGATAATGCAACAAGGCTAATCCAGGAGGAGGTTTTATCTCAGCTGGAATTGAATTGTAAAATTTGTTAAATATGGTTGTGAATTCTTGAACTGACTCCCCTAGATTCCTTTTTAAACCTTCATATTCAACTAAAATCTGCAGGGGATTTTTCTTCACCTCCCACTTGGTGAGAAATATTTGTTCAAACTGCTGGAAAGTATTGATACTTGCTGCAGGTAAGGATCTAAACCATCTCTTTACCTCTCCTGATAGACTTTGTGCAAAAAGTCTCAATTTGACGTCCTCATGGTCAACCTCCTCTAAATCAATAAAGTCATTAAGCTTGTCTACATGATGTTGAGCTGTATAAATTCCATTGTCATCAAACTGCATCAAGCGTTGTCCATAACTCAAGGGTAGGTCATGTATTAGAATTTTAAGGTTTAAAGGCACATATCAATAGCCATAGGGCTAGGAAATGAAATTACACGAACAGTAGGAGTTTGGACTGCAAATTTCAAAGGCATTGAGACTGTTGCGATAACAGCCGTTAAAATGGGCTTTTGGACACCCACAAAAGACAGAGGAGTGGTTAAAGAAAATAAAGATGGAATAAAATAAGGAAAGGTTGAAGACTTAGCTGCAGCTACTTGGAGTTCTTGGACTTTTTGTTCTAATTTCTGAAAACGAGACCAAATCTCGAAATCTTGTGGTAATAGCTCTAATTATGGGATGGCAGAACTAGGGGTAAAGGTCTTCAGATTTGTTTGATCAAGGAAAGTGTCTAAAAGACTAATTTTGGACTTAGAGCTCAGTATATTACTTTCAAATTTAATATCTAACAACAAATCCTCAAGAGCTTCAACCTTTGTAGGTATAGAATAAGGCCTTTATAAGTAAATCGTAACTAATTCCTTTGGAGTTTTCTTCTTGAAAAAAAATTTAGGAATGAAAAAATCTGTGGTGGATTCGGTTCAGGGTTCCTCTGAGTATAGACGCCTCTGTGAGCGAAAACTTTGTCAATAAAAACACTTCATATTATAGTGTGGAGACGCGAGAGAAAACACCTTGCAGCCAAACTGATATACAATTCTCTATTTTCCCTTAGAGATTTGATCTTCAATAACAAAATCGTTTGGGGAAAATATACCTTTCGCTCCCTCGCAATGGTGCCACAATGTTAACTCTTAGAGGAAAACATGGCAGTGAGAAAACCTTTAAGGTAACCTTGAAACTCTTTGAGGTTGAAAGATGGCCCTTCAACCAAGAGATGGATCTCTCCATAAACTCAACTACTCAAGGTCACTGTAGTAGAAGGTTCTCAATTGAGTCATATGGCCAGGTTTATTGAATAATGATTGAAATTTGGTTGGGCTATGTGAAAATACTACCATTTGGAATGGAGTCTAACCCAATCAGGTTTTATACAAACACAATATTTATGAGCAAAATACAAAATTTGGGTAGTAGTAATTCCTTTGACACTTAAGTGATTTAGAGGAAGCTGAAGGAAATTAGTATAAGGGTTCAATGAACAACAATTATTAATGCTTGAGAAAGAAAGAAGCAAGAGCATAAAATATGAATCCCAATCTCATACACTCAGTTTTTCAGATATGAGGAAATATAAAACAAAGCAAAAGACAGACAGGGAAATACAACAATTTTTGTAAATGCTCATTAAGATTGTTTTCATTAAGGTTTGATAAAAAATACATAAGGATGTTATATCTCAAATAATCACCAACCCCATTTCCTTCTACATTTCTTTCTTATATAAGCATTATAGTAATTGAAACATGTTTGTAGATAAAAAATAATTACAATAATCTAATAATAGAAGTATAAATATCTTAGGTACATGCATCTGAAAATATCTATTAAACATATTAAAAATAAAAAATAACTTGCTGAAAATGGGGTTGAGAAAATGTATCATGATTGTGCTTCTTTCGATTTACATCAACCTTGTAATCCTCCAAAAATGGGCTTACATTTTTGTCCTGTCTTCTTAGTCATCCCTGCTACAATATGCTGATACTATCGTTGTCAGTCCTTTCGCTGCCTGAACTGATAGTTTTGCTGACGGGCTGAATGTCAGCGCTTTACTCAAACTATTTCTTTCAAAATGCATTGACAATGGAAATATCATCACTTCTTTGAAAAATTCACTGACAATGGGAATGTCAGCTCTCCTCTGTGTCTTTCTGTACCTAAACACTAACAAGTGCATGATCTGTGATAGATCAACAAAATTCACTTTAACCTTGAATAATCAACAACCCAAAAATGGTTACTAGCTTCCTAGCTGAGGGTATTGATTGCCTCCAAAAGAATGTCCACCTTATCCATCCTCTACCTCTTGCTTTGTCTGGTTCCCACAAGGATTTTCTTTTTAATTGCCTTAGCCTTTGAATTTTTAGAACCTGCAGTTTTACCTTTGCTTATTATCAAGTACTTTAATGGGACATTGTCCACATCTATTGCTTCTTTTGCAAGGTTAGGATTTTGTTTCAATTTTATCTTCAACCTAAATTTGTTTAAGGGCCTGGTGTGAGGCCTTTTACCCCCTTTGAAAATTTCAAATAGGGAGGGTTCTTCTTCATCATGGGGTTTAGTTTCAACTTTATTTCCTTCGGTCTACTCTGGTAGATAAGTTTCTACAGGGGAACTACTAGTGGGTGGCTTCTCAACATGAGGGGGATTCACAATAGGAGGCAGATTTCCAATGGGAAGGTTAGCAGTAGGCTGTGTATTTTTAAGTCAGTCACTTCTTCTAGCATAAAATTTAGGAATTGTAGGACCAGAAGATGAGGGAATGTCTTTCTCCTTTCGATTTTGGGTTTGCTCAGTGGAGGTACCCTGAGAGGAGGCTTTTGCCTAAGTTTTTTTTCCCTGTTTGGTATCCTTCTTCCTCCCTCATCTAGCCTTAGGAGGTTGGGGTTAAAACCCTCCTCAGAACAAGAAATGGTTCCACGCTATTCCATTTTTTGGCCAATTTATTTTCAATTAAAAACTTAATGAAGGCTTTGTGATAAAAAATGAGGGGATGGGTATGCCCTGGCCCGGAAACGAGTAACCATGTGCTTCAGACTCTCCAATAAATAAATAAAATACATTCACCCTTACTTGCCCTGCTAGATGAGATAAGAAATGAAAACGATATAAATTTACACGATTAAAACACTCTTCACACGTGAAGTATGACTAGGTAATGCGTAGCATCCCATGCCATTTGTCTTCTAGCTAGGATATTTACACCCCCGCCTTCTATTTTTTGTCTTTGAACTCGGCTTTTGGGAAAAATGGGACATTTATCCTAGTTAGAATGTGACTTTTGAAAAACAAAATCCCCGTCCGTAGGTAGAACTGTAACCTCTGCAATTAGCTCCTTTGTGACCAAGAATGAAATCCCTCCTACCTCCAGACATTGATCATCAAACACCTAGGCGAACTCGAGCCACAATGTCATGGTAATCAGTGCATCATTGGAAAAATTCCTGCCACCCAGCTCGCTGGAATTGTTGTTGAATATCTGGGTGAATCACTAGGAGATCATGACCTTTAGGTTCATCTTTGTTAAGCTTCCCGCTTTTCCCCATTATCTCTACAGTTTGGCGATTACACAGATGAGAGAATGGGATCTGATGTTGTACCTTTGCTGAGTAGTTTGTAACAAACAAATCTCCAGTAATAAAGCTAACAAAGCTTACAAATGAAATAGTGAAAATACTAAGCAGGAAAAACAATGAGGTTGTTCAGGTACAATAACTGATTGATAGGTGAAATAATGTTTTAACCCTTCAATAATTACAAAACCACATCATACATCTTCGGCGGTGGAAAACCTTCTTTTCAACATGTACCTTTCACTTTCAGATTTATCGTGGCATGACCGGGCAATTATTATTTTGTTGCTGACATGGAGTGTGTCAGCGTGTTTCAAAAATCGAAATTCAAATTTTAATTTTGTCGTTGATACTTCCATTATTATCCAATACCTGATAATGCAGGCACTCCCATTGGTAGCGTATTCCTCAAATAACTTTCTGAACTCAAAAAAATGTTGATAGTCCCATTATCAACATTTCTTCTGTTTATTACAATTTTTTTTCATTGACACTGAAATTGTCAGTGTTTCTTAGAAAATTTCAAACTCAAAATAAAATTTGATAACAGATGATTAATATGGAAAATATCCCCATTTGAGAAACTAAGGATGTCATCAACAAAAAAGAGATGTGAAAGGAAGAAATTTTGAGATATTAAGAAACCTTTATAATTGTCGGTGCGAATAAAATTTCTAATCATCTTATTGAGGCCTTCTACAACAAGGATGAAAAGGAGGGTGGAGAGGGGACATCTCTAACGAAGGCCTCATTTTGCATTGAAAAATGGGGAAGTGACCTTGTTGATCAATACTGCAAATGAGGGGGAAGCAACCCCTTTGATCAATATTGCAAAGGAGGGGGAAGAGATACAATTCAAAACCCGAGTGACAAAGCAATAGGAGAAACCCAAGTGAAGTAAGAGAAAGCGAAGGTATAACCAGTTGACTCTATTGAAGGATTTTGAGAGATCAAATTGAAAATAAGGTCTTTTTGTCTAGAGGTATGGATTGAGTGAGGGGCCTCCTAAGCTAGAATAATATTCTCATGTATCTGTCTATCTACAAGAAAACCAAATTTTTCATAGGAAATATAATGGGAGAGGATATGCTTTAAACACATTCCTATAATTTTGGTGATGATATTGTAGATGGAATTTCAAAGGGAAATGGGATGAAATTGGTTAAATGAAGCAAGGTTATCGAATTTAGGAATAAGAGCCAAGAAGGTGGAGTTGAAGGGCCCCAACATTTGACCTAATGAACGAGAGTATTCAATAGCTTAGAGATGATCATAACCTACGAATTCCAAACATTTGATGTATAATTCAATAGGAATCCCATCGAGACCAGGGCTTTAATATTTTTGGAAACTTTGAAGTACGTTTTCTAGTTCCTTCTTGGAAATATCTTCCATAAACATATCATTGTCTTCCTCTTCAACAAATAGAGGGAAATGTCTAGACACTTGGAGAACTTACTCAATTGTGAATTTATCTTCCTATTTGAAAATACCTTTGAATTATGAACAACCTTCTCTTACAATATCAGATAAAGAAGTAGTGAAAGCATCAAAAGGGCTAGTAATACCCCAAATAGTATTTATGGTTTTCTGATGGTTTTCCACTCACTGTGATCCCTCGTAGAGAGCCAAAGGTCTTGACTCTTTAAGTGCCATTCTTTCTCACAGTCAAGAAGAATCACCTTTCTAGTCTTTCTAAGCTAAAAAAATTGAGCATGGAGATCAGCCAGAGCATTTGGAAGAAGAGTTGGTTCCAAAGAGATTGAATGTTGGATTCTATTTCCAATAAGATTTTGGAGGATTCCTCCCACATTTTCTTATCCCATTCGCATGTGATCTCCTTGTATTTTTTGAGATTCTGTTGGAATTGAAAGTAGGGAGATTTTGGAGAGTCAAGGGAGAGATGGGACTAGCTAGTCTTGAGGAGGGATTGTTTTTTGGAAAATTAGTGTCTTTTCGAACGACTAACCATCTAGGTTTGGTAGCTAACCTAGAAAACAATAGTCAAAGAAATTCACTATCTTTCCTATGAGTGATAGATAAGAAAGAGATTATGAAGACCAGCCTGTAACTTTCGCTTGAATCCTCACTTGATCTCCCTCTCCTTTGGCTGATCTCGTAACTCCTCCCCATAATTAACACGCTTGGAGAGCACCTGCACATCGATAGAAACAAAGAACTGTCAAATCATAATGATCCATCACAGCATAAACATCATAAAATTAGAAATATGATATACAAAAGAATGCATTTGCAGTTAACACAATCAATTGGGAAAAAACTTGAAGAACTTTATTGATATCAAGGAGAATTACAACCCATAAGAAGTCTGACCCAGCACCATCCTCCCAGCTTCAAGCCTTCTTCACCTCATGAATCAGCAAGAACACACCAACAATAACACAATGCTCTCATCTCAATACTAAAACTAGCAGCACTTCCTTACAACTCAGAATCATTCAGCCTTTTGGTCTCTTGGATGAGATATCCTTTTATAGATGATTGCAGGAGGTTGAGTCATTAATGGGGGAAATGAATGCCATTCTATTTTAGGAATTATTTCCATGAAATAGGGGAATAGGAGGTGGTTTCCTAGTTCCCTGTTCATCCTTGGATGAATTCAGGAGGGCAAGTGGCACAAGAGAAGTTTCTAGAAGTTTCCATGAGCAACCAACTCTCAGACTCTCCCAGAAATTTGTCCTACCTCACCCATCACACCTACTAAAGGGCCAAACTGTGATGCATAGCAATTTGACAGCGCAGTCCCTGCTATGCATAGCACCCTTACACAGGGCTTTCAGCAATGATTCATTTTGGGCACTTTCTGGATGATTTTTGATATGGAACTTTTGGGGAATGAGGCATTCAGATGACTTAGTTCCTTTAGGGTATGAAAAAACTATTTTAGGGGTTGATGAGCCTTAATACATCGACAAGTAAGTTTGGGGTTGATCTACCCAAATATGTCTATAACAGTTGCCCCCTAAAGCATGAGGTCATAAATGTTCATGTCGGGTAAAATGCTTTATCATGAGGATTGGAAGTTTCGAACTGGAAGGTGACCTGCATCAATTACAATAAAATACATGATAATATGATTTTTTCATGATTTAGCTGAGGGAGGCATCCCTATGCTCAACTTTATAAACTTTCATTACATGTACATAGATCAGATAGTCGTCTGCAGATATAGACATGTAATCCATGATTGCATGACCATCTGTGTAAAGCCTGTACATTTTATGCTTTGTACTCCTGAATATATTGCAGCCCGGATGGATGAAACTTGATCCAGGGTCTTTAAACTCATTCAATCTTCACTCAATGTACAAGTCAAACCATGTGAAAAGATGTTCTAAGGTCGAACATGGAGAGACATCGTCTGATTACCAGCCAATGATGTAAGCTGTTAACAGACACGAGAGGGATCACCGATAATGAAGATGATCCTCAAGGTACAACAGTACATTTCACATGGTGTGAATAGATGATTCGATGTCGAACACCATGCAAAATCTTTCGGTCAAAGGCCATTGATGTCAACCTGTCACTGGAAGAGAGAAACTTGCCATTGATGTATGCAAGCTTCAAAGCACTGAAAAGGTGTTTCTAAGTCAACTTCTTGGATAATGAGTTGATGTCGACAAGAAGTGACTCGTCGTAGGAGGGCCTTGATGTATCCTACATCTACGACACGAAATGAAGTAAATGATCTTTGGAGATGAAAACAAACTAACGACATAAGGTTCAGGAATGGCGGTCATGAAAATGAAGGTTTATGGTGTTGCAACGGATGAGACTTTAACTGGATGACTTCTTAACTGGATGACTTCTCAACTGGATGACTTCTCTTGAACATATCGACAACACTGAGATGAATTGGTAGCTTTAACCCAAAAAGATGGATGGTGTGATAAACCAATGGTATGCTGACCAGTAAATGGAATAACCCAACCCAACTCAATCACAGAGATGAAGTGAAAGTTTCATGTTCAAGAATGACTTGCTACCATAAGTTTCCAAGATTTTTACCCTTTTTCCCTAGTCATTGTTGACCAGTACCTCTTTATTTTTATCAGGCTTGAGGAGGATAACATATGCTTGTTCTATAATTCGCCCTTCGGGCAAACCCATTACTATTTGATGTTTTAACAAGTCTAGTGACGGTGAAACTCGGTCTTGTCTAGATCGACAAGTTTTTCGCTATTATTTTAACGAGTTTAACGACAAGGATAACTCAAACCTTTTGATGTTTAGATAGTTTGAAAAGAGAAAAAAAGAAAACTCCATATGTTCTTTTTCGTAAAATAATCCCTCAGGTCTGAAAAAGGATAAAATAATACAAGAGGGATGTCCTTTCCAATACTTTAACGAGTTGGAAGAGACAAGCACTCGACTATGTTTTCATGTTTAAAGAGTCTGAAAAGACTTTAAAGAGAACTCTATAGTTTTCTTTTCATTTTTAAATCAAAGCTAAAAAATAAAACAACAAGTTTTCTCGGTGGTTAAAGATGCTCAATTCACTGTTAGCACATCAGATCCTGTTCTCAATTGTTTAACCTGCTCAAAACTCCATCAAAATGATTAAAAATACATATTTATGGGTGAAAACATGAATAAAATCAACATTTACTTGATGTATATGAAAAAGTAAACATAAAAACAAGTTTTGTCATTTCATTTCAAACATTGGATTTTGGAACTCTGAAGTGGTTTTTCCCCCAAATTTCACCAGTCGATTGCGAGAGATTCTGTGGATCATTCCGCGTGCCGTCAGGACTAGGTAGGAGCTAACCTTATGCTCTTCAATTCCATTGCACTCTTTTTCAGTTCTAGGCACCTTTTCTCAGTTTTTTGAGCCTCTAGAGTTTAAAATCTCGTTTTTCAACCATCGCACCCATCCCCTATCGAAAAGTGCAATGCATACTGGCCTGCCAAAGGGAAACCTGCTATGCATAGCACCTTCCTCAAGGGTGAAGTGCGATGGGCGCAGAACACAAAGTTTGAATATTTGTTTTTCATCAAATTCTGAACTGATTGTTACCCAAATTGGACCCTAATTTCCTTATTTATTGTATTTCAGGTATTCATTGGATCAAAATGGTCATTACATGGTGAGAACTAGAGCACGTAGAGCAGGACATGATTGCCCTAAATGACCAGGGTATAGTAAATGCATTAAGGAACTATGGTTTGCTAAAGTTTTTTCGCTTGTCCAGCATAAGACAATAGATGGATTTGCTACAGTAGCTTGTTCATGCATGGGATCCTATTGACCAGGTGTTCCAGATGAGGGTTAAATCCATTCCTATCACCATTGAGGATATTTATTTTCTGACGGGTTTATCGAGGCAGAGTGCCCCACTTTCACTATCAGGACTCATCTAAGGAGGCGAATCGGTGAGAGATTATATTCGTCAGTTCTGTCGGAAAGGATCCCAACCCAGCAGATATGGTAAGATTCATATCTGAGATGTTATTGATCAACCTTTGAGGACTATTCTCTTTACCCTTGCTAGATTGGCTGGCAATGCAGCTTTACATTTAGCAAACAGATCTTACATGCAGTATGCCTTGGAATGCCTGGAACCGAAGGTATTCAACTGGTGTGAGGCGGTTCTTCCACTTATGAAAGATCAACTGTCCAAAGTGAAGGCTAGAAAGACCAAAAATTTTGGTTATGGGTCCATTTTGATTTCCTTTGCTTTGGAAAGAATCCCGCTCATGCAACCACAGAACATTTCTCTGGGAGTGCCTGGACCGAGAGAACCACGGATGCAGCGATGGGTAGACCTTATGGCTAGGCATGCTGGCCTGTCACAGATCTCATTTTCATATGCCTTCTTTGAGTGGTTCAACCGTCAGGAGATGGCTTTTGTGGAATATCCATATGTAGGGATGGATTTCCGAGGTGATCCAGATTTAGCACTACCAGTCAGGGAGCAGTGGAGCGCTATCGGTAAATTGATTTGACCACACTTTTTGTTTTTGAGTTTTCCATTTTTTTGTTTTTTATTGTTACCAAGACTAAACGAACTCATATGTGTATGTAGATATTGGACCATTTCAACCTGTGGCACGCCCACAGGAAGCAGATGTTCCAGTGGAGGGAGCTGTCAGGAGGGAAGTCCTTAGAGATCTGGACATAGCAGAGACCCTGGTTCAGCTGCAAGATCATATATAGAGCTTAACTCTCGCATTCCGGATGTCTGGATTGATGAGTTACCCATGAGGCTATAGCGCCATACCACTGGTGTGCCGAGTCGTTGGACGAGGCTCCTGCGCATGATAGCACAGGCGGTGACCTGTTATCATCAGCATCACTAGTCTAGGATGTTTTTATGCATTCATATTGAGTTACTGGGGTCAGATGACCAATTTTGTCTTGGACACAAAATATTTGTGAAAAATTATAAACAACTATCTATTTTACTTTTGGAGTTTTATTGTGGTTAAGTGATGAAATCCTATGCAAATGTTGATGTGAAATGCTTTCTTTACATATGCTGCAAATGTCTATTTAACACATAGTTTGCTAAAGAGTCAGTCAATGTGTTTAAATTTCTAGAAATATGTTGATATTGAATGAAATCAAAATGTCTTTCCAAAATTCTAACTCTTAGAAACATGCGATGAATAGCTAAATTTCGGACAGAGTAAACGCCAATAAGCTATAGAATGACAAGTTGTGAATCTAGCCTAACAATCATTCGGCGTATGCCATGTGAAATGGCATCAGGGAGGAGTTCAATCAATGCACTATACTCAGCGATGTTGTTTGTCGATTGACCAATACATATCCCTCTAAAACTCACTAACTTGCCGCTTGAAGCGAAGATGGCCCAGGCTGCAGAAGATAAGTTCTACGTACTACGACTAGCTCCGTTGGCATACCCAACAAATGGTTCTGAAAAGTTTGACATCTAAAACAAATGTGAAGTGGATTACCTAATCAAATTGAAACTCTAAAAGAAAAAACTAACACACAAACATGCAATGAAAGCATATGTACAGTGATTTTACTACACTTAATCAAGCATAGTAACGTTTTAGATACAACCCGTTTTGGGGCTGCGACAGTGGAATCCCATCATAATCGACTAACTCGTAAGATTTTTTTGTTAACACACGTTTAACAATATAAGGGCCCATCCATAATGGTTCAAATTTCCTTGCTCCTAATTTGTCAGAATCCTGATCGTAATGTAAGACCAAGTCACCTTTTGAGAAGACACAAGGCTTAACATTTTTGTCATATTGTGCATTGATGCGTTTCTTATGTGCTTCGTTAGCCGATGCGACATCATGATGGGTTTCATCCAGATGGATTAATTCCAAAAAACGAGCTTCTTCTTCAAAAGTTTCGGGTAGCAGGTCGATTGTGAGCTTAAGGGATGAGATTTCACATTGAATTGGTAAGACTGCTTCCAGACCATACACCAACTGAAAGGGCGTAAATCTAGTTGCATTTCTCATTGAGGTCTGGTATGCCCACAGAGCTGAGTACAGGATTAAATGCCAATTCTGCTTATGGACTCCAATCATTCTTTGCAGCATGCGCTTAAGGACTTTGTTGATTGCCTCAACTTATCCGTTAGCTTGCAGATAATATGGAGTAGAACTGTCATGAGATAGTCCTAACTTGGTAGTTAACTCGATCATCATGTGATTGCGAAAATGCGACCCATGATCTGTGACTATAGCTTGTGGCACACTAAATCTAGAAACTACATGATTGAAAAAAAAAGGAGCAGCCGTTTCGCCACTGTTGTTCAATGTAGGCATCACCTCGGCCCATTTGGTAAGGTAGTCGTCAGCGACTATAATATACCCATGCCCCCCAGTCAAGGTGGGGTTACATGTCATGAAATCAATTCCCCATTTCACGAATGGGCCAACAGCAACGACTGGATGCAGTGGTGCAGGTGGTAATCTGGTTTTACGATCAAAAATCTGACAAGCGTGGACTGCAAGTATGCAATCTTTGAATATTGTTGGCCAGAAGTAACCAGCTCGTAGGATTTATTGTGCAGTTGCATAACCAGATAAATGCCCCCCACAAGCACCTGAATGGCATTCATTCAAAGCCTTTTCAGCCTCCTCATGCGTGATGCACCTTCTTAATATCGTATCAACACCACGACGATAAAGTGTATCACCAATGATCAGATAATCTTTGGCTTGGTATCGAGTACGTCGTTGTTCAGAGTGAGAGGTGTTAGGCCTAAAAGCTTGGGTTTGGAGATAGACCAGTATATCCCCATACCACGGATCACTTGACGATATCAGAAACAGAGACTCATCCAAGATTGATGCTTCTGATGTTAAATCATTGGAGGATGAGGGAAGGTCGCAAAGTAGCTTTGCAAAGACGAGAGATTTCTTTGACTTGGATTTGATGAATTCCAAATCAAACTCCTGCAAGATGACTATCCATTTAGAATATTTTCCCCCCAGCAATTGACGTGACAAGATGTATGTCATAGGGTTGCAATCTGATACAATGGTAGTTTTGCGAAGGAGAATATAATGTCGAAATCTCTGTACATCTTGAACGACTGCTAAAGCTAACTTTTCAACATATGTGTATTTACTTTTTGTATCATCAAGATTACGACTTAAATAATATATAGGATGTTCAATTCCGTCATCTTCTTGCACTAACACCATACCGATGGTTGTATCTGCAGCGGCGAGATACAGGTAAAAGTATTTTTGATAGTTTGGGGCGTACAATAATGATGCTTTTATCGGGGAATCTTTGAGAGCATCAAAGGAAGCTTGCGCAACCTGATCCCAATGGAAGAGTACCCGTTTCTTCAAAAGACGTGTATAACCTTTAGCTAGCTCAGCATAATTTGGAATCAACCTCCTCATAAAGTTTGCCTTCCCTTGAAGTCTCTAGATCTGTAACAAATTTGAAGGTGGAGGCATGTCAAGTATTGCCTGAACCTTTATTGGATCGATTCGAATTCTGTCTTTAGAAAATACAAAGCCAAGCAGTCGACCGTAGCCCACACAAAACACACATTTGTGTGGATTGAGTCTTATTTTGTAGTGTCGACAATGCAAAAATATGGCTCTCAAATGTTGTGGATGATCAGTCTGTTTTTGCGAATGGGCAGGCAGATCATCAAGATATGGTTGAACTATGTGTTTGATGTCATGGAAGGCATAATTCATTGCCCTCTGAAATGTCACCCCTGCGTTCTTCAAACAGAAAGGTAATTTACGATATGTGAATGTGCCCCACGGACATATAAATTCAGTTTTTGATTGGTCCTGTAGGCGGATATTGATTTGATTATATCCGAAAAATCCATCCATGAATGAAAATATTTCGCATCCGGCACATTCATCAATAATCTGGTCGATAAAGGGTGTAGGATAGTTGTCCTTCAGACATGATTGATTTACATCCCTATAATCGGTGCATACTCTAATTTTCCCTTGTTTTTTCATCACTAGAACAATATTTGATACCCAATCAGTGAGAGGTACAAGGTAAATGAAGCCAACACGCAAAAGTTTTTCAACCTCTGCTTTAATGGTTGTCTTTCTTTGGATGAACAGGTTGAAGCCATTGTCGTACTGGTTTGACATCAAGATACATCTTGATCTCATGTTCAACAATGCTTGAGTCAATGCCTGGAATTTCCTCATAAGATCATGCAAAGACATCTCTGAATTCACGAAAAAGAGCATAGTAATTATCTAGTTCTGATGGAGAACAAGATTTGTCGACATGAATATTTTCTACAACATTGGGTATGGTCGAAATATTTACGGAGATAGTTTCTTCGATGTTAGACAGATTTCACTCAGAATCGATTGTATATACAGAATTTGATAAAAAATCAATGATTGAAGGGTGATTGAGTTCTTTTGAATAATCTTCATTGTCATCTCGAAGGTGGGAACAATGATGATAATCTTCCCACGACGTCTCTCCTATCATCATTGATTGGATGATTCCTTCATCTGTAGAATGTATACGTGACCAAGGATCAGAAGAGGTACCATATTCTAAATACCTATCTACCCATACAACTATCGAGTGCGGATTTGGGTTCGCTGCACAAGCCCAATAGATTGATTGCTATAAAGATTCGATGGGGCTTGGCGGCATCGCCTCGCAATGATCATCACTCTCAAAATAGTTGGAACTCTTCTTAAACTCAGATGATGTAGAAGAGATCATGTTGCAGGTTTCCACTGTTGCCACTTCCGCGAGACCAGATGGTGATGGTAGGGTAAAAGTACCCATCAAGGAAGGATCTTTTAGGAGACCTACTCCAACATTTTGAAGTGATTGTGAATTTCCATGTATCAATGGAATGCTTCCAGTAGCATGCGAACTATTAGCAAAGAAGGCAAGTTGGTCGATGACTGTGATTCCCCCTTTGAACGGAAATGCAATCGTTCGAAAGTATGTGGACACAATGGCAGCCATAGCATATACCCAAGGCCTTACCAGTAAAATATTGTAATCAAGGAGTCCATCAAAGACCTCAACTTCAATATCTACTATTTTTCCCCCTAGTTCAACTTGAAAGCTATTTAAAATCCCGTACGGAGTGTACATTCTTCCATCGAAAGCTTTTAGTGTTGTTGGTGATTGTGACAAGGGTGGTGAACCAATATTTTTCCAACAACTCATTGACATAATACAGGTAGATGCCCCCTCATCAATAGTGGTTCGATGAACATTTTTATTGAGGGATTTTACCTATATGAGGAAAGATAGTTGTGCCGGTAACTGTGGTGTATATCCTATATGATTAAAGACCACAAGATTGGAATCCGTAGGATCGATCCCACCTATCGCTGATAACAAAGCTTGCTTTTGGGAGGGACAATTTTGCAATACCTCAAGTGTCGACATAGCAGAAGGTGATTGAGCCAGATCCTCCACTATATTATAATTTTGGGCTGCTCAAGCATGAGGATTAAATGTCGATTTGTGTACAACTCCCTTTGGTGGCTTAATTGTTAATTCAAGAATAATCGGTGGAACAACTTCTGGTGAAGTCGTGGTCGAAGAACTAGGTTGATTAGTAGCCTGGTTATTCGACGATGATGGATTCCCGTAATCTTTATTCCTTGTCGATACCAAAACATCATTTTTCTTATTTGCGATGGATAGCATAAGCACTTGGGATGTGGAAGCATTATCAGTGGCAACCAAATGTGTTTCTGGGTTCGGAAACGGATCTGTTAGCACCACTGAGGTATTTGAAGCCTTTAAAAGTTTAGAGACCTCATATCGATGTGGACAAGCTCTTGTAAAATTCTTGTCATTGCATATCAAACATGGATAACGAGGTTTCCTTGTTGCAGTAGGTGTTTCAGATGATTTTTCAGGAGTGGAATTCTCCTATTTCTTCTTATTATTCTTCCCTTTCTTCTTGCATCCTGGTTGCTTTGGATTTTTGCCTTTGTCAGATGACATGGCATTAATCTCAGAGGCAAGAGTGTTTTCGGATGAATTTGCATTTTGACTGGAAATAGCAAGAGCTTGACCAGATGGTCCTCTCGCCACTTGTGTGCTCGAGCAACCGATCATGTCGTCGTTGGCATGAGAGTCCCTACACGATTTTGGAGGTGGAGGAACAGTGAAAGCTGGTCTATGTGCATTAGGGATTTTGTCATAGAGCATGCCTAATTGTGTATAAATCAAATCCAACTATTGGGCACGAGTAATGACTTTCTCTTTTGTGACAACTCCTCCTTTCGCCACATCCTCAGTGATAGATGGCAATAAGAAATTTATAAACCACTCAGCTAAAAGCTTATCAGGAACATATGTCTTTACAATTCGACGATGACGTCGCCACTCATGAATATGATCTTATATGTGAGTGGAGGTAATCTGTTTAAAGTTGGTAAGAAATTATATTCCAGTTTCGTACTTGATAGGTAACTGAAAGTGGTTTAGAAAGGTAGTGGCAAGAATGGTGAAGTTATCAAAAGAAGCTCTAGGTAATTTAATATACCATTTTGCAGCTGGACCAGTAAGCGTTCTCTGGAAAAGACGAAGTCTAATCGAATCATCATTCAGGGTGTTGGATGAACACCATAAATGAAAAGTCATTACGTGATTCGACGGGTCTTCTCCTGGATTTCCATTGAACTTTGGAATGTCAGATGGCAATTTATGTGGAATCGCCGGCCACCAAGGGGCATATGCAATTGGATCATCTATGAGCCGGTTCAAATCTGGTAGTTCTAAAGTTGCTACAAATGGCAACTGTCGATTCAGGTCGGGTGGAGCATACCCAGGATAAGATGGAATCGCTTGAGCAATAGGTCTTTGCATACCAGCAAAGGGCATCTGCATTTGGTAGCCTTGGTAAGGTTGTTGGACATAACCAGTATAGGGCAGTTGTTGATAACCAGTTTGGAAACGTGGTTGTTCATAACCTGCAAAACCTTGTTACCTAGATCCTGGGTAAGCTTGATATTGCCCAAAACCAGTTTGAGCTTGTGAACCAAGTCCGAACTGGGGTTGGGATTGCTAGAATTGAGGTTGTTGATATTACGACAGCCATGGTTGTTGGACCAACTACTGTTGTCCAGTACCAGAAGACTAACCAAGTTCTGGATTAACTAGACCTGTGTGTGCCTGAGTCATTCCGGATAAAGGAACACTAACCTGAGGTTGCTGTTGAGCCCTAGAAACAAAAGGCTATTGTACAACAACCTGAGAAACTTGAGCCTTTTGCCTTGAAACCTGAGGTTGTGAGGAAGAAGGAATAGTTTTTACGGGTTGAGATACAACAAGTTATGCTTGTGATTGTGGCACAGTCGTAACGACAGGTGTAGTTGGAATATTGGACACAGGTTGGATTGGCTATGTTGGATATACAACCCTAGGTTGATCTGGTGGTACTGGTAGCCAACCATTAGCTCTAATTCCAGTTTGACCTGAACATTGTGGGAAACTCTCATATGGTTGTCCCCCGGAAAAAGGAGGAAAATGGTGAGTAAACATACTACTCTCCATATGGCGGCAGTCCAGTGTTTAACAGATATATCAGTCTCTGATAACTGGCTTGCCCAAATTGATACAGATATGCGGAATCAAATTGTTGAGTTTCCATGTGAGAAAAACCAGATGGGATTCCGGACAAGTAAATGGGATTTGACCATGGTATCGAAGCAACCCCTGAGTGGGTTCTAGCTAGTGATTGGTAACCAACCGGAACGGATGATGAACCATATAAGTGTGACTCAGGTGTACCAGCAAACATTGAAGGAGTAGCAGCAGAAGATTCTGTTGTAGCTGCATCAAATGATACATTCCTAGATGTTGATGGTTGTTCAGACATGGTTAACTTATCCAAGAGCTGTCCTAACGATTCGACAGGAACTCGCGATGAAGAAGAATTAAAGGAAGCAAACTCAGGAGTAGCAAGATACAAATTAATCCCAGTTCCAAAATGAAATGGGGTGTCAAATGGAGGATCCTCTACTGTCTCCTCAATAGCAATCGAACTAGGTGGAAAAGGTTGACCGTGAGGTCCATAAAAGATTTCTGGAGCCAAAGAAGGTGTAGTTTCTGCAACGACAGATACTGGAGGGGTAACAACTTCTGGATACTGAAATTCAAAGTCCAGATGTTTAGGTAATTGAACTACCATCTCAAAGGGAGGTTCTTGAACAACTCCTGGTTCAAATGTAACCTCGGTTTGAACTGGAATGGGTTCCAGACCAACTCTAGATGGAGTTGTTTCAGGTTCAAAAGTATTTACCATTACACTAGGATCAGTTCTAATGTCCTCAGGTAACTGCGGAACTTCCTCCTTAAAGGCGGATGTACCAGTAAGAATTGGAGTAATTGGAGTCTCTAAAGATGTTGAAACGAATGTTCCACATAACCCAGATGAACTAGACTTAGTTAAACAAGACTGCTTTGTCCGAATTGGTTTCACTTCTAGAGGCAAAGACAGTTGACTCGCTAATCTCCTCAAACGACGGGGTTTTGTTTGACTTTCTTCCACGATTGCGGATTACTTGATCAACTTAAAAATCAACTAAGGGAAAGTGATTTTATTTCGTGGTCAATTTATTTTAACGACACTTGGACACAACTTTGATTTTTTAGTTTTAAAGAGTTGAGAAAAGGCTAAAGATGACTCTAGTCGCCTTTGATTTTTAATGAGACTGAAAGGACAAGTGCTCAGATGGACCTTTTCTTTTAGAGAGTCGAAAAGGAACGAAAGTGACTACTATGGAGAATCTAGACAAAAAGGTTTACCAAACCAATCACAAAACTGCAATATACACCTTGGTGATAAATTAAAGAGAAATTACCAAGGACTTATGTACGGCAGTCAATCTTCCCAAATGTTGTGTTCAGTGCATTGCGATCAATAAGGCGGCAGACTCGGTTTCCTATGGATAAAGGATTTAAGCCTATTGTGGTCTCCCAATATATACGCGACGGTACAGGGAGCACAAGTCCATGCTAGCACTTGTCGTATCAAAGAGGAGGAATCACCCAACCTTCAATGAAAACGATAGTCAATAGTTTTAACGATGCCGGAACACGTCTCTAACCTAGACCTCTAAATGTGTTGCGTTAGATTCCAAAGCGTTTTTAAGTTCATTGAGGTTCATTCTAAAGTTGATCTTTGTTAAAAGTTTTCCTTTGATGGTTCACTGTGAAATGATGATCTGAAATTCCTAAAGATGCAATCTACAATGACAAGCAACCTTTTCGTTTATTTGACCAATGAAAATCCTAACTACAAGGGATAGAGCATAGAAGCGCTTTTAAAGCAAACAACATAGAGCACACACTAATGCAATTTCCCTATATCATCTTTTTGCACACAAACCAAAATGCTAAAATGAAAATGCATGTATTTTTTTCAGCTCTCCTTAATGTGAATGATTCAAGAAGGAAAACTAAATGCAGCAATGACTCAAAATGTTTCACTCAAAATGACAATTTTCGACAGTTTTTTCTTTAAAGAGAGAAAGGAAGACTCAAAATGACACTTTCAAATTTGAAGAAATATCTTTTCAACACTTTGAACAAACTCAAATCAAATCAAATGCACCAAAACAATGTAACTGATAAGCTATGGAGGATTTTGCGACACTTCACTTTTTCAACGAAAATTGAAGACTTTACAACACTTTTTCTATCGAAAACGACAAATCGATTATCACTAGTTTTGACAATGGATTGTAAATGAAAAACAAACACACAAAAAAAATTCACCAATCCTAATGAAAATTGAGGCTAATCTAAGTGATGTAAGCTAGCTTCAATGATCAGGTATTGTTCAAATTCAGCAAGCAACCAAACAGGAATGAAAACTGGTCAAAACCCTCAACGCCTAGATGGGAAAATTGAGTTTCAGTCATCCATCGCAGGTACTAGTGACAGACAGTGCGATGCATAGCACTTTTCCCTTTTGGGAACTGAGATGCATCTCACTTTACAGTTCAAGACAGTGCGATGGTCCAGGGAGCGATTTCTGAAAGTGTTTTGGCTCAAATTTGCAGCAATTTTTAATGGATTAAGCTTGATTTTAATGACCAATGATAAGCAAAGTGTGATGGAATGTCTTATGAGGTTACTAAGCTACCAACAAGGGCATTTTGATGTTTTTTCAAATCAAATGCTCAAGATATAAACTAAACCATAGATTGACTGAAGTAGCATTTATCTACTATGCAATTGTATAACAAAAGCGGTTCGAAAGCTTCCTGGCTAGCTTCAGACTCTGTCTATAGTTTATATAATCCAACATAGAGCAAGAAATAGCAAAAAATAATCCTCGTTCCCCAATATGGTCACCAATTTTTTTTTGGGAAAATTAGTGTCTTTTCGAACGATTAACCCTCTAGGTTTGGTAGCTAACCTAGAAAACAACAATCAAAGCAATTCACTATCTTTCCTATGAGTGATAGATAAGAAAGAGATTATGAAGACCAACCTGTAACTTTTGCTTGAATCCTCGCTTGATCTCCCTCTCCTTTGGTTGATCCCGTAACTCCTCCCTGTACTTAACACGCTTGGAGAGTACCTGAACAACTACAGAAATAAAGACCTGTCAAAGCATAATGATCCATCACAGCATAAACATCATAGAATCAGAAATATGATATACAAAAGAATGCATTTACAATTAACACAATCAATTGGGAAAAATCTTGAAGAACTTTATTGATATCAAGGAGAATTACAACCCATAAGAAGTCTGATCCAGTCCCATCCTCTCAGCTTCAAGCCTTCTTCACCTCATGAATCAATAAGAACACACCAACAATAACACAATGCTTTCACCTCAATACTGAAACTAGCAACACTTCCTTACAACTCAGAATCATTCAGCCTTTTGATCTCTTGGATGAGAGATCATTTTATAGATGATTGCAGGAGGTTGAGTCATCAATGGGGGAAATGAATGCCATTCTATTTTTAGGAATTAGTTCCATGAAAGATGGGAATAGGAGGTGGTTTCCTAGTTCCTTTAGTCATCCTTGGGCGAATTCAGGAGGGCAAGTGGCACAGGAGAAGTTTCTAGAAGTTTCCATGAGCAACCAACTCTCAAATTCTCCCAGGAATTTGTCCTACCTCGCCCATCACACCTACTAAAGGGCCAAACTGTGATGCATAGCACTTTGACGGTGTAGTACCTGCTATGTATAGCACCCTTACATAGGGCTTTCAACAATGATTCATTTTGGGCACTTTTTGGATGATTTCTTAGATGGAACTTTTAGGGAATGAGGCATTCAGATGACTTAGTTCCTTTAGGGCATGAAACAACTATTTTAGGGGTTGATGAGCCCTAATACATCGACATGTAAGTTTGGGGTTGATGTGCCCAAATATTTCTATAACAAGGATACAAGTAAGAGTCATCTAGACAAGAAGGGTTAATTTGAAGGGACTTGGAGGTTTATTTGGAAAGGTGTTCAAATTCAAGAAAAATGGAATGTGGTCAAAATTCCCCCCAACAGAAGACGGCTACATGATTTTGAGGTTGCATTCTAGCAGGTTCTTCGAAATGAGAAATTTGTCAAATCTTTGTGCAATTCTCGCTGGGCTAGATCGATTATTGGCCAAGTGGGCATGAATTTTATTAGAAATATATCTCAAATATTGAGTTCATCCAGATGGGAAACTGTATAATTTGACAAACAATTTGGTCTAGAAGAGGCCCCCCAGTGTAACACATCCCCTTCACCATCCATAGCCCATACTAATGGTAGAGGAGTGCATTACTATCATAGACTCGATATCCATAGTCTAGTCATGGAAATGGAGTCTCAAAATTTCCTCATCCTTCAACTTATTCAAAACTATAAACCAATGTCATCATTGCATTTGTCTCATTGAGACCCTTCCGACAATGTAAAACTTACCTCAAACCAACTTATGGGTCAAAATATATGATCTTTCAAAGTTATGCTCCTTTACTTCCTAGCCATGCCAATGAGCAACTGCCATTTGACACCCACGTGGCAACCCCACCCCACTAGGGGTTCTCCTTAGTGCTATGTCACCATGGCATTTTCTAGGTTATTAGGGCCAAGAGGCCTTCCCCCCCATTGAAATGGTCGAGTTCAGACTTTCCACGAGAAATCCCTCGTGCACACTCCAAGGTCCCGACCACTGAACTCTGACCTTGCCTAGGTCCAATTATCGACCACTAACTTGGTGGCCCAGCCTGACTACATTGACTGATCTCAACTCACCCAACCCTTGACCTATGGGCTCTCACAATGAGTTTTTTCTTGTTCTGCAAGCTTTTATACTTATAAAATTTTTTTGAACTTCCTTTTGATTTCACATAGGCCCAAACAGGTCATGATTCAGAAGCCTGTAAGAAGATATACTTGTCATCTACAAGATCAAAGTTGAAATATGAAATATCTCATACCCTTGCCAGTGTACCTTGACCATAGAAGCCATAGTTCATTGTACCTATGTTATCAACTAAATTATGTTGATGCACATAAAATGCTTACTCCTAGAATCTGTCAATACAACAATAAAACTTGGATCATTAACAAGCCCATAAAACACAGAGGTGTGCATCTGAGTGCACTTCACCAATTTTAAAAGGAATCTGACCAACTCCCTATCGCATTTTAAATATACATTTCCTTCATTCCATTCAGTTCACATACTTAGCACAAATGATGGAATCAATCGAAAAGCATGCCAAACAACCATACACGTCAATTTGAATGAAGTAAGCACAAAGATTCACCATCTCATCATGACTAGAAAATCACTGAAATTCATGCTCATAAAAACACATGTAAGAATTCAACCACTTCCTCAGTAAAACAATATAGGAATCAACATTCCACATTCACATAGGAATTTCTCATTCCTCACTATTAGCCTAAGCATTTAACCAATACAATAAACATGTCCATATCATTCAAACATATGAAGCACAAGTAAATACTTATCTTACATAGCAAAATAAACTAGCAATCGAGATTGGGACTTCAACTCTCCACCCAACCTCAGACAAGTTGCAACCATTATTTATTGCATTTGTCACCCCTAAGCCAAATTTTAGAGCTTAAGGAGGAGTTCTTAATGGAAAAATTGAAGCTTCTCACAACACCAATGAATCCATAGATAACACCATCTCCATCCCTGCCAAACCAGCTACACTAGGAAATCCAAAGGCTACTCCACCTCTACCCTTTCGTAATACAAGGGAATCCAAATGCAACTACACTTCCACACTTAGAAAATACAAGGGAATCCATAGGATACTCCACCTCCACCCTTAAATAACTACCCTTAGTGGCTCCACCCTAACCAGGAATCTGGAACACATTGAGAATAAATCCATAACTAGTCCAATAATGCTTTGAGTGGCTCCACCCTAACCCAGTAATCTAGAGCACACCAAAATGTTTGTTAAGCTTGGAAATAAGAAATGGGAGGTATAAGGACATTGCTTGACCAAGAATCCAAAGAATATAATCTCCACACACCATCTATCAGGGAATCCATAGACTACCCCACCTCCACCCTTTAGCTAAAATGAGCAATCTAGAGACTGTCCCCTGAGAGGTGCCCAATCAACACTTCCATTGCTCAACCAAATGAGAAATCCCCTCCAATAGTATGCTGAAATACCTTTGCACATTACTATCATTTCCAACTCCCACACAACTCTTATTTTCTTCGTGCATGTTGCTTCACATTGTTGTGTTCTCTTTCACCTGGAGAACATTGTCCCAAAATGAATTGTTCCCTCTTTTTTTTTTCTTTTTTTTTCCTGTCTTTTTGTTGTGTTTTCCTATCTCATGGTTGTTACTTCCCTTTTACAAGGCTCTCTGCCACGTCATTTTTCAAGCGTCAAATTTTCCATGTCTTTCTATGTGCCTGCCCAGACTAATAATTCCCTTGGCCAATACAACCCACTCTCCTTCAATTTCTTGTCCTTTCTTTCTTGTAAATTTATCCAATAAAGCATGGTCTTGTCCTCCTTAGAGAAACCCATTCACTTCTTCTAGATCCATTTAATTTTCAGTCAACTTCATTTAAAGTCAAAACCAATTAGTCCATCGTGTTCATTAAATGGGCTACTCCCTCCTAGTTCCCAAGCAACTTCGTCAACTCAAGCTATGGAATTTGTGTCCCTTTATTTTAGGTAGTTAATTGTTATTACATTTCCAATAATAATCACAAGGAAAATATTTACAATGTTTGCAAGAGACAATTTGCAAAATGGGTTGTTACACCAAATATTCTAAGTTTCCCAAAGTGAAGTTTAGGTCCCTACCCAAGACAACTTTGTTAGAACTGAAAGCCAAAAGTCAAGCAATAGAGGACCAATATGTCGATGTACAAGCCATATACATTAATAAAATGAAGGGTCAAATCCAATTTAGCAGAGGTGAGATCCATATCCAACAATGACTTCAATGACAAATCATAATTTAAATGCATGAATTTAGGGATCCATCCTGCGATTAGGCCTCTATATTAGTCCATAACATCGATTGTCAAAAAGTCTCAATCTGGAAGGACTTAAAGCAAAAAAATGGCAGTCTTTTCTCTATCCAACATGGTTTCTTGAAGGAAAATAACATGGGGGGAGAAACGTTCATAGAGTCTCCTCAAAGCCAGTTTTTTTAGAGGTATTGACTAAACCCTTGCAGTTAAGTGAGAGAAATTTCATGAGGAACCTTTAAGAGGGTCTGTATCTCTAAGCGCCCTTTGAATCGAGTTTTGTTTCCCAACTTGAATCTCATAATATGCCTTCTACTGGGATTTTGAATGGAATGATTTTTGACCTCTATAAGAAGAGGATACAATGAGATCCTCAATAAGCCCTAAGCCACCACTAGGTTCATAAGGGGGAGGGAAATATGTGGTATGGGAGGGGTAAACTAATGATTAAAATATTGTAGATTGTAGTGATGTGGGGAGACAAGAAGGGATGAGGAGGGTAGGATTTTGGATAGGCAAGATGCAAAAGGAAAGGCCCTCAATGAGGGGAGGAGAAGGGATAGAAGGGAGCACAGAGGCTAGGGAGAAGAAGGGGGGGTACTAGGACAAGAGAGGAGAGACCAAAGAGGGGTATAATAGCGATAGATAGAGAATTAGTATGTGATACCTTGAGAGAACACACAATAAACCACAACTAATGTTCTGCATAAAAGAAGAAACTAAGGGGAAATGATCCCATATCTATATTATGAAGAGCATTAGA